>CP060570.1:1200000-2400000 GCA_014334815.1 Pyrenophora teres f. maculata
TGATGTTGCTCTTCCTCTTTGACTGCTCAAGGTCCTCGGTAGTCCTCTTAAGTGTGGCACGGAGTTCCTTTTCTTCCTCTTGCAAATGTCGCATCTTTGCGTTGCTCTCCTCGTAGCTTGTCTGCAGTTTCTTGTACTCGTCTTCCATTTGACTGAGCTTGGCAGCGGTGATACCAGCCTGGTTCGCCTCGGCTTGCAACTCTTTCTGTCGATTTTCGAGCGTTCGGCTGCGTTCCTTGTACGACTTGATCTGGTTCTCGTAGTTCTCCACCTGCGACTTGAGCGACTTGTTCTGCTCCCTCATTGTACCGAGATTCTGGGTAAGCTCGACGACCTTGTTCTCCAGCTTGTACGAAATGTTCTTAAGATCGCGGGATTCGGCACGGAGAACCTTGTATTCCCTGCGGGCCTTCCTTCCCCTCCAAAGCTTCTGGACAGTGATAATGTCGTTGATTTCCTTCTTGTACGCGCGGATATAGCGTTGTTTGCGCCAGTTCCGCTGGATCATACGAGCAGCATCACCAAGTCTCTTGTCCAAGAGATTCTTACGCAGAAGGTAACCCTTTGCGATGGCTTCGAACTTGATGAGCGAGTTGCGGATAACGAGGAAGCGTTTGCGATCCTTGCTGCCGCGCCAAACTCTCTGGATGGTAGTTGCGGCTCTGACTTGCCTCGCCTCCTCAGTCTTCTCTCTGGTCATGTAGCCCCTAGCCAACGACTGCACAAAGATCACAGCTTCTCGCATTTCGAGGTAGATGCGGCGGTAGTACTTGGCTCGGAGGTTCTTCTGGATCATAACAGCCGCATCGTTGAGCCTGGCAGTACGCAGGTTCTCTAGGAAAGCAAGCATACCAGCTCGGAAGAAGATCTTAGTCAGACCCATTTGGTACTTGTCGGTACCGTCGTTTTTGCCAGTACCCAGTGCTTTCTTGAGAATCGCCGTAGCCATGTTCCGGATTTCCGGAGTCCACTCGTTGGACCTAACCAACATGTAGTAGCGTAGGGCAAACTCCTCATAAGTCCACCTAGTAGGGTAACCGGCACAACTGATTCTGACGGTTTCAAGGACACCACAAGCTCGCAATTGACTCAGGACCATAGGCCCATCGAACTGCCAGGCGGCTTTGGCCTCGTTAGGCTTGATGCACCGAATGTAGTGGACATCAGTTGAGTTTATCGTCTGCATGAGCTCAATCAAAGAAGACTTAAAGATACCACCAAGTGTAGGTTTCCGGTTGGTGGCCATCCTTCGTCCAGCAGACATGGCAGTACCAGGCTTGGAGGACGCGTTGTTTGCAGTCTCTTTTTCGCGGATCGATGCTGCAACCTCTAAGACCTGGGTCAGGAACTTGTTGCTTGAAGCCTTCAGCACTTCCATATGCTCGTCGGGTACGGTATCCCTGTTCTTTTCGATGAATCCATCGGACTCATATGTGACGTCAATGGCATAATGACAGACGGTGAAAGATGACTTTCCGAATCGAGGCTTCTTGTAAAACTTGTGCTTGTCTCCAGAATAGTTGTGGTGTAGTTTGGTGACAAACTGCTCGTCGGAACCCATAGGTAACCTAGACTCTTCGTCTAGCAGCGACAAGATACCCAGTTTACCTTCAATAAGGTCGATACAGGGCTGATTATCAGCAAAGTCGATGAAAGTCCAGTCAATCTGTTCGCGCATGTACTCTTCTTGTTCTAGCTTGAAAACGTGAGCGTTGAACTCTTGTTGCAGTTTCTCGTTGGCGTAGTTGATGCAGAACTGCTCGAAGGAGTTCTTGGCAAAATGCTCAAAACCATAGATATCCAAGACACCGATGAATGTATGGGCGTTGGCGAGGACCTCTTCGGTGGCCAGACTTTCGTTGGTGCGCTCGACTAGCCAGTCAAACAAACTCGAATAGATGAACTTGGCGACGGAATCTCGGACTACTATAGCTTGCTGCTGAGTAAGATTTGAGACGATCTTCTCTCCTCTAGTGATGAGCTGCTTCTTCACGATCCACTTGGCAAAGGTGGTGGCGTCTATTCCGAGCAGCTGGCAAGCCTTGACGAGCGCAGGCTCTTCGGGCGAGAGATTTGAATCTGTCCTGGTTGCCGTGATCTTGACGTCTCCCATGTGTAACAGCGCGGCAAGCAGGCGCCAGATTCCAGACTGGGTTTCAGGCGCTACACCAATCTTTGTCAAAGACTGCCTGGTCGCCTTGAACTCGGCCACGTCGTCCATGCCCTCAATAATAGGCGCGCTTCCCTGGTTGAGGTAGCTGAACTCCTCAACCGACTTGAGAGACAGCTCTTCGCGCTCCTCATCTGTGGCACCTGCGACGAGCTGGTAGAAGACGTGGTAGTTGCGCTCCTTAAGCGGCTGGAACACCAGTCTTGACCGTTCCAGCAAGTATGTCCTGATCTTCGCACCAATGATATCCGTCTGCTTGTTGAACAAGATCTCAATGTATTTACCGAACCGGGAGGAGTTGTCGTTTCGCGTGGTTTTGGCATTACCAAAAGCTTCCATGATGGGGTTGGTGGCTAGAATCTGCTCTTCGGTCTCACTCATCGAGTCGACCTTGCCTCTTCGCTTTCCCGGGTTGTCTGGGGACTCGCGCGTGGCGAAGTATCGCATGATGTATTTGGCACTGACCGTCTTTCCGGCTCCCGACTCTCCGGAGACGACAATGGTCTGGTTCTTCTGGTCTCGCAACATGTCGCTGTGGGGTGTTGGGTTAGCAGCTGTTCATGGTGGAAAGTGGTGAGTGGGAGACCTTACGCAAAAGCTTCCTCAGCAATGGCGAACAGATGGGGGGCGCCATAGGATCTCTGCTTGCCGGCGTAGACCTGGACCATGCCGGGCACATAGAGTGAGTCGACTCGCGCAAAGGGATTTGTCGCAATCAGGACAATACCCGAGTATGTGTAGATTTCCTTCTGGAGATAGCGGAGTTTAATAGCCTGGAGCACTGCACAAGTGTCAGTAGTTGATCGCGCGCATGTTGGTGGGGGTGGATCTGTACCAGCCGGCTCGTTCAAATGCGAGAGATTCGTAAGGTCGTCGCTGGCCTCGAGCATGGCCGGGTTCATCAGCGGTGGGAGATTCGGGTCCTCGCCAGTCTGAATGGCTGTCACCGTCGTCTCCACGGACTTGGTCTGCACATTGGAGCGTCAGTATTCCCCGCCTACAAGACACGGATATGTTGCTGGGTTGCGGACGCACCTCGCCATTCTCCAGCGTGAACACCAGCTTCACCTTATCCCCCGCAATCTGCTTGTCGGTCACCTCCGAGGCAACCCAGCCCTCGGTGGTGTCGGGCTGCCATGCCCGGGTGCCGATGTCGTAAATGTGAGCCATGGCGGGCGGTTGTGGTCCCTCTGTGTTGTCTTCCCCCCCAAAAGGCGGTGCGGTGTCAGGGTCCAAGGGCTCCCTGTGGCTCTGGGTCTTGATATACGCCCAGCTCGCTACGTCGGTGCGGCCGCTGGCTTCTTCTGGCTCGTCTGCTTCTTTCTCGGCGTCTCGTCGTCAGCGTTTGCTATCGCTGCAGTCACAGTGCTCGATGCATCCCCTGCGGAGAGAAAGTGCATTCGTGTGGACGAGGTTATGCGAACGCCTGCCAGCGGTTGTCGACTTTCTCTGGTCACGCTAAAGTGCTTCTCACCGCTGCCCGCTTAGTCGCACGAGCCCACATCAGGGGTCCCGGCCAACCACCACTCAAATCACCAAAAGCCCGTCTCATCTTATGCACGGCACTTGGCCAGGTCTGCATATGAAATAGCCTCACTCCAGCCTGCACGCCTGCGTCTCCATATGCAGCATGCAGCCTCCCTCGCCCTTTGTGTGCCATGTCGCGACGCCGTTTAGCTTTGCCACATGTTGCCCGCTGTCCTCAAACACCACCCGCTCTCCTTACTCGCTGTACCATTCCCCACTCGTGTCATCTTGCCCCCATACCTGCAAACGTATCGTGCCTCGGGGAATCGGGGCCTGCACATCCCTTCTCACTTTGGCCGCCATTCTGAGACAGGGCCTTCGATTCACCGTCTCCCGTACACGTGGACAGGAGGCGTCTGTGAGTCTAGGAAATTACATATCCATCTATCCCCGACTAGGTATCCGTCTCCTGAACATTAGGTAGTATAAGTAGTGCGTAGACTTGCATGTCTATATACTTTCAACCACATCTTGAACATCCAAGAGCCTGACAGTCATGCCACCTCGACACCTATTACATCTCGTTGCGTCATCAACTCCCAACGTAAATAGCCTTCTGTCCAACTACTCCACATTTGCCTGTCATCTACGAGCTCGCTACCAGCACCGAACTCGGTTCATCCACATGTGTAAAACGAGCTAGACAAACACGTGCCCTACAGTATTAATGGATGCACGTAATATGAACCGATTTATTGGCTTCTGTCCCTGCTTGCATTGCATCGACAAAGATTCCATGACCGTTGAATGTGAGGTGCAAACCGATCACGTGCGATAGGGCTTGCTTATCCGTCGAGATTCCCCAAGTGCCCAGACAGATGCCCCACTATGGTGCTTACCTAAGCCTTTTCCCAATCGCACTTGTTGTCACGTGAGCAATCCGCCGCTGAGCTGGGTACGGGAGCCAGAGACGGCCTTTTCTTATGATTAGACATTTACCATACTTTTACACATTAAGTTCTGTGATGGCTATATTACAAGCTTAATTACTGCAATTCTTTCCAACCTTGACCTGCGTCATATCAACGCCATAGTGTGACCAAGGGCTACCACCACTCCTGTTCCAATCCGAATCGATATCGCACTTTCCCTGGAATGACTCACCAACACACGTTCCTTCTACAGAACTTACATATACATGCTTGCGTGCCCATGATCTTGTGAAATGAGGCCGAGGGCGGTGGATGTATGCAGTGTTGGAGTGGAAGGACCCTGCGAAGGCGGCCATCCCAAGCTGTTCTGGGTAATCGAATGCAGAAAAAATCCCCGACCGGAGTTCTAGTAGTTGATAGTACTTGGAGAGCTTGGGTTGGGGATTGGGGTACAGGATCCATATTGCTTCTGGTACGTTCCATGGAAACGCAGAAACAGGACAAGAAAGGGGTGTTTTGCTTCTACTACGCTCACATCTCCCTGTATCTCACAAAGTTAAAATGTAGCGTGGAGACAAAGTTCAGCCTAGTATTTGTACCTCTGGCTTCGCGGGAAACCACCTCATGACATAGATCCTGCGTTTGCGGGCCTGTCCCAGCTGATACTCCTGCTGTTGTTCTGGGCAAGATAAATCCGCATTGCTGAATACAAATTTCTGGTTCTGCATTCTGCAAGAGTCTGCTTTCATCATGACGACTTGTGACAAGCCTGACACAATTTCTTGTATCGCTAAGCTATGCCCAGACGGAAGACGGCTTGAGCAGACACGCAGTTTGTGCTTAGGCAATCAATCCCGTGGGAAATGCTCGCAGTTTCTGTGTTGCTACCCATGACCTTTTCGTCAATGTGAAAAGTCTGTAACAAAAAGACCGAATTCGAAGTCATAGCGACACGCGAAAACAAACAAAGTGAGTGGTTGCATCGAACAACAACAACAACAACAGCATCGTGACATCGGCACCAGCAGTGCCGACCAAGCTGTCGGTGTGCGCCACACATGGGCACGGCCCGCTCAGTCTAGCGCGCTAGCTATGTTTGGCATCTTATGGCCTTCCAACGGTCCCGACACGTCCGCATCATCTCGACAAGCGATACGGCCAAGCCATGGAGCTGACGACGTCTCCCCTTGCAGTCTCACGCTCCTCCAGATAGTTTCCTTAGAATACCAACTTCCTTTCGTTCCCTCGAGTCCTATTCCTTTGTACTCTAACTACACACTGTTCCTGCGTTCCTGCGTTCCTGCGGTTTGAGCGAATTCCCCTGCATTGAGCCGAACCTAAACATACAACATTACCCAATGCGACCTTCCACGTTTACATAACTGCTTTTCATAGGAGCCGCACGCGACACAAGGATCTCACAATTTTTGGGAAGAGTAATAGCAAGGTGAATTGGTCAAGATGCCTTCTGTTGCGCAATGGCAGGGCACACCTTCTGTCAAAAAGGCTCGACCGAGAGCATACGTATGGCCTTGCTTACGGCGTCGCTCATTGGTATCCAGTACGCTTCTTGGTTCACCCAGACTCTCCTACAAGCACTACGTACTAACTTGGATCTAGGTTTTGTTGGAACTTTGAAATGTCCTACTGTACACCCTACCTCCTCGAGCTCGGCCTCACAAAGTCCAAAATCTCCCTCGTCTGGGTTGCTGGCCCAATATCCGGCCTCATAATGCAGCCCCATTGTCGGTGTTGTCGCAGATCGTTCTACTTCTCGCTGGGGTCGCCGACGGCCGTTTATGTTCTTCGGGACGATACTAGTAGCAATGTTCCTGCTATTGTTGGGCTGGACAAAAGAAGTGGTTCGATATTTCATTAAAGAGGAAGCGACGGCCAAGAGCGCGACGATTTACCTGGCTGTGTTCAGTATATACGGGATAGACTTTGCTATCAATGCGGTACAGGGAAGCTGTAGAGGTCTGGTGGTCGATACGTTGCCGATTGAGAAACAACAGATGGGCAGTAGTTGGGCGAGTAGAATGGTTGCTGTGGGCAGTTTATGTGGGTATGGGGCTGGGTCAATTGACTTGAGGAGCGTATTCGGGTCGACGCTGGGCGATACGCAGTTCAAACAGTTAGCCGGTGTCGCAGCAATGGCGCTGTGTTTGGCTATTGGGACGACAAGCTGGGCTGTCACAGAGAGGGTGCTAATCAGTGATGGATCGGCAGTGGGAGAAGGCTTGAATTTCAAGCAGGTGCTCGGTACTATCGCTCATACTGCGTTGAACTTGCCAAAGAGCATACAGGCTATTTGCACTGTACAGTTCTGGGCATGGATCGGTATGTTGGGTTGAGTCGCTGTTTGCGACAGAAGCTAACCATTGATCAGGCTGGTTTCCATTTCTCTTCTATAGCACAACCTGGGTCGGCGAAGTCTATCTTCGTTACGACGCACCCGCAGATGTCAAAGCAGCAGGCGACCTTACAGGCAAAGTTGGCCGCATCGGGTCCATGGCGCTCATTGCCTTCTCGATTATCACCTTTGTAATGTCCGTGTTGTTGCCCTTCTTCGTCCGAAGTCCAGAAGAAGAGGAAACGACGCCTGGCTTCTCCCATTCGTCAAAGCGCGCACCGGGTTTGAGCGGACTGGAGAAATATAAGCCAAGTCTGCTCACAGCATGGACGACTGCCCATTGCATATTCGCAAGCAGCATGTGCATGGCGCCCTTTGTGAAGAGTCTGAGACATGCGACCATCATTATTGCTTTCTGTGGCGTGTAAGTGCTTGGTACGGTAGTGCATATGTGTGTTTTTGAGCTGACACCAAGGCAGATCGTGGTCGGTAGCCTGCTGGGCGCCCTTTGCGTTCCTCGGCGTAGAAATCAACCGCCTGAACACAGCGTCCTCGCACTCAACACACTCGAAGCGCTCTTCAGTTGACATGTCCGAGGCCCAGGACAAACTGGAAAAAGCCAACGGCACCACGACTTCTAGCGGAGGTGCAAGTTCCGGACAATACCTCGGCATCATGAACCTATACACTACATTGCCGCAATTCATGGGCACCGGCATTTCCTGGGTGGTGTTTTCGATCCTTGAGCCTGGCAAGAGCCCAGAGTTGAGCGATGCGCCGCCAGAGGAACACCACAAGACAGATGGGCCGAATGCTATTGCGGTCTGCTTGTTCATTGGGGCCTGTTCGGCTTGTTTGGCGGCATTGGCTACAAGGAGATTGGGGAGGATCCAGGGACGGTTGTAGTGTAGTGGTGCCATGATTACTGTACTTTACATGTCCGCCGTTTCCATGTTCCATGGGCGGGAAGGGCGCCGTTGACAAAGTGCTGAGTCAGTGGACATGATGTAGTGAGCTACCATGGTTGGGCTTTGCAGGTTCGGGTGGTACGGCGCTGGTGATTCTCAAGGTTTGCTCAGGGTTTGCCAAAGCCTTTCTAGGGCCCCGCTTTGTTCTAGAAGGCAGGTGTGGCTAGCTCGTAGTGCGTACCTAGGTAGTGCGTAGTGCGTAGTGCGTAGTGGTGATGATCGGGTCCATGTAGGCAGAGATCGGATGTGGCCGTCTTGTCGACAATGGCGGGCGGGCGGGCTGGCTCTGCTGCTGCTGCATGTCCGTGTCGGTGATGAGTCTTGCATGCCTGCTGCAGGGCCGACTCATGCTTCATCTTCGCCCAGGCTAGAATCGGAGGCTTTCGGCCATGTAGGTAGTATTGACGTCCACACGCAGAGGCTGCAGCGCCAATGGATAGCAAAATATACATGCCCTCTCCACCCCTTGTAGCTTCTCAAAGTACCGGCGGCGAAGCTCGGCCATGCCGCAGGGCAATGGCTACATACGGTAGACTACTGTGACGCACAAGCAGCAGAGGCATTGCCGCCAGATAAAGTCGAGAGTCGCCTGCGTTGTGTGTTGGGGAGATACACACGTGCCACGCCTTCACGAAAAGACGGTCAAGGTACAAATAGCACGACGCCCGCCTCTTTCGCGCGCATCGCCCCCCCTTCCCATTCACCGGCAACGTCCATTGTTCCGTCGCAAACGTCCTTCGGCTCGTCGTCGACCACTCCCAGCTCGCATTTTCCCACTAGCCGCAACTAGCCTTATAGAGGGGCGAACAACCTTGCGTAGTAGCGGCTGCCCTCGCTCAACCCGCCGAACATTTCTGCGCCTCACAAACGACATCCACAACTTCTCACACCCACCCGCCACCCGCATATCGACGACATTCATTCGCCAAAATGTCTGAGCCGATCCGCAATAAGAAGATGGACTCCATGACCGCCCCGTAAGTCGCTTGCAATCCTCCACCACACAATTTTAGACCCCCAAAAAACATCACGACCTCACCCCTCCACCATGGACGTGCCGCATTCTAACGTTCGTCCGACCAGCACCCCGCAGAACACACCTGCAAATGCCGCGCCCATATCATCGCGCGCTCAACAGCCCGGCGTTGGCACCATCAAGGAAGGTATGTCGCACCATCGCAATTTGCTGCCCCTCCAACCCCCGCCTTGCCTTGTCGTCAAGGGCCTGACCGCCAATCTGACTTTTTTTCTGCAGAGGAACTCGAGCGCACTGCCGCCGGTCTTTTCGCTGCCAACCCCGCACTCGTTGCCATGATGCAGAACAAGCTCGGTTCGCTTGTCGGCCGGTCAAGTGGCTACATCGAGTCCCTCCCGGCCTCTGTCCGCCGTCGCGTTGCCGGCCTGAAGGGCGTACAAAAGGAGCACTCCAAGCTCGAGGCCGAATTCCAAGAAGAGGTCCTCCAGCTTGAGAAGAAGTATTTCGCCAAATTCACGCCGCTATACCAGACCCGTGCCAAGATTGTCAACGGTGCCGAGGAGCCTTCAGAAGACCACGTCAAGGTTGGCGAGCAACAGGATGAGGACGACGAGGACGAGGACCAGCCCGAGCCGGAGCTCAACAAGGATGAGGGCAAGGACGTCAAGGGTATCCCAGAGTTCTGGCTGAGCGCCATGAAGAACCAGATCTCGCTCGCCGAGATGATCACAGACCGCGACGAGGCTGCCCTCAAGCACCTGACCGACGTCCGCATGGAGTACCTTGACCGCCCGGGATTCCGCCTGATCTTTGAGTTTGAGGAGAACGAGTTCTTCACCAACAAGACCATCACCAAGACCTACTTCTACCAGGAGGAGAACGGCTACGGCGGTGACTTCATCTACGACCACGCTGAGGGTGACAAGGTCGACTGGAAGGCAGGCAAGGACCTGACTGTCCGTATCGAGAGCAAGAAGCAGAGGAACAAGAGTAAGTAACTGGCTATATATTGTCACTCGACTAAGTTACTAATGTTTTCCAGACACCAAGCAGACACGAGTCGTTAAGAAGACAGTACCTACAGAGTCGTTCTTCAACTTCTTTGACCCTCCCAAGCCCCCACAGGACGAGGACGACGCCACCTCTGACATCGAAGAGCGTCTCGAACTCGACTACCAGCTTGGTGAGGACATCAAGGAGAAGCTCATTCCCCGTGCTATCGACTGGTTCACCGGCGAGGCTCTTCAGTACGAGAACATTGAAGACTTTGACGAGGGCGAATTCGAAGACGAGGACGATGAGGATGAGGATGAGCTCAGCGACGACCGTGATGAGGAGGAGGAGTCCGATGACGAGGTAAGCCGTAACAGTCATTCATACCATTGCGACCTGCTAACATACGATCAGAACGACGGCACAAAACCCAAGCAGGAGGCTGCTGAGTGCAAGCAAAGCTAGAGGCCTCACAAAAGAGTAGTCTCTTGCAACTCCTAGAACACACCACCTATACGTCGTCCGGAGTGGGATGCTCACATGGGCTGAACCAAGCTGGACTCATACCCATCTTCCATTAGCTCTGAGATGCTTTTTTCAACGACTGCACATCCGACTACATGATTTCTCACTAGGCGTAATATTGTATCAAAAGAGCTCAGGGGTGTTTGTTGGGCAATGGTCGGTTGGGGATTCCTTTGGACTACATACCATACTCAAGAACTACTCAGTTCTCATCCCCCTTTCCCTTTCAACTCCCCCCTTCAGACATACCGCTCAAACAGGTTCCTGGGCTCTCGCGACCAACCATCGCTAGCATGCACGGCGTTGTCTAGGTGGGGTTTTGCAGCATGTTTTCTTGGGGTTCAGGGATATTTCATGATCACCCGGTAGTTAGAATGGCGTCCTGATTTCGACATGTGTGTTACGGTTAAATGACAGAAAAGTTTGAAGTCTCCTACTGGGCGAGTACTATGTTTATCTTTATGTATATTGTGATATGACATTGTTACAGCCTGGATGATAGTTTTCACATTCTACAGGCGACAGGTAGTCTAGAAACCACCGAATTCCCATAGATTGTCCAAATTTGCGCTGGTAATCGCACTTGGACTGCCATACATTTGTGGTCGTTCATGTCAAAATGTCAAGATGAGTAGTGCGGGGTAACTAGTGGGGGGGGGTGCAGCCGGGTGAAGTTCGGGTCTCAAAAATAATTCTGGGACGCGACTGCGCATACCACAAGACAATAGAACGCGATACAAACATCTTACTGCCTTGATAAACCCGGGCATTTGTTGGACTAGCAATCAACTACCCGTAAGAGAGATATAGGAACATCTTCATTCTCCAACACCGCGCTGTCCCACGACCGTAAAACGCTCTGCGACGAACCCACCAGAACTTACTACGACATGGCGCGTCAGAATCCAAACATTATAATTACAGGCACGCCTGGTGTAGGAAAGACGACACATGCAGAGCAATTGGCACAAGCAACAGGCTTCACACATGTTTCCGTGAACCAAATTGTAAAAGATGAGGGATTCCATGAGGGCAAAGATGAGGAGACGGGGAGTTGGATTGTAGACGAGGACAAGGTATGCGCTGTTTTGCTTCTCATGTTTTCTTCTTCTTGCACACACATACATATGCGCCGGTCATCCTAGCCACTCCTAGTCCATCACACGCCAGACTCCCAAACCCAAAATCATTACTAACCCACCCCAGCTCCTGGACCACCTCGAAAACCTCCCCTTAAACAGCACTGGCGGCTACATCCTCGACTGGCACGCATGCGATCTCTTCCCTGAGCGCTGGATCGACCTCGTTATTGTGCTACGCTGCGACTCGACGCTTCTGTACGACCGCCTAACCGCCCGGGGCTACAAGGGCAAAAAGCTCGAAGAGAACATGGATAGCGAGATCATGCAGGTTTTGCTGGATGAGGCGCGGGGGAGCTACAAGGAGGAGATTGTGGTGGAGTTGAGGAGTGAGAGTACGGAGGATGTGGAGGGGAATTTGGAGAGGGTGGAGCAGTGGGTGGAGAATTGGAGGAGGGATAGGGCGAGTGGTGATGGGGAAGAGTGAGAATTAAGCAGGTGAGGTGCGCGGGTGATGAATGATACCATGCTTTTAGACATCTGAATATATGAGGTATAGGGGGGTTCTTTCTTTGTTAGGTGAGTCTATTCTCACCCCATCCCACCTACCTCGGCGTTGGGCGATGAATGGGATACAAAAGTTCTAGTCATAGAGAAGTACATGCCATCTTCTTACGACTCAACCTTGTTTGCCAACCACTCCTTCAACTTCTCCAGAGCCTTTGCTCTATGGCTAATCTTGTTCTTCTCGCTCTTTTCCATTTCAGCATATGTCTGCCCGTTGTACTCGAAGCATGAATCCCAGCCTAAGAAGTGCACTCATCGTTAGCTCCAAGATTCTTCTGCTTTTCTTCACTCATTCATCATTGTAGCTTGGCGGGGCCCCTGTGGAGCATCTACTGGGCACGGGAGGGGGGAAGGAACATTCGAGACTTACCGAAGACAGTAGATCCCCGACTCTCCACCAACATGCCATCAGTGCGTCCTTGAAACAAGACGGGCTCGTGGCCTGGGCCCTCGCAGTAGCCAAAAGTGCAGATTGCTTGCGCGGATTTGTCGTCAAAACCGGAAAGCATCTTGTGCAAGTTCTTGGCGCCGAGGGAGAGCATGAACCATTTGCTGGATGGGGATGTCTCATTAGATAATTTATGGTAGAGGGGTCTTGCAGGAGACGGGGGTTTATGGGGGATGGGAAATTGAGAGAAGGGGACTCACATGTACGGTCCTGGGAGGCCGTTCATGGCGTTGAAGACGAGACATGTATCTTCCACTAGAACGGGGCCTTGAATCTGATTGATGGTTAGTAGGGATAATCGAGACGTGGTATTGTAACATACAGCATCAGCAGCTCTTCGCGCCTTATCCATAGTGACTTCTTCCACGGTTCCTTGGACTTCAACAAGGTCGACATTCTGGTTCCGGAGTTCGATGACGCCAGCGAGGATGGCTTGGACTTCTGCGAGCTTGTTTTTGTTGCCCGTTATGAAGTTCAGGTGTGCCGGTACCGACGGTGTGGAAGTCATCGTTGGCTAATACTGAGGGTTTATCCGTTACAAGTGGTAAAGGTGGTATTGTAGGGTGGTATGATCAGTGAGATAAGATCCGGACGTATAGCTACGACTGTATCGCCGAAGTCGCTGGGAGGAATTTTAATAAGATTTTGTGTTTGAGCCGGGGATTTGGTGCATTAATGTACCTTATGAAAACAGAATTATATGATGTTCCGCTATGTGACAAAGATTCTTCACAACAAGCACTCTGATGACTGTTCGAGCGGAATTAGCCATCTTCAACGGCGAAGGGCGCAATTCCTATCGGTGTGGATAGCACTAAATTTGGCGACCGCTTTGCGATTGCAAAGGGCGCACGCACCCAGCTGGTGAAGTAATCTGCAAGATGAAACTCACGTACAGATTGTGGCTATGTCAAGGGCACACAAGGCGGTCTACAAGTTTGTCAGATCGCAGAGTCCAATTTGGTCCAATCTGCAAAAGGTGGTGATAGTAGGGCTGAGGGGTTGCACGTTTTCGCAAGCGAGCTGAGCAAGGATGTGACTTCTAGCGTGCATCTAATGTTACCGTGGCCCTAGAAACCATCACGTTCAGCCGCATCAATCACACCCTGCAAGGTACATTCCAACGGTCCTCGCCGTCCAAGCCGATTGGTAGGAGCGCTCAAAAGCCCATAGTCGCCGATTAAGAGCCTCATGGCTTGAGGCTGAAGGCTATCATTCGACTACCCGCACCTTTGCACGCCGACAAACCGTCTCAAGCTGCACCACGAACTGCCAGTATAGCCGGAGCGCTTTCCATTTCCTCCCAAAACTGACTCATCGCCAAGGGAGGCTGCGCAGGATACTGTCACTTTTGTCACCGCCATCATGGTTTCACTCAGGACTTTGTTCCTGGCTGTGTATGCCTCGAACCGCGTTATAAGGGCCTTGTTTCTACCGTTATGGTACACGATGCTCTTCAGTCCGTTTGCATTAGTTATTGCTTGGTACTTTGGCTTCGATCAAACAGTCCTACGATTCATTCCGGAAAACTTCTCTTGGTTTGATCTTCTACCTCAATTCGCAGTCTCGACCGTGTTTGTGCTATTACCAACCAGACTACTTTCCAGCTCCTCAAAAGTCACTACTACTGAAAATGGGAAGAGACGGGTACAATCGCTTCCATACTGGATCCCGGGGTTACAACACTTCTGGAGTATTGCCTTCGGGGGACAGAAGTGGTTGAGTGATATCCGGTTAGTATGGGCAGATTCCAACGAAGGAACTGGTCTGACAAGCAACAGAGAATCTTCGATAACAAGTATAGTCGCATACAATGCAGCTGGAACCAAGCACAGTGTCGTTTTCTCGGAAACGCTACTTCGCCAACTGTACGAGAACTGGCATAACTTGGAGATGCCAGACAACAACCAATCCGCCCTTCTCCGAAATGCATTCAACTTGCCAAAAGAGATGGAAAGCCACTACATCGAACTTCGCCAAGAAATCACCCAAACTATCCAAACAGAACTTCACACGGGAGCGACAAGGGAGAACCTAATCAAACTATCGCTGAATATCTTGTCCGACTCGCTTCCCGACCTGACTACTTTTAACTCATCTATTGTCGACCAAATGCCATGGGAGCGCGTATCGAATGTGGATCTTACAGATGGCACGTCAGAAGCAGAATGCGATTTGTTCATATTGCTCAACGAGTTTTGCTGCAACGCCATTCTACCACCGCTCCTGGGGGCTCAATTTACTGAATCGTATCAACTGCTTGCCACCAATCTGGCTACCCTCAATGAACGCTATTGGGCACTCGCTCTCGGATTACCACGACTATCCCCCATCCAAGGCTTACCAGGAGCTGCTCTTGCAAAAAAGAATCTTTTGAATACCTTTGCCAAGATGTTCAAAGATTTGACTAACCCGCCTACGAGGAGTGTCCCGGATGATGACGAGAGCGTGAGCGGCGAGGAGGATACAGACGCTGATACGATTACGCCTCTCATGAAACTCAACGAAGTCTTCACCAAGCATGACTTGCCTATGCGGTTGCGCGCTTCTATCGCACTTCACCTTGTACATAACATAGTATCAGATGTTGTGCCTCTAGTGTTTTGGGTGCTTCTGCATATCTACTCAGCTTCACAAGAACAAGATGTACAGTCCTCGGAGCCTACGCCCGTCCAAAGGATTCGACAAGAGAGCAAGTCTTTAGCACAAGCTGTACAACCTCCGTCGATACATCCATCTTTCCCGGCACCGCCTGAGATACGCTTTGGTCCATCAGCTCAAACGCTTACCACCAGTACCTTGCCTTATCTCCGATCATCCATCAATGAAGCCCGACGTCTATACAGCTGCTCGGTAGACACGTACAAAATCAATCAGCCTTTTGTTTTGAAAGAGGAGGATATTGCACAGAAAGGACAGGAAGAGATGTGGGAGCTCGAAGCCGGCTCATACATCGATGTGGGGCTTTCTCGATGCATCATCAATTCCTCGCCAGCAGTCCACACGTCCCCAGGAACGTTCAAACCAGATCGCTTTATCAACACGCCAGCTCCGACAGCCATTATTTTTCCCTCTGACGAGGCTGAAGCCTACAAATCTGCCCTTCTTGTCTCTATTATAACAGGTATAGTTCAACTATGGGATATTGCGCCAGCACCAAAGAAGAGCCTCTTCGAGCATATCCAAGAAGCAGGAAACGAAGCATCTATCGGTGCAGCAGCGCTCACCGGAGAGCAAAAAGCTGCCAGAGAAGAGTCAAACAGGAAGAAGCAGAACGGAAAGAGAAAAGACGCAAAGTGGGTATTTCCAAAGGCCGTGGAAGGTGCCGGTGTAAGGGTCCCAAAAGGTGATATTAGGGTTAGAATCAGAAGGCGCGAGGGCTTACCTGCGAGTAAGATTGTAAGGAGGATTGGCTAGGGGACTTCCGGGTACCTGAGCGCAGCTACAATCGGTCAAGCTCCGAACAGGGAGTTCACCGGAAATCCGCACAGGGAACATGGAGTTCGCCGGAGGTGGAGCTGTATTTCGGCAAAGAAAGAGAGAGAGGTAACAAGGTCGGTGCGCAGACCCGCGAACGGCATCCTCCATCTTCACCGCAACACCCAGGCTCGGGCCGGTCACAAGCAAACTGTCGGTCCGTCTTTCACACATACACACATGTACAAACTAGGAAGTCATCATCAAGGCAAAATGCCGTCGTAATACAAAACAATCTAGACCACAGCATTGTCTCAGAACTGCGCGTCGCCGTCAGACTTGCCTAACAAAACATGGCAAACCCAACTTGCAAGACGTCCCAACAAACAAACAAAAAAACCCAGCCAACGCTATTCCCCACCCCGCCGGCCCCTTCCGCCCATCACGATCTCTACCAAACCCACGATCTGCCCTCCCCAGTCCCAAGTTTCACCCTTGGACGTTGAACAATTAATCCACATGGCTCCGATACGCAGCACAAAAACCTAACGCTGACCTACGTGGTCAAAGTAGCGGTGAATAACCCGCACTAAAAACAAACCGATAACCCACAACCATGACCCTGAATCATCATACGCCAACATCCGCTTCCCCGCGTATGTCTTCCGTCCCAAACTTTACAGGCGAGCAAACAAAAAGACACATCATCATGATGATTATCATCACCAATGCCAAGTACGGGATCAGGGAAGGTTGCAGGCTTGGGGTTGACACTGCAGCATATCTACGCAACCCCGTATCTGCAGTGTATGTTTAGCGCGATGAGCGCGATGCGTACGTGCGTGTTGGCTAGATGGGTAGGCAGACTGGGGAGCTAGTGTATGTGTTGCAAGGTTTATATTTCCATTCTTGGTTGTTGTTGTTGTGGTCTTTTGGCAACAAGGGCTGGTAGATGCCAAGTTGACTTCAGACTGCTGATCGCTGATTAACGTGCTGTTGTTGGGTTGCTGGGAATAAGGGCGGTGGCGGGGGAAAAACAAGGTTAGGGGTTAATGCTGAGTTGTACAGTCTGTGTATGCGCAATGGGGAAATCAATATCCGGTCGATACGGTGCGCTGTGTCAGTGTCCAGTGTCGAGCGTCAATCTTACCATTTGCATCGTCTGTCCGAGTTGGGAAAGTGACAGGGTGGGAATCGAGAGGGTACGGTGGCAGGGGGGTCGGTCGGAAGATTCATCCGGGACGCGCTTATTCTAGGTTTGCTTTAGTCTACGGCAACCTTGGGAACAACCTTCACGAACGATGAAAATTGCTTATTGCCGGAACTTGTTGGTTGTGACCCCAGGTAGCTTCGACTTTCTAATCTCATGTATTGCTAGACGTAATATTACACAAAAGTAAAAAATCTGCCGTCAAGAAGCTCATGGCTTCTCGAGCCCGGGCCTTCCTAGCTCAGTGGTAGAGCGCGTCACTAGTAATGACGAGGTCGTCAGTTCAATTCTGGCGGAAGGCAATTCTTTTTGCTACGACGGTTGGCAGGGTGGTAGTGATTGAACCGTAGGTAGCATGTGTAAGAAACTGGCCCTACGAAACTCTACTACAAGACGAGAATTCGGGTTGTTGCTCGATTTTTTGGTTTACTGGTTTTTTCTTTTTCTTTAAAATTCCTCTGTGAAGAGAGTGTGACATCAATCGGTGTAGTGAGAGCATCCTCTACAGCACTAACGCCCAGCGCACACAAACTGCATGCACGATAAGAGGGCACGGAAATTGGAACTCATCAATGTCATTTCCATGATACTTTTTCCGCATGACCTGAACACCGGATGCGGATGGTACCCCTTACACGCCATCACTGCCGCGGGATCGCATCAAATGGTGATGTTTATCTCTCATTTGTAAACACAGACACCTTTGGAATGCCGATATCATGCCGCAGAAAGTTGAAAAGACCCAGAACCCCTTGCCTATCCAACGATGACCTTAAACCTGCTCAAGGACAGTCTCCTTGAACTCACGCTCAACCTTCTGGCCAGAGTCATCCTGGCTTGACTCGCCGTGAAGACCGAGGAGAGCACCAAGGTCGAACTTGGGTGCCTTGAGGAGCTTGACCTTTCGTACGTGGACCTGTATTACGTTAGCATTCCGAACTTTTCCCTAGTCTACACAAGCACATACGTTCTGGAGAGGGTAGATGCCCTGGGTGGCCTTCTCGATCTCGCGACCAATGACCTCGGGGATGAGCTTCTGGGTGAGTTGGGCGAGGGTGCACGAGCTGGCGTCACGGGCCATGATCTCAACCATCTTCTTGCGGATAGCCCTGATCTGCGAGGACTGGGCGTATGTGGTCTTCTTGACCTGGTTCGGTCGTCGCTTGGTGAAGGCAATGCAGAAGAGGCGGAGGAGGTAGTCGTCGGTGGTCTTGACAACGACGTTGGCCTCAATGAGGGTTTGCCACTTGCGGACGAGGGATCGGAGCTTGTCGGAGGTGAAGTCGAGTCCGTGGAAGTTGGTCAGGCAGTTCTTGCCCTGGACCTCGTCGACGCGGAGCTTGACCTTGCGGAAAGCGTGGTCCTCATCCTTCTGGAGATCGGCGAGCGAAACCTCGAATATCCGGCCCTTCAGGGCATCGTTTGCGTTCTTGAGACCGGTGGTACGGTTGACGAGGGTCTTGCCGACACTGCGAAGAGCGTAGAGTAAGCATTGAATCCGCGTGTGTATGGCAACGGGATGTCTTACTCTCGGACCGCGAAAGTTCCTGGAGCCTTGATGTTGTACCAGTCCTTCTTCGCGAAGGTGTCGGTCTTCTTCTTAAGACCCTTCTTTCCCTTTGAAAGACGCTTGTTCTTGCCGACAGCCATGATTGCGAGTCTCGGTGTTGTCGGGCGTCGAGTTGTCGAGGTTGTCGTTTCGATGTTGCCGAACGAGCGAAATCTGGTGTCTGTGGGCGCTATCGCTGGATTACCTAATTATCGAGCTAAGCGAGGTGGCCAGGACTGCGCACCTGGACAACACGTGACTGTGAAGCCCGCGATCCACATTAGACCCAGCGTGACCATCACCACCAGCACGAAGCGGCCGCGAGCACGACGCACCTGACTTTCGATATGACTGAAAAAATGCGACGCACCAGCTGCACACAGTGTTCTTCGCGGCAGGCCAAAACCACCCGGAACGGCTGGATACCTAGGTAGGTGATTATGTATCCGTCAGGGTAGGTCAAAGTCACTCGATACAGCGCGAAGTAAGTAGCATTGTATCCGCTAACCAGGATCATTCGTTCCGTGAAAGTTGTTTGTGATCAGGTTTGCGGAAACGAAAGGAGGCATGTCTCACGACTCAGCGGTTGGGGCTGGACTCATCAAGATCACCATGATCACCAAAAGTTGTGCCAGATAGTGTTGTACATGATTATACGTAGATGTTATTGTGCTGTTACTACTGATAAACCCCTAAGTGCGCCTAGCTAGCCACCTAGTTATGCCACAGGCTAAAATGACCACTCTCAGACACCCTCCACCGCCTCGGCCTAGACGCGCGTTGCATGACTTTGTCTTCCTAGACTCCTCCAAGGTCACCGCTGCCGCTTCCCGTCGCATGTACTGCGGCGCGGGTCGTGTCATCCATCAGCTGAGTGGCTGTGCGTAGAAGCATCACGAGACCCGCCCTCGGACCACGGCCCACGTAACTTTCTTCTTCCGCTCGGCATCTCGACTCGACTGTCGTACCTGACTCCTACTGGCCCTTCGCCCTAGCAATAACGGACATGGCACAAGAGCACCCACGCGGCTTGTCACTGGCATGACTGTGATGGTGGGAAGGTCGGATGACGTTTGCCGGCGGCGTCTGGCTTGCAGACGCTAACTCGGTGCACTATCTGGTAGGAAGAGAATGTCGGTGTATTTGGTGTTGCGGGTGATGGGCATTGTTTGTTTCTTTGATGTTGAATTTCTTCTTGGTGGTTTGCACCTTGAATCTGGCGTGTGCATGGATTCAAGTCTTGACAGTGGACTGTTCTTGCTGGCCATATACGTCCTGGTTCTGGCAGAATTTCTCAAAGTCAGGGAAGCTAATGTAGCCGTCTAGAGTGGTGTTAGCCTTGTGCTACTTCAGTCAGGTTTCACTGGAGTATGCTTACCCTGCTGTCTGTACTGTCTGACGTAACGGTCACTCTCGGTCCTCGACATGGCAGGCCTCTCGGCAGAGTAGGCTGGCTCCGAGTTCAACCTCGAGCGTGGGGCGAGCATGGGGCTTCCGGGTGGTGTCTCTCCACGTGGGGTAGTGGGTGATGAGGCGACCTTTGCCAGCAGGATGGATGCCTTGTGTGGGCTGCCCGAAGTTGCCGAGTCCCGTCGGCAGGTAGTGGGTGCGAGAGTGGTGAGGCATGGCGAAGAAACAGTTGATGGAGTTAGAGGTGGTCGCCTGCTACCAGATCGGGACCGTTGGGGCGCCTCAGTGGGGAGCGAGTAGTAGTATCGAGGATGGGCAGACATGATGATGATGGTGTGCGAGTGTGTGTCGATCAACGAGCGAGTGTGTTAGTCGGAGAATTGGATGGAGATAATTGGGAACTGAGGATTGACAGAGCAAGCGAGAGACGGCTAGTATAAGAATCGAGTTGAAATCGCCTAGACGCTATTCACCCCATACTACCGAATGTATATTGACGCCTCTGCTGGTTCCAGGCACCCTGGTCGCCCTGTGCTGCATCAGCAGTCCGGAGCTCCCCACTCGACGTCGCTGGCGTTTTGGAGCTAGCATGCCGGCCGAAGTGGGCACAGCCAGAAAACGTGGACATTCTGAATTAGTCTGTTGCCGGGGAGGTGCGCTGTCAATCTCTCACTCGCCCTGACTCGGCTGAGTGCACACAAGACCACCTCACCTCCATTTCTCTAGACTGCCGCATGCTGCTGCAGGTGTGAGTTGGCCCCTTGCGACAAGGCGGATGACAACAACTGCGACGTCTGCCATGGTTTTTGTCAACAGCGGCACGGTTCGTTAGTCTGGCCAAAGCTTGTTGCTCATTGCTCACCCTTTGGCAGGCTGCGCCAGCTTCCAGTGGCAGTCGAGTGGCAGTCCAGTGGCAGGTTCTGGATGAGGATTGTGCCTGATTGGCATTGCGTCCTCGATCCAAGGCTTTGCGGCGCCTCTCGCCGGAAGAGCGGGTGCACTGCCATAGCGTCGCCGTCGCATGCTCAAACCATCACAACGGCGGATGCAACCCGTCAGGCCAAGGAATACCCGTCATGGCTGCGTCGTGGTCATGGTGGTCATGACGGGTTTCCGGTATTGCCTTGGTTTGGCCCCCAGCCGCCAAATCCGGCCGAGTCTTCCTTGCTGTGCGATATCAGGAACGGCCGAAGGGCACATGAAGACAAAGGCCAGACGGAGGCCAGACTCTGGGGCCTAATTACAGTACACGCCTATTTCCGTCGTCGTGTCGTCTGGCTGGGCCACACTATGGTGTGTGCGACGGCGAGACAGGAACAAGCACCGTGACAGCCTCATTCATTGCCAGTACCAAACACTATGTTGGTGACGACATTGCCTCAGCTGAGGTTTCTATTTTGTGCCGTGTCATGCATTGCAGATTGCCTCCCTTTGTCATCAGAGTCGAGAACATTGGATGGCCAGGGATCCGTCCACCGCCTCTCCAGCGCCGACAAGACCAAGGCTTTGGACACCGGTCAACGCGACCAAGATACCAAACCTCGTCACTAGGTATATCTACACGCTCTCCACACACCTGCCGCATGATGAGACATGAGAAATGACATAGGCCCGCATCTGACATCGGTAGTGTGCCTTGCTACCGCATGGCGATTGAGGGGAAGACACGTACCGGGTCTGCTGTCGCTTAGTAGCCGCATCTGCCCCTCGCGGGCGAATACCACGAAACACACTGCTTGTTCGGCAATACTTGGAGTTTTGCTTTGGGTTCTGGAACCTCTGTCCCCCTCGTCCCAGGGTCCACCTCCACGTCAGCTGCTATCACATGTTGTCTGGTTGTCTGGTCAGACTGGTCGCAAGTGTGGAGCGGGCGACCGGCGACCATCCGGTTTGCCAGTTACGTACGACTAAACGATGCATTCCAGTCCCTCAGCTGAGCACCAAACACTAAACGCTTTGCACGTCTCAACAGATGCTACCTATACACATGCTTCCGAAGTTTCCCAGACAGCTCTGTAACAAAGTTTCCTCGGCCGGTTAGCACAATGCTCGCAAACCGCTTGCTCACTGTTCGTCTCTGCTCCAACCATCCGATGCAACCCTCAAGGGGTACTATGCATGCAGGCGGCGAAGATCACCACTGCTATCTAGCACCCAGTCTGTTGATGTACATAATGTTAAGCCACATCGACGTGCAGCTTGCAGGTGCATCGACCCGAGAAGCGGGTACGTCTCCACGCCGTCATAGCCGTTAAGAGCATC
This sequence comes from Pyrenophora teres f. maculata, assembly GCA_014334815.1. Classification (NCBI taxonomy): domain Eukaryota; kingdom Fungi; phylum Ascomycota; class Dothideomycetes; order Pleosporales; family Pleosporaceae; genus Pyrenophora; species Pyrenophora teres. The sequence goes on from CP060570.1 coordinate 1,222,327, forward strand.
CTGCCAGTTTCAGTTGCACAATGTCAATCACGATCAAAATCCCATTAGTTCGTCTCGGCCCGGTAATCACCAACACTTCGGCAAACTCTTCTGTTTCTGGGAACCGTTCTTGGGATCCAATAAGAGGAAACGTTTTGGAACCGAGTATCGATGACGCTGTTGAGGCCCCCGAATATGCCCCTCACCCCCCCTCACCCACCACACCCTCAGCTCTCAACGCCCTGCGCCGATGACCCGAGGGAACTCTCCGTAAATCCAGACGCGCTTCTACGGCACACTTGGCGCCGATCGTGTCCGAATACTGACGACTATACCCGTCCACTACCGCACACTATGTGACCGAATGGTTGCTGATATCCCGACTGAACGAGTAAAGAGCGCGTATTACTGCGGCAACCCGTTAGAACGTATCGGGTCAAACTGCCACGATCCTCCCCTAGCGGATACCCCAAGACGCTTCCCAATCCACCCGATCACGCTCTCCAATCTCGATTTTCAGCACGATACTTCGTACAAAGATACGATCGAGTGGACGTGTTTCATGGAGAAGGGGTGAAAGAGCGGTAAAGAAACATGTACAGCGGTCAAGGCCCAATTGCGGGCCGCTCCCGGTGTTGGTTGAGATTTCTTCCGCTTGACACCCCACCATCTCTCCCACTTGCATCTACGTAGTTAGATACACACACACACACGCTTTTGCGTCTAGTCTAGACTTCCCTTTCCCTCACACACCCACACCCTCACCGACAGTCCCTGAGCCCGCTCGCAGAGACTGTCATGCGACCGAAAGCGGGCTCGTGGTGCGGCAGGTGCGGGTAGGGCGTGAGTAAAAGGGACCAGGTATGCTTGTAAAAGATGCTGTAGGTGCTGGTCTAGTGCTGCGTATGCTGCATGCATTTTTCCACGTGCATATGTGAGTATGACTGGGCTGCAATGGATTGGTGGGGTTGTTGGAGCTGCGGTAGCCGGTGGCAGTTTTTTTTTCATGGCGCTTGAGACGCGAGATGTGTTTTATGTTTCAGGTCTCGTGTAAGGGGTACATGATGGGTCCCTACATGGCATGTCGGTAGTGGCTCGTGATTGCCGCGATAGGAGTGGGAAAAATCCAAAGGGTTTGACAAGGTGGATACATCGGGATTCAAGAATGCCATCTTCACGCACATGGGCAAGTGTGTTACCCACTCGAAGCGAGTGAATCCTTCTACTGTATTGGTATTCGTATTGTTGTAGTCACCGCAGTAGCCAAGGCATATGTTGACTTTCAGTACATACTCCGCACCGATTGCATGCAGGGTTGCAGTCCAGATGACCTGCTTTTGCCCTGCTTCTGCAGCTGTTGCCTCGCTTATAACGGAGGTTGCCATTGCTCAGTGCTAAGGTTGGGGTCAGCATGTTGTGATTCGAGCAGATAAGAGGGGTTAATCCTCCACTTACATCAATATCTTCCCAACCACGACCCTTTACGTTTGCCAATTCGTCCATGGACATGACGTGACCAGTCGTAACTGCAGGATATGAATCAGCAATGCTCCCATTCGACTCAACAGCGCAACAAAAGCACTTACAGTAACCGGCCTGGATCTTAGCATCAATCTCGACACGGCTGTCAGCCGGAATCATATCGTCGGGAATGGGCACACGCTCGTGAATGGGGATGCCTTGATCAACAATGGCATCGTGCTTCATGTTGGACATACTCAGCATCCTGTCAATCTTTGTGATGCCGAGCCAGTGCAGAATATCCGGCATAAGAGCCTGGAAACGCATGTCCTTGACACCAGCAATATTCTCAGTCCGCTTGAAGTACTCGCTAGCGCGATCTTCTCCCCGCTTCCTGGCGTTGTAGACGAGATACTTGGTCACCTCCCCAAGGGCGCGACCCTCCTTACGGAAGTAGATGACAACACCACTGCCGCCCTTCTGCGCTTCCTTGACGGCCTCTTCAATACCAAAGGTCAGGTATGGACGGCATGTGCAGATATCAGAGCCGAAGACGTCACTCCCATTGCATTCATCGTGAACACGAAGAGCGAGTCTGGAGCTGGGGTCCGACATCTTTGCTGGGTCACCGAAAATGTAGACGGTCAGACCGCCGATAGGTGGGAGGAAGAGCTTGATATCGTGACGGGTGATGAGCTCTGGGTAGGAGCCACCAGTCTCCTCGAACAGTGTTCGGCGCAGAGTTCCCTCGTCTGTTGGATGGTGTCAGCCGGGGTATATGAGTTATACTATATGCCACTCACCAATATTGAAGCGTTCAGCTACTCCTGGAAGGTACCACACGGGTTCAACCGCAACCTTTGTGACGGCGACCTCGCCTGTCTCGTTGATGCAAATCTTGCCGTCCGGCACGAGGCGCCCCTTCCTCACACTCTCTTCGAGCTCGGGCAACTTCATGTGTGCTCTTGTGATGGCAATTGTAGGTCTAATTTCGACATCGTCCTTGTCCATGGTCTCCTTGTACAGCCAAGGCGCAAGATGGCCATACGGATCCATTGCCACGATCTTCTTCCCATCGCTCCATTGGGGGAAAGGCCCAATCTTTGCGGCGGGCTCCGTGTTGGTGAAGTCGGGCTTATGAGTGATATCCAAGTTCTTGCTTGCTACGGCAAGAGCGTTGTAGATGGAGTAGGAGCCTCCGTGAGCACCAATAGCTAGTCGAGTCAGTGAGCCCTGAGCCAAAGAAAAGAAATCTGGATGACATACCGTTACGCCTACGAATAGTGTTCGGATGTCTGGACACAACGACAGGGCCACGAACAGCAGGGTCCTTAGCGCCCCATTCCATGGGCAATGGATCAACACCTGCCTGACCCGGATACGAGGTCAAGATGATCTTCGAGAACTTTGACACACTTGTACGACGTGGAGGGGCATCAGCACTTTCAGGTGGCTGCTCATACTGCTCGCTAACAGCTTCTACGGTTTTCTCTCTCTGCACTTCGCTCGCCTTGTCTTTGCTCAGAGCACCATTGGCAGCTTCACTCGCAGCCTCGTCCTTGATCTGCTTGATACCAGCCAGCATGTTCACGCGTCCATTGATCTTATCAACAGAAGCTGCAAGTGAAGAGTTCTCAGCTCGGAGAGCCTTGAGCCCTTCGAGGATCTCCTTAAGGACAGCATCGCTGGTAGGGGCTTCGGTAGACATGATGAGTAAAGGTGAATTTCATGCAAACCCGTATAGATCCCGAGTTGTTAGAAGATGTTTGACAATTGCTTTGCTGTGTGTATCCGACACCTTGAACAAAGACGGTGAGCTCCGATGTAGGCTAGACAAAGACACAAGATTGATGGGGTGATGTGGAAGTAGGAGAAGCACAAGCTCAATCCTCGCACAACGCTGATGGGATTCCAAAAGATGCAGGAAAAGAGATGAAAGAAGGGATAAAGAAGACAACGTGTTCGAGACAAACAAGTCGCTGGCACTGCCAGCACCGAACAGCTGACTACACAAGTGCCTACGGCTTGGGGGGGACGCCGATAGGAGCGGGGGCGCTTATCGACTATGGACGCATGGGGCAGCTGCACGGCAGCGGCAGGGGTGCCGTCGGTCGGAACCACGCGATACAGTGAAAGCCAAACTTTCGCGACCGCGTCACTGCACTCGAGCAGAAGACGGCAACCCACACCACGACTCATTGTAATTCAGACGACCATCGCGGTCTCGAAGATAACCCCTGGATTGTCATATCCCACAGTTAACGCCGTACCGTGGCTGCAAACCTCTCGCTACTACAGAGCTCCAGCGAAGATCACACATTGAATTCACAATACTACCGCTCTCACCTACCTCTCAAAGCCAAGCACGAAAAGCCTCATCTAGAGCCATAGTCGCAAATACCACCGAAGCTCCCTAGTTATACAAACAACTGTGCATCGGCGGTGAGGGCAGCAAAAGCAACAAAATGGCATGTTTCCTCAGCTTCCTTCGAATGCGCAAACTAACAACAAACACAGGGTAAACGCAAGTCGTCCAGCAAGCCTCAAGGCCCCAAGAAGGTGCGCTATCCCCAAAGTGTTTTTCCCCTTGCAGCAACTAATGTCCTTGTAGAAGGAGAAGCTGCCCACCACTTTCCAATGCCTCTTCTGCAACCACGAGAAGTCTGTCAGCGTCTCTATCGAGAAGAAGTCGGGCGTCGGCAACCTCCAATGCAAAGTTTGCGGTCAGACCTTCCAGACCAACATCAATTACCTCAGCGCGCCCGTCGACGTGTATGCCGACTGGATCGATGCCTGTGATGCTGTCGCAAAGGAGGCAGCCAAGGGAAATGCCGAGATGTCAAGAAGCAGCAACCGCATGGGCAGGATGCCGACGGCGCATAATCAGGACGATGATGACGGTGATGGTGGCTTTATCGAGCACGATGAGGCAGATGCCGAGGGCGAGTATGCTGACTAGTTTGTGGCTCGCGGTCGGGGTCGCGAAACAGAATAATGGCTGGAGGCATGAGCGTTTGGGACCTTGTATAACACATGGGGGACACGGAGAGGCATGGCTTGCAAGGCGTTCGGGGTATCAAAACGGATTTACTGATAACGACGGTGTATTCGTTATTGTTAGCATCAGGCTGCTCTAGTCTGATGCATAATACTGCTGTGCTTCACCCGAAGTGCACTTGCAAAATCAAACACGCACAACCAAGTCCAGAGTCTCTTGATGCAATGTGCATTTACATGCCAATAGCCCCATGCCGAAAATATGTCAAAGCAATTTATAGCCAGCTTACGCCCAACAAATGCTCTCAATCAAGGTGACATACTATTGCGTACTTTTACATGGTGTAGAATCGATCACCAAAGTCACCCAGTCCCGGGACGATGTAGCTAGAGAAAGTCAGCATCGAGTCAAGATCAGTATCAGGTTACCTTACTTCTTTTCGTCTAGCCCCTGGTCGACAAAGGCAGTCACTACCCTGACCTTAGGGAACTGTTCCGCGAGATTCTGCGCGCCTTCTGGGCTTGCAATAAGGTTGAGGAACAGAATATGGTCCTCTGGCACACCCCTGGACTTGAGCACATCAATAGCCATGAGCGCCGAACCGCCTGACTTCATCAGCACATGTTCCTTTACTGTTTCACATCTCACTTACCAGTAGCCAGCATAGGGTCCAACAACAACACCCACCTATCGCTGATGTCCTCGGGCAGCTTGTCATAGTAAAGCTTTGGCTTGGCAGTCTCCTCATCTCTCTGGATCAAGATCTTGCCGATACGAACACTTCTACAGCAGTCCCTAAGCCCCTGTTCCATAGATTCTCCCGCTCGCATAATGGACACGCCACAGATCTTTCCTTCAAACTTGACACCCGCATAGGTGTGGCCTACAGGCGTAGTGATTTCCTGGGATTCGACGGGAAGGTGGTTGAGGCCTTCTTCGACGAGGAGACGGATGATCCGGTTGCTGTAGAAGATGAAGTCTGCACGGCCGGTGGAGCGGTCGCGTATCATGCTTTGCGGTAGTCAGCACTCTACACCGATAGCATGATACGTCACGGTATCATAGTTGGACATAATTCATGGGCCCTTACGTGAGCAGTGCTATCAGCTGAGGGGTTTGAGGCAGAATGTGAACATTGGCCTGTCTGAGGGGTGTGGAAACGGTCGCTGTTGGCTTTTGAGCAGAATCCCGGTAGTCAGGCCCTACGCATTGCGAGGGCGCCGTGGGTTGAGATTCGGTAGACATTTTTCTTGGTCACTGTGGAGGGGAAACGAGGGGTACGAGGCTGGCTGAAGGTCAGTTGTGATCATGGGCTTCCTAACTGGAACATATACGTCTGAATGCTAGTTGAGGTATTTTAGTCAGAGCCTAGGTGTTTGCTCAGATGACGAGAGGACATACCCTAAGCTTTTGGAGTAGAGGCTGCGCTGTTGGTATGTAATCCGTGTTTGACGGAGAGGACTTGGACAGAGGTGGGTCAAAAGATGAACCAACTGATAGCAGAGATTTCAATTGACAGATGCAGTGCTGAGATAAGAAGGCAGCGAAACGAAATGAGGCAGACGTGGACTTATAGTCTAGGCTCGTGACCATCGGCGAGCTCCTACGGTTCACTGGTTTGGAAGGAGGGACCCTCGCCCCGCTGGCTGGGACTAGCGTGCCTTCCGTTGGCGAGATCTGATAGCGGGTCCCTGCCGCAATCGACCAAAGCCACTCCGCCGGCCGGCTTCGTCATTGCACTGCATGTCAATGCAAACATCCGCTTTGAGCTTTGTTTCACCGAGCTTTGTTTCACCGTGAGACCTAGGATAAACATAATTAATGTGGTGAACACGCGCGCCTGTCAATTCACTGTGAGCGGTGAAGAAGCTGCGCGAGAGCTTTCATTACGCTCCAGCGCACCAAGAACAAGATGCGCGTCTGAAGCAACTTTTTGGCGTCGCCACAACACCACTTCCCTTGACCATGGCGGACACCATGTTCGCCCAGTTTACCGCATCAGACCGCCGCAAAAAGGTCGTCTACGGCAAATCGTCGCGTCTATCTGGCGCCCCACCACCGGCACCGCTGCCAAACGAAGATGCGCCTCCATCGCCCGAGCGACCGCGAAAGCAGACGGCCGTCTCGAATGGGGCGCTGAAGAAGGCAGCGGGAAGCTTGAAGATTGGAAATAGCTTGGCCAATACGCGCACAAAGAATGACGACATTGACATCTTCGACGTGCCATCCGAGGATGAGTTCGTAGTGCGCGCGAAGCCTACGAAGAAGCTCGTAACAAAGCCACGGACGCCCGAAGAAGGCCTGCCCATCTCCACAACTGAAGATGACGGCCCTAGAGGACCGAAAAAGTCAGCCAAAGCTACGCGACCATCATCCAAGCCGGAGCCTACCAAAGCTGCCGTCATCGCGAAGAAGCTGCCGAAGCCTGCACCCGTGCCACCGCCTTCATCCTCTGAACCTATCGCCCCCCGAACACTACGCACAAAGACACCCCAGCTCACAGAGCTACCAAAACAGACTGTCAAGAATGTCGGGTTGGCACAGCGACCCACGGCGTCTGCGCCATCAGTGGTACCCAGAGCGCAAAAGGTGACGAAGACAAGCACGGCACTGCCTTTGAAGAAAACTGTTACGAAGCCCGTGGCTAAACCAGCGCAAGACCTGAATGTATTTGACGTGCCATCTTCTGATGACGAGGCTCCTTTGACAGTCAAGAAGGCGTCCCGTCAGATGCCAGTGGGCAAGAGGAAGGAGCCTGCGAAAGAGAATCCGACAAAGCTTAGAGAAGGCCGCAAAGAGTCGGCAGATTCTGACGGTTCCAACGCATCTAATAAGCGGAAACGCCAGCGGTGCATCTCCTCTACCACCGCTATAGCCAAGCCATTGTCACGACAAAAGTCTGAGCATCCAGATGCTCAGCCAAGCCGCAAGTACCACAAAAGTGAGGACAGTACGTTGTCAGTTCAGAGACCTCCAGACCAGCCACCTCCAAGTCGACCCCGAGATACTGAACCTGCATCGTCACGGACAGCTGTGTCTGCAGTCAACAAACCGAAAAGGACGAGGCAACGCACCGTACCTGTATTGGCGCCGTCCGCGATTAGCAAGGGGTCATCTTCGCCAGCCAGGCTCAACAGTATGCTTCCGAACCGCGAACCACGCAAGTCGGCCATTACTGTAGAGGTGCCCGAAGTTGCCGAGGCGGAAGACCAGACCATGTACGATATCCCAGACTCCCTAGCTACGCCTGTTCGTCCAGTTTGTGCACCAAAAGTCACGACGCCTGGCTCTGCCACACCGCGGCAGAAGGATCTTTTCGGGGGACTGCTAGGCGATGCATCATCTTCGGGTACACCAATGCCAATGATCTCTGCTCTACAACTGACAGATCGTAAACCAAGATCGCTTATTGGTAGCATGTCAAGGTCCAAGTCGGATATCACTCACGTTACTGAAACCCGTAAGGCTAGACTTATTGACACACTCAAACATGTCGAGAGTAGTTCAGAGGACGAGGAAGAGAGTAGTAGCTTGAGTGACCAAGAGCCGGAAGAGCGCTTTGTCGGTGTTCAGCCCGTTGCGAGATCTTCTCAAGAAGTCAAGACTACCGGTAACGGAGCTGAGCTTGCTTCTGACGATATGGAGGTTGATGGGGATGCCAACATGGATTCGCAAACATCGCAAGCTACTTCCGGTTTTGGCGTCCGTCCGAAACTCACTTATGCAATGTCACGGTCCTACCTTCGAGAAACCGACCCAGACGAAGATCTACTGATTCCAATGGAATTTGATATGCCTGGCTCTCAATCGCAGCATAGAGACACTGTATCTGTATCAGAGGATGAGCCCGAGGCAGTGGGTCAAGCGCAGGCTCATCATGAGCTCAAGAGCCGGGGACGGAACTACGTTTTCGAGCAGGAAGCACAGACAATGATCGATGACATTTCCAGCACAACAACCAACAGCATTCGGCGTAATGCAATGGTTGAATTGTGCACAAAGATGGCCAACGAAACATTCTGTAGTCAACTACTCGACACGCCCCTGGTCCATCAGTTGTTCAAGAACATCTCTGCCGGTAGCGAAGTTATCTTCGAATTTGCTGTCGCCGTTGCTACCGTCTTCATCATGCGGATCAACCCCACATACACCGTTCTCGACCAACTCCACGAAACTGGAATTATGGCCCGTCTATTAAAACTTGTCCGAAACGATACAGAGGTTCAAAAGATAGCAAAAGATCGCAAGACGAACTTGTCGAAGATTGCCAAGGAATCCGTACTGACATTCCGCACGCTGGTCCAGCAGTCCAGCATTTGGTCGTCCACGCCACTGAGCAAGATAACACCACAGCTTGTAGCTCTTAAGGCGATTGAGCTCCTTGTAATAGGTCTGCGCAAGGCTGGAAATGCTGGAGTGCTGCTTGATCAGACCATGGTTTCGCAGCTTGTTAACATTGCTTCCAACTCGAATGACCGATTGAGCATCAACGAAGGAGGCCCTGAGGATGATGCGATCATGGCTATGGTACTTTCCACATTGGAGTCGGTTTCCGCTACAAGGCAGAGACAGGTTACGTGGCCCACTACTGTCCTTGGAAAAATCGCTGGGTTCACGCCTCGATTCTTCCATCCTGACGCAGCCTCCTCGACCATGTTAGCCGTCAAGCTGTGTATGAATCTTACCAACAATAAGCCAAAAGCCTGTCAGCCATTTTCTGCCAAGGCCTTTGTGCAACCTCTTGTGCTATCTGTCATCGAGAGGTTCACATGCCTTAATGCAGGACTGGCAACCGAGAAGCGAACTGAGGTCTTGGAGAGCCTCATCCTAAGCTTGGGCGCTACCATCAACCTTGCTGAGTTTAGTGATCAAATGAGAGCCAACGTTGATGACAGCGAGAACACGGTAGCTACCTTGGTCGCGATCTTTCTAGAGGGTTCCGAGCGAGCGTCACAGGTATGTTCCCAAACCACAGCCATGTATTGTTCCAAGCTTACCCGATTTCCAGGCAAACTCTCTCGAAGACTCTCATTCCGGTGTAACGATTGGGTATCTTGCTGTGTTACTTGGCAATCTATGTCTCGACGAAAGAATAAGGACAAAAGTTCGCGCGCTCCTACCGAACAAGCGGCTCGGTATGCTCATCGACAGCATCAAGGAGTTTGTTCGGGTGCATGAGCATGTTGATAGAAAGGTGGAGGACTTTGAGGGGGGCAGAAGGGCAAGAGGCTTTGCAGACCTACACCGCAACGCCTCATGCATGTTGTGGAGAGGCTGCAAAGCGCAACGGCTTGAAGATATCACAGATAGCACAAGGCTAAATGTGGGTTGCATGTGTCTGTTGTCGATAAGAAGACACATGGCCTTTGGTGGCTTTTATTGCTGGATTGGATTGGCTATAGGATATGAGAGAACAAGTTATTTCCTTGTATTTGGTTGGTGGGCTCTTGTTGGTTAGGCCTTTTGGCGGCTAAGGCCATGATACCCCAATTTACGAAAGTGCGCTCATTGTTCAAAACAAGTTGTCGGTAGATATCGATGTCGGTATGCCAGACTAGGAAAGGATTTGCACACGTTGTACTGTACCGGTACGTAAGTCGACTTATGCAGGATTACACGAAACGAGTAATACGTCGTGTATCAGAAGGGGGTTTGGCGTTTCGTGTGTACGGTACATGTCGGGTAGGTAGTGGTGGCTAAATTGAGGCCTGTCTGCAACGTCGCACATAGCAGTAGGGCTGCACCGGACCGTCCCAAGAAGGCGGTTGAAGTGACGCAACAGCCGGCATGTGGAGAGCTTTGCCGTCCGGGACAATCTATGTGATGCCTTCACCGAGCCGCAGTTGCAGCAGCCGTGTAGCGTAATTTGCAATGCACCACAATGAGGCTACTTTCGCAGAGCCATGCATGTGATTGTTTCGTCTTGACTCGAACATGGCCATTTCGGCTAAGCTGGGAGTCGGGGCAGTCGGGACGTTGGTACGTTAGCGGTGGTCTTGTCGAGTACTCGGAGCGTCTTGGTGCTTTGAATGGCTGTCTTGAATGCCCTTTGTTGGAGCGTGGTGTGGTGGGGAGGCTCGCGGGGGCGCACTAGACTCGAGACGATTGGCAGTACGTAAATGAATGCTTCCAGAAGGCGTGGATTCGCCGGGTGGTGAATGCACAGGTCCGCTTCCATGGCCCAGACCGAGACCAGCTACCTGGTGCCAAACCCAAAGCGACGTACACCATACCATGTAGTTGCCCAACTTTTCCTATGCGGACGCGAATCGGCGCTGCTATAATCAGACGGGACCGGAAGCCATGACGGCATTAGGGCGTGCGGCTGGTGAGATGTTTTTTTTACGGGCTGGTTAGGGTGCCTACAAACTTGGTCGACAGCTCGCGTTATATTCGCCCTGTTGCTCCTCGACCCAGTACTACGGCCTGCACGAAGAAACCAATCCAGTTGTCCTAGACGGCATCACCTGCGGCTCGACGGCGTCATTCCGAGCCCTAAGCTAGCTCGTCCAGGCAATCAATCGGCAGGTCCGACCGACCAAGCGCATCTTAGGCAGCGACCTCGCAGCCCTGGACTGAGACTGCCAAACTTCAAACCTGCCAGACCTGGCAACAACTCGTTCAGCATCCTCACCACCTCCTCAACAAGCCAACCACAACATGGCGCCACCCAAGCAAAGAAAGATGGCCATTGTCGGTAGTAGGGCAGTCGGTGAGTTGCTTCGCACAGCACAGCTTGCGCAACCTTCACATGCCAGAAGCAGCCCAGCATCCTGACCCCAGTCTGAACAGGCAAGTCGAGTTTGACGGTGCAATTCGTAGACGGTCATTTCGTAGACAGCTACTATCCGACTATCGAGAATACGTTTAGTAAGATGATCAAATACAAGAATCAAGAATTTGCGACCGAGATTATCGATACCGCTGGCCAGGTACATTTGATCCTTTTTCTTTTCCCCCGCGTCGCGAGGCTCAGCCCAGCTCCACGCCCCCACTATCGCCGTGCTTCACGCGCGCCCCCGTAGGAGGCCGCTTTCGCTCGCGTTTGGTACTCCACGACTGATGCTGTCGTCGATGGTCCCGCTGACTAGCATGCTCTTTACCAGGATGAATACAGTATCCTCAACTCGAAGCATTTTATCGGCATTCATGGATACATGATTGTCTACTCGGTCGCCAGCAAGCAAAGCTTTGAGATGGCGCGTATTATTCGGGATAAGATTCTCAACCACCTCGTAAGCTGCGCCTTCTTGCACCTCTGCTCCGCTCGCTAACCACATACGCTAGGCCGTGGAATGGGTTCCTCTCGTTATTGTAGGCAACAAGTCTGACCTCCGCCCTGAACAACGACAAGTCACTCCCGAAGACGGCCGCGCTCTCGCTGCAGAGTTCAAGTGCGCGTGGACAGAAGCTAGCGCGCGCTACAACGAAAATGTACAAAAGGCTTTCGAGCTCATGGTTGCTGAGGTGGAGCGTTCTCAGAACCCTGGTGAGCCCACTGGTGGCAGCAAGTGTGCAGTAATGTAACTGCAACTCTTGGCTGACACGAGTGCGTCTACCAAAGTGGCGGCGTAGAAAAGTACAGAGAAGTTGATAAGAAGCCCAAGTGGGACGATAGGAAAGACTATTGGCGACGTTCTGTTGAGCGCTTGAAGAAAGCATTCAAAGAGCAAGACACAGAGTAAGAGGTACAGCATCAAGGCGAGGTTGTACATGTTTTCCTTTGGTCTAGAAGGCATAGACGGTTGGTTTGGCGATCCTGACATTTCTGATGCTACGTTCTGGATTCCTCATGGGAGGCATAGTGCGTAATGGCGTAAGGGTATGAGCGGGGGTGTAATGGCGTTGTATTTGGTACCCCATGTCACTTACTTATTTCGTAACGCGATGCTTCACAGCTGTACTGCAAACGATTCATGTCCACAATAGATGGTATGCATTATCGAAACTGGAGACAGGGTGCACGTGGTTGTATTTGGTCGACTGGCCTGACGTCCGACCTTGCGCTTGTCGACAAGTGGGAGTATTTTAGCTCCACGTTACTGGCTTTACGAGTGATGGCACACGCACACACGCACCGACCACCGAACACACAGACATCCTTACCCGACGAGGCCTCGTTTAGGCAGCTCTGAAGCTTTGACGGAAAAGCCACTGCTTTCGACAGATACTCGATTTGGTAGTTTGAAGCTTTGGGACTTTTCCCACGGCTCCGCCCGACTTCACGTGCCGAGTGCTGTCTCTGCTTGGAGGGTTGGACATTGTTTGGTGTTTGTGTTTTGGTTTTGCATTGCGATGATGACACAGCCTACGTCATCTTGAGCGGCGCGGTATTTCTGCATTGGGTAGGCACTGAAGGATGTCGATTACAGTCCAAATGGCTCTGATGCATCTGCCGTATTGGGTAGATTTGGAAAGGTGTGGATTGCAGTGTGTTGAATGAGATTGCCGCGATCCCGGCGTCGACTGATTTGGACTAGTGCGGGCCATCCAGTCTAATCCCTGCCCGGCTTTGAGTGCGCGGGGCGGGACGGTATGTGAGTAACACTTGAGCACCGCGTTCTAGTAAAGACACTTGACGCGACTAATTCCTCACACATAAAGCTTCGAGGAACTCTGAAAAAATATGCTCGACATGTACGTATATTCAGCTTTCTGTAGAGTGCGCCTGTGTCCGTGTGCACTCAAAGAGGAGGATGGAGGGGCTGCGCGCTTGGGAACAAATAGTACAGCGAGTTATGAGACTCGCTACAGACACTGCAGAGTCGGGAGAATATGGTGAGCGTAGGCTAATGCATCTTTCAACAGAAACGATTTCATCAAGGAGCGCGGCGGTGACTCTGAGGTGAGTCCTGGCCTTTCTTGCGCGACCACGTTCAAGCGCTGACTTTACGCACAGAAAATTCGCGAGTCACAAAAGAAGCGATGCGCGCCCGTAGAGATTGTTGACGAGATCATTGCCGACTTTGAAGGCAAGCATAGACCCGGAAATTGGCATACAAGGCGATTTTGACTTACATCGCATACAGACCACCGTCGCACGCAATACGATGCCACACAGTACGGCTCCAAGATAAACACTGTCCAAAAGTCCATCGGTCAAAGTTAGTACGATCCATGTACAGAATGCATGTAAAACACGAATTAACATTGTATGCCTTGCAGAGAAGAAGAACAAGGAAGACGCAACCGAGCTGCTTGAGGAGAAGAAGAAACTCGAGGCGGAGAAGAAGGAGAAGGATGCCGAGGCGGCCGAGAAACTGGCCAAACTGCACGCAAAGGCAAAGAGCGTCGGCAACTACGTGTACAAGGACGTCCCAGTGAGCGACAACGAGGACAACAACGCGGTTCAGAAGACATGGGCACCTGAGGGACGGAAAGCCGAGTTCAAGGCAGACGGCATACCGCATCATGGTGTGTTGGCTCGACTAAATGGTTACGACCCGGAGCGAGGCACAAAGATTGTAGGACACCGTGGATACTGTCTGACTGGATACGGTGTCTTCCTCAACCAGGCACTCATCAACTACGGTCTAGAGTTTTTGGTACGTCTGTATGTCCTGTCTGTGTGAACAGATACTTACCTTCACAGTTCAGCAAAGGCTTCACCCCCAATCAACCTCCCTTCTTCATGCTCCGGGATCAGATGGCCAAGACTGCGCAACTGTCGGACTTTGATGAGGAGCTATACAAGGTTACTGAGAGCAAAGACAAGCCTGAGACCGACAAGTACCTCATTGCGACGTCAGAACAACCCATCTCGGCCCTTCATTCCGAGGAGTGGCTGCACAGCGATCAGTTACCGATCAAGTACGCTGGTTACTCGACCAATTTCCGGAAAGAGGCTGGTTCGCATGGAAAGGACGCGTGGGGCATCTTCCGTATACACCAATTCGAAAAGGTGGAGCAATTCCTCCTCACACACCCGGAGAAGTCATGGGAGGCTTTTGACGAGATGCTTGCCAACTCAGAAGAGTTCTATCAAAGCCTCGGTCTGCCTTACCAGGTCGTTGCCATTGTTTCGGGAGCGTTGAACAACGCCGCCTCAATGAAGCGCGATCTAGAGGCATGGTTCCCTGTCACAGGTGGAGGAGAGTACAAAGAGCTCGTATCCATCTCCAACTGCACAGACTATCAGACACGCGAGCTAGAAATCAGACACGGTATCAAGAAGCTCAATGCCACACGCAAGGAGTACGTCCATGCTCTCAACGGAACTCTCTGCGCCACTGAGCGCACTCTCTGCTGCATTCTCGAGAACTACCAAACCCCTGAGGGTTTTACGGTTCCTGAAGTGTTGCGCAAGTACATTCCTGGTCAGCCCGAGTTCCTTCCGTTCGTCAAGGAGTGGAAAGCTCCCAAGGATGACAAGCCCCTCCCTGACCGGACAAAGTAAGACTTTGTTGTGGTGGATGTAAGCTGTAGGAAGCTGTAAGCGTTCAAGGAAGGAAATGGGGTGACGCGTTTAGGCAGCAGCGAATTGGAGTTTGTCATCGAGTACCTCTGGAGATGGTGACTAGGTTATGAAGATATGCTTATGTCATACTCTGTGGCCTAGAAGAGACATGTCCGTTACCCAACGCAATGAAAAGTAGATAGTCTGAAGTGAATACCACCTATATGTGCTATAAGCTAAGTAGTATCTTGCTTATGAGTTCTATTGAAACGCAAATGACGTCCACCACTCCTCACGCACTCTCCTCTCCCTCCCCTTGCCCCTCATCCTCCAACCTATTCTCCCAACTCCCCAACCACCGATACCCCCTACAAACCTTTTCCAACCCCACCAACGCCTTATTAACCGCCCTCTCCTCATGCCCCTCCTCATGCTCATCCCCCTTCCTCCCCTTGAACTCTACAAAAAACACATAATTCCAATTCCTCACCCCACTCGGCCTCGTATTAATCGCCGTCAGATTAATCCCATGCTGCGAAAACGCCATCAGACAACTCGCCAGCGCGCCCGGATTCGAATGCTCGACGGTAAAGGTAACGAGGGATTTCCATTTAGCCTTTTCGACCACGTCTGTTAGTTGAGCGTGGTCAGTAGCGCTGTCGTGCATGTTGAAATTGCGGCCGTGGGTTGAGGAAAGGGATGAGCAACGGGGCTGTGCGGTAGTTTTGTTACGGATGATGAGGAATCGAGTTGTATTTCCTAATTTGTCGTTTATGCCTTCGGCTAGCACGTCGAGGTGGAAGAGGTCGGCGGCCATGATGCTCGACAGGGCGGCCGAGGTGCCAGATGTGTCCTGGCTGGCGAGTTCGGCGGCGCGGGATGTGGAGCTTACGTCTTGTTTGTCCGCGTGGGTGAGGTGGGTGGAGAGGAAGGCTTTGCATTGGCCCCAGGCTTGGGGGTGGGAGTAGACGGTCTTGATGTGTGAGAAGTCTTGTCCTTGTTTGCTTTTGGGATTTCCATCTTTTGCGGCCTCGTTTTTGAGGGGTAACGAATGCCCCAGCAGACAATGTCGTACAGCTACATATGCCTCTCCGCAAACTAGTACATCGGGGTATTTGCCTGCTACATCGGCAAAGAGATCGAGGGTAAAGACTACGCTGCCGTTGGAGCTGTTTTCAAAGGGAATGACGCCGCGGTGCGCGGTTTTGAGCTGCACGGCCGAGAAGACGTCTTCGATTTGGGCGACGGGCTGGAGGGTTACGGGACTAGAAGAAGCAGGGAAGGCGGCGAGAGCGGCCTGGGTAGGTTGTTTAGCATCTAAAGTAGAAGGAGAGAAGAAGAAAATGAAAGAGGAAGGCGATTCCAGAAGAACAAATGTTGGGTATAGAGTGCGACAGAGGACACGAGTCCCGTGACTCGCACGATGTGACTATCAAGGAATCGGAAAGAGAGAGTTATCGTCGTGAGGATAAAATCAAACTTACTTGATGTGTATAACTGCCATCTGGCCCCAAAAAGGCAACAATGGGCTTCTCTTCCTCTGCCATGGTTGTTTAGGTATTGTATTTGCAGAATGGGATACGTACACGTAGGTAGTTTAGGTATGGATGTAGCACATCAGTTTTATACACTCTCGGAATGACGTCGGAGCCCGGTATCGGCCACCAATTTGCGCCCTATATGTATGCGCGAAAAAGCAGAATGCGCTTGCATATGTAATGTATATAAAGCTTCATCTTTGCGCTCTCGTTCAAGTTGATTAAATCTCTTACGGTTAAAGACGGGGGCAATGAATATACGGCATCACACAAACATGTGTTTTGAAGGCAAAGTTGATTCAGCTGGACTTGAGTGAGCGACTAGCTGATGCGTATCTGAACAAACAATCTGCCTTATCCCCTCCGCCTAGGACTACTTGGGAGAAATTCACAGCCGACCAATACAGTAGCCATCCTTAATAACCCCATTGCTTCTGGATGATCGCAGAGCTAAGATAGAGCTTTCGAGATCAGGACTGAAGAGGGTTCGCCTTCGGTAGGGCTGCTGCCTCTCCATGTAAGCGAGAGCGGGTCGTGGTAAGAATGGGTGTTCGTCAACCTAGCGTTGATTAGGAGAGCTTCGGCTACAAACATCTGCACACATACATTGCAAACCCTCCGTGAGCACTCCCAGCTTACAATCTGGAGAGGCGAAGCGTCGTTGCTTCGACTACTCCGGCCTTGATTCCGGACACGTCATTTTGACTTTTCGCGCGGGTAGCGGACGTTCCGTCACTCGACACGAGTGGGGACGCTACCTCGCAGTCAGCGAGGACGCACAACCGTCAATCATCGTAGAACTCGTCTTCGTCATCTTCGAAATCTTGCAGCTGCTCAAAAGTTGAGCGCGTAGCGGAGAATGGCGCCGATGCCACCAAATCCCTTGACGAACTGGTTACCCTCAGAAGAGCGATCCGAGACGAATTCAAGGTTGGCACCAAAATCACGATACTTTTCGGCAAGCCACTCGAGCATAGAACCCTGGTCAATGACTTCCATCTCCTGTCCAGTTTCCTTGTCCATGAAGATGCTTCGATCTTCCTCCTGCTGCTTGGTGGTGTGGAGGATGATCTCATCGCCGGCGGAGGCCTTGAGAACCCATCGAGTTATTTCCAAGTTCTCAAAGACGATCAAAGTCTCAG
Organism: Pyrenophora teres f. maculata; assembly: GCA_014334815.1. Taxonomy (NCBI): domain Eukaryota; kingdom Fungi; phylum Ascomycota; class Dothideomycetes; order Pleosporales; family Pleosporaceae; genus Pyrenophora; species Pyrenophora teres. The sequence goes on from CP060570.1 coordinate 1,239,841, forward strand.
CCGCACCAGCCTCAAGAGCCTTTTAGGGTATCATCAATACCGTAGCAGACCTTGCCAGAGTCCTTGGAGATGTGGTCAAAGTACTCGTTGATGAGCTTCTTCTCCTGGATGAACTTGACGTTGCTGAGGGTTTCACCAGCCAGTTCAATGGCCTGATTGAAGCCGTTCTCGCCTCCGTAGGATACATCCACCACCTTGATGACCTTGGACTGCAGACGGTTGTCGAACAAGTCGGACTGGTTGAGGTCGTTCTTGAAGTCGGCAGAACCAGCGAGAATGATACCGGCCACGTTGACCTTGTCGGCAGTGATGAAGTTCTGGACTGCCAGTTCGGCGACCTTGCGGACGTAGTTGTGACGCTTCTCCTCTCGCAGACGGGCGAAACGCAGAGCGGACTGACCACCACGACCGTGCTTCTTGGGTAGATCGACTGAGAACCTGCTGCCGTTAGTATGATGCATGCCGGAGATGGTGCGTCGCGCTTACTTGTGGACAATCTCGCGGGTGTTTCCAGAGAGCGTGCCAAAGAGCGCACCGTTTCCGTCCATGATGATGAAGCCAAACTTCTGGTCAGACTCGAGCAGCTCGCTCAGGGCCTCGGTATGGAACTTGTTGTCACAGAGATATAGCGACGTGTTGATGGGCTTGAAAGGCTCGAAGTCGATATTGATCTTGCGCTCCTTGCCCTCTGCAGTGATGATTTCACCACAATAGACAACGAGGCCATTGGGAGGGACCTTGGAGTACAGCTTCAGACGCTGTTGGGTCGAGGTAATAGCCGAGAGGACGGAGAGACGGTTGACACGGGACTTGATGTTGGAGGCAGTGCCCTATAAAGTGGCCGTTAGCTGAGGGTGACTCCCCTTGCAGTTGCAGCCGTAGAGGCGCAAAGCGTGCCGACGTACGAATTCTTCAGCCAACATCTTCGCAGCGCGCGAAACCTGGTCCTTGGGCGCTGTGCATGGTCAGTCGACGGCGCCTTCCTATTTGGGCGTGCAAACATGACATACGGATGATGAGGGAAATCATGGAGGTTCCATTGCCGCGGGCGGCTTCAAGACGCTTGATCAGCTTCTTGACCTTCCAGATCTCAATGTTCTTCTCGGCCTCGTTGGGCTGCTCGTTCTTGCCGGACGACATGGCCGCGGTGGTGGTGTGCGAGTGTGCGGGTTGGGTGTCGGTGGGGTCGAGAGATTTTCTTGTCCGGCGAGGGGCAAGCGACGGTAGTGAGCCGACTGGCGGCGGGTGTTGGGCGGGGAGCGTGCTATGCGGCGACCTTGCACCAAGCCTTCTCACTCAGAGCAGTACCACGGTTGCGCAAAAAAAAAGGACGATCAGCCAGATGGACTTTTGCGAAAAGATTTGTTCAGTGACTGTGTCCGCAACACAGCACCATGTCAGCCATGGCCCGGAGGCAAGATGACGGCGCTCGCTAGAACAACCACTAAGAAGGCGACGGGTATGAAGCTCCTGCAGTCTCCCATAGCTCCCGGGGCTGGCAGCGGGGCTCATGCTTTCCCTTGCGATAGCCGTCATGACTTTCTGCGTCTTTCCATGCTGGAAGAAGCATTGCTCGGCGTCTCTTTATATAATCCAAACGGTCATGGATAGCGCTATCACCGCATCCACAACTTTGGAACGCCGCAATCTCAACCCGACGATAGCCAGGAATCCGCCTCAGTAGCTTCCGCCTCCGTGCAGGGTTAATAGAAACGAGTTTTATATCATCATCTCCTTCTCACGCGACACCTGCAATTTTCTCTACGTCACACTTTCCCTTTGTTGTGATTGCCAGTGCTCAACATGGATATCAGAGGCAAGCAGCCATCGACGTGGGACGCGTACGAAGGCGGCGTGAGCCGAGCATCAGTCGACTCGGATACGGACAGCCATGTACAGTGGGACGAGCTGGAGAGACGCCCTAGCGGCGCGAGCAATGCAGGCACAGGGCGATGGTCAGGCACGGTTGGAGAGTTGCGGAGACGCAGGTGCGCATGCAGACTGATTCCACACGAGATGCAACATCGGACGCTAACCACGACCCCAGGTCTTCCATAGGACAGCAGTTTGGCGCCCTAGGTGATGCGGGCGGCGTTAATAGTATTAACAACTTTGCGCGATCATGGCAGCGCGCGGCAGGCTTCTTTGAGATCACACCGGTGCGACCCTCGTTCCGCGTCGAGCAGGACGGCGACGATGACGACAACGACAACGACGACGATGCCGGGGAATCCGACTTCTCGCGCAGCATCCCAACGCCCATCGCAGACCAACGGTCGGCCCTCCGGAATGCGCTGCAGAACGAGGGAAGGCGCGCATCCGACAATGCAGTCGCCGACGAGGAGCAGGGCGCAACCGAGCGGATGCCACTGCTGCCAGGTGCCGTCGAACACCGCTTGAGGGAGAGGGGATCGAGTATATTCCAGATTGAGCCATCGCTCTCGTCGCCGTTTGGAGCAAGCTACGGCACCCAATACGGTAGTCTGACTTCGCGCGTCAACGAGTCCTCGATGCGCCATGCCGGCCGACTCTTCACAGAGCAGCAGCTCAAGGGCGTTGCAGAGCCGGAACAGGAGCGCGAGCCGCTTCTCGTAAAGCAAGTCGAGGAAGATGGTCATATCATCAACGTCGTCGTCGGCCAGTCGACCCTCCCGCAAACCATCTTCAACTCGGTTAATGTCCTGGTAGGTGTGGGACTGCTCACACTACCCCTGGCCTTCAAGTACTCTGGCTGGTTGATTGGCATGGTATTCCTTCTATGGTCGGCCATTGTCACAGGCTACACTGCAAAACTGCTTGCCAAGTGCCTGGATGTCGACGGCTCTTTGATCACGTTCGCCGACCTCGCATACGTCTCCTACGGAACAAGGGCTCGAATAGCTGTCAGCATCCTGTTCTCTCTCGAATTGCTAGCAGCATGCGTTGCCCTTGTAGTTCTCTTTGCCGACAGCATGGATGCCCTGATTCCAGGCTGGGACGTGTTCCAGTGGAAGATTGTGTGTGGCTTGATCCTGATACCGTTGAGCTTCCTACCGCTCCGTTTCTTGTCATTCACGTCTATATTGGGTGTCATGTCTTGCTTTGGAAGTAAGTCAAATCTTGTGCGCATCTTCTCCATCTACTAATCTGCAGCAGTTACCGTCGCTATTTGGATCGATGGTCTTGTCAAGCCCGATGCTCCTGGATCTATTCGTCAGCCAACAACCCAGTACCTGTTCCCCGAGAACTGGATGACGATCCCGCTCTCCATTGGCCTTTTGATGTCTCCTTGGGGTGGCCACTCGGTTTTCCCAAATATATATCGCGACATGCGCCACCCGTACAAGTACAGGAAAGCTGTAAACGTCACATACGGTTTCACCTATCTGATCGATGTTGGCATGGCATGCGCCGGCATCCTCATGTTTGGCGAGAACGTTAGGGAAGAAGTTACCAGCAATATCTTTTTGACCGCCGGCTTCCCCAAAGGAATCTCCGTATTTATTGCCATTTGCATCGCCATCATTCCCTTGACCAAGATCCCGCTCAACGCAAGGCCCATCGTCAGCACTCTGGAGGTTCTCTTCGGCCTAGACACGCGCTCCTTGGCCATGTCAACATCCATGGATGGCATGTCCGGCCTTACTCGAGGAATTTTGAAAGTGTCACTACGCATCATCACCATCATTGTTTTCGTCGTCATCGCCATCGTTTTCCCTTCATTTGATCGCATCATGACGCTCCTCGGCAGCGTCGCTTGTTTTAGCATTTGCATTATCCTGCCCTTGATGTTTCATTTGAAGCTCTTTGGCAAAGAGATATCTGGGTCAAGAGAAGCTGATGAACTATATCCTGATCATTGTAAGCTCTATCATGGCTGTCATTAGTACGGTCTTTGCGTGCCTGCCCAAAGAGATGCTCGGGGCTTAGACTTGAGACATGTACACTGTACAGGTGTCATTGGGGAAAAGTTTTTGCATGGTAATATCTTGTCAGTCTTTACCAAGTTTGATATCCACAAGACAACATGGGCGGCGTTTTTGTAGCATTTGGTCGGCTGCTCTCACCATAAATTGTTTATTTCTAAATCTACTACATAATCATTGCGTTATGCGTTCCTTGCGGAGTGGCGTAATGTGGTTTCCTCGAGTAGAGTGAACCTTCGCCTAGGGTATGTTCGGGTTGCTCCTTAACTCACACTAGAGCAGAAGCTCTGTTTACAGTCAAGATTTGAGCCGTCCCTTCCAAAAGTTGCTTGGGCCTTCAGCTATTCTCTGGGGAGGCAGCCTTTCCCCACAAGCCTATACCATGTCGCCTTCAATTAAGCATTTGCTTGTAGTCGTGCTCTCTTTCCTCGCTACTTCCGCTCGCGCGACTGTCCTCTTTGACGCTCTTTTCAACCTCACTGCAAGCTCGAATCTCACCAGGACCGCCTTAGTAAGCGATGGTGAGTCGCCTGGCCTCGCAACAGTGGCCGACAACAACGACCTATGGACACTCGCCGTCGCGCGTGGTGCCAAGTTACTGCAGGGCATGAAAGCCAGCGATACCGAAGCTGCCACCCTTTATGGTCTAGGAACCACGGCTGAATCGCCTTTTGACGGTGATCTCATCGACGAGCTACGAGAATGGGGCTATAACGACGAGAACGACGCTCTGGCCAGACAAGCAGACCCAGAATGCAACTTCGACAGTCGTGATGGGCACATGCTGGCGAAAGCATTTGGAGAGCTGGGGATCAGAATCAAGAGCAAGAGCAAAGGCGGGCCTAATCAGTGTTTCCTGATCGAGCACTTCGATGGCCCAGCAGTCAAAAAGGGAGACGACGGCAAATTGCCAGCAAAGACTGATCAGCGATACGACGTATGTGGAAAAGAGTACAGAGTGACAAATGCAGAGCACACCATAGGTGCCAACGCAGAATCTGGAGCTGTATACGCCATGCAATTATCCTCTGCCGCCAAAGCAGCACGTCGACTATGGAAGCGTGCTCCCCTCGTCGAAGAGTTACCTGCCATTCGAAGCGTCTCTGACATCGCCTGGGCATTCTGGAACCGCGTACACCAAGATAGGGGACTGGACAATATCAAGTACCTGTTCGTCATGATGATCATCAACAAAGAGACAAACCAGCATGTCAAGCGCGCTCTGGGTACACTCTCTCCCCCAAAAGAGGAAGCAGACGGTTGGCCAGGGAATGACTTTGTCATGGACACGGACGAGGGGAAAGCGCTGCTTGGTTCACCCGTTGGACGATGGGCAGGCTACTTTCTTCTACAGCATAAAAGACAGCTTGGAGGCAACAAGTACATCTCCAAGGTGAGGGTGTTCAAGAGTGAGAAGGAAGGGAGTTGGCCGTACTTTCTGTTTTATGTTGAAGGGCCGGCAGCGGTGGCGGAAAAGAAGGAAGGAAGAAGCGAGCCTGAGATACAGAATTGGGATGAGGAGCCAAAGATTTTGGGAAGAAGCGCGGATGGAAGGCATGTCATCAGGAAACATGTTATCCGTGCGAGGCTTTAGTCGTCCTAGGTACGTATTCGTCGACTCAGACTTGATTATGAAAGACGACTCGATGATCCAAAAGACTTGGTGTTTACCATATTCTAAGTTGCAAAGAATCCCCAATAAAAAAAACTTTCCGTCAATTATTAGTCTTCGCCCAAATTTGACTTCAAATTCTCAAAGTCCCCATGCTGACTAAACCCTACCCTTCAGCCTTACCGGTCCCGCATGACAGAAACCTCCGACCCCAAGTACGTCAACCAAAAAAACCGTCGCTAACCACCACCAACCACCAACCCGACAACAAAACCGCCCAACGTACCCATTGATCTACCACCCCCAATCCCCGCAAACGCATCTGTATCGCCTCCAAATTCCTCCCAAAAAAACAAACAACCATGGACTCCCTCGGCGGCGGCCTCGGCAATCTCGACCTAACCAAGCTCTCGGACCGTGACAAGCAAGAACTCCAACAATTCGCCATGAACGAGCAACAAAAAGCTAGGATTCAATCTTGTTAGTCCAGTCCTTCTCCCTCTCCATTTTCCAATTCCCCATTTCCCCACCCATATTCCCTCACGACCCAATCTGGCCAAAGAAATTGCCCTCAATGCAGCAAAGACGGCAAATGCTAACACCAAAGGGCAAAAAAAGCGATACACTCCCTCACCGATACCTGTTTCCGCAAGTGCATACCCGCGGGCACTGTCAAGGCTGGAAAGTTGGACAAGTACGAGGAGCCGTGCATGCGACAGTGTGTGGATCGGTTTTTGGATGCGAACATGGTTGTGTTGAAGGAGTTGGAGAGGTTGAGGCAGTAGATGTATAAAAAGGTGCAAGAGAGGCGAGATTGGGGGAACATGTACGATATCATGTTACATTTATGGTGTGTGTACGATATCGCATTGTTGGCTGGCTACACGGATATCCATGTTAGTATTTGGAAGAATTGTATAAAGACATGCCATGCCCTAAAGCATTTTGTGAGCAATGAGCCGTCGAATGGACGGAAAGCTTGCGCAAGGGCACCTGAGAATGCCAATGATATTTCAAACACATCACAATTCATTGTCACAACTTGCAAATAATATTAAGGTCCAAACTCAACGTTGGCGTCATGTGGAAATCTGATTCATTCGAGTCACCGTGACTACGTTTATCCCATGAACGCCCGCCATGCATAACACATCGCTTTTCCAGGTATAACCAGACCCATTCATGACCATGCCTTTCCCTTTTACAGAGACCAACTCTTAAACGATGGCAAGCTTGGTAGCCGCAATGTCGAGAGCGTCGACATCGGCGGTGAGGCGGCAGAAGGCCTTCTTTGAGCCGTCAGGTCGGATGAGGGTGTTGATCTTGACGCAGCTGACATCGTACTGCTTCTTGAGGGCGGCGGCGATTTGGCGCTTGTTGGCCTTGACGTTGCAGATGAAGACAAGGGTGTTGTTCTCCTCAATCTTCTTCATGGCCGACTCGGTGTTGAGAGGGTGGATGAGGACCTTCTCCGCGTCCATGCGAGGCGCATGGGGGACCGACTTGCGGGGGTACTTGCCGGCGCGCGAAAGCTCGAGGGTCTTGGGGCTGCGAAAATGTTAGCAGACGAGCGATTTTCGCTTTGTTGTAGGGCATACCGGTGGAAGCTGGTGTTCTTCCTGATCGCGCGCTTCTTGTTCGCATACGACTGTCATCTCGTTAATTGTGCCCATCACACGAGAAAAACAGCCCGTCAGAGGTATATTTCTGACACGACTCAAGAGGATCAAGGGAGGCTTACGCCGCGGAGGGCTGCTTTGGCGGCAGCATTGGCTTGCTTGCCGGTCTTGGTAGCGGCTGGGAAATGTTAGCAATCATCGCAAATTTGGGGAGGCTGATCGAGGCGTGTGTCGCAAAGTTATTTCTCACAGGGCGCTGCTGCCACGGTGCGATTCCAACTTCACGATGTATGCGTATCTCCTCGGTCTTGCGATTGCAATATAAGCGTAGACGTACTCTTGGAGGCTGGCTTGGGTCCCATTTTGGCGGTTTGGTAGTCCTGTCGTTAGTGTCGAGAGTCGCAGTCGGAAGTTTTGGAGGATTTTGGGCTCGGGAGCAGTCCAGTGCGAAAACTCGGCTAATGTGCACTAGCACCAGAACTTGCATATCCAACTCTCGGCATCCCAGACAACTTGAACTTCTTCATCCTTGCCATGTGACTACGACATTAAGTAACAATGGCTGTCAAAAAGCGCCAAAAGACTCTGTCGCACGGTCGACCGCCGATCAGCAAGCCCAAAGAGCGCATGACCTCTGAGCGATCCAGGACAATTATTCGCACCCATCACCGCCTGCAAAAGGAGCATGCAGCAGCTTTAAAGAAGGGTGACACCAAGTCCGCTGAAGCAATCGCAATAGCTATTGAGAAGAACGGCGGCATCAAGACATATCAAGCAGCTAGCAAGCAAGGCCAAGCAAAAGACCGAGGTGGTGATTCTAGTAAAGTTCTGGTCGAATGGTTACAGGAGTCGCATGTATTGGATCCTAAAGCGCGAGGTCGCTGTCGTAGTGAAGAACCTGGACTGAGGTGCCTGGAAGTTGGAGCGCTATCAACCACCAACGAGATCTCCAAGTATGCAAGCGTCATCCAGATGACAAGGATCGACCTGAACAGCCAAGGCTCGGGCATTGGAAAGCAAGACTTTATGGAGCGGCCACTTCCGACAACCGATGATGAACGTTTTGACATCATCTCGTTGTCATTGGTACTCAATTATGTGCCAGATGCTGTTGGACGCGGCGAGATGCTCAAGCGCATTCCGGAGTTTCTGAGGAAAGGCGCTGCGAAAACTGACGAACCTACCTCAGCCCTACCGGCACTGTTCTTTGTCTTACCATTACCATGTGTCGACAACTCGCGCTATCTGGATGAAGAGCTTCTGCTGCAGATTATGCGTAACCTTGGGTTTACCATGAGATATAGCAAGAATACCGCTAAACTATGTTACTATCTGTTCACGTTCTCAGTGGAGCTAGTAATCGCAAAGGCTGAAAAGAGAAAGATCAGGGACGGGCCAGGCATGAACAACTTTTGCGTTGTTGTAGAGTGAGTCATAGAGTCAAATATCATATGCAGCACATGTCAGGAATGAAAATCTAGGTAGGAAGGAAACAAGAAGGATTCATTTCAACGTCTAATGTGTAGCGCATCTTTCAACAAGTAAGGGTATCTTCCACTCGCTCCACTGCACATGATGATCGGCAAGTCATATAAGAAAATCGAATGCGTGGCTCTAAAAATGCCTTGCAACCATACCATCCCGACGCGCTGCCTGGGCAGGAGTGGCCTTGAGGATCGCAGCGGTGAAAGATCCAAGATCCTGAGGCGTAATCTCTTGGCTGGGAGTCTTCCAGCCCAGCTCAACGGGCAGACGCTCGTTCTCGAAGAAAGATATAAGCAGATCCTTCTTGGCTGTATTGGTCGCCCTATCTCCGAACCCCAGCAAATACGCCGCGCCTTCGCTGGCGCTGGCCTGGGTAGCTATTGCCGAAAATTTAAAGTCGGGGTTGTTCTTCTTAGATTCGTTGATGCGGTTGATACGGGCATTGGCAGCCATCTGGATGTCGACGTTGTCTCCGGTCCAGTCAGCCTTGGTCTTCGCGAACACAGTAGCGTTGAAAGAGATGTAATCTTGGCACAAGTTCTTGTCGCAGCGGCTCAAACTGGCGTCGTGCTCCAGGATGCCGGGTGTGCTTAGAGTATCGAGTCCAAACGTCTGGGCACCGGCTACCGGGTTCGTTGTGATGGCGGCTTTGAACAGGATCTCTGTGAGAGCATCGGTGAAGTTGAAGCTGCCCCGGAGTCCTTGCTTGACGATGTCAAGGGTGAAGTTGCGACCATTGTGGGGAAGGAACCCGTGGTTCGCGAGTGTGTTCAAGCCAGGGCAAGGACCGCGCGAGTCACCTGCGCCAGCTGGGTGCCACTCTGTGAAAGAGCCTTGGGCGTTGACGGCAGCAACACTCAGGAGCGCAGTGAAGGTTGTAGATTGGACACGCATGTTTTCGATTGGGGGTGCAAGATAACTGTTAGAGAGGGAAGTTATCAAGGGTTATTGAATAATAGGTGTGTGGTTAACGAAAGTGTGAGAAGCTGAAGCTGTACTCGGTGGCGTTCTAGCTGAGGGTCTGCCTTATCACTTTATACCTCTCAATAGGACTAGAAGGTGTCTTACTGCTGCATCTAGTTTACATCGCGTGCCCCATAGCGACTTGGTCCGACGGTGAAACCGAATTTTAATGACGTTTTGCAAGCTTCGTGTAGCCATAGCAGGCACGGTAGTGACGCTTTCCAACCATAGTATCCTTTCGGTCCATGCCCCGACGCAACTTGGAGGCGACTTAGGCCCGATAGACGGTAAAGCAGAACACGTCCGGCCATTCTAGCCTGAAGAAAAGCTTGCATTGCGCTGAGCTCCGGCCCTCGAAATTGTAGGGGAGCTTAACTTGGGTGCGCGGTGCTTGGCAATCCGGACTGGTGGTGGAGGATGACATTTGCCTGCTAGGGTGGGCCTGTTTACGGAGTCTGTGTCCAGATATGCGAATGGGCTAACTCGAAGCGCGTGATGAAGTGAGACTATGATTACTGCTATGCCATGCCCATGTGATTAGGTCCGTGTACCAAGACGATGTTGTAGCTTGTATCTTATGCTTTCAACTTCACTTTGCGTATTCTGCGCTCAAGTCTACAACCAGGTCTTCGAACTGCGCCTTCCAGAAGAACAGTACAGACCCTTGATGAATAAAATGCCTGAGCGCAGATATCTACAGTCCATAAGTCATGCTGCCGTAGGTACGGTATACTAGCGTGACGGAGAGACCGCGCGGGCGCTAGTGGTTTCGGATGAAGCATCAGTGGCGCGCAGAGACCACCACTAATGCGCATCAATATGGCGGATATTACTATCTCACCAGCGCCATTCGTCAGTCGAAGAAGCTCGCCGTTGAACGCCGGGGCAAGGTATCCGCATACCCGCCCTAGTCGCCAATCGGTGGAAGCGACAAGCATAGGTAGGAGACATCGGGAAACGCCAGTTTCGTCATAGCCCTTGGAGCAGTACCGGTAGGTTAATAACAGAATCGTGGAATCGACATATACTTCTCCACAAGTCCATAAAAAGATGCGCAATAAGATCAGTATCCTTGGGGGGTAGCTAACAGAAACGGGGTGTTCCCCGTAGTATACCGAGGTATGTTTTGCACGTAGAAAGGGTTGCCAAGCTTGAGGCGATCTGGGCTGTCAGCCAGACCTTGGAGTTCTCGCACGCAACAACGGTCCTTACGGTTGAACATCGGTACGGACATCGGTGTTTTCAAGTGACATGTGCGGTGTCATTCGGCTTACCTTGCTCTTGAGGATCTGTTCGGCAGTTTAGCCCTGCAGAATGCTGCCATATGCGCGCATTTCTGCTTATGAGGATGGTCAGCTGAAATTGACGGCATATGATTGGTCATCAGTCACGCTCTCACTCGGGATTTTGAAGGCTGGGTTGCAATGAAACTCTCTGGATGCTGGTGGAGATCATTGACTAGGTGAGTTCCACCACAGTAGTTCTCGTGGCACTCAGAATGCGGCGCATGGTTCAGGGACTGAACTTGTCAAGTCGCAACGTAATCACTGAGAGTCCTACTCTGTGAGCATACCTAAATTCTACTAGCCTTGTTAGCGAGCCAAAATCTAGCCATATTGAACGTCCAGAAGAGTTGCCATGTTCGTGCTGTTGCTATGTTGCCGTTTGCCTTTCATCATTATGTGATCTGGTAGAAGTGGCGGCTCACAGAGCGTATACATTGGACATTTGGCCCGCAGTGAAAATATTAGGATGAGACGACTTAATCCAGAGCCTCTATTTCGGGTATGACCGTCCAGACTTGAGGTATTGTCAAAATACGATTAGTCCTGAACGGGACGAAGTACATCGGTTGATAGATATAGAAGAAACAACACCACCGTGAACATATAGTAGAAGAGACGACGTTTTTTGTTCTTAGAAATTCGAGCACCAACCAATAAAGAAACAAGAAGCAAGCTGCGGCGGTCAAAACGACATCGAAACCGCGCGTGGGGTACAGTAGACTATAAACGTGGCGGTGAACAGAGGCTACCCAAACGCGAGGACTCGAAATGATGGGAGATCAGATAGAAATCGTGAAAAACTGACATCTTCTTCGATCCGCTTTCGTTATGTATACGTACCGTGAACCTTTGCAGACGACATGCTGCTATACGATAGTCGATATCTTTGATGATACGCAATTCAGTAAGAAATACAATGCCTTCGTCGAAGGAGTTGTTGAAAGAAGATGTCTGAGTCTTCGTGTACATGCATCCCCAAGTGTGCGGTAAAGCATAAGCTTTCGCCAACTGTCGGGCTGGACACTACGCTAGTCCCTCTCAATGACCTTCTCTTATCTCTTAAGGCCTTCCGCGCGGCTATCGAACGCTGACGAGGCTGCGGGTGGGCCTGAGGTTTGGTGAAGGAAAAAAAGAGAGAGAATGCTGTTTATGTGATTGGTCGGTTTGTACGACAATGGAGTCGCTCTGTAATCCTTCTGATTCAGCCTTACGACTGACATCGATCTGCTATTTCTAATTTGATTTGACAAGAATATTCTTATTGCCTGTGCCTAGTTGCTGGGGCTTGAAGCCTCGAAATGATGATGCAACGTGTAGATTTACGCCCGTTTACGCCCCGTTGAGATGTCTGCCGCATAGTCGCTGAGATTCGCTACGAGCTTCTCAGATGTACGCTTCTCAGATGATCCCAACAAGAAACTCAGTAGACTTAGAGCGGGATTCAACTAAGGTTGAGTTTGGGTGAAGATCAAGTGTTCTCTTGTGACATTGTTGTTGAGCTCTGGACGACGAAGGGTTATACCCAGTCCCCTTCTTTGGATAATGGTATCCATGATATCGTAACACCAAACGAGCACACCCAGGCTCATGGTCTGCTCTGAGCTCAAGCTAATTTTAGATTATCAAATGCCGGCATAAGAGTAAACACAACACCGAATACCAAACCCACCGCTTTGCAGGATTGATTTGCAATTCCAGTTCCAAAGTCAGTGCACGTGGCTTAGGCCTATGAACAACTTCCTTGTGTAAGGCAAGCCTGTTGATGATAGATGTGAATATCATGATTGCTGGTTTGATCTCTCAATTCGTCACTATGATCATCTTTCTCGCTCTACGGGCCGACTTCGCTCTCCGCACACACCGTGCGAAGATGTCTGGCAGTTTCCCCTACTCCAGCCCCAGCTGTAGGGACAACTGCGCTCTAGTAAGAACTTCGCATTCTTGCAGTGGAGCTTGCTAGCCGCAGCGACGTTGATCTTCATCCCCTGCATCTACCGTGTTGCTGAGCTATGGGATGGTTTTAACGGCAAGCTTTGCGAACGAAGAAACCACCTTCATGGTTTTGGAGGAGCCTATGATCTTCTTTGGCGTCGCTGCATTTTCATTTTTTCATCCCGGTCGGGTCGTTGGCGATCTTTGGGTACCTGCTGGTAAGGGTGTTAGATCGATGAGAAAACTTGGAGAGGATGAGGCTAGTTCAATACAGCTTACTGAGCAAACATGGAACAGCACTACATACCAGCCTGTTGATCAGTCTGGCAATGTTTTATAGAAGATTTGAGCTAGAAAAGGACGCAAATAGGGAAATCCACACATCGTGAGACAGGCTTGGCGTTTGGACTTTGGTGGCGTTTGCGGCGTTGTTGGGGGAGGCTGTGCTTTACAATGACCATGTTTCTGGTTATTATTTCCGTCGAACTGGAATTCAATATAATCACGATGGATTAGTAGCGTACCTCGGCTCTGCGCTCCACGTCCCGGTCATAAATTTAGATCTGAGAGGTGTCACAGGTTTGGAAAGGATACATGTCTTCGCCGAAGAACTTAGAAGGACCCCTTCTCCAATGACCCGAAAGATTAGAAGGCCCTTCCTTCTCCGAATACCGTCAGTTGGTTCGAGCCATGGTCTTAGCCTACGCTACGAATTTGAAGATCGGGAGGCTGTCGCTTGACTGGTCACCAGCAAACAGGAAGAGTTGCAGACGGATAATTGGTATCAGCGAGCAGTAGTTCTCATTTTCCCGACAGTGGACCTAAAGATGCCCAACTAGAAAGTACACCCTATGCTAAGCGACGTCACAAATAACGGTACGCCTTACCTTTTCCAGCCTAGACTGACGACTGCCACTCGTCTCTCAAACCCCTTCAAGCCCGCCCTTACTCTGCTTATCCGTCTTCATCCATCTGGCCGCCCATACCCGTATCCGGCGATGAAAGCGTTGACAATTGTGTCAGATACTTGCCTGACAAACGCCCTGTTGCACGTGCCATCCACGAGGCTTACTCGCAGTGCCGCATTCTGGGTCGTACAGCCTTATCCTCCCAATCATCATGCGCTTACACCATGCCGCCTCCTGTCAGAGTTTCAGCAAACGCGCTGTTTTATACTTGCTCCAACATGCATCTGTTTCAGATTTGCTCGATTTATACAAGCTAACTGTCTGGAAAACTAAATAAGGAACTTATTGACCGTATCCTTGACCAGATCTGCATAAAGTAAGCCTCACAGTCTGCAGCTTGGCCAGCATAGTGGATTCCTACATGTGTATACTGCATCTTTCGAGAGTTCCAGGTCGCCGTTAATAATGTAGGGCGCCTCTTGCGCTTTCCTTCTTCCAACTAGTTAAATGATTGCTTCCCATTCCGTGAAACTCGATCCGGAAAGTATCATAGGATCATGTTCTTTGTACACCAATAGCGATATATACATTACCAATAGACCGTTCTACAGCAATATTCGATGATACGGGCTGCTTCAACTGTCTGGACTTCAACAATTACCCTTTCCATTTGTCTGTCGTTTATCACCCCGAGTTTCTATGTATAGCCATTCCACCGTCATCAAGGGTTCCCTGAAGATCGACACCATGGAGGGAGATAGACGACTCATCAAGGCAGCGGAAGCGGCCAATGATGCTCTGCAACATCTTTCAATGTCCCCAGACTTCGGGTGCCTAGACTGCACACACATCGACAGGCTGCTCGCGCGAGTAGTCGATCTACCAACCGAAGGTAGCCAGAGAAACAGTAGGAGGAACTTGCTAGTTATCCGACAATGGATGGTCACCGAAGGCCCTGCTGTCATTCTATTGGAAGTTCTTGGACAGACGTATTGGCGGCTAGGCGAGCTCAACAGTACTCAGTTTGAGAAATTTAAAACGACACTTCACCAGCAGCAACCATATACGTCGTTAGTGGAGAATAACGATGCGATAAATTTGGTGATTCAGCGCATTCGATACATCCAGAGATCTAAAGCGGATGCGTGTGAAGACTTTCTATGCGAGCTGACAAATAGCATCGGCACGAAAGGTAGGGCGTTTCTACGGATTAGAGGAAAGAGAAACCGTCTAACACTTCTAGTGGATTCCCCAATGGTCTGTCTGGATAATCTAGGAGCAAGTCCATGTAGTCCAGCGCGGTCTATTCGTTCCCAAGACAGCAGTCCGTCACAGGAGACAGGCTTCACAGGTCTTATCAAGTACCTCCCATCTAGCTCAACAACCGCCGGAGATCTGGAACAGATTCTCACAGACTTCTACGTCAAGGGTATTTGCCCAGGTCGAACAGTTTCAACACAATCGAACACATACGTGTCACTTCTGCAAGTAGCGGATACCTGCCCAAGCACACGGCATGCTCTGCTCAGTCTCTCAGCTTCGTACATAGGCGAACATTTCCCAGGAGAGAAGGACACCTACCACCAAGCCGAACTCTACTACTCCACACAAGCTCTCAAGACTTTGGCGGCACAAATCAGTAAGGGACATAACTATGAAGGCGCGCTGGCTACTAGCATGCTACTGATGCATCACGGCATGATCAACCAAGAAGATTCTCCTCTATGCTGGTCATGTCACGCCAACGTATTCGACACAATCCCCTCCGAGGCGATAGACCACCACTCCAGCTCCGCCCTCTTCATGCGCGCCCAACTAATCCTCGCCCGCACCGCACAATCATCTCATCAGCTACAAACACACACCAGCATTCATTCGAAACAACAAACTGGCTCGAAAACACACCACTAACCGAAGCTTCAAAAATCTCCGGCACCCTAGGCGTCTCCCCACAACTCCTCTTCCTCATATCATCCATAACCCTCCTCCCAACGAACCCACACATCCCAAACAAACTCGCATACGCCCAGCTGCAAGAAATCCAGCTCTACACCCTCAAACAGTGGACTGCGGAACCAGATAGCCCGGGAAAAGACGTTTTACTCGCTACAGCTGAGTGCTTCCGTCTAGCAGCCCTCATTTACCTTCGCTGTCGTATCTACGGATACACTCGCACTCACTCCTCTGTTACTTCTCTATCCGCTACATTGTACAGTTTGATCCTCTCCCTCCCAGTCAAAGGCCCTTTGTACACGGCCATATACCCGGTTTGGCCCCTCTTCATCGCAGCGGTGACGACGGATGCTGATAGAAGGGAAGCGCTATACCAGCGCGTCGTGCCGATACGAGAAGGGGACAAGAACACGCTTCCGGCAGTGTTGAAGTGGGTTAGTGGGTTGAGGGTTTGGCTTGCTAGGCTGGATGGTGTGGGTTGTAGGTGGGAAAGGTGGTGGGATGAGATGGTTAGTTTGAGAGTGGGTAAAATGGGGAGAAATGAGGGGTTGTTGTGTTTGGGGTAACGGAAATTGGCTTTGAGGCGGGAGAATGTTTTTTCTTCATACTTGACTTCTTTTTTGGCTGGCAATACCACGCATGTAGCGTTTGTAGCGTCTCATTTCTCCATCATTTTACATAGATATAAACACCTACCAAATAGAATTATAATTCCAACGCACACAAATCCATCCATCTACGTCACAATCACACGATAACGCTACAAGGAATCCACAATGTGTTAATTATAAAGCTAAGACATAACATATCATTCTTCCCCTTTCAACTCTCTCTTGTGTGTGCTCTGCGTGGTATACCCATCGATCAGTCAAGTTTCAAGTTCCAGCAACGAAGAAAAAAAGGCGCGCAATAACGGTGGCGTCCTCATGTTAAAAAAGCACGCCAGAGAACCCCCCCTTTGACCCAACCCGAACCAGGCCAGCCCCCACCATGCATTCAGAACGCACAGCAAAGTATCCAACAAAGAAAACACCCAAGAAAGAAGACATTGTGAGAAAAAAGCGGAAGAAGAAGAGGAGAGGGGGCAAATAGAGAAGTGATATGCCAAAGAGAAAAAGACTCAGGACCCAGATATCGATCCTCATTCCTTCCTTTTCCCTTTCGTTATTATTAAGCCTCCCTCTTTTCCACACTACACAAACGCCGGAGTGAGAAGGACTTCGCGCTCAGGAAGAACGGGGCAACACTACTCGCCATTAACTTGTTCCACAACGCCGTTTCCGTTTGCGTTTGCACGGTCGATGCCCATGTACCGCTGCATGTATGTAATGTAGTCGAACTTGGGGAGATCGCGGTCTTCTTGCATGTCTGGGCCCTGGTGCTCTGGCATGGTGGAGAGCAGGTCCTCGATGACTTCGTCTGGGACGAGCGAGTGGCGCAGGTCGAGTTCTGTGACGTATGGCTGGCGGGAAGTTAGCATGGGCAAATGTGGGTGACTGGGAGTGTGAGTTATGGACTGACCTTGCCATCGGCAACCTCCTTGAACGATTCAAAGACTTGCTCGGCGGTATTTTGATCTTCTGTCTCATCGACCATGAAGCGGATGAACTGTTCAAATGTAACATAGTCTCGGCCGCCACTCGTCTCGCGGAATCTCTCATGCATCTCTTCCTCGTCGTAGACCAAGCCTAAACTTGCCAATGCTGCCGAAAACTCTAGTTCGGCCAGTGAGTTGGATACATCGCGGTCGAAATGCCTGAAGACGGATTCAAACTCCTCGAGTTGTATCGGGGTCAGGTTAGTCATGCTACGCGCAACCATTTGGTTCTCCAGAAATGCGAGCTTCTTCGATACTGAGTTGCGTACCAGACCCAGTTCATACTCTAATTCATCGTATGTATATGTTGTAAAGTCGTTTTCCTCAATGTTCGCTTCGGCGCACTGCTCATCGATGGAAGCTATGAGGT
Organism: Pyrenophora teres f. maculata; assembly: GCA_014334815.1. NCBI lineage: Eukaryota > Fungi > Ascomycota > Dothideomycetes > Pleosporales > Pleosporaceae > Pyrenophora > Pyrenophora teres. The sequence goes on from CP060570.1 coordinate 1,257,471, forward strand.
TTAGGTATTCGTCTAGTGGTGAAAGCGACTTGCTGATCTCTTTCGTATGCTCGAGCTGGTCGTCAACGTCTCCTTCCAACGCTGATATCGATGTGGACAGGGTGTTGAGAGCGAGAGCAAAGTCATTTGCTTTGTCGGCGAAAGATTTCCGTAGAGCATTCTTGATGTCCCTGATAGCCTCGTTGATTACCTGAGAGCGTTGTCGTTCGGCCTTCATCAAGCCTGTCCAGGCCGCATCGAGTGCTTCAAGACTGAGTTCGGCTGGAGGGTCGTAGGGCCGTAATCGGTATGTGGCTAGTTTTGTTCTGATGTTGCCCAACAGCCCAACTAGATCCGACTTCTCAGCTACCCATGTCCGCTTGTTTTTGCGCTTCCATGCTGTGAATTCGGCTGACTGGTTTCTGGCGTCTGTGTATGTGCCGTCAAATGTAGCCTCCTCCCATTGTGTCTTCTGCTTTGCGATCTGGGCCAGGAGCTCGCGCATGCGCCTTTCGAAGTCGTTCTGCATCTGCCAAGCACCCTGCATGTTCGCAACGAACTTTTCGACTCGTCGACCAGCATTCTCTACACGCTCCATCTGCGAAAAGGCGTGGAACCAGTAGGCAATGTATGTCATGAGAGAGCGCTCATCGGGCTTCGCTACGTCGCACACGTCCTCGACATCGAGGAGGTCAGGGATGCCGATTTCCTTTGAGGCGATGTCGAAGGCGAGCTGCATGTTTCCGCGGTGGTCGGTCTTGTCGAGACTGTCGTAGTCAATAAGATCTGGGCGGTGGATGTCGAGGAGAGCGCAGCTGTATAAGTATTAGTTTTGTAACAAGACAGTGGATGGTGTTACGCACAACGCTAGACCATCGTTCCAACTTGTCGAGAAGTCTCGAACTTCAACTTCGTCGTAGCACGCCGTCTTCCTCTGACACCATAACAGGAGACCCTCCTTGGCGCTCAGACCTTCTTCGTTGATGTCGCTAATAGTGAAACGCAGAATAAGAGTCCATATCAGACCGAGGATAATCTTGCTGTTGCCGTCGACGACATCCTCGGCACCCGTGTTGGTAAGCTGGATCCTCCTACTCCGGATGAAATCCAGCGACTTGTTGACGTTTTCAAACTTCTGGACCCGTAGCTTCGGACGGGAGGCATAGCGACCTAGGGATTCGTTGCTGAGGATCTCGAGGAGGTGTATGAGTATAATCTGAAAGCATGTTAGAGACGGAGGTGGGGAGAGCCGGTGTCAAGACCAGGCGGGGCGGGCACGTACGCCGTCGGAGAGGTCGATGATAAGGTCTTTGATCTCAACCTCGCGTATCTTAAGTTTGCTGTTCAGCCTGCAACGGCGTGGTTAGCCGTGGGCTGGGGCCATGGGGGGAAGGGGGTTAGGGTTGGGTTAGGGAGAGGCGCACCATTTGGTGAATGTCTTCTGTTGGACCTTAACCCATTGCTGTTCAAGCGGCGCCATAGTTCGTGTGCATCAGGGCTCTCACGGAGATGGGGCGCATGCGGGTAGGAATATGTATGTTTGGATAAAACCGAATGTTTTGCTGTGATTGCGTAGCCGCGTGTTTTCCGCTGGCCCAAAACAATCAATGGGGTGACGGCGGGCGCGGACTCGGCTGGGCTGTCGATGGGACCCTGGCCACGGTAGCGGGGGCCCCTAGATCCACTCGGGCCTGTCAGACTGAGGCCAACGTCTGCTTGTCGTTGGCCTAGATGTCTGCCCGCAATATCACCACATCAACTGAGTCTGTCCAATCTTTGTCGCTGACACTAGGAGAACAAACGACGTGGGCAAGAAGAGAGAAGGTGCAGCGCTTACATAGATTCTGTCTTGTCTCGGGAGCTGTTGGCGTCTTCTCTGCTCCACTCGCTTTGTGGCGCATTAAACTACACGGTGCAGGCATCGCACGCATATTGGCGAGCCATTTCCCTTGCCTGCATCATGGCTGTAGACGTATCCCAAGGCACTGCATCGCTGCCTTATCAACGAGCCCGGGATAGTTGCCATCCTGGTACTCACGTCGTTTCTGCTGCTCTTAGATATCATCAATGCTGCCCTCGAGGGACTCTTGAACTGTGGCCTGCTCGGCCAGGTCTTGGTGGGCATGGCATGGGGTGTCCCAGGTGCACAATGGCTTGCAGCAAGCGTAGGTACAAGAAACGGTCGTGCAGCTAGGCTATCTGGGCCTAATACTCGTAGTTTATCAAGGTCTGTCTTGCCGGTACCCTATTTCCTTCCTTCATACTGCACGCCAAGATTCGTCTGGGTACTACTGGTAGAAGATGATATTGCCAAATGCCAAATGCCGAAGCGCCCGTGACAAGTCAACATGCTACTAACACAAAACAGGTGGCCTCTCTACTTTCGTTCCCATCTCTCAAAGCCAGTCTGCTCTTGTCTTGGGCTGTTGCTCTGACCGGCATTGCGCTCCCCATTAGTCTTTCCTACACCCTGCAGGGTCTACTAGATGCAACTCCCGTGCAGGCCTTTGCAGCGGGCGCTGCTCTATGCTCCACTAGCCTAGGGACAACCTTTACACTTCTCGCCTCAAGTGGTCTAGCGTCCTCCCGCTTAGGCGTCGTCCTCACGAGCGCGGCAATGATGGACGACGTCGTTGGCCTACCAGTAGTCATGGTGCAGGTCATTTCCAACCTGGGCGACGACAGCTTTAGTTGGGTCAACGTAGTTCGTGCGGTGCTTGTCTCGGTTACTTTTGCTCTCATTGCTCCCACTCGTTTGTCTATTTGTATTTGTTGCGAAGCCGGTGACAGCATGGCTCAACTCGTACCGCGAGGCCGATCCAGACGCACGATTGAACAGTGCATTGCAGAAAAGCCAGGCAGCCTTCACGATTCATACGTTGCGTCTGATCGGTCTGGTTACGGGGGGCTACCTATGAGGTTGATCAGAAGGGTGCCTCAAAGCATTCTCACCAGTCAGATTCAGACGAAGCCACGGATCAAACGCGCGTCTCTGCAATCTACGAGCAATACTACCAGCCAGCAGTGTCCAAGATTCTGCAGCCCTTCTTTTTGCATCCGTTGGCTTCTCCATACCCATTACACGCATGTTAGAGGCGTCTTTGGCTCGTTCGACTCCCAGCAGACTCGGCCAAAGGCAGGTCCGGTAGGCTCTTGTCCAAAGTGCAATTGCCCTCGATACCTCATCTATGGGGGAAAGGGCGACCATGCACAACCGACTACTGAGGCAGGAGCCACCCCCACACAGACACATTCCCAGACATCATCGACAAACGCCACAAACGGCGACAGAAGACGGTCGTGTAATGCACAAAAGCCATGTTCGCTGCACCCGCCATGTGCGCCCGAGGGGAAATTGGCTTCCTAATCCCCCGAGTTGCTGAGTCAAGGGGCGTCTTCTCCGCTGACGGAAAAGGAGCAGATGAGTCAAGCGACATGTTTTTGATTGTAACTTGGGCAATCGTCCTCTGCACCATCATGGGACCCCTCGGCGTCGGGCTGGCGGTTCGCAGGGTCAAGAAGCTAGAATCGCGCAAGGACAAAGAGGAGGACGGTGCTCGAAGACATGTCGTTGTGTTCTGATGTCGTGCGTCGTCGACGGGTGTCGGCACAGGCACATGGGCTGGATAGTGGGGTTCAGTTGCGGACGGTGATGGACTGGGGGTGTGAAACATGTGGAAGCTGTGTCCACAGCAGTGTATCGAGCGCCGCGCTGCATCTGAAACATGAACGCTCGCGGAGGAGTTAATTTTGCAGCCGTCTGTACTTGTGGTGGGTGCGAGTACGGGAATGGGTGTGTAGTCGACCGGGTCAAAACAGGCAGTTTGACAGTTTGACACGACGTGCTAGCCATGTCTCGCTGGAGATTGGCACCACTTGTAATCTTGCACGATCAAGCAGCTAGAAGGCGTAGCGAGCGGCACAGCTTCTAAAGAAGCCCCATGTGGCTGCCATGGAAGGTTTTCGGTGCAACCCAGAAGGGTTTCAGAATTTGGCTTGCTCGGGCGGGCTGGCGTCTGAAACGCTGAGCGCAATTGTGTAGAGACAGGCGCTGGGCGGTCAGGCCGACGCTGGTGCTCGCTGTCGCGCAATGCCCAACCATGAGACGCATCTGCACAAAGTCCGAGAGGCATCGATGAACATGGAACAGGTGGAACAGGCCATGGGGTATAATGCTCACGTTATTGGTGCGCACCCTCTCCCTTTCACAGCCCATGCCCGACTAGAGGCACGTGAGAGAAGTTTGTGTCTGCCGTTTTAGCGCGCCATGATCGGAGACGCTCCAATCCAACCAAACCAGGAGATGGAGATCCACTAAAGACACCACTCCAACTGTACCAGACACGACCGCGCTCTCTTGTTGGACTATACCAACACCACAGTTCCCCTATTTTTGCCCTGACTGCCGAATGTGGCTTTCCCGCTGAACAGGAACTCAGTGCGACGCATCGTGACTTTGATCGGCACCCGCTCCCACACTCTTCTTAGCACTACTACTATCCCGCCGTGTAGCAGCCCGAAGCCTGGCTCTGGCTCGTATCGCTGCTTACTCGACGCGACTCTCCCACCCAAGGATTCCCCCGTTCTCCAACTCTGTCCGTAAAACGCCTTCTAGTCCACAAAGGCAGTTTTCGCTGGCCTGGGCGTTGCCACACTGCTTCTTGCTCACTTCACTGAGCACGGTTCACCCCGCCATTCACCGCAACCCCCTCGATTGCCTGGCTGCACTCGAGGCAGCGACGGCGCCTTCGACGCTCGTGTAGCCAACCTTCTGCTCCTGCAACTATCGTTTGATCAAGTCCTTGCCCATGTAAGTGTTTCAGCCCGTGTGTCCGTGGATCCGTGTATGCTCTTCTGCTACATGCTACAAAACTCGAACTCGACTCAAACTGTACACCGGTAGCACTAGTTGCCCCCCCGTTCCTGCCATCTGCCGACCCCTCCGCTAACACCGGCTCCTCAGCATGTACTCGCGCGAACAGTTCATGAACCCTGGTCCCGCACCACGCCCGCCAACAGACCGCCCGCGCCTTGCTCTTACACCCAACACCAGTAGCACCCTCCCGGGGAACATGGCAGGCCTGAGTCTGCAATCCCCCGCCTTCAACAACGGCTCGCAAATGTCTCTCACACGCACCCAGACCGAGAGGTCCGTCTCGTCCACGGCTACGGTCAAGGAGGGAATGGTCAAGGTCAAAGACGAGGGCCTCTTCAAGTCTTTTGTTTGGGCTGATCGGTGGCTGGTCCTGCGCGAATTCGAGCTGAACTTCTTCAAGAGCCCCAATGCCTCAAAGGTATCCAACACCATCCAGCTGCGCGAAATCCTCGGCGTCGAGCGATCCGACACGCAGCCTCTCTCCTTTGAGATTACCCGCGCCCTCAACACCAGCAAAGGCTCGTCGCCGCCCCGAGACGGTCCCACCAAGATCATCACATGCAGAGTCGAGACCGACGACGAAGTCTACTCGTGGATAGACAGCATCTACCAGCGATGTCCCAGCATGGGCGGCGTCAGCAACCCCACAAACTTTACACACAGAGTACACGTAGGCTTCGACCCTAACAGTGGAGCCTTTGTTGGTCTGCCTGTCGAATGGGAGAAGTTGCTCACCGCATCTGCCCTCACCAAAGATGACTACGCGAAGAACCCCAAGGCCGTCCTCGAGGTTTTGGAGTTTTACACTGAGAAGCTCGTGAAGCGAGACGACCAGCAATACCCCCCAACCCCGCCAGCCAACTCTGGCGTGGAGAAGCAGCTGGGTTACCAAGGCGGCGGCAATTCTGTTGCACCCCCGCGTCCCGCACCCCCTGGCAACTACCAGCGCAAAGACAGCTACAGTCAGGGTCAGGGCCAAAGCCCAGGATACTCCAGCCAGCAAAACTCAGCCTCGCAGCAACAGGAGCGCTACGAGAACGAGAGGAGGCGGCAAGACGAGCAGGCGAGAGTACAGCGAGAACGTGAGCGTGAGAGGCAGAGGCAGGAGTATGAGCGTCAACAACGCGAAGAACTGGCCGAGTACAATGCTTCGCTACCGCAGAAGAAACTTCCCCTAGCACAACAGGAGATCGGTGGAGGTGGCTTTGACTCACGAGACTCGAGCCCGTCCGGCCAGCGGTATAACCCAAGTCGTCCAGCTCCGTCGACCCCAGGCGCCCAGCGAACCCAGCAGCAGGGCCAGCAACCTCCGGGTTCTTTGCGTCAAATGGCCGCACAGCGCCCGGCTCCTCCGGCTCCTCAACAGAACGGCAGTTACAGCAGTTCTCCTACAAAGGTACCTATCACCCAACAACGGCCACCGATTGTGCCTAACGAAAGCTACAAGGGCTCAAGCAACAACGTACCCCGCGCTGCCAACGGCCAGCCGCAACAACAAAAACAATACCAAGGCTCTGCTGCGCCTAAGCCATTGAATGTGGCCAAGCCCAGTGGCGCCCCCGTCAGCGATGCCGTCAAGAAGGCCGAACAGGCACTTACGGCCAAGCCCAAAGAAGAGACGCCCCGCAAGGATGTACGCATGTCAAGCATGTCAGAGAGTGAGGTCATGGCCAAACTGCGCGAAGTTGTTTCCAAGGAAAAGCCGCTGGACTCGTACAACAAGCAGAAGAAGATTGGTCAAGGTGCCAGTGGTTCCGTGTACGTTGCTCGCATCCGCGAAGGCGCGACCTCGCCCATGGCAAGGAGGGTCATGCAGGAGAATGGACCCCGTGCTCAAGTTGCCATCAAGCAGATGGATCTCCGCAACCAGCCACGCAAGGAGTTGATCGTGAACGAGATTATCGTCATGAAGGACAGCAAACACCCCAACATCGTCAACTTCTTGGACGCCTTTTTGCAAGAAGAACAGTCCGAACTCTGGGTAGTCATGGAGTTTATGGAAGGAGGTGCTTTGACTGATATCATTGACAACAACCCTTCCATCACTGAAGACCAGATCGCCACCATCTGCTTCGAGGTAAGTCTACAAAGCCTACAATAGCAAGTTCGTGCTAACTCCGAATAGACATGCAAGGGACTAGAGTACCTGCATAACCTCAACATCATCCACCGAGACATTAAGAGTGACAATGTCTTGCTCGATGGTCGTGGTAACGTCAAGATCAGTATGTATACCGATAACCCCCCTTTCAGTCGCAGTTCGCTAACCTCTACTAGCCGATTTTGGCTTCAGCGCCAAACTTACCGAGCAACGCAGCAAGCGTGCGACGATGGTCGGAACCCCGTACTGGATGGCACCAGAGGTCGTCAAGCAGAAAGAGTATGGCAACAAGGTTGATATCTGGTCTTTGGGCATCATGGCTATTGAGATGATCGAGTCTGAACCACCCTACCTGAACGAGGAGCCACTCAAGGCTCTGTATCTCATTGCGACCAACGGAACCCCGCGTCTCAAGAAGCCCGACAAGCTTTCCAAGGAACTCAAGGCATTCTTGTCTGTCTGTCTCTGCGTCGATGTCAAGTCGCGTGCCAGCGCAGGGGAGCTGATTAGCCACGACTTCCTCAAGAGCGGATGCAGCCTGGCGAGCTTGTCTCAGTTGCTAAACTTCAGAAAGAACGGCGGCCACTAGAAACGGTCGCATGACCCTAAAGTGAAGAGGCCTTCGCTTTGAGATGACGAGAGTAGCTGGTGGGCATTTTCATGAAGCGTTCTGGACTTGATCGATACCCCTTCCATGTACATTTTCACAGCTATACCCCACAGCGGTCGGCCTCCTCACTATACCGAACAACCAACGACACATCACAAGGCCCAATCGGCGACGTAGCGTTTGAACGATATCAGGTTGATAAACTGGACTCTTACTGGCTACTTCGGAAATTACTTTCACATTTGCCATATTTACACGCTATTCTCTACATGCTCTATCAGTTTCCTATATCTTGGTGTTAAAGACCTTGTCCTCCCGAACAGCGTGATCAAGCAATCACGCATAGCTGTACCCAGCAAACCATGACCTCAGTTTCAGGCATCAGGGAAGCCAGTCCTGGAGACAACGGAGTTTGGATAAATGGGGCCAGTCATACCCTACTACGCCTGGCAGTCTCTCTACGAGCAGCGAAAGAATGTCTAATATGGGGGCTTTGCACGTTAGTTATACAGATTTTATTGTTATTTCTATTCTACCGCTTTCTCTGCGGAACAGAGCGCAGCAAACAACATGATGGGAATATCCAAGCCGACTAGGCAGTTGCAGACATGGGTTTTACGCAAATGGGCGTGCACATCGAGGCGTTGTTTTGTTGCTCTTGTCTAGCTAGAGGGCTTCATTGATTCTAGTAAAATGCAAGACTTTTACATTGGGTTTTACACATATTCAGGGCATATGGAATAGTAATAGAGATGGATATGAATGCTATTGGGTTTGTTTGAAATGCATCTTGCCAGCGGCCATTCTCCCTCAAAGCTGACATTGAGATTCATTTTCCCTAGTCATACGCGCGTATGGCGCCGTTCCCTCTCGTGCCATACAGCCATGGTAGGTGCGTAGTCCCGCCGACCGCAGCAAGCTCGCAAAAAAAAAGAAAACACGATCGTCCCTTGCTGTTGGTTTCCGTACGCCGTGAAGGAATCATTCGTGTTGGTGTGGTGCACGGAATACTACCGCTAGCAATCTTAGCATACGTAGCCCAGGAGAAAGGAGGAAGACGCGCTTCCTTTGATGTTCTTTCTTTCTTTCTTTCTTGTTTTTTCTCATTCTTCCCTCCCACCGACCGACCGGCCGCCTTTTGGAGGGGATCAGCGATAATGGCGGTGTCAGCGATGCGTCTTACGTATGCGCCCGATTCCTGGTACCTGGTATGGTGGTGGGAGGAGGGGGAAGTAGATCGTCGGCTTACTGTGTTACCTAATGGGATTCTTGATGCTAATTTTTCTTTCCCATGTTCTTTCCTTTTGTTCGTAAGTTCTTTTTCTGTGCTCCTTTCGGGTCTGGTCGTTTTGCGGGGCTGATGTACTTTCTTCTTCCTTGTTTTTTTCTTCTCTTTTGAGGTGGTGCTGCGGGTCGGTTCGGATCGGGTCGTGTAGGTGCTTAGGGGGTTTGCTTTTGTTGTTTTGTGGCTGTCCTTCGAAGTGTGTGTGTGTATGTGTGATGTCTATAGTGTTGGTTCACGAGCGAGCTGTCAAGCTTGTGATGGTGACATTGAATTGTACATTGGTGGAATAGTAGTGGTAAGTTAACGGGAGATGTTCTTGAGGGTTGGAGGTGTCGCTTCTTCCCACAGTCTTGCCATTTGGCATCTGACTGCTCCTTTTATAATTGTCTGTGCTTTCTCTACGTTTCCGTATCATGTGAGATGTAGGTGTACCTGTTAGTTTATCTTACGGATCTGACTGTAGTATGTCTTGCTCTCTCTTTTATCATTAGCCGCGCAACATTTGACACTGGTTCTCACAATCAATAGATTCCTTCTCTTACATCTCCTAGTTTTTTTGTCTACATGTTTATATGTATGTTCCTTCGTCATATCACATCGTTCTGCTCTCTCCTTCGCCGATTCTCACAGTGTAAGCATATAGAAACTTCAACTATAAGGTAAGCACATATAGAATAGCAGGTGCATCTTAAATCAGACCGCACCACGCATCTAGTTCATGAACAAAACCATAGCATCGCCATCAATAGAACGCGCATCTATCTAGAGAGCGTTAATGCATCTCCTTACATTTCATCAAAGCCCTCGCTTATCTCTTTTTTCTCCCTCGCCTTATCTTCACCCACGTTTAAAACCCTCGCCCTTACTCAATTTCATGCGTTACATATAGCATTTAATTCCTTAATCTCTTGATACGCGACAACACGTTATCCCTTTTAGATATTGCTACAATGCAACAAGAAAGCACTGGCTTGGTTACGGAAGGCGAGGATAATCGGTGAATTAGGGCTGGCTACACTAGAAAGTGTAGTATGCAGGTAGAGTTTAAGCCCTCTGACCGCTAAGTCGAGGTATCTTCTTAAGACAAGTGTTTAGAGTAATTAAAAAAGGCCATTAATTGTATATAAAATTCTATAATTCTCATTCTCGGGCGGGTAGGCTCAAGGGGTCAAGTTTTCTATATACTGGTATGCTAAGGATCTCGCCTAGTAGTAGCATGTAGGAGATAGAGGTATATGTAAGTGTAGGTGTAGTTTATATATATACTAGCAAGACACGTGCTAAAGGCAGGAGATACTTCTTATGTGTACTGGCTCTATAAGGCGTAAAGGTCGGCGAGTCGTCTTCTCTATATTATGATAAGACTAGATATTCTATTATAGAAGTACTAGTGGTACCCTTATTCTGGCATCTTTCTAGTTACATCAAACTTAAACTACTGTATCTCAATCCTACTGACTTCTCTACATACACAAGTGTGCGCATGTACCTATACCATAAGACTCTCTTTTCCTTCTCTACACCTCCCTGGGGTTACAACGCATGTAGGACATTGTTTATCTTGATCTCTTCCTATTGCCCAATGCAGCTTTACCCAAGTCATCGCAGAGAGTGATTTCCTACCTTCGCTGAAAGATACGGCATTGCTGTCTTATATGTGTCGTCTCTCTGGTAGTAGTAGAATAACTAAGAGTCAGCACAAGGACACACAAGTAGACCTATTAACTACTCACTCTACAAGGCCCAAGAAACTACACAGCTAGTCTAGTATAATAAAACACATTAAGTACGATTATAGTCACTTGGAAAGCGGTATCACTGATAGTAATTGCAATGGAAAATGCTTATAGATATGTTAGGATGCTGTAGAAACATGCGATAACTGTAAAACCTTCCTTCCATGTCCCCCTTATCATAACCTGGTCACCAAGAGCCATCACGATGATACTATACATTCAATCCCCAAGACCCGTGATATCAATGCATCCGCCTCTTATACTCAAAAGCAATCCATCCTTTCAATTGACGCCCGTCAAACCCGGTAAACTCAATCATATTCTTCTGCATATGCTTACACATCTCCAAGAACTCCCTCTTCTCTCCATCGGTCGCGAACTCGACCTTGGCCCCACCAATAATTCCTTTCTCCTTTTCCTTCTCCTTTGCTCTCTCGCCCATCTTCCCCTTCCCTTTTCCCTTCCCCTCAGTAACACTGTCTTTTCTACTGCTCCCCTCAACTGGCACTCTTAGCCCTTTAATCTTGACCTCCCTGCCCCCATCATCTTTGACCTTAACAGGATTCGCCGCGTCGTTTAGATAAAAAGCCAAAATACCCCTGACGAAAATGCGCCGAAAAGTGTATTAACGCGATAACAGCACCACTATCATTATCTTCCCAGACTCGCAAGTTCTCCATACCACACATTTGTTCAGCATAGGAAAAGGATTTACCCACAAGCGACGTGCGTAACCGCATAGTCTGCTCCGTGCGGAATGTAGCTAAGAGCGTGCGACCCATGATTTCGTTTTGGAAGAGGGCAGCCGCCTGCGGCGTGTCGAATACGTAGTTTACCCAATTTTGTTTTTGCAATACGAACGGGGCGGCTGCCATGTTTGATATCGTGAAATTTGAGCTCACAAGGCACTGTGATCGATACTTTTGAGGGGGAGAAGTAGCTCGAGTAAGGGATGTACATTTGATCGTCTTCCATGCGGAGTTCGACACGCGTGAGGTTGTCGTCGCTGAAAGCCCATATTGACGTTACTACGCGCACTACGCGCGACTCTGGATCTGTAATGCGTTTCCGTATGACAGCGATGCGGCATTCGTCAGATGCTTGTAGCATCTCGACATCGTGCGGATCGTCTTGGTTGATGCTGTGTGAGTACTCGACTAGTCTGCCGCGACTGGGGTATGGTTGGTTAGCGGGTGGTCTTTCCTACGTTTGAGAACATGGTTCTTACACATCACATAAGACGGCTGAGTTGCGGAACGCTTCCCTCTCAAAGGTAGTTTTTTGGCTTGCCGTTGTTGCGCTGCGGTGCAATTTCATAATCTCGGGCTGTGAGGAAGGAAACGGACTTAATTTAGCCTGGGATATATTTATAGAGGTTCTTTGAAGCTCATATGGGGCTGCGAGTCTAGTCACAGGCAGCGAGTGCAGTGATGAATGTCGGTTATCAGCAATCGGGCCTGATCCGCATTCTTCCGGGGTCCGTGGTAGGGGTGTTGTCTTCTTTGTTGACATTGAATGGTCTCGGTTATGGTAGTAGTCATTTGAAGACTGCGGATGATTTTGCCAGCCTGTAGAACTTGTACCCGCTTCCGAAGATGCATAGCTACTGCTTGAGTACCGGATTGAGGAACTACCGAAGCTAAAGTCTGATGTGCGAGATGCACGTCTTCGAATGACATCGGAGGTTCTAGCCATGGAGATGGTTTCCGTGGGCGACGGTTCAGAGGGTGAGCTAGTATCTAAGCTAGCTGTAGTGGGTTGATTGGGTGAGATTGGGTGTTGAGGGAATCGAGGTAGTGAAACCCCAGTGTCTGGGTGCGGGGGCGACGAGAACGGTGCGAATTTTGAGCCAAGAGGATTTGATGTTTCAGTCGTTGGCGATCGTGCTGGATTCTTTGGAGGGATTGGGGGTGTTTGTGGGTCTTGAGCAGTCAAGGTAAGATCTTGCGCCATGCGATGTATTTCATCAATCTGACGATCAAGAGTTTTGCTTGAGTGATATATGATATCATTTCGCTCTACCATCGGTGTCACTACGCTTTTTAAGTGAGTTGAAGACTTGCTATACGGAGTCAGTCAAATGTAGGTTACAAGGTTACGGTCACTAGCCTTTGGAGTGCTTGCATCAGGTCCGTCGTGGAATTTATATGCATTTTCAACATATCCCTCAAGTCTTGGAGATCACCCCCCTCCGTAGTCCATATCATTGTCCTGTATTCGGACAGGACTAGGTCGGTCCATGATCGCTCAATGGCGAAGCCTCCGACGGTGCGGTGCTTTTTGATGACTTGATACTGGTCGACAAGCGAATCAAGATCATCCACCGTGCATTGACAGGATAACAATATTGCGCCTACGCCATCTTGTACCTTCTGATCAGCACTCTGAAACAACTCTCTTCCAAACTCGGCGTGCAGTGTCTCCGCCAACAGTCTGAGTGCTTTTGCCAGGCCACCGATATCTGTTTCGACAAACTGAAGCTCGGATGGGGCGTCTTTATGACAGGATGCGAAAGTCCGGCCAATCTTCCATGCTTTCTGCGACAGCATCAGAATGTCCCCAACCTTGGGGACAGTCATGTTGCCGGATGTTGTCGGATCATGTAAATTTGCCGATAGCCAGCCCGAAATCTAAACCGTACGGTGAGCAATACGAGTGCAAGTACAACGGGAGGGGTGCGAACAGTCCATGGAATCTGAAGAATGATCATCCGGGGGAAGCTTGCGATATACAGTGGACACGGGCGGGAGACATGGGGGCCATTGCGTGAGCGTGAGCGTTCGCAACACAGCCTAGAGCAGGTCCTGCGCCATGCGCCTGAGTACACGACCCCATGTTCCTCGTTTTGTGGGGTTAAGTGACCGGTTATTCAAATCCAGAAAAGGTCGAGAGGGGAGGAGCAGGCCACGATGCTCAAGTAGGCGAACCAGGATACCACGTGGGTAGCTAGCGTATCATCATTGGCGTCCTCAGTCTACCACACAACCCGCAAGCTGTCCCGCCTAGCTATCGAGTATCGCTAGGCTCACCGGCAGCGGGTTGAAGCGTACACTATGCAATTTCCAGCAGTTGGGACACGCATCTTTGGTGCATATATGTTTGGTGTGAGTAGCAGGCTGCAGCTTCGGCTGAGTGCCACATGGCGCAAGCCTACTGCAGTGTGCCATTGATCTATCTGCAGTATTCTGTGATATAAATACACAAAGCTCGATTCATGTGGTACATGGCTTGCCGATCGTAGTGCGGCATGAAAGAGTAGAGGAAGGATAGAAACCCCAGCATATCTATAAACCGCCTTGCCAAACATAGCAGCCGACATCATACCCGAGAACCCCGGCGCCGAAGAGTATAGTATTATACAAATAATCGCAATTGGTCGTTGACGTATCGTTGTCGCATCTTTATGCGAGCGGAGAGAAAAGGCTAGACATGTTAGCTGGTTGCCCGGGCAGGTAGCATTACGAAAATGAGTCTCCAGCCGCCAATATTCCGTAGATCCATTCCCCCAAGGCACAGACCAGGGCTGTAAGCTACGAAGACTTCTGCAGCATATCTGGACAAAAGGCTGCTTCATTCGATTGACCTGAATTTGATGTACCATGCTCTTTCTGCACTTCGTGAGGCCCCCATGTCGGTAATAATTCGTTCAGGTGTGAATGGCAGGGAAAAGTCACCAACTCACCGGATAAGAGAAGGCTTGGGCTCGCTTCGGGAATAACCAAGGTATAGAATCAGAGGAAGGTATCCGTAGTGGATAGCGACACGGGAAACATCGATGATGCGTGCGATGCGCTCCTGGTGGACAGTTAATGTCTGTTCGCTATGCTTGCTTTTATCCATGCCAGCGTACTTTGGACTCTTCCGATAATTGGTACATTTTTAATATGTGACCGAGACGTTATTGGGGGAGGTCGGGAGGTTTGACGAGTTGGTCGACTGCGAACTTGGTGGAGTCGATTGCGATGATGCGCAAAGGTCAAAATCTTGGAATCCAGAGCACGGGCCGGAGGTTTGGGCGGTATTAACCCGATTCTCATTAGCGTGGCGAGCTCCAAAGATCTTCGAGATGTCCTCCTCACCCAATCTTATACATCCACCAAACTCACCGCTGTAGGGATTCTATTTTCAAGCCAGGAAGTGGTTGAATCACGTATTGCGATCCAGATAATCGACTTTTAACTGTTCCGGACACAACACCATCGCCATGTCGGCTCCTAGCGCTCGTCACTGGTAAGTTATACAAAACATCTTTATTGTCAGGTGGCAGCTGACAGGTTCGCAGGGAACAAAACAAGGAAGCCACCGTCTACGTCGGAAATCTCCATGAGCGCGTCACACCCCGCATCCTTCATGAGCTAATGCTCAACACCGGCCGAGTACGAAACGTCAACATGCCTGTTGATCGCGTCAACGGCCAGCACCAAGGCTTCGGTTTTGTTGAATTCCATACCGAAGAGGAAGCCGACTATGCGCCAAAGATAATGAACAACGTAGCTCTATATGGAAGTCGGATACGCGTCAACAAGGCATCCGCCGATAAACAGAAGAATGTTGAAATTGGCGCAGAGCTATTCATTGGTAACCTCGACCATGGCGTTGACGAGAGGACACTCTACGATACATTTGGGCAATTTGGACCTCTTGTAAACGCACCCAAGATTGCGCGCGATGAAGTCACGTCTGAGTCCAAGGGCTACGGGTTTATCTCTTACGGCGATTTCGAATCCTCGGATGCGGCCATCGCCAATATGCATAACCAATACATTATGAGCAAGCAAATCACGGTACAATATGCGTACAAGAAGGACGGAAAGGGCGAGCGACACGGAGACGAAGCTGAGCGGTTGCTCGCGAAACAGGCCAAGGCGCACGGAGTTGCGCCTGCTGTTCAGCCTCTGCCGGCCCATCTCTTCCAACTTCCGCCCGGCGTGGCTCCAAGTGGTCCAGCAATGGGCGTAGATGGCCGGGGTGTACCTGGTGCACCGAGCGGACCTGGAGGAGGTTATGGACCTCCTGGTGGACCTCCCGGTGGGCCTCCCAGCTTCAATCCAAACGGACCTCCAGGTTACGGACGGCCGCCCCCCGCAGCCCCCATGCATGCATCACTTCCACAAGCTCCAGCTGGCCTGCCTGCTCGCCCACCAAATGGTGCTCATAACAACTTCTACCCTCCACCTGGGCCTGGCTTTGGGGGCCCACCTGGCTATGGACCTCCCCCTGGCTACCCACAGGCACCAAGGTAAAGTAGACTGGGTTTGGATGTAAAATATTTGCAGTGACGTGCTGCATCACCCAAATCAGTCTCGTAGGCTTAAGGCGTCTCGGAGGGTGCTTCGAGCGCATGCTAGGGCGGGACAGACGGTTTTCCTATCTGAGCGGCCAACTCGGTATTGCGTCATTTTATTGGCCAGAGCCAGAGCGGGACATTCGAATCACAGATGAAAGCAGCATGTTCATAAAACTGTGCGTTTGATAAGGGAGACCCTGAAGGTCGCGTCGAAGAGATGCTGGAAGTCAGCAAAAGAGATGAGAAGTAGGAAAGTCAGGAAAGGAAAGAAAGAACTTTCGGCATCCGAATCCGAACCCATACTCGCAGGCTTATCTGCCAAACCGATCCAAGCAGAAATATACCAATGAATCCAACAAACGAAATGTAATGATTTGCCCCAACCCCTGACAAAGGAAATGATATCTGGTAGTCTTGTGAATTGTTACCCCCCTCTGCACCCATAATTCCTGGTTCTACGAGAAGCTGACAAACTTGGGGTCACGGGGTACCCCGTCGGCTCCAATGTTGTTCTTCTTGAACCTATCCTGCATAAAAATCCTTCGGGCCTCATCAAAGTCGACGCCGCGTCTCTTCATGATGCGCATGACCTCTTTCTTGCCTGCGTCATCCAGGCCCTTGGCGCGAATCACCCTCTTCCACATTCCCACTAAGATCGAATGCTGATGAGGAGAGGCCCGGCTTCGATATCCTCACGGAAGGAGCTTGGTAGACGCGTATAGATGGGTTCAGGGATGGGTACGAGGTGTAGCCAGTGGTGCCGGGTGAAGTAAGCAGCTGCGCAACGTCAGTACATGGGCTAAGGGAAGTAGTATGAGCAACGCACCTGTTCCAACCACGAGGGCAAGGAACGAGAGATAATAGAGCATGTACTGCATCTTGGCACCGATTTCTGCGGCTTTCACGACGGTTTATGATGTATGCGACAAGGCGGACGTCTTCGGAAGTGGCTAATAATGCCCGCGGATGGCGTCGCGAGTTATGTGAAGAAGACAAAAGAAAAAGAATATGGTGAATTACACAGGAGTGTGTAGAAGCGAAGCAGGTCACGTCAGAGGCATTAGAAAAGGATAGCCGGACGACGGTGATGCCATGTAATCGCTCGGCGTCGCGGACAAGGCATCTCGGCTGCACCGCCCCATAGCTGCTGCGCCTCAGGTTCCCAGCGGTGCCCCGGTCTCGGTACCAATGTTGATCCATCCCCGAAACACGCACTAAGCGCATCCGGTCACGTAGACGAGATATCCATTCAATATTGGCGTAAACTTCCAGCGACAAGCCCTCGACAAGTCCGTATCCACATTCCATACGACAAAATGGCCACCACTATTTCGCACGATCTTGCCTGGGAGGTTACCAGTGAGTGAAGAATCGGGTCTGGGATTTGGCACAAGGATTGGGGTTGACATGTGGCAGAGGGACGCAGCTCTACGCTCGTCAAGAGGGCGAATGGCGTCCAGTTCTCGCGCGATCCTCTTAACCTGAGGAACGTATACAGCCGCAAGGTATGCACGAATTCCTGGCATTTTTGGACGAGCAATTGGCTGACTGTGTGCACAGAACGAGGGCTCCATCGCCAACAAGGTACGACTATCACGAAGCACGGATGCGCAATGTTGGAGAAGACGGATATTGATTGTATTTGATTAGGCTATTGGTGTCATTCCCGGAAAAGAGGGTGGTGTCACACTTCTGGTCAAGAAGGTCAACAAGCACCACCAGCCCGCGTCCTCCATCGAGACCACCACCTTCGGCCCCGCCAAGTCCACCCGCAAGTACGTGTTTCCAAGGCGCAAACTCCATGACCTGGACGAAGCGCTATCCTAGGAGTTTATTTTGGGAACATCCACTGACTGTTGCAGGACCTACTCCGCCATCGTCAACTCCACCACCAAGCGCAACTACCGCCCCGACCTCCGCAAAGATGCCGTCGCCAAGGCCTCCGCTATCCGCAAGAGCCAGAGACCCGTCAAGGCCGACAAGCCATCAAAGGTCCGGGGTGTCAAGGCAAAAGCCGCTGCTGAGAAGGCATAGAGAATCAACGTGTAAAGGGTGTGGTGCATGCACAAATGGACGGAGTTGACTTCATTCGGTTCATCATCTTCTGGGATTCGGAGCTCATGAATGAATATGAGCATGGGTTGCATGAACGAACACCGCTAGGGTCTTCATAGCGAATAGACTCGGCGAGAAATGAAATTTGCTTCGAAATTCCAAACCGGGCTACTGGGCGGTTGTCAGACGTAACTGGAATCTCAGGATTGTTCCATTTCACTATTCTACTACATCCTTTCGACATCCTTACTCATCCACCTCTAGTCTTCTTCGGGCCTGCTGATTCTCTCCCACCACCTTGGTCATTTGTTCCCACAAACCAAACAGTGAGATATACACAGACTCCAGAAAACTTATACCCTGTTACTGTCCAGTCCCACAAATCGGTATAGACAAACCACGGAATTGTGTTTCCTTTGTTGTTTCCACTAGAAGGTGAGTCCTATCTGGTTGAACACCTTACGCTGCTCCTCGACAACGTCTTGATGAAAATATTCGGTCTCCTTTCAAACTTCGAACTACTAATGCACAGACACGCATGAACCATATGCAGTGGATGTAATCGAGCACAGTCACATTGAAATGATGGTGCACCGCTGGTTTCGAGGAAAATATATCTAAGAAGAGCTTTATGCTAGTCATCCAAGTACGGTCGTAAGATCAGTGCAATCTTGTACTCGACTTTTAGTTGGTCTTAAATTTGGGGATCATAGCGAGAAGCGGGACTAGAGTCTAGCTGTAGGTAGATGGTTCGGGGGATTGGGGGATATAAGTGTGTTGGATCCTTGCCTAAAAGCAGTGCCATTACTGCGATGACTCAGTCAAGTTGGTGTATTTTTTTATTACAACCAGTTAGGTGTGTGAGATTGTATCTATAGTATTGTTACGAAGGGCTTTGGAGTAATGGAGGACAGGGGTGGGGTTCGTGCTGAGTGATGGCAAACGACTAGATCATTGCTTGAGTTTCGAAAGAAAGAATGGCGAAGGCACCGAGTAGGATCGGTGAAGAGATCGTTTCGGGAGCTGTTTTCGCGTGATTGGAGAACAGAGAACTGATGTCTTGGAATGTAAATGACAAGATGTATATCGAAGGACCTTTGAAAATGTGGATTTCCAGTACTTGATGAGGTTTAGTTATTGAGGCATGGAGCTATGGTTTATGGCACACCTCCCCTAAAGAGATCTTAGATTTGATTGCAAGTTGATATGTACTCACAAGGAAGTTGAAAGGTATGTTCAAGTATATACAATCCCATATATGTGTACTATTCGGGGCTCTTCCCTGGGCCCAACCATATGTAATATTTCTAGGACAAGTGCAAAAACTGAGTACCACTAAAACCTACACCTAAAATTGTAAATGGTAAATCGGATGAGATGGTAATGTGAGATGAGACTACTTCTTGTAAGCATGTTTTTGTTACATAACAGACCGTAATAGCAAGCAACGGCAAATTGATAGAAGCCGATAAGAACTAAAACCACATTTGAAGTTCACCTTTTAGCACCTCATGTTCACTTCCCCGATGGAGTTGAGTTAGTTATCTCAGACACCACCAACCTACATGCATTCGCTCGAGCTTTGAAAGCATATTAGACGGCTCACATCAATCTGAAGTCAGCTAATCCGAACAGAGGCTTATGAGATCGTATTCGGCGATTGTTGCTCACAAAGGTCGGAAATACGCGACAATCAGCTTAAACAGACACAATGTGACGTATGCAATAGCCCAAGATGAAATGAAATAACGCGTTTGGTGTCCAGTGCATGTAAACATAAGTGGTAAATAAAGTCTTAGCTAAGGGTGAGGAAGAAAGCAATCTGTTGAGCAGGCTAACCGAATATCCGGCACGCTGCGGGCCGCGGGCGTGGACCCATGTCAACGCTCCCACGCTCCTCGTCTACCAGCTATCGTGGCAAACTTCCACCGGTATCTCATCATCCCTTTCCAACGACTGCACGTGCCGCACGTTATATATTGGCAATTCAATTGGCAATTCGATTGGTAAAAGACACGTCTGAGTCAGTTCAGCTTGTCACCACGTCTGACCGGTATTTCTACCGCTCCATTGCGGTAAAATGCACAGGCAGGGATGTGCTGAGTATAACAGATCAAGCCCGCGTGGCACCAAATGATCAAATCGTGGAATCCACCATTTGCCGAACGGCCTCGTCCTTCCACGTCGCACACACATGGCGCATCTCGCCGGTCAATCGCGGCCGCCTGGCTCGGATCCGCTCATAGCATCGCTTTTAACGAGCTGGGCTGCATATACCTTGCAGGCGGGCCGCTGCACGCTCTGCGATTGGCCGTACCAAAGTCTTCGTTTGCTTTCTGATTAACAGCCTAGTACCTACAGGTAGCTAGTGTCTTACCGCATGTCTTTTAGGACTGCCGTTCGGTCCACCGCTGTTCTTACTAGAGAGACAGTACAAGGCTGGCTGCCACCAACAATCTAGCATACATACTACCAGACCACGCCATCAGATCCGTCCCAGCGACATGTCGTGGACCCAGGTAGACTTCAGTTGTGTGCGGTACTCACCCGTAGAGGGTACACACTATTTTCATGACCCCGCGTACCCTGCTTCCATCCAGTTCCTGCTTTCCGGCCGTTGGGAATCATGGGACGTCAGCTACGTAAAACAGTATGTCACACTCTCCGAATACGAAACTCGAATATTCGTGTTAACATCATATAGCAAGGCCCAAGATCCTGACATACGCCGGATTGCAGAGGAAGCCGAGACGCGACTTATTAGGGATCCATACGCAGGATATGCTCCCTGGCCGTCTCCACCTCCATCCTCTACAGGCCCTCCACCGCTAGTTCCTGGCCACGGACAGGCCCCACACGACCCCAACATACATCCAGCTCTTCTGACCCCATCACCATCTACGGCAGTCGAGCAAGCTATTCCACCATCGCCACAAGATCTTAGTACACCTCCGTTAGCGACAGCGGCACCTACCAATTATGCTTCTCCATATGCACCCCAATCTGCTACCAATCATGCCCCCACGAAGTTAGCAGAGCATCCTCCAGCGGGGCAGACAACGCCGCCGATCGATGTCCCTCAGAACCACAGCAGTAGTGGACCATCGCCTTCACCATTCAGGCCCATCACATGTGATCCCGCGTTCGCTTCTCCAAAAAGGGCGGAATCGCCCCAAAAAGCCATTCTCTCGCGTACACGTGAAACCAAGATCTTGCTTTCAATCGATGGCGATGGTATCCGAGGATTGTCTGCCCTTCTCTTGGTCGAATCGCTGGTTAATGCAATATGTGTCAAAGTTGGACAGCGTCTAGACAGTCACCAGATCTTTGACTTGACGGGCGGTAGCTCTCTCGGTGGTGTGATAGCAATCATGCTTTGCCGCCTCCGCATGCAAGCCCATCGAGCCAGGGAAGCATACAAGCAGATTGCAAAACAGGTCTTCCGTAACAAGCGAAATTACTTCAAGTACCTTGATCCTCACGCAAATTCACGAATAGTCGATGACTCTGCGCTGGAGAATGAAATCAAGGATGTTATACAACAAGAGTTGGGTAACCCAGATGAGATACTCCTCGATGTACGACCCGATTCGGGAGACGTGTAAGTATATAGTCTTGCTAGCTTGCGGAAACTTTCTGACCCTGCATCCAGCTTTGCAATCACAACACAAATGGATATTGGTATGTACCACGACCGAACAAAGCATCGGTCTTCTGAGTCTCGTACTAACGAATCCAAGGTACTAACCGAGCAGCACTGATACGGTCGTACCAAACTCGACGCATCACTGGCCCGGACCTAGACCAAAATATGCCGGTATGGAAAGCTATGAAGGCGACCTCTGCAGCTCCAAGATACGTACAATCGGAGCCCGGCTTTCCCCAACGCTTTGTAATCGAAAAGGGTCTCGTAGACCACGGAACGTCTAAGAACAACCCTGTACGAGACATACTCTTCGAGTGCCGGAAGTTATTCCGCTATGCCAACGACATGATGATTGTGGTCTCCGTCGGCACCGGCGTGGGTATAAATCGCAACAATGAAATCCCCGAGATGGCGAATAGTGTCGAAGACCGGAAGTCAGAGGCGAGAACGTGGAGCGAGAAATTTGAGACGGAGCATAGTGCTTTAATGGAGAGGAATTGGATGAAGTACTTTAGATTCGATGTTACGGGCTTGGAGGACGTGCCGCTGGAGGAATGGTGTCACGAGGATCTTATCATGGAGAAGACGTCGGCATATCTGGCACAGGCTGAAGTGGGAGAGAGGTTTTATGCATGCGTGGATGCAATTGCGGCGCTATTGCTGGGTCCGCAGGGGAGATAAGAAAAAAAAGGTGAGATATTTGTATAGATAGTAGCGGGGGTAAAGCGTAGGTATATAATATTTCGATAGTCATACCAAGCAAAACGTTTACTCCACAATTATTGTCGAGCTCACGGTAAAAAAAGCGTGTTATGATACTTACCCTACAGTAGAGGGTTTATCTTCATGCTTGAAATACAAAAGAAAATATGGGTGTCCAGACCCTACTAGCTATACATTACATTGACGTAGCCCAACAACAAATTACACTTCTTGAAAAGACATATCAAGTCCCAACACTACCACCCCTCCCACACAGTCACCTTTCTCCCCTTCCTATACTTCTCAACCCCCACCACCAAATAAAACGAACCATGCTTCTTCTCCTCTCTATACGTCACAAGCTCAATTGTCAGCTCTGGCCTCGTCTTGCCCAACACTCGCATCGCCTGCATATACTTTGTGTTCCCCTGCGGCACCCTCAGCTTCTTCAGGCCCGGCGCCCAATCCGGATTCTCAGCCGCCCCCAAGAACGACTTTGCAGTAATGTTACTGCCGGTGATTTCGAGATGTGTTAGTTTGTCGCACCAGGCGAGGCAGCCGAGGAGGGCGTCGTTGTTGAGGTTGGCTCCGGGCAGAGAGATTCTTTTGAGCGAGGGGCTGGCTTCTAGGAAGGTGAGTAGGGCGGCGGGGGTGATGCCCTGGGCGTCTTTTTTTTTTTTTTTTAAAAAAAAAAAAGTGTTAGTTGTGGGGAACAATGGGATGGGGAGGGAGGGAGGGAAGGTTGGGGCGGGGGAGAATGTGTACCGTTGTGGGCATCGTAGTCGACGTCTTTGTAGTCGAATTCAAAGTCTGTGAGATTTTTACAAACTTTTGGGCCGAGGGAGAGTATGTCGTTGATGTGGTTGCTAAGGGAAGGGGGGTTGCATGGTTAGTTTCTTATCTTGGGTTATGTGCAGTACTACCAGATAACTAGGCGGATTGTATCATAATCGTCGATCAATTCCATCATCGATCATGATAGTAGTCACCGGGTCGTAGTGAATTAAACATACTCTGCTAGTTTACAAGCATATCCAAACTTGATCTTTCGTGTTGACGTCCCAATCACTCTGTGATACCGACCATCCCAATCCCGCCTCGAGTCCGTGATGACGACATTGCGTTCACCCAGGACTAGAGGCCTGGGGAGACGAGGTTTGGGCTTTGCGACTTGTTGGACAGCAGAAACTGACTGCGAAGTCGACAATGCTTGTTGTGATACTACGTCTACATGCGAGTTCGAGTTGCTCGCCGATGAGGAAGGTGGAGATGGAAGTGCAGATGCAGGTACAGCGGCACGAACCGCTGCTGTCACTAGCGCATCCCCTTTGGGAATAGGTCTGAAGCCAAAGGCCTCGAGACTGGGTATACCTCTAGGAGGAGAGGTGTGTTTCTTTTGTGTGCGAATTGGCGGCATCTTTTCTGAGTTTGGAAATTATAGAGTGAATTGATAGTAAAGGAGGAATGAAAGAAGGGACAAGTTTGGTGTGTATTTGTACACGGATATCATCCTAGTCAGCGATCTTCCAGCCCCGAACGCGTTCGTGAAATTTCGCGATGAACGTCTCGGAAGCCTACATTGCTGGCGTATGACGTGTTCCTCTATCGGGGGCTTCCGGTTCTAGATAGCGTTCTGAATTGATTTTGGTAATACCGTATTATTGCTTTGCCTGGGATGTTTCATGCGCAGAAAGTTGGGTACGCGTTCCAGAATGTGCACGTGTTTAGCTCGCAAGCCGCTAGAATATTTTACACTATTGCAGCGGCATTATGATTTACTTTCATGAGTATAAGCTTTTCGCGCCGGACATTAAGATGTACATTGAGAGCGATGGTATCGGGATAGTATTTACTACCATCACTACCACCCCATTTCTTCCAGCCTGGACTAATCTGCTATTCCATGTCCAACAAACGAGCCGTCGTGGAGAGGGCTCAGAGAATTCATGCCCCATGCCCCATGCCCCATGCCTATCAATGTAGGGGTTCCCTCTTCCTATACTTCTTCCCATTCATAAACTGTTCAACTGTGACCTTCAACTCCCAGTCTCCCCACATCTTCTCTCCTCTCTCGTACTCACCAGCTCAAACATATGTCTTAGCCTCTCTTTCCCCAGCACCCACAAGGGCTTGGAAAGCAGGCTGCTGTCATCAATACGCAGCGCAGCGTCTTGAGACTGGCGCCCATTTAGGATGAGCGTGGAATGATTCAATCCACTGCTCCGAGGCGCTCCTGTGGTTCCCAGACGCAGACGTGGGTTGTAGGTATCTGGGATTGGGGCAGTGCTCCAGGAGGCTGAGTCTTGCTTCGTCACCTAGACGGGATGTATCGGGCA
The DNA here is from genome assembly GCA_014334815.1 of Pyrenophora teres f. maculata. NCBI lineage: Eukaryota > Fungi > Ascomycota > Dothideomycetes > Pleosporales > Pleosporaceae > Pyrenophora > Pyrenophora teres. The sequence continues at coordinate 1,282,084 of CP060570.1, forward strand.
GTTCCACTTTCTTCAGCTTGGGACAGGAGCTCACATCCTCATACGTACCCGATGACTTCCAAATCCTTGGGAAACGCTGGGTACAATCCCAGTAGATCATCGATGTGCCGACTGCTCACCCAGCATTGTCAGCAAAGTTATTCATTCCCATACTTATCATTATACACAACTTACTCAGTCAACTTGAAACACCCCCCAAATCATAGATGCTCTGTCGCAGTACCAATGCGCTCATTGAAAATTCTATCACACTCTTCATTTGACGAGACATTCGCGCTTCTAGCTTCTTTGAACGGCGGCGGTTCAAGGCGAGCTTTCTTCGGCGGTTCAGCCTTCGAGGAAATAGATAGAGTCAGCGCGACCTTTTTTCCGTGCTGCCACGATGAATATGTAACAGGGTACATGGGTAAGAGAAGAATTAGAGAGGTTTAGACGACCGGTGGGGGTGAGTAAACAAAACTTCAAGTACAATTATGAGAGGGGTGCTAGCGGAAAGCGATTGCTCGCTGTCGCTACATACCGCATTGGGCGTTTGAGGTGGGGCCGCCGATCGTCATACCTGCATTCTTAGCCCCGGGTAAGGGTGGGTTCATTCACAACGTCTTAGAGAACACCGCAGCTCCAAATTACACTTTTTAACATTTCTGCCTTTTCCATTTGGCATGCCAGATACATCATCTCGTCATGACTATTCATGCTTCTCTCGCCAGACCCGGACAACGGCATGTATACTTTTAGTCCCCTTCATCATCCAATCATCCATATAACCTAGATGTCCGCGACAAAATGAAAGCCTCCATACTGGTCCCGGAACAGCATGCCACCCTGCTTGCCATCCTCGCGACTCACCCGCTTCTCCAGCGTCCAGTCATCTTCTTTTGTGATAGCGCGGTACTGTTCAATTGGGCCAAGCTCACGGTCCTCTGCAACAACGCCATCAACGCCATCAACGCCACGTGACTTGTATTTGACGTATTCGCTGAAGCGACTGAACCTTAGACTACCGTCACTATCGCGAACAGGGAGGCGTTGGGACGGATCTGGGATGAAGCGCGCGGCAAGGGGAGAATCGATGGAAAAGTTGCGCGGGGTACCAAATCCACAGGGAAATCCGAGACGCGCTTCGATGGAGCTGGCCTGACTGCGGGTAGTAGATGTAGTTGCTGTGCTAGCGCTGACACGGTGACTAGAGGAGTAGACCATGCGTACACCAGCCTCTTGCATGAATGCCAGAGTCTCCTGATCTAGGCTCTCGGGGCGAGGGGGGCGAGTCGGTGGCGGGCCGGGACGCTTCTCAAAGGGAATGGTCATTGCGTTCTCTGGTATAGGGAGATTGCATAGCTGTGGCATGGGTTGAGGCCTCGAGATGGAGATGCTGCGACCTTGAGCGTGGGGGAGAGACGGACGAGAACCTCGAGCTGTGGGATACGGCCTGAGAACTGGTTTGCGCGTCTTGGGTACTACGATATCGACCGGAATCTGTGGCAAGGGCGGAGGAGGTGGTGGTGAGTGCGAAGAGTCGCCGCCTTTTATACCACCGAAGAGGCGTGAGCCTAATATCCATGTTAGATTGGTCTTGCAGATGCGAACGAAGTCGGTGATTGTCGTACTCTTGCTCTTCAACGCCGAGAAGCTGGAGCGGGGTTTGATCTTGGGCGCCTTCGACTCATCAATTGTACAATTCTCCTTTGAAGTAATGGGTGAGTCGTGTGAAGCTGAAGCAGTCTGGGACAACTCTGCCTCATCCTCGTCGTCATAGTCTGGCAAGTCATCGAAAACATCTCCGTTTCCACAAGGCGCGACCGGCTTTGTGACCGAAGCGAGTAGTGTAGATGACGACGAAGAGGTTGAGGGCGGAGTGGGGAGTGGTTTGCCGAGCTTGTCCTTCATGCGACAAAAGAATCGCGACGCTGCAGGCGATAATTAGATACTGGCTGCATGGTAGAGAATTCAAACTTACGTTTTCTCGTCACTTCTGCGCTTTGTATACCGGCGTCAAAGTCCACATCTGACGCGTCGGTAACAGCGACCTTCTCATCCGGGGTTGGACTATCTCGAAAGAAGCGCGAGGCTACATCACGATGAGTACGGCTTTTGAGGAGGGACTGAATCGGAGAAAACATTGCCTGCGATATAGCGCGCATAGGAGAAAACAGTTGCTTACCTTTGCTCCGGAGGCTCTTCATTTTAGCTGACTGCACCAGTTAAGTAGACGCAATGCGTTGATCAGAGTGGAATGAAAGTTGAAGAAACTAGTGTCGCTCGCTTGGAAGTTGGGCTGACAAGCGTGGAAGCACCAAAAACCTTATGCGATGAGCGCGTCCTGATGATGGTGAATCAGATTTGCGCCCGTTTGAGTACCTCGCGGTGCGGTGCACTATAACCATTGCCAAGCCAGTGCGAACACACAGCGCACGTGACAACCTTTGCTGAGAGCTAGTACTTGGATAAGTTCGTTATCTGTAGCTATTAGCTGAAAGAGGAAACACTGCGCAGTGTTTTGATCGTATGCACCCTCTACGTCACCGCCGAAACAACACCATCAGCGACTGACAAAATGAAAAGGATCCCTCAGTCAACGAGAACGTTAAATAAGAAAACTGTGCATGATGGAAATGAGGCCAATGGAAAACCATCTCACCGTCACCAATGGATACTGAGGGGGAAAGACAGTGATGGACATGAAAACTCTGAGCTTCCCGAAGGAAGCACCAGAGCCGAGCATCATGCCCTTATTTTTTTTCTTGATTTTTACATGAGGGTTGTGGTGTTGTAGTGTTGATGGTCGAGTCGTGCCTGGATCCAAGACATGGACAGCAGACGTTGTCGGGAGAAGCTCACTTCGCACAGCCAGTTGAGGCAACTCCAAAAAGCGCTTATACACAAACGCAGCAAACATGGTGACGAGAAAACCCACCATCCAGCTCTTGGAATACCATGTTCATGCACCCATCAATGAACAATGACAAAAGAAAATATTGTGCTGGGTCGACGTACCCGAGGCATTCCCGTCAATCCCCACTACATGCACCGAAAACATATGACGTAGGTAGTCATTGAAAACGCCAAACTCCAAATACACTGACAGCACTGTCATGGAACATGACTACATGGAAACGCTAGAAACCCCATATGAACAAGACAACGCAATTGAAAGAAAATGTGCCTAGATATGGCGTGTGGGTATGAACAAGTCGACCAAGTTGGCAGATTATCTCACGCTGGATGTTTCGCCAGCCGAGTTGAGATTGAGTAAACGCTTGAGGTCCTGCTCCAAAGATGACGAATCGGAAGGTGTAGAAGTTTTCATCTGTGGGGCGGGGGCAGGAGCGGCTGAAGGCATGGTAGCCGGCTTGCGTTTCGCAGCAACAGATGCGGGGACAAAGGACATCATGGTAACGGCAGGCTTGGGTGCTGACGCAGGAGGACTGTCATGGCTGCCTTGCGAGGTTTGGGCCCCGGCCCCGGACCAGGACCAGGACCAGTCATGTTACTCCTGGATGGGTATGACTCAGGACGCGCTTGATAGGGCTGTCTAGCGGGTGTCTTCCTGCGATTGTTTGGGCTCTGCTGAAACGGCTGCACAAATGGGGCGGACATATGACGCGCATTGGGAGGACCCTCGCGGCTGTGTCCTGGCTGGTCCCGAGAGAAGGTATTGGGATCCATAACGTGGGGAGGAACAGAAGCAAATTCCTGGAAGCCACCCTGTCCTATCATGGGAGAATCGGCGGTGATTTCGGTACGCAGGCCAGAGTTGCGCTTTGGTGACTCACCCTTTGCTGCTTTGAAGAGCGGAGAAAGGTTTTTGTTGCCGTAGAAAAAGTTGGCAGAATCCTGGTTCGAGGGCTGTGTCTGGGGAGTAGTCGGACCGGAGGCGCTTCTGACCAGAGGCCGTCCATCAAGGAAAGGCGAGGGTGTTTGACGCGGCTGGGACGCCGGCAGACCCTGGGTGCCCGGTTGAGCTGGTGTTGCAGCCGTTGAGTTCTTCTGCGACATGGATAGACGGCTAAGGAGGTCCTGCATGACATCATTTCCATTACCTGGTTGATGCATGTCCTTGAGTTGTGGAACCTTGTTGGGATCAGTCACGGAGCGCTGCGATGCTGGTGATGCCGCTGGAGGTGGGGACATTTGCGCCTTCTTGCCTTCACCGTCAAGCTCTAGAGGAAAGACGCCATTCAGCGAATGGTAAGAGTCATGTTTGAAGTGATGGGGCCTGGCCTGGTTGAAGGGGCTGTGGGGGATAGGGCCTCCGAAGTTGTTGTTGGCTCTCTCTGCTGCATCGGCCTGGAAAAGCAGATCCAGAGGAGACTGTTCATTACGCGGGGGAAAGGCCACTGGGGCACGAGAAGGAGAAGCAGAAGGACTCGGAGAAGCAGAGTCTGAACTATCTTCTGGTGGGGGCGTTGGTGGACCAGCACGTGTCTTCGCCGGCACAGAACGAGAAAGAAACTTGGGTATGGGCAGAGCAGAGGGCGCGGGAGAAGCATGAAAGGTAGGGCCGGCATATGCACCTTGGATCTTGACCGGGGTTGCAGACGGATGGATCGGAACAGGAGCTGATTCAGCGGGAGAGAAGACGCGGTCGGAGGAATAGGCTTGGTGGTTCTTCTTCATGCTGCGCGGCGCTGAAGGTCGTTGCGACTCTTCGCCCGAGTAGGCCGCGCTGTCTGCGGGATCTGCGGGCAACCGACGCGGCGACGCTCCCGGCGCATTCTGGTCATTGTGCGAGTTTGGCGCACGTTGGTTGCGCGGCTTTCGCTGTGACTGCCGGCCGGGTGTCTTGTTGGGCGCTTGGGCTGGGCTCTGCGGCTTGCCCCTCGGTGCGCGTGGGGACGCGGCAATCTGGGCAGTCGACATGTGGAGTGCTACTACTGTGTTTAGAGGATTAGAATTGTTATTTGGTGTTATCTGGCTGGTCGTAGGCGGACGGGCGAGGATCGAGATTCAGAGGTGGGCTGGGCAGTGCGCGATGACGCGATGGTTGTTGTGATTGCTGTCTGGAGGGGTGGGAGTGTTTGTGTGAAAGCGTTGTTGTTTGAAGTTATCATGTCCAGATTGGCGGGGTATAGATAGGCACGCGCGTCGGGTGATATAAAGCGGAGAGAGTGAGAGTGAGAGTGAGTGGTGAATGCGTAGTGGCAGCGCGGAGGTGGCTGTGGACAAACAAGGCTGATCTCGGCGAGGCGCATTGACGATTGCGGCGGCGTAGGGCTGAGGCTGGACAATAGTCGCGGTTGGGTATGGACGTGGGCGAGCGTGAAAGGCTGACATTGATTCTGAGACGTTGTGTGAATGCGGCGTTGGAACATCTGAGACACTTTTCACCCTTTGGGCGATTAGATATGTGCCCGCTTTCATCTGTCACGTTGAACCGTACTTGAGGAATACAGGGCCTGGCCTTGGCGTTTCGCTGCTCGCTGCCCGCCGCTGTCGCCTTCCGCCTGCACATTGCGCCCTCGACTTGCAGACAGGCCAGAAGCACTTTCTCCACCACCTCGCCACTTTTCCAGAGTAGTGTTTGAGCTGCAAGGCAACCTAATCCAAGCGCCACCAACTTGCACACCCCCGCATCTGCTTCTCTGCCCGTTCCGCGAGCTCTCACCGTCACAGTCAGGTCAACCAAGTCCCCGCACATACCCCACCACTTCGATACATCACACAGCCATGGCGGATATCGACATGGCAGATGCGCCCCCGGCCAAGACGAAGACGGCCAAGGCCGGTGCCAGCGGAGAGGGCGACAAGAAGCGCTTCGAAGTCAAGAAGGCAAGCAATACACGACAGCCAACTAGCAAGTACTTGGACACTCTGCTAACAGTATCCAGTGGAACGCCGTCGCGCTGTGGGCGTGGGACATTGTCGTAGACAACTGCGCCATTTGCCGTAATCACATCATGGACCTCTGCATTGAGTGCCAGGCCAACCAAGCGTCGGCGACAAGCGAGGAGTGCACCGTGGCATGGGGAATCTGCAATGTATGTATGCTTATTGTAATGCATGCTTCATCAACTAACACGTACCAGCACGCCTTCCACTTCCACTGCATCTCACGATGGCTCAAGACCCGACAAGTCTGCCCGCTCGACAACCGAGACTGGGAATTCCAGAAGTACGGCCGATAGACGCTCGTAACAGCTAGCTATGGGGAGGAGAAGGGGTTCACCAAGGACATGCATTTGGTTTGCTTCGGACGTCTGGCGTTAGTACGGCCTTTACAACAGGGCTATGAGAGCATGACGTAGTAGCATAGGCGGATATGATTGAAATGGAGTCCCATTGTCATGATGAAGTTCGTATGACTCCATGTGACTGCATGTCTGCGCCCTCTGCCCATGTCGACTATCCCACTTTCTGGCCGTCTACTGCAATGTTGTACTGTGACGTCGAGTTGTGCGGCGGCAGCCAGTCCTCTGGGTTCTTGTTGTAGAAAGGCCACGGTGGCACAACGACGAGGAAGGTGAGAGCGGTGCCGGCGAGGCCAACGTAGAGGGCGAGGCGGATATCTTGTTGCATGTAGCCGATGACAAAGGCCAGAATCTAAACCAGTCAATCTCACAAGCTTGCACGTAATGCAAGTGGAAAGGTTGCAACCTACACCAGCTGCACCGAGCAAGACTGTACTCAGCATCTCTGCGAGCCGCTGACCCTCAAAGTCCTATGCATGTGTTAGGTTGCCCATCCGGCGCAAAGCGATGTGATGGGAATGTCATACAATCTGGCCCTCTACAGCGTCGCGCACTTGCTCCAGTAGCTGGTCGGCCATGATGATGACTAGGACGGATGATGGAGAACCGATTATGTGTATTTATCGCAATTGGAACACGGCCAGGTTGTCGTTGGGCCGGGTTGTCGCTTCCGTGCTGGTTCCAAGGTTGTCGAACGAGTGGCTTTGTCACGACAGGTTCGGAAGAGGTGGCTTATTGAGTCGCGACTGCTTTCAGGCATATGCGGCGTTGCGGCGACCAGGGTTCTGGGTCTTACCTGCAGCCGCACTAGTGCCGTCAAAGGTTCCAAGGTTCCAAGGTTCCAAGCTCGTCCAAGATGCCTCGCTCGCGCCCAACACACACCACGGCAAACCATCGGAGCGTTTTCTTGCACGTCCCACGGTACCCCTTCATACGTCCGCGGACCCTACGTCAGTAGAATACTCTGCTCTTGGATATCCCTGGCTTCCGGCCAGGAACGCGTCACATGCACAACCCGTGTCGGCAGTAGCGTTCACTTCGGCCCAATTGGGGGTCCCACACGGCCACTTCGCAGCCTCTAGAAAAAGCTTGTGCACGACCCAGACGTCGCCTACAAAATCATAACAAGTCCCGCACCATCGCTCAACATTTCACCATACGTCCCACCGGACACCCGCCACCACTTTTACAAATATCTCTGCCATAACGCCCGCAGTCCCATTTGGAATTTGGAGACTGCCACCACCCGTCCGCGACTCACACCACACACCACGACTCACCGCTGACTGCCGTCCACGACTGCGACTGATCGCTCAGTCCTCTTTGTTTTTTCGCCTCACCCCCCCTTAGGCTTCCCAGACGCTACGGCGTCGTTTGTACAAACCACCAAGTTGGCGGGACTCTATCTTCACAAGTTTTCCTCTCTCCGCCGCTCCGCACCAGCGTGGGTTTACGGAGGCGACTACAAGAAGCCGCCTTAACTGGCCTGTAACGAAACACAAATACTCGCTACTGCACCACTGTCTTTACAACTCTTACCTTTCTATTCCTGGAGAGGGTGTGCAAGTCTGGATACCGGACACAGTCACCCGTAGGCTTAGTGTAGGGGACGACCCTACGCGAAGCCATCGCCAAGTTGAACGCGCCTTAGAGGTGGGCGCTCACAAGCGACTCACCGTTGCCGTGCGTCTTGCTCTGTAACAAGACGCCGAGACCCAAATCTTGGCCCAGTCAAAGCATATCAGATCCAAATTCCCACTCATCGCCACAAGAGTAGCCAGTATGACTGACACTCCGAGATCCGACACCCAGACGCGCTTCAGCACCCCGGTGTCTGACCTGGACGACCACCGTTACCAAGCTGCCTCTCTTCCGCGTCCTGCCTCTTTTGCGCGAGGCGATCCAGGTTCGCCCTCCAGGTCTCGCCGACCGACCTTCGCCAGCGTTCACAGCCAAGACCGCCCCAACGTACTCTTTCAAGTCAACGAGGCTCTCGAGTCAGACATTACTCGCCGCGACTTTGAATGCGCTGTCGTAGATGACGACCAGCACTTGTCCCCTGATGCCTACTTGCGCCGCGAATCGCTGACTCACAGCCCACATGCCCGACGAGAGACATTCAGGCGCCCCCGCGACGCAGGACTGGAGAACACTACTAGAAGCAGAGCTTCCTCAACCACGTCGCGCTCCGTGTCCCCTCCCAATTCTGTCGATGCTTTTGCAGGGCCTCGGCGCCGGGACCGAGCCAACACCCTCCAGAGCCACACGGGCTCCGAACAGGATCTAGCGCTGAACAGGACGCTTTCTCGCGGCACAGCACGTCGCCCAACCATCAGTGACGAGCGACCCCAGGACCTGCACAACATTGAGGTCGCATCCGCGCACAGTTCTGCAGAAGAGGATGTCTGCTTCCCTGTATCCGAGGACACGGGCAAGACGACAAGATTCGACTATGAAGAGTTGGAAGAATTCGCCGCAGAGGCTCACGAGAAGACGCCCATTGGCCAACCCCTTCGTCACAAGGCGAGCGTAGCCTCCCGCATGTCCACAAAGCCCAAGATCTTCTCGGACCTGCGTCCCAAGTCAACGTCTCCGTCACCAAGGGCCGATTGCGACAATGCTACTATCAAGAGTTTGGATCCCGCCATTCAGGAGAAGCTAGCCCAAGAAGGCCTGTCACACATGTTTGCTGAGAAGCAGGCGCCCGATGTCAAGGCCAACCGATGGACCTTTTTCTCATCTGAGCTTGACGACACCATTCATGCTGCTGAGTTGGGTGGCCTGCTCATGCCTGGCGAACGTTTCCGCGACCTTTTCGACACTCCGTCAGACGGCGGCGTTTGGTGGCTCGACATGGTCAACCCAACGGAGGAAGAGGTCTTCGCCATTTCCAAGGCCTTTGGTGTGCATCCCCTTACTCGGGAGGATATTTGTATCCAAGAACCCCGTGAGAAGGTAGAATTATTTCACCAATACTACTTCGTCTCTTTCCGCTCCTTCTTCCAAGCCGACAAGGAGTCTGAGGAATACTTGGAGCCAGTCAACTTCTACGCCGTGGTTTTCAAAGAGGGCATCCTGACCTTTACGTTCTGCGAGAGCCCACACACGCTCAACGTGCGTAAGCGCATTAGTCGGCTTCGCGACTACATCAACCTCAACGCTGACTGGATCTGCTATGCCCTAATCGACGACATCGTCGACAGCTTCGCACCTGTTATTCGGGGCATAGAAGATGAAACCGACGCCATCGAGGATCAAGTCTTCACTGCCCGCATCGAAGACTCTCGCGCAATTCTCCGGTCAATTGGCGAGTGCCGCAAGCGTGTTATGCAGCTTCTACGTCTCCTCGGCGGCAAGGCAGACGTCATCAAGGGTTTCGCTAAGCGTTGCAACGAGTCTTACAGTGTTGCCCCTCGTGGTGACGTGGGCATGTACCTCAGTGACATCCAGGATCACGTCGTCACCATGATGTCCAACTTGTCTCATTTCGAGAAGATGCTCAGCCGAGCCCACTCCAACTACCTGGCCCAGATTTCGGTCGACCAAGTCATCCAGGGCAACGACAGCAACGCTACCCTTCAAAAGGTTACCGTCATCGCAACGATTCTCGTCCCACTCAACTTGATCTGCGGTCTGTTTGGTATGAACGTCAAGGTCCCAGGCCAGGACGGCAGCCTGGCCTGGTTCTTCGGCATCCTTGGTGTTATTTTTCTCTTCGTCTTCGTCTGCCTGGGCGTTGCGAAGAAGATGCGGTTCATCTAATGTTGCTTTTAGCTTCCCTTCTTCAGGCCACTTTTTCTCTCCTATGTTGTTATTACATCTTGTTCGTACACACGATAAACGAAAGCGCTGGAGTAATAGGATGGGTACTGCCATAGATTTTGGCTCTAGTACATGAAGCAGAATGACGAGGTCTCTGGATTATGCTGTATACGGTTCCGTCGTACATTACATATACACTATGAAATAGAAAAGCTTTGTTGTTGACTTGCGTCCGTATCTTTTCACTAATTGGCGAAAGTTTAGGTATGCCCAGGTGACAAAGTCAGGGCTAGTGCGCCACTGTATGATGATTTTCTAGTTTGGAGGGGGGAAGGGGCGCACGGTCAAGTGTGAAAAGCATAATCGATATGCTACCGCTACCACAAAGATGAAACCCCCCCTGCAGTGCCTGGTGAGGTGAGCCGTATTTGGGTATGCCGATGATAGTGCACAAAAGAACAAAGGAGACGAACACAGACACCAATTGTTATGAGAGTGTGTTGCTTTGGTTGGCATGCTGTGTACGTAAAGCCGCACATGTCTGTACAGGATGCATACGATAAGAGAATTGCAGATGCACGAGGTATGCCTCAGTGTCCGTGATGACATATGAGCCGTCACGCGAGCGACAGGGGCGGTTCGTTCATTCCGTACCGTTCCTATTCGTTCCGAAATCGGAAGGAACAATGGTGGCCTTCGCATCGTCAGCATCGCGTTTTAACCCAACTGCAATTCGGCCAAAGAACAAGAACCATGGTGAGTACAAGTTGCTGCAGACTATACAAGGCAAGTAAAGGTCCCACTCGTTGTTCTGCAAGATCGGAAGCGGTGAATTAGGCTCTTTCCGACGCCCGGACTAGGTAATCCTTGCTTCGGCGAGAGCATTCGATCCGTGGATCATGCAGCGCCTCCAGCGGGCGGACTCCCTTAAAGTATAAGTCTCACCCTCCGCCACTCTCTCACTTCTAACACACATTCCACGCTCTCTCAACCGAACCCGTTTCCCTCCAGACGCCCAGCCTTACTCGACCGACTACCTCCGCAGACACTGTGCTGTCCCTGTTAACCCCCGCGAACACCACACGCTCCAGCAAGGACCTCGGATCGCGATGGCGGAAATGGCGCAGCGAATACTCATGAATGAGTTCAAGCAGCTCAGCAAGGAAAAGTGGACCAATATTGAGGTAAGTCGTGTTGCCATCCCCCTCCAGAGTCACGGTTAGCGTGGCAACACAGGAGCGCCCAGCTAACCACGTCACAGCTCATCAACGAAAACGTCTTCGAGTGGAGCGTAGCCCTCATTGTCTTGAACGAGGAATCCATGTACTACGGCGGTTACTTCAAGGCCAAAATGACGTTTCCACGCAACTACCCACACAGCCCACCAGGTACGTCACACTCAATACGTGGTTCCAAGGATGGAAGGAGTCGCCGAGTCTAAGGATAGAGCTAACAACATGCTAGACTTCAAGTTCATTCGCCCGCTGTACCACCCGAACATTTACCCCGACGGCCGCCTGTGCATCTCTATCCTCCACCCGCCCGGCGATGATGAGATGTCTGGCGAGACTGCGGCGGAACGTTGGTCACCTGTACAGCGTGTCGAGACGGTCCTAATCTCTATTCTATCATTATTAGACGACGCAGAAGTCTCATCGCCTGCCAATGTCGATGCTGGTGTCATGCTGCGCAACAAGCCCGTAGAGTACAAAGAGATGGTCCGGAAGGACCTGGAGCTATCAAAACAAGATATTCCTGCAGACTTTGTCATGCCGACGCATGAGACTGCGTGGAAGAAGGAAAAGGACGAGGGAGAGTTTGACATGAGCTGGGAAGACAGCGATGCCGAGAGCTTGGACTTTGGCGGTAGCGAGAGTGACATGGACGAGGACCAGGAGATGGACTCTGACTTTGAGGGTGATGAGGAGGAAGAAGACGAAGAAGATACCTCCATGAAGCGCTAGGTGTCGCCTAGGGAATCGGGGTCTCAATCTCTCGTCTACCGAGAAACGCAGGATCCACCGGGCTGGTCGCTCAGAGGTGGCGCATCTTACACGATGCAAGAATATTTACGCCTTGCTGAGCACGGCTTGGAATATTCCGACTCGGATTCCGACTGCACAGGTATGCCGCTCAGCGCAGCTTTCCCTCCTCCAATGCTACGCTCGAGCGGCTACACTCCATGTCCTCGTTCCCAATGGTGGATATTAGCGCATTAGTGGATACGCGTTTCCCTCTCCCCTTCCCTCTTTCAATTCCATACCCCCAAGTTTCTCTACGTTTTCATCTTGAGCGAGGCGTTTGGTATTGGCATCTGGCTCCTGGCGCAACGGCTTAGACGCGCTTTGACGCCGTCGGTTCGATCACGGTTCGGTTGGTATCTTGCTGGCATGAAACGGGAGTTTTTCAGGCATGTTTCCTTTGTACGCGACGCTGCTGCTTTAGGTTTGCGGTATGCGGCTCTTCGGTTGCGTTTGAACAGTTATAGACTACCGAATCCATGATTCTAAACCGAATTTCTTTTCCTTTTTTCAGTACATGTATGGTGACGTTTCTCTCGTATAATCAAAAAACCTACCCATAGGCGACTGAGGCTGTCCCTTTCCAAGACGAGTCTTGAGAGATCGATGCCATGTATCCATTTCCTTGGGATCAGTTGGTGCCGAAATCGCCTTGGCATAAAATATGAGAAACAAATGCGGCGCATCCTCTTTCTTAAGAATAGTCTCATTTCTACCCTCTTTAAATCAAATACACCACTGTGACTAGATCAACTACACTATAAGCCCAGTCCAGCCCTTTTGTCCCTTCTCGTCCTTCTCCTTGCAAAGCTCTCCTTGGAACAGCGAATCAAACTTGTGACATAAACCAGTCTGTCTTAGCTATAAGTAAGTATTCTGATTTCCTGCTTGCATATTCCTAGTGCGTGTTTGGGTCGGGTTTGCAGGCTAGAGACTCACAGTTGTAGAAAAAGAGGATTTTATTTTGTAGTGCAACGCAATCTGTTGATTGGTACAAGGGGCTGCTGAGGAGATTCCGGGGTTGGTGTGAGTATGTCTGCAGGTGTAAAAGTTTGGTGGAACGTTTAGGGGCTTAGCTCTTTGTGGTTGGAGGGACTTGGGAACAGGTACGATAAAATAGGGTTGGTTCGCAACATACAGCAGTGTGTAAATTGAAATGTGTGCATGAGTCCAAGAGAAATTTGATTCAAAGTGCGGATGAAAGAACGGGTTTGAGGCTGTGAAGTTGGTAGAGTCATAGGTTGGTTGTTTCACCACCCTATTCCTATGGCACTTCTTACTCTCTTCATTGTCTCTTCAGCGATAGCTTCTGCTCTCTTTGCGCCATGTTCCGCATGCTGTACCAACTCTTTCTGATCTCCGCCCATCAGTTCTTTATACCGTCCTCTTATGTCCTTGATCCGCGTATCTACTATATCCGCTGTTCTCGCTTTCAATGCGCGCATGCTCAGACCTACCAAGTCACCTGCCAGTTCTTCCGGTGACGCAGCGCCTGACTCATCGAAATGGTACAGCAAATCGATCAAATTGGACACGCCTGGTCTCTTCTCCCGGTCATAGCTTATCCCCTCAATCGAGTCTGTCAGCGCCGTCTTCAGTTTCCCATGAATCTCCTCCTTTGAATCCGTGATCAATATCCGACTCTTGGGTTTGGGGTCGCTCTTGCTCATTTTCTTCGTTGGATCCGTCAGACTCATGACGCGTTTCGCTGGACTTAGCAACGTTTGGGGGACAGTTAATAAGGGCTGTTTCTGAGGGTACATGTGGTTAAAGCCAATGGCTAGCTCGCGTGTAAATTCGAGGTGTTGGGCTTGGTCTTCGCCGACGGGAACGTGGGTTGTGTTGTAGAGCAAGATGTCTGCGGCTTGCAGGACAGGGTACGAGAAAAGACCGAGTTTTAGAGCGTCTTTGTTGTTGGAAGGGTCGAGGGGGGAGGCGTTCGATGGGAGAGAGAGTTTACTCTGTTGAGATTAGAATCCTATGTTAGGTGTGAAACTTGAAATTCGAGGCATACCTTCCACTGTGTCATTCGGCCCAAATAGCCCATGCTCGCATTGCAGCTCAACAGCCACATGAGCTCTGCATGCTGCTTAACGCTGCTCTGGGCGAATATAATGCATCGTTTCGGATCTAGTCCTACTGCAAGAAGACTAGCCAGCATTTCTTTCCTCCATCTTGCTAATTCACTAGGATCCTGTTTTATCGTAACGGCATGTAAATCAACTATTGAAAAAAGAAGCGTGGTATCCGGCGATGCCTCGTCTTGCAGTTTGACCCATTGTCGTAGTGCACCAAGATAGTTTCCTAGATGTGGTACGCCGGTGGGTTGGATGCCGGAAAATATGACCTGCTTCTCGGCGTGTTTAGGCGGCGAGGTGACGGAGTAGGTGCGCCGACAACTGTAACATATGCGTGGAGGTGAAGGGACTGCACGATGCAGCGAGCGGAGTGAAAACATTGAAGTCGGGTATGTCAAGCGAAATCGGAATCGGAATCGTTGGGTTGCTCAGCCACAGGCAGCGTGACCAGGGTGTCTTTGTAGCGTCGTCATTGCTGCAAGCATTCAGGAACATTGTCTCCATTGATTCCCGCTACTCTCCCCACAGCCACAACCACAGCATCACAACTTGACCTGACGGTATTAACACCCACGTACACTAATAACCACTTGTATACCTAAGAATACATAGGCGACACCACAATCATGTCTTGGACCGGTATTGCAGCCCAACCACTCTCATATAGGAAGACGGCGGCTTACACCAGGCAGGGTTCAAGAAAGGCGTCAATCGCGCCACGACGCAGGTTTTGATGAAGACGGGCCAAGTTGAGCGCACAAATGACCGCGACTTTGAAACCGAGCAGCGGTATGCACTTTCACCCTCTCCCCACCGCCACCCCTCCGCCACCCCTCCACCCACAGCATCCCAACTCACAAAACCGCAGACGCTACCGCACCATGGAGACGGCGGCCAACAAGCTTCAAAAAGAAGCCAAGGGCTACCTTGACTCTTTGCGCGCCATGACAGCCTCGCAAATGCGCATCGCCGAAACCATCGACGCCTTCTACGGAGACGCCGGCACAAAAGATGGCGTCTCCCGATCCTACAAGCAAGCCGTAACGGACCTGGACGCCGAAACAATCAAAGCCCTGGATGGTCCTTACCGCACAACCGTTCTAGACCCGATCCAGCGCTTCTGCTCCTACTTCCCCGACATCAACGCCTGCATCACAAAGCGCGAACACAAGCAAATGGACTACGACCGCATGCGCGCTCAGGTCCGCAAGCTCACGGATAAGCCCGACAAGGACGTTACCAAGTTGCCGCGCGCGGAGAAGGACGAGCAGCTGGCAAAGGCTGCCTACGATCAGCTAAACGACACACTTACGACCGAGCTGCCGCAGTTGATTGATCTGAGGGTTCCGTACCTAGACCCCAGTTTCGAGGCCCTGGTCAAGATTCAGTTGAGGTTCTGCGCAGAGGCGTACTCGCGGATGGCGCAGGTGCAGCAGTATCTTGATGCGAACACGAGAGACCAGTATGCACAGGGTGAGCTGGATGCGCGGGTGGAGGAGGTGCTACAGGAGATTAGGGATCTGAGTATTGCGGGGACTGTTTAGTGCGGTCCAGGTACTCTATTGGGAGGGTTGACCGGCTTGAAGAGTTTAAAGTGGGTTTTTGTGAATCGTCTTTGCGGCATATTTATTCTGGGTCTGATTTCTCTGGGAATAAAGGACTGGGTGGGGATACGAGAGAGGTTGTGAGGTCATGTACTGAGGACTCATAACGTACACCTGGATGCGTCATGAAGCAACTGAGTCTTAGTGTTGATGTGACACCCACGCCCTTTGCACACACACTATTCCAACTTGCTTTCGCAGCTTCATTTTACAGCGCCACATCCAGAAAGACGGGTTATAGTTCATACTTCACACGTGTCGAGAGACTGGAATAAACCATTTGCACCGGACAGTTTTCACTCCCGAGACACCGACGTTTTCTGATCTATCTATAGAATTTCAAAGACTCGCATGCCGAGACGAGCAGCGTACTTCTGGAAAGCCGAACCCTAACTGCTGCTACTCCTTACTAAACACTGCCTTTGTACTATACATGAGGAGGATGCAGGGCTGCATGGTTACTAGGACATCTAGTCGTACACCGCGGAAGAAATATCTGCGGTGCTTACGCAAATACTTAGAATGTAGTGATTGGCCTGGATGGGTCGGGAATCGTGAAGATAAGGATAGGGTTAAGTTCATAGTCGTTCAAATAGAATCTTGGAAAGAGAGCACTGTGAAGGAAAATGTAGAAAGAAGAATAGAAAAGAAGAACAAGAGGAGTTTATGCAAACTAGATAAGGAGCACGAATGAAGTCCAGTAAATAGTGAATGACATCAAACCCAAGTCCCAAAGACATACTCGAAGTCGTCGCACCTGCCTTGCACCTCTTTCTTAACGTCCTTCTTTAAGTCTCGCCCATCTGCTCACAGACCTCTACCACAAATTTAGTATGCTTGAACACATCCGGGAATGACTTGATTGAAGCCTTGCGCACATTCATAAAAGGCTTGAGAGACCCTTTAAACACGTACGGAGCATCAGGTTCAGGCTCGCCAACACCATCCATAAGCTGCACAGTCACCACTTTTTCCCAGCCTTTGACCGTACGTCGTGCGTCCTGCTTCACGCAAACATCCACCTTCCTGCCATTCACCTTGGGTACCTTACCAACCATTCGGAAGCAGCATCCTTGCTTCGGTTCTACGGTTTCTGGATCCTTTAGGTCACCGATTCGGACCACAGGTGAAGCAACACGTGTGTTGAAAGTTCCACTAAAGCGGTATGTACCATAGATCAAGTTTCTCATGTCCTTTTCCCAAGAGTCCTGATGACCAGTGATTTTGAGATCAAACAAGTCGTCGCTCAGAACAGTTCCCCAGGGCCATCCACATGGTAGGATTGTGATCTGGTCGCCTCCCTCGTTTCCGAATTCACTTAGAGCTCGCTCGATGCGATGACTGTTGCAGTGAAGGCTAGGTTGATTGGGTTGGATTCTTTGGTGAATCGTGAGTCGTCGAATGTGTTCTTGCAGTCATCCAAAACGAGTTTCTTCAAACCTGCGTGAGAAGACAAAATAGCAGCAGAGTCGCGTTCACAACGGTCATAACATGTCAACGCGCTGTAGCGAAAGAAGTAAAAAGACAACTGGTAAACTCGAAGAGACGAGGAGG
The DNA here is from genome assembly GCA_014334815.1 of Pyrenophora teres f. maculata. Lineage (NCBI taxonomy): Eukaryota > Fungi > Ascomycota > Dothideomycetes > Pleosporales > Pleosporaceae > Pyrenophora > Pyrenophora teres. The sequence continues at coordinate 1,299,294 of CP060570.1, forward strand.
TTGCCAACGACGTTCAGATTCAATAATAGTATGAGTCTTCAAGAGTGCTAGACAAAGAGCAGAGATGAGAGGTATTTATCTACGCATCGAAATGAAGGTCTGCAGCTTCAGGTCGCGATCCCTGCAGGGATGGCGATGTTACGAGGTCATACAACATCATTTTCCCTAATCAAGCAACTTGAAAAGAGTCCTCATCATTTCTATAATGTGAAAAACCTGTATTGGAAATCCAATATCCGGCCAGTCGAGCACTCTGGTAGGGCCCCATCAATCCTCTCACGGCAATCCACGAAACCCACAAATGGTGAAATTCTTGTATTCAGTTTTTCCACGATGCAAAACAGTATGCACGAAGGGTTTAGATCGATTCTGATTCTGATTCTGATTCTTTATGCTCAAGAGCTATCGCCATAGCATCCTGCGTTGTGTAATCCAGACACTCTTTTAAGGAATGTCTTCGTCGCCGATCATGTCATGCATAGGCTTCGCAACAACCCTTGATTTAGAGATCCATGCCGAAATGAATACCACTGGGTACACGCTCGCGAAGAGGAATGCCACCTCGCGGAGCCCAGTCGAGCGCATCGAGCGATCGAGGATGCGCAATCCTATTTATGTTGAATACCCTCTGCTTCGCCAATGCCACGTCCTTCTCCATACTACCATTGTGGCTTCTCAGCTCGGTAGAATATACACCTAAATAGCTAATCTCAATCCAGTCCTCCTCATTTTCATCCTCCAAAGTTACTCCGACAAGATCTCGCCACGCTACTCTCTCAAAGAGATCGCTGACATGGTCGAAGTCGGCTTGCTTCAGTAAGGGCGCGTCTACAAGCTGATTCAAGACCGGGAGCCAGTTATGTTCAATTGAGCAGTGGTGAAATCGCAGATATACAAGCGTTGGGAGCTGACAGTTGAGGAGATTCTTGATGCCCTCATTGCACATGACCCAACCGGAGAGCACTAGGGATTGAAGCTTCCAGGTCTGTATGTCGTGGATCTCATTCCAGAGAGCCGTTGGCTGCATGTTGTTGTCCCATATATAGACCTTGCTAGCTTTGTCTAGATAGAGGCGCAGAACCTTGAGGTTGCGGCAGCTCCCCAAGAAACGCTTAAGTGCGGATGCATTCGCCGGGTTTTCGTCAACGCTGAATTAGTAATGATATACAGATCAAGAAAATAGTAGATTACTTACACTGCAGGTCAGATACGGTCAGAGTGATATTCATAAGCGTTGTAGCTAGGGGATGAGTGCTTGGCAACCGGAGGGAGGCATGTAGTCCAATCCCGTTACTTGTACCCCATCCATGATGTCTCATTGTGTCAACACGGAAGATTTTGATATGACACTTTGCCTGTAGTACAGAGTCAAGAATTACTGTCGGTGGATGCTGTTTGCTGCTATCTGCCATCACCTCGTACGGATAGCATTTGTTGAGGCTTGGGGCGACACAAATAAGGCGCAAAGTTGACGAGAACTTTTTCAAAGCCTTGACAAGCATGGCAGCCTTGATAGCACCCTCTTTCGATGACTTCTTCAACGATTCGTTGTCGATAGCTATGGCAAGGCTTGGCACAGTTTGATCGGGGATGTCTGTCGTCGCCATATCCCGTGCCGCTACGAACATGAGTGCACGGACCCGGTTCCGAGTAGCGGTCTTGGACAGACACAGTAGCTTCCGGATGCCTTCCTCACTGTACTGCACAATGTGCGTTCGGAATCCTCGGGTGAATTCGTAGTCGACTTTGGCGGCAATGGTCCGAGATGTCAAACGCAGGGGAAGGAAGTCTTTACATTCGAAGGCATGATACTTCTGTGCGTACAGCACTGATTCGCCGTGATCGTATAGATGGATGAGATAGGAGGCTATCTGTTGTACCAGCTCCGTGGGTAGGCGTTCGAAGTGCGAAAGCGGGTGCAACGGTATGACCTCACGGCTTGAGAACCTTCCAGTAATGAATCCGAATTTTGTGAGCAAATTCTTGAACATGAAGGTGACAGTTGATACTGTTGCCGATTTCCCCTCAAGCGCTGCAATAGTAGCCTTATGTATGAGCTTTGAGTTGCCTGAAACATTGGCAACGGCCGTGCCTGGCGTACCGGGTGGCTCCGTCATCTTCGGTGTCGATGGGAAGTTGTGATTAGCAACTATAGTGCGAGAAGAGGACGATGGTGGCGACGGTTACAAGAAGCTCTGGGGTCAAGAGTGGGGCTCGCAAGCAGGAGGTGAATGTGGAAAGTGAGCGCGGAGCTACGTCACCTAGTCACTGACGATACTTGACCGGACCCTGCGCACTTCGTAGTGTACCTGGTACACGAGGGAATTCGAGATGAAGGAAGAGATATGCAAAAATTTGGTAACGCTTGGTGATAATATTCACTCAGAATGAAACAAAAGATAGATATAACATCGATGGCAAACTGGATCACGGCCCAAGTGCATGTCTGCTCTTGTTTCACCACTTCTCAAGCATCTTAACCAGCCGCAGATACATCACCGACTTTGTAGCCGAATTTCAACAAGTCCTGGTTCTCGATCTCGATCTTCTTCTGAAGAAGTTCATTGATATCCCATGTTGCACCCAGTAACCTCCCGCCCAGCCACATCCGCTTCTCATGGCTTAGCCACACACAGAACGCACCACACAGGCTGACATCATCGGTGAGATCTATGCGGTCAGGACAATCGAGAAAGAACAAGAGAAGCAGACTCACAAGGTCGGAAGCTATCTGGGGTGGTCTTGTCCGCCATTTCCGTATTAACAGCCCCTGGATGGACAGCCACAGCCAGAACACCGTCTTTGCTATATTGTTCTGATAAGAACTCAACCAGTCGAGCTTGCGCAAACTTTGAAACGCAGTACGCAGTGTTAGCGATATGCCCGTTGATAATACAGGATGCAAAAGAGTTAACAGCAATGAACGTCTTAGCGCCATCGCTCTCCTTCAACAAAGGAATGAAGTGGTGCGCAACAAGATATGTCCCCTGCACATTGACATTGAACACATCTTGGAAATCTTGCGGGTCGCCTTCATCCATCTTGAGTACCACCGGTCCTGAATATCCAGAGTTGAAAACGACAATGTCTAGTCTCCCGACTTCTTCCCTCACACTTGTCGCAAGCTGTGCTACACTTTGGTTTGAGGTGATGTCGACTGGTAGACTCTTGATGCAGACCGAGGGATTCAGATCTTTAGCTTGCTGTGTGACTGCTGCTATTTCCTCTGCGGAAGAAGGTCGTGCCGCAAGAATCAGGGAGGCAGCACCGGCTTGCGCGTATGCGCATGCTATTCCAGCCCCGATTCCACGAGATGCGCCGATAACGAGGACATTTAGTGCATTCGGCAATGTGTTGTGGCGTGGATCCAGGGCTTCGCTCGGTGTGCTGTGCTTCGTACTTGTGAAACCGCTGGCAAGTGTAACATCTTTCGGACGCGAAGACATGATGGGAGATTTGTTCCGTCAAAATGTACTATCTCGGGGGTTGAAGTACGACCTTCATCTCGTTGTGCGTACCTAGAAAATGAGTCATGTTGAGCCATACCCCACGGTACATGAATCAGCCCCGTCCAGAACCCAATCACTCGGCCTGTTTTTGCATCTGAGTTGAGGGCTCGACTACAATCACCGATTTGTGAAAAGTGATATGACCAAGGCATGACGTGACGGTACCAGTGTCTTCTAACTCGTGAGAGCGTCTGTAAGTTGCGTGTGCCCAGGATATAGGCGAAATCGTAAGCGTACTGTGTGGCTGCAGAGAGCGAAATACCAAGGTCTTGGTATGGCTATATCCACCCAGGTAGTTTCCATATCGAGGTTTTTTTAGTGGACTGACGCCGAAACCTCTAATTGCCCACAACACAGGCTTGGATAATGATGTGTACCTCTGCCAAGCAAGCGCAGCATTCCAAGCTTGCATGATCGTTAGTAACTATGTACACATATGCACACGTTAACATCATGTTTCTTTGCTCATTTGATGGCAATCAAAAATGCGATGTCACGATAATTGGAATGCACGATACTGCGTCGGAAAGGCTCGTCTGGAAGGGGCGCTGTGACGGTCCCCTGAACTGAGCCAGGCTGAAATGGGTTTAGTGGTGGTAGTAGCGGTGGCGGCGTCGTCATCCGCCAAGTGCACCGCCCTCCTTCAGCCACAAACTCCAACTTGAACAGCTATCTCAGCACCAGAGAGCCTCACATTGCCAAGAATCCCGCTGGACATTTAGGTGCCAAGTACTTGATAGAGCTGTTAGATTAAGGCTTACTGCATCCTCGCACCACTCAGACTCGCCCAATATCCGAGCCTTCCGGCCCAACGTCACAGTTATTCTACATAACATCAACACTCCCCTTGGCAGCACTGTACGCTTGCTGTATGTTCAGCTTCAGCAGGTCGTCATAGTTTCTAGAACTTTGCGCTGCTTGGCAGGCATCACACTTACGGCATTACGGCATATAAGCGGCTGGCTTCCCTGCCCGGACTCGATCATGCCCTATCTCATCGAATACATCCACCGTTCAATCCAAATTTCAGAGATACTACGCGAACGATATCTACCATGTCTAAGCACCACCCGGGAAGTTGGGTCGCCCACAGCAAAGCAGACATCGACCCCACAGACCTCCCATGGGCCCTCACAACACATCTCCTCGCTATCAATCATCAACAATACCTCCGCGCAACCAAAGACCCCTTCCTAGAGCGCGCCGCAAAGGGTACCCTGCCCAAGCCGTTGATAGCGCAATGGCTTGCCAACGATAGACAATATCTCCAAGGCTACCTCTCTACTATTAGTAATACCCTCAACCTGATTCGCAGTACATATAAACCGACAACTGCTCCTGGTGCCGAACCAGATATTGAGACACGCTTGATCTCATGGCTGGAGGCTGGTATCAAGAATGGGGAAAGGGAGTTACGTCTCTTTCAGGAAGTTGCCGAGATCTACAGCATCGATATCCATCCCTCTCCATTGCCGGATAACATCAAGTCCGAGGGTCTACGTCGCTACGAAGCTCTCTTCGCAAGTGTAGCGTCACAAGTACCAACCCCTTTCATTCCCTGGTTAGAAGGCGTCGTTCTACTTTGGTCAACTGAGAAGGTGTACTACGATGCATGGTCCTGGGCGCGTCGCCAGGATTCTCAATCTTCACTCCGAAACTACGAAAACGACCAAGACGGCGGTGCTATGCGTAGGGAGTTTATTCCCAACTGGTCAAACCGCGACTTCATGATGTTCGTTGAGCAGCTCGAGCGCATCCTCAATGAAGGCGTGACAATTGCCGTGGATCGCAATGAAGAGAGGTGGCGGAGCGTCAAAAGTAGAGCAGACCCCATATGGCGAGCGGTGCTTGATGCCGAAGAGGCGTTTTGGCCAGCTGTGCTTGGTGGGGAGGGGAGCTTGGTTGAGCCTGGTGTCAGGCGGGGCGCAGACGGAAATATGGATGGAACCACACTACGTAGCACTGGGGATGATGAGGTATTGAATGAGGAGCAAGGCGTTCGAGCGGGTGATATCACGACGCTGCATAGGAACGAGCATGGTGGGGCGATAATGAATGAGAAGCAGGGGGTCCAAGGTGGAGATGCCAAGTGGAATGGCCATGTGCCGTTGGTATAGATAGAGACGTATGTTTTTTCTTGCTGAACATGAATCATAACATCATTCTGCAAAATATCGCATTCCTTGATGTAGAAACTATGGGCGTGTGGAAGCATAAACGCCAGAAACTCGGGCCGATGTTAGTCCGTCTAGGGGCGGTTAGCGTGGTTCCATAGCTTGGACTTGCGATTTTTCATCCAGCCACAGCGAAAAGTTCGAGATCATTGCATCGCCAATTGCACACCACCAACCAACACCATAATCGCCATGGCTCTCGTGCAGACCGACCCCGACGCGTATGTGATTAAGCCAGCGGCGGCTGCGCCTGCCATCGATACCAGCGACTGGCCGCTGTTGCTCAAGAACTATAGCGACTGTATGCTGCAGCTCCCGATATAGCTCCAGAATACTCTGCTAATGGCCGTATAGTGCTCGTTCGCACATCCCACTACACTCCCATTCCTAATGGATGCGCGCCACTATCACGAGACCTTAAGTCGTACATTAGCTCTGGTGTGATCAACCTCGACAAGCCCTCCAACCCGTCTTCGCACGAAGTCGTGTCATGGATCAAGCGCATGCTGAGGTAGGCAGAGCCATAGTAACCCGTCGCATGTAGAATCAGCTAACATTGTTTGAAGAGTTGAGAAGACCGGCCACAGTGGTACTCTTGATCCCAAGGTTACCGGTTGCTTGATCGTTTGCATCGATCGCGCCACCCGTCTCGTCAAGTCCCAGCAAGGTGCCGGAAAGGAGTACGTGTGCGTGATTCGCTTGCACGATAAGCTGCCTGGAGGCGAGGCACAGTTTGCGCGTGCTCTTGAGACGCTTACCGGAGCTCTTTTCCAGCGCCCGCCGCTGATTTCTGCCGTCAAGCGCCAACTCCGTATCCGAACCATCCACGAGAGCAAGCTCTACGAGTTCGACAATGAGAGGCAGTTGGGTGTATTCTGGGTCAGCTGCGAGGCCGGAACCTACATTCGTACTCTTTGCGTACATCTTGGTCTTTTGCTTGGTGTTGGTGCGCATATGCAGGAGCTTCGCCGTGTGAGGAGTGGGGCTATGGACGAGACCAAGGACCTTGTCACTCTGCATGACGTTCTTGACGCCCAGTGGCTGCACGACAACAACCGTGACGAGGCCTATTTGCGCAAGGTCATTGCACCTCTCGAGAGTCTTTTGATGAGCTACAAGCGCATTGTTGTAAAGGACAGCTCGGTAAACGCAATCTGCTACGGAGCCAAGCTCATGCTCCCGGGTCTGCTGCGATTCGAAAAGGGCATTGAGATCCATGAGGAGGTTGTTCTCATGACCACCAAGGGTGAGGCTATCGCGCTTGCCTACGCGCAAATGTCAGCCGTCGAGATGTCTTCGTGCGATCACGGTGTTGTTGCGAAGATCAAGCGTGTCATCATGGAGCGCGATCTCTACCCCAGGAGGTGGGGTATGGGCCCAGTTGCTACCGAGAAGAAGAAGATGAAGGAAGCTGGCACGCTCGACGTAAGTTGCCACATGCTTGATCAATGAGAAGGAGCTAACATGTTCAGAAATTTGGCCGGCCCAACGACAAGACCCCTGCCAAGTGGAACACTGAGTACAAGGACTTTAACAGGAACGACGTTGACGGCGCTTCGGCACCCGTTGCTCAGACCACATCGACTGCCGAAGTCCTCGCTGCTCCTGCCATCCCTGCGACCGGGCTTACCTCAACAGAAGAGGCAGAGGCGGAAGCGGAAGCCGGCGCTGCCGATGCGGATTCGAAGAAGAGCAAGAAGCGCAAGAGCCGAGGCGACGGCGAGGAAGAGGCCGACGAAGACAAGGCTGAGCGCAAAAAGAAGAAGAAGGAAGAGAAGGCTGCGAAGAAGGCGGCAAAGAAGGACAAGAGAAAGAGCAAGGGCGGTGATGACAGCGACTCCGACTAATTGACTAGGTAAAAGATGCAAGTCCGAATAGCGAACAGCGCTTATCGCCGTTGCCTGTATAGGCGTTGTACACCAGGATTGTGTACATATCGTAGCTACTACTCTATCTCTGGATACCAGCTTCTCCAATGTAGCATACGGAAAATCAGCGTGTGGGAAAAACGGCGTTTGGGATTTGGCATGGCGGCGTTTTCTGGCGCGTCTAAAGCTTCTGCGACAAGGTGTGGTCGATTGTGTTGATGTGCGACATAGCTCATTTCATTCACATGTTCAATTCACAGTTTTCAATGTTATGTTCCCGCATCTGTGCCTTGCAAGTGAATGCAAGTGAAGGTTTGACTGCTCTAACAGCATTGCGCTTTTCCAGCCCGTCGCGACGCGACCTGGTGGGTGCAAGCCCTGGAGCACGGGTAGTTCAAGAAAACTCGATTCGAGCGAGCCCACCTGACCTTGTAGTGCGCTAGTATGGCCATGTACCTAAGTAGCTGCGTAGCAAAAGTATAGTCTGCGCATGATTCTGATGACGATGGTACTAGATTGAGTGTTTCAATCGAAGATCCCGCAGTCATCGAGACGCTCAAGCAGGATGTTGCATTGGATGCTGAGTTTGTTCTTTTCTCAAGACATGGATAGGTTGTGTTGTCGCAGCACACTGGTGACGTCGGTCGCCATTGACTTGGCCAGAAGATCAGACAATAGATAAGCGATAGATGACATGGTTTTGGAGTCTCACAATAAGTTTCGTGTGTCATGCCAGCCATATCGAGACGGATTGAAGCTGAAGCTGTTCGCCCTGGGTGGGCGATACACATCAAGTAACGCAGCTGAGGTCGGCAGGTGCGCGGCAGCACCCCACCAACACGTCAGTCAAATGCCCATGGTAGAATTTACCAGGTTTCTAATTCCGATGCGCATGATGTATGACATGGCTTGTTGTCCTAGATGCTTTTGTTGAGACAGATCTTTGATTGTAGTTGAAGCTTCGAGAAGCTTCTCTGTGTTCCCGAGTTGCGCGACGGGCCCCGACGTCACCACTAGCGCCGTTTGACGAGTGGAGAGACATGCGAAGCTCGAGTGATTAAAGCGACAGCAATCTCAGAAGCATCCACCATACACGTCTACCTTTACTACGCATACACGGAATACTCTTCTTTCTTAATTAGTAGAGTTCAAAATGGTCAAGGAGACCAAGCTTTACGACTCATTAGGTATGTTTGCCTCGGATGTGCCCCTCCACCGTCATGCTTCATTCAGTAGGAAGCGGGCAGGACGGGACGCATGAGATTTACGGTAGACAGGCAACTTTTAACTAACTATTCTGTAGGCATATCAGAAACCGCGACGCAAGATGAGATCAAGAAAGCATACCGCAAGGCGGCGCTAAAATGGCACCCCGACAAGAACAAGGACAACCCGCAAGCTCTGGAGAAGTTCAAAGGTATGTATAATATCCTGAAATATGTATCCTGTACAAACATGACATACTGACGACGTATGCAGAATGCTCACAGGCCTACGAAATCCTCTCCGATCCCGAGAAGCGTAAGACGTATGACCAATACGGCCTCGAATTCATACTGCGCGGCGGCGTACCACAAGAAGAAGGCGCGGGCCCCGGGGCCAATCCATTTGCAGGTGCGGGAGGTGCGGGAGGTGCAGGAGGCTTCCCTTTTGCATCATCCGGCGGCATGCCCGGTGGCACACGATCCTTCCACTTCTCCACGGGCGGTGGTGGAAACGGCTTCAACTTCTCCAGCGCCGAGGACATATTTGGAGAATTCATGCGCAATAGCGGCGGCGGCGGTGGCGGCGGCGGCGATGAGTTCGATTTTGGTGGCTTTGGTATGGGCGGTATGCCTGGCGGAATGGGAGGTGCTGCAGGTGGAAAAGGCGGCCGATTCCGAAATGGGCGACGAGCACCAGAACCCGAAGTCACCGTTGTGGAAAAGCCGCTCGCTGTGAGCTTGGAAGAGCTATACAATGGCACGACGAAGAAGCTCAAGATCAAGCGCAAGACATACGATCAGAGCACAGGGAAGCAAAGTACCCAAGACCGGATTCTCGAAGTGCCAATCAAGAAGGGGTTGAAGGCGGGCAGCAAGATCAAGTTCTCAGATGTTGGGGATCAGGTTGAGGGTGGCACGCAGGATCTCCATTTCATTGTTTCCGAGGTAAGACCTATCCATTTTGCTCGAATTATAAGAAGAATCCTGCTAACACGACCATAGAAACCCCATGCCATGTTCATCCGCGAAGGCGACGACGTTAAGCACATCATCGAAATCGATCTCAAAGAGGCCCTCACCGGTTGGCGTCGCACTGTACAGACTATCGACGGCAAACAACTCAGTGTTGGCAGCGGCGGTCCGACAGGCCCCAACTGGACGGAACGATATCCCAACCTGGGCATGCCCAAATCAAAGAAGCCAACAGAACGGGGAGACTTTGTAGTAGGCGTCAAGATCAAGTTCCCAACCAGCTTGACAAGCGCGCAAAAGGAGAAGCTGAAGGAGATTCTGTAGTTACAGAAGAACGGACGAGGCTCTAATTCTTGGTACATGTTTTCTATTTTCTTATTTTTTTTACAAATATTTCGACGGGTAAAACCGTAGATGCTCAAAGCGAGTGAGCGCAAGGAAGGAAGGCGTTTATTTTTCATTTTTTCGGTGGAGTCTTTGCATACGATCAAACTTCGAGTTTGAGAAACGGAAGGGAAGTGATGATGTCACGAGAAAAGCACAAATGCTGTGCGTGCTGACTGGGAGGTCGAGGACGAAGCAACGAGAATACGATATGGTAGATGAATCAACGAACTTCAATATAGTTTTGTAGGTGTCTTGAGATGCACATCTGTTTTGGTACCCGAGTTGCTCTCTCTGTAACACATGTGAATGACTAATCGCGCCAAGTTTTGGTGCACACGGCTTGCTGCATCAATCTCTCCGAGGTTTGTGCATCTTTCATCCTTCTTGTTTCTGCCTAGAATCTTGCTGCGAGTGCATGCATCCACCACAGTCATGCAGCTTCATGTAGCTTCATGCACTATCCGGTGACCCCACCTCTTGGCAGCTTGGTGACTATACGCTCGTTGCTGTGTTCAAACACTACGAATCGATCTAGTCAATTCAACAATCTACTTCGTTCTACAAACCTTGGTCAAATTTGTGTCTCTCTCTGGGAAATTGGACTTCCTAGCAGTCATGAATGCTGAAGTTTGGGAGAACGCGCCAGCCGATGAGCATGCTACAGACAACCTGGACTCTCTTATGCCGGCATTGTCTACCCTCAACTCTCCCACCCACGAACCTTGCAAAGTTCGGCAAGTCTTCTTTCCTTCATGCCATGAGAGAGAGATGCTCCATGTTTCTCAAGCTACAGATATTGCAGAGCTTCGTCTAGGGGCTGCAGCTGCCTGCCAAGGCTGCGAGTTACTACTCGATGTGGCGACGACTCATATTCATGAACGTCTTCAAGAAGACCAGATTGCTTCCATCAGATTCTGGGGGCAAAGCTGGGAACCAGGGGGTTACCAAATAGTATTGGAACTTCGGGACTGTGTGGACAAAGCTGAGAAATCGAGCCCACCCAAACTTGATGATATAATATTGGAAATTTTCCAGCCAAAAGGTAAGTTGCTTCTTCATCACTTAATGCCAGCCGGGCAAGGCACCTTATTGTTCATATAGCCCCGACACGGTATTTGTGCAAAGCTCAAAGTGACCTCCCGGTCCATAACCGTTGGCTAGTATGGCTATGAAGATTGCAGCATCATCGCATCTCTGTTAGCTGTGATCAAGCTCTGATTGATACAGGACAAGAACAAGACAATGCAATTGCGTCTTCCTACGATCTGAAACCAGCATGTTTTGTCAAGACTGTTTCTCTCCCATCAGAGGACACATCATCGGATCGAGCGCTTCACACGCTGCAAGAGTGGATCAAGAATTGCGTAGAGAAACACAGAGTCTGTGGTAGATCTTCACCAAGTCAGTTGCCAAAACGGATCCTTGAAATTGATGATACATGCGTGTATGTCCGAGAGAACTTGGGATCTCCAGCCAAGTATGCGTGTCTTAGTCATTGTTGGGGTAAGACAGGCCCCTCATTTCGCCTAGAAGAGGCATCTTACTGTCTGCTCCAAACTGGAATATCTATCGGTCAACTACCCAAGACTTTTCGTGACGCCGTCACTCTGTGCGCCAGGCTCAGTCTGAAATACATCTGGATTGATGCGTTGTGTAAGCTGCAACTGGGGATATAATGGCGAGGTAGCTATACGCTGATTTACCCAGGCATCAGACAAGACGACAAAGACGATTGGGAAGAAGCTGCTACGACGATGGCGGGAATATATGAGCAGACCCATATTACTATCGCAGCTTTATGGTCTGATAGTAGCGATGATGGATTGATCGCACCCAATCGTAGTCGATACAAGGCTCGCCGTTTACGTTTCCATGTCGTTATCATTCGCGAAGAACCCCCCAGGTTTCCCAATCTCTACCGTGAATCCGAGTACTTCCCACTCTTAACTAGAGCCTGGGTATTCCAAGAGCGACTTCTCTCGCAACGAATAGTTCATTTCGGAAAAGACCAAGTAAGTTGTCTGTTCGTTCGAACATTGAATATATCACCTCATTCTCAGCAGCTCAATCAGTCCCAATCTATCTCGTATTCATGTAAAGGAGATGGCGTCATAATTTGAGATGACCTCTTTATACTCGAGGATCATGTGCTGACTGCTTATGCTCATCGGACTATTTATACTGGCATTGTCGGTATCTTTTCGATTCTGAAAGTTGTATTGCATCACAAAACATTCTTGCTAAGGGGATTTCACATGAAATTGATGTCTTTGATGTCGATGAGGATCCTATCAGACGATGGCATCATCAAGTAACTATATATTCCAGACTGAAGCTGACATATGAGAGTGACCGGCTACCGGCAATCGCGGCTATAGTCGAGCGAGAGATCAGAATTCGTCCAGGCGATGTGTACATTGCGGGTATGTGGAGGAACAGTCTTTTGGAGGAGATCTCCTGGACCACTTCGTACGGCAGTAAATGTCCACACCCCCTGATCAAACTGCCAAAATGGGCATGGTCAGCTACCAAAGCAGGGGTTATCTGGAGTAAACAAATCCGTATATTGAAATCACTAACTCTGGTTGACCTGTCCTTCACCCGGGTCGGGCCAGTCCATGTGGGCGAAGTGAAAGACGCTAGCATTACCTTGAGAGGCGCAACATACACGACATATGTTTCAGGGCTTAGGAAGACACTCTACAGAAGTTCCGCCATGGTTGTACATGATTCTTCAACTGCAAAATTTCCGTTCAGTAGTAGTGAATTGTACCCAGACTTCGACTGGGAAACAGTCGAACGGCCCGTCCGTGTTGGGGACACCTTTCTGCTTCTGCTGCTCGGCATTGAAACGGGTCCCATCAGATGGCATTATCGAAACTTCTATGGACTCATTCTCCGTGAGATTACCAATAACGTCTTTGAGAGAATGGGAAAAGTGATGTTGTTCTGCGATATACGGGACTATGAGGAAGGCCCAGACCTGAATGACCGGCTTCATGACGACTTGACTGAGTCGTTACCAATCCGCGAGGTTAAGATCATCTGAAATTTGGGTCACGGCTATTACTTTAGGCTTTTCCTGTTTTTGCGATGTCATACTGCAACCTTCTTATACGCTCCGGGTCGAGCTCTGGATATCTATTCACCAGCTGGGAATTCGGCCTTTCTTGTACAGATGTGCTGGTATGCATACGTTCACGAAAGATGACAACGCGTCGTTTGGGTGTTGAACAATGCTAAATAATCCAAGTTGTTCGCTGCATTAATCGAAGGTAAGACTGTTGTCTCGCCTTCATCCTTTGGACAGTGAACGATATCCGGCGCTGCTTGAAGGTACCAAATCTAGAGCGCTCAGACATTGCAGTGAAGTATTGTTAGGACGACTTCGAGAAATGATCTTATTATGAGTTACATAAGAGCAGAGAGATAAAGCGAATTATGCTCACACATGATTGTGTGGGCGAGATACCTAATTCCCCCTTCACCACGCTTTGAATCAGGTCCGTGCGCACCATCTCATTCGACGCTAGAAACATTTGCGGATAAGCGCAAAATGTATCTGAAGCAAACACCTGACTCCGAATCAACACTGCCCCTCGGATTGTTGGTCATATACCATCGTTTCAAGCATGGCTTCGCCAGGTTTTGCAGCTGGTTCAGAGTAAGGTTCTATACTAGAATGCAATCACAACGCTGATGAGAATGAACAGGGAAGCATCCAAAGCACTGAAACTTCTGCTGGATGAAGTACATGATGCTGGACCAATCACCCCCATACTGATGGAGAAGATCAAACAGCATGCCGCCCTAGCCTCACAGAGCATCTTCGACCACTATGCCACCCTTAACGGTATTGTCAGTTGCCACGAAGCACTTATAAGAAGAAGATGGTTGAGAAAGTCGCCATCGCAGAGACGCGACGTGCTACTAGGCGCCTGGCCAGAGATTGTTGTAGAGCATAACATTGACAACTATCACCAATCAAAAATATTCGAAGCTATCCGAGGGACCGGCCCAAACCCCGGAGACCATTATGGCATGGTCTTCCCTTTCATCAACCAGGAAGACCTAACTAAGCCAAAATCGCTGCTCATCTACATCAACGCCCGAGGCCGCAATGCACCATGGAACTTCATACTCAGTGAACTGGATTTCAGTGTCCAGGGCATGGTTCACAGTCATGATAAGAAGCTCGCGGCAATGACGATAAGTTTTTCCCGGGAGCTTGACCCACTGACATACGGCAAGGTCGACGAACAGAGCGATATCAAGGCAAACGGTGATAGCGCGGACGTAACTCGTTGTCGTCTTCTATATGGGCTGCAGCTTCTTTTTGTGCAAGAGCGCATTCTGGCTTTCCTGGTATCATGTTGCATGTCTATTCTCCACGACCTGTCCATGTATGCGTTACTGGTATCGCCAATTCAGGCCGAGCCACCTTTTTCAGAACTATCCTATCAGGGAAATATTGGCCATATCAGCTTTTCGGAAGCAGTTATTGTGGCACCATACCGTAACAGAGGTATTATTGAGATGGTGCGCTTACGGGACTACATCGGTGCTGCTTACAACGACGCAAATGACCACTTGTGGGCTCTCAGAGAGGATCCAGCTTATTTCTCGGAGACCGTTATGGATATTTCAGACCACCGAGTCGAGCATTATAAAGATGTTGAAAATCGCATGGATCCCTCTATCGACACACCGGCCCACTTGTCAAGCGTTTTGGGACAGCTGATAGTCGAGTCATACACCAGGATCTACTTGTGGCATGAATTGGATTCGCGAATAGCAGTACTGGACTCGAATTATCGGGAATCGCAGACTAATAAAGCGAAACTACAAGCTGTGCTAACGTTCCGGTCCTTTGCCCGAAAATGCTGCTTGGCAATAGCAGAAATGCTTGGTAAAGCCTGTGCTGGGATGCCTTCGATGCGGGATCGCTCCGTCCGGTTCCCGAGCAAAAATGGCAATACTACTAAACTGTGGTCCTGTGGATGTTTTCATAGCAGGAGAGAGGAAATGCTTTGGAGCCTCCTATTTGAAGATCTTGTGAACAACAGGAGCTTTATCCAGATACCCCGCCTGTTACATGCTGCTATGGATCAATGCGACTGTCTTGCTCGACAGGACAAATTCGCTAGGGACCTACTCACGTCAAGAATCTCGAGTATCATAACCGAGCTTTCCGTCATTTCTGAATGTCTTTTCCAGATTGAGTTATGGATGAGCACGCCAGAGATAGCTATGCTCTACGAAAAGGAGGCTGACGCCAACTGCAGCCCCGTGCCATATCGTTCTGAAGAGACTCGCTGCGAATTGATTCGGATAGCAGAGGTAGCAGTACATCCCGCCAACGAACAGTTCAACTCTTTCATTCAGTGGGTGTCTGTAATGAAGGCTACCACTGTCCCCCACGAAGTCGTTCATTTGGTCAACCCCATTCGAGGAAGGTTACGATATCCCATTGACAAAACACGCAACGCCGGCAACGTCAAGATCATGCGCGACTCAGAAAGCAATGTTGACATGTTCTGGAAAAGTGTCAATCGCATCTATGAAGAACAGACTGGTATCGCTCAGCACGAGACCATCCGACAATGTCTTGAACATGGAGGACAAGTACAACGTACACCAGCCTGGACTTCGATTGGAACTACCCCGCCTTCAACGAAAAAGTACGAGTACCAACCGTTTCCCGAAGACTCGCACAAAATCTCCCTGCAGTTCACTGGCACATTTGACAAGATCTCAATATCGGAAAAGGTCAAGCAAAAGACCCGCGGTAACCAAAACACGTCCACGTTCGCAAGCGCACCTCCCGCCACAGGCACGCACATCAATATCCCCGACAGCGCAAGCAAGGACACACCAAAACTCCTCAACGTAGACAAACGCACACAGAAGGTCTTCAAAACACTCTTCCACGTCCCCTCTGCAGAGCTAGGCGATGCTCCCAAGGCATTAAAGTGGAATGAGTTCAAGCGAGCAATGGTTCGTGTAGGTTTCACTGCCGAGAAGCTACAAGGTTCTGCCTGGCAGTTCATGCCTACATCTTCTGTGGGTGTGAAGCGTGGTATTCAATTCCATGAGCCGCATCCTGACAGTGATGTTCCGGTCACGCTGGCGAGGCGTTTTGGAAGGAGGCTGGAGCGTGTCTATGGATGGTGTGGTGATATGGTCAGGGCTTCTTGAGGGCTGTAGTATGGGTGCAAGGCGAATGGGTATGAAATTACGTTCAGAGGAGCTTTGTGAGGCATTTGGAATTGGTATGGATAATGCAGTGGAGGTTGGGGGCTGTACAGAAACATGTGACTGGAACAAGGAAGGCGTACACGATGAGATCACGTACATGGAAATCGAATTGGTTAAGAGTGCAGTCAAATCCTGACCTGCAAAATACATCATCTTGTATCCCGGCAGAAAAATGTGCATTATGACACCAACTTGCATGTATGCGTCTATAGAATGGGCCGGCCTTCTGCCATCTCCTTCGCAGCCAACGTCATACCCTCAAGCCACAGCGCCTCGACATCCTGCTTCAACAACTGCCTACTCGTATTCTCATTAAGTAGCCTCAAGCCGCGCGCATCCCGACATGGCCGATCAAAAATTTTGCTCAACTCCAAAACATGCATGGCAGCCAAGAGAAAAAGCCTAGTCGCACCGTCCTGCCCCAGCGTTCCAAAAGGATCGTCACAGCCCAAGATGTGAATTAGCTCTCGTAGTTCTCTAGCTCCGTAAACGGGCAGACGCTGCTGAGATCGATGGATGCCCAGGAGAACGAAGAAGAGATGTAGTTTGTACCAGTGTTCTCCAGTTGAACGGCCTTCACTGTGCAGTCCATGTAGCATCCAGGCAGCGTTGCGGATTTCGAGCCAGTTCAAAGTGTCATTTCCGGCGTGAAGTTGATAGCGCATTATGGCTTGCCAAGTTGCCAAGGAAAGTGTAAACCCCTTCTGACAACAGCGCGCAAAGTACGAGAGTGTGTTGACGAGGCTGGTGATGAGGCAGGTGGACCAGGTCGCCTGGAGACCGATGGAAGAGATGCGACTGATGTACCTCATTAGAGCGTTGTATTCCGGGCCCGGAAATTCCTCAAAGGCCAACATGATAACGTGAACAGCGCAGGTTACCTGGTTGCCAGGAGGCGGATTCATGATGCCTGACCAGAGCCTACTGAGAAAGCCATCTTGCGCTGAGCGGCGCACGTTGAGAGTTTGGCCATAATACTCGATGAACCGGGTAGGAGAAACCGGGGCGTCGGAAGCAAATATCGGGGGCAATGTACCTGGACTCACTTGTCGCACTCGACTTCGTCGGTCGGGATTATTAGACGCATTAAACAGCACACCACGACACATTGGGCATGTGCCTGTCAGATTCTTCTGTCGTAGCCATTCTTCGAGACAGTTCTTACCGAACTGATGCCCACAGGCTATGATCTGGATGGCGATGTGCTCATCGGTAAAGGTGTCATGACATATGGCGCAACTGACGATCTCGATCCCTACTTCAATAAACTTGCTGGCCGACGGCGGGACGGCTTTCTGTGAAGCCATGGCGGTCAACAGTTGTATTAGCTGCTAAAAGTCGAGTGTGGTTAGTTGGGGTGTAGAGGTGTTTGCGGCAGCCGCTACTGGTGGGAACGATTTTGTGGTCGGGCGGCTGCCTTACCGGGGTTGACTAGTATGTCAACAGGTATAGAACCCCACAGTGTCTTTTTTGATCGCCTAGACAGCGTAATTCTTGATATGCAGTGCCGGTGAGACTATCAAGGGCTGCAAGATTATCCCGAGACGCCACGAACATCACGTGCCGAATTGTTGATTGGCTGCATTGGTGCGCCTGAACAGATGAACTTACGCTCCACGCATTCGGTCCCGCCATCTTGAGTGTTTATTGCCCATTACAATGTTATAAAAACTGTCAGTTTATAGGCTACGCCTGGTTCAGAGTGTAAATTGAGATGGAATTCGCCATCTTTGATGAAGCCTAGCTGAGTGGCCTGTTGCATTCCGTCCTTGTCTTTTTTTCTCTCTCTTTTCCTCCATCAGCGTCTTACTACCCCTCATCATCTTCCACTCGTTCCTTCTTCTCTTTTTTGCCCTTCTTCTTGCTATCATCATCTTTCTCTTTCTTTTTCTCTTCCTCATCCCCTTCTCCCTGTTCTTGTTCCTCTTCCCCGTCCTCGACTTGCTTCAACACGAACTCGTTCCATTTACTCGTATTTTCTAGATTCTCCAAAGATTTCATCGCCGAGCTACCAGACTGTCGTCTAGTTTGGCTTACGCGGACCATTTGAGTGAGAACCGCAAATTCGATCTTGAGCTTGAAGCTATGCACCAGTGATTTGAAGGTGTTCAAGATCATGTAGAGTTCGAGAAACTCCATTAAGAGTAGTGCAGTGTCCATGACCAACAGAAAGATGTTCATTGCAATGAGTTGCCACATCCACTTCCGATCCAGTGCGTTGAAGTTCACGCGCATCGCGTTGCGGGTCTCCCAGATGTAAACACATGAAATGAAGACTTCTTCGAAGCTGGAGAGAGTCATTTGTGTCTTTGCCATGGCTGAGTAGGTCCGAGTGTATGTGCCCGGTTGGTCTGTGTACTCGCGTAGGTTGAGCATACTGGTAGGGACACAGAGAACAACAGCCAACACGATGATCATCCACAATATCGACCGTACGAGTTTCTGATTCGATGAGATGAGGTGCAGACGAGAATACAGGACCAACGACTGTCCGGGAACCATCAAGACTAGCCCAACAGTCATGAGTATGTTGTCGACGTGGGTGTCGTGCGCGACATTGTTTTGCTTCATATATGCCCCTAGAGAGCCAGTTAGTGACATGATATCAGATACATGGACGTTTACCTGCCTGTGGCGTATGTAACAGTACTAAGCACATCGACAATCAAACTCCAGAAGTATAGACCGGAATATTTCTTGAATGTGAAGAAGACGAGAAAGAGTAATTCGATCGAGTTATACCAGGTCATAGCCGTGAAAGCAGCCGTTGCCCGTGGAATTCCACCACCAACAGCTTCCATATCGCTACTGGCGCTGGTGATGTTTTCCATCTTGTTTGAGCCGATTGAATCCAAAGGTTGAGTGTGGGTATAGGTGCTGGAACCACAGAATTATACCAGGGAAATACCATCTAACTGGGTTCGTAATAAAATGAACGGCGAGCTATACAGCAAGCCATTGACACAGTAGGGGCACATGTGGGTCGAGAGCTCAAAGTCGAGCCTAGACTGGTACCAAGGTTTTCTCATGGCTTTCTAATTCCCTGACATGGCGTTGAGCTAGCACATACTTGACAGAAAGGTGAGTAGCCACACGGGATCGGTCTCAGCATATTGAATTCTGACAGTGTCGCGGAGTGGAGGCTGACACATTCTGTGGCGGCTGCGACAAAATCTAGCGAGCTTGTGTCGCACTTTAATTCTACAAGAACTAATGTAATTGGGACTTCAGGGAGTATTCTGCCAATGGCATTACTGATGAGATATCTCGCTGATCCAGTCTTTAACTCGGTGGTGGTGGTGCGTCTAAAACGATGAGGGGGTGCGGAGACAGCACATGCAGCCTTATCGAGGGTACAAAGCTCGCAAAATCTTAGCAGACAACTAAATTTGGGGAGAGCCATTAATCGTATGGCGTTGTGGGCTGATGCATGGTGAGGCGATCAAAGCGACGGCAGAGCGTGGCGTCGGCCTGGGCAGGAGGATAGCCGCTGACTCATATATTACGTAAGACAGGAGTCAACAGCGACCAACGTCTCATTCTTGGATCCACCCATCTCCCGAGGTCGATTATCTGAACATCATGTCAAAATCAAACCGATGATAGGAAGTAGCCGAGACAGGTATTAAAACACTGGTACAGTCGAGTTTGGGCTGACGAAAAAGATCTTTTTGATATCTTGTCAATACTTTGAACTGGCTTTGTTTATTGGAACTTCTTTTTCTGCAACTGCCCAGTACTCTGGGCATACACATTGGAGTCTCGTGTAAGCAAGAAATCTATGTGAAGTTAAGATGGTCGCATGAGTCACTAGGAGAAGAGAACAAGGATATCTTATTATAAAGATTATCACTTTAGACCGCTTTGATTGACAACAATGTTGCCATTGTGGGACAAACATGAATGCAATGAATGTTCTCAGAAACACTTTGGTAGATTTAGAATGTTATGCTTTTGTCTACGCTATAAGAGACTGCAGGTTTCCATCCGCGTCGCAAGTACAATGAGCTTGCTCCCGCCTGTCTTCGTTCCCCCTACAAGAGACCTTGCGAACAGAATTTGCAAAGATGAAGACCGAGATGCTCAAGGAGCAAAAGTCGGCTATTGAGGAAGCTGCAAATGCAGCAGTGGTTATTATGTGCTCAAGCCTCATGTGCCCAAGCGTAGCATCCTAGAGTGCGACCGGGGCCTCGCCGAAACATCATCGGCAAAGCGTAGGGACTGTATGAGTACAAGCCTGATAAAAGCATACACTTGGTCAGCTTCAGCGCTCCCGATCTCAATTTTGGATAGAAGCCCAAGTGCCTGGGTATCTTCCTAGAGTTTCTAAAACACATCCACGTATAGAGCTCTTCTTAGACCCAACAGAGAGCCGAATCATGGAGTATGTAAGAAACTGAATGTGTTTACCCGAGGGCTACGATGGTATTTCCTTCCCCGCAAACCCCTCAGAAAGAAAAACAAAATACTGCACGCACGCGAAAAACTGTTCTGAGGCGCAACAGAGCGTATAGCGTGTGAGAAACCCGAGGTATTTACTCAAGGGATTGGAAAAGATGGTGCAACTGGGATGCTATTATCCAATGGACTGAGAATATGAGAGGTCAATCAGGTGATTGCAAGAGAGCCGTAGGGCTTAGAATGTCCGGAGCATCTGTTTAGGGGCTTTGTGTGAGGATACTGTGTGGTATTTGGGATTTGTGGAAGTATATGTGCCCTACAGGATTGGAATCGGGTTACTATTGCCCTTTATCTATTATCTTAGAGATGAAGACAATATAAAACGAAAGTTTTATTGAAACAAGACTGTCTGTAGCGCTGTGATGCCCTTTGTGAAACTAACAAGTCTGCATGATGTATTTCATAGCACGTCGTGACATCATCCTATAGTCGATACCATATGAAAAACATCATTATGCCATCATCCTTCTCGACATATATGTTCTATGCGCTACGCACTTGAGTTATATACTGCCATGTACTCGGGACGTTTTGAAAGTGTCCTGCGCCTGAAGCTGCCTATAAACCTAGAAATATGATATACTACCCAAAATACCACGCACGCTATGCAACCAATTCTAACACTCGATGTTCAATGCCAATATGAAAACTTCCTCACCGACCTCTTCAGCCTTCCGCATGTCCCGTCGGACCTTGGGACGTATAATCCATCGTTACGAACGCACGGTCGACCTCCTTGAGGCCTTCTAAACAATATTGTAGCGTTTCGGCAATATCGTGGCACCTCCTCAACGGCGTTGCCTCCTTCATCAAGACGTCAATTTCGACGCAAACGCCATCTCCAGCATGGTAGCACTTTAGGCTCTTGAAGCCTTCGACGAGTGGGGCAAATCGATATGCCATGAACATCATCTTGCGCTCGACACGCGCGTCTGCTGCTTCACCGGTAAGACGAGCTATGTTTTCAAAGCAGGTGCAGGCCCAGTCGTAAATGATGAAAAGTGAGAGGCCTGCTGCACCGAGGGGATCCAGCCACCAGACGTCCAAGTGGGCGCCTAGGAGGGGAAAGAGAAGGGATAGAGTGTTGAAGTATACGTCTGATGTTGTTAGACTTTATTTCAGATGATTCCGAGGATGTATTTACCAGTTTTGCAGTCTTGGGCCAAGGCTTGCACTTGAGTTGTCTTTACGCGCACACATCCAATCCAAAGTGTTCCCTTTACGACGATGGTGGCTACCATGGCGAAGATAGCTGCAGGTGGAAGCATGGCCACATCGTGTTCGCCGCTTGGTAGGAGCTTCTTAACAGACTCTTGCAAGATCTGGAGGAAGGAAATGACCATAATGATGGAGAAGACTAGAATACCAATAGGTTCGAGACGTCGGCGACCGATGGGAAATTTCTTCTTGAGGCCCTCAATACGCCAGCCGACGAGTCTGTTGGTGACCCAGATGATTATGGTGCAAAGCAGATCCAGGGCCGAGTCGACAAGAGATGCAATCAAAGAGAGGGAGTTGGACCAGATGGCTGCTACACCCTTAGCTCCCAACAGAAGAATGTTTACAATTACGTTGATCTGCATCTGGTCAGCTAGTAAACACGATTGATTTCGATCGATACTGACATTGATCGCCCACTTTACGCTCCTGGCGGACTTTCTCCGCTTCTCCCGCTCCTCTTCCGGAAGAAATGGTTCTAAATCCTCTCCGCTGCTGCCCAGCGGCCCTCTGTCTTCAGCTACACCGTCGTGGTCGGGGTCACGTGGGTTCATGCTGTCAACAATGTCATCTGCAAGCGACGAAACCACCATGTCGACTTCGGCCCAGTCGTCCAGACGTTGGTTCTGCTCTTCGTAGAAGGCGCGGACTTTTTTATTCTTTATACTCTTCAACTTTATAAGGCGTTAGTCATGCTACTGTCGGATTGTCATTGCTGGACGTACGCTCTCTTCGCTTTTCCGGTATACCTCGAGCGCATCGTGGTCGACATTATCGATCAACTTTTGTTTCATCTCATTTGCGCGGTTGTCCCTGACCGTTGCTTCAATCGCATCGCGAAACCGCTGCTTCGGTTTGATAGGGTTAATCGCCCCATAACCATATTCCAAATCGACACGTTGGTACTTGTCGAACTGCTCATTGTTCTTATTGTCGTTGTGGTGGCCACTAAGGATGTTGCGCCGGCCAACCATATTGCTTGTATCAGAAGCTCTCAGAGCTTTCCAAGAGAAGATGAAAGAAGATGTGAATAGAGAAAGTATATAGGAGAAGAATTCAAAGGCAAGGGGATCAGGTACACAGAAAAGAAGACGCGACGCGACACAAACCAAGGCAGAGAAGTCTGAAGGTGTAAATGCTTAAATGCGTAATAGCGTCAAAGAGCGCATCATAAACCGGACTCACTAAACTCTATACGGCTGTGTCCCTGCATAAGATAGCAATTCTTGATGAGGCTTGCACCAGCTTGCGTGGTGTCTTGATGGGAGGTATGACATCATAGCACCGGCCTTGTCTAGCGTCGCGTGGAGCTGGCACAACCATCAGCCACTTGGCAGGCACCCGTCACACCGATACATGTTGCTCCACGAAGACGTCCAGTCTCTTTTTTTTTCAATCATTCAAAACAAAAACTTCACAATCACATCAATGAATATGAGGAGGCGTGAAGGGCTGTGGTGTTTTGAAGTGCTGACGTCACATCTAAAACCGGACGGTCTCCTCAACACCAAACGCCGTCGAAACACCGCCTGGGACATTCCGACCATCGGCACGTGAGCGCCGTGCCGCTTAACCGAAGGTAATGGAACCCGGCATCCGGTACACTTGCCAATCTCGTGACAAGCTACCGTTGATATTCGATCGATGCTTCCACTGCTAAGTAAGTAAGTATATTGAATCCAGATCCTGTTCTTTTGGGGTATTCCTCTCCAGATCTTGGCGACGCATCAGATGTTGTTATGAGCCAGGCTCCCCCCCCCCCATGGTTTCTTCATGGCTGTACCGCGGCGCGGTCTTTCACTTCCTCTTGCTCAAAAGATGGAATCCACTCGGCCTGGGAATTCGAATGGTCCGCCGGGCCTTCAGCCGCCTTAATAAGCACACCCCGCATCAGGCCCGACACTTTCTCCTATCGGGCGAGGCCCGCCAAGTGAACACGAAAGCTTCACGTCTCACGACATATATGCTGACCACATGCTGTCGTGATTCTTTATCCTGAACGCCTACGACCATCGACCATGGCACCATCTACAGCAGGCCTTGGCCGCCCTAATAACAATGCGCTTCTGGCCGTATTGGCCGTCTTATCCGCTGTTGGAATGTACTGTGTACGCATCAGTTGTATCGTACACGACTTACCCGTCGATTTTTTAGATGTTGCAAAGACGGCCATTCTGCCAAATGGCGTGAAGATGAGGAAAGACTACGTCGGAATCAAACCTATCGACGAAAACCTAAGCCTTCTGGTGGCTGCATTCATTTACGGTCCTACGAAATGGAATGAGACGTTCTATTGGCAGCAGGTACATTTCCTCGGGCAGATAGCAGTCATAATCGCAATTATGAATGTCGAGGCGTGTCGGGAACGAAACCAGACTAGTTGGCTGAAATAGTAGGCTAAGGACTGTGTAGACTAAACAGTCAGAGGCTAACAAAGCTACAGCACCGCCATATGGGCGTTTTTGTATCAGAATCTCGGCGGGGCTATCTTGATTCCCATCTGGTGGCTACTCCTCCATCGCATGTCAGGACCCAAATCGTACTTTGGGAGCGGACGCGCGGTTCCACTGAAGTACGCACGTCTTATTTTGCCAGGCACCATTATCTTTTACATACTACCAACCATCGTCATGTTGCTCCCGTACGACAAACTATCCACCCATGAATCCACCATCGCCTTCTGGCAATTCTCTCCTATCCTTGTCAACATCCCTCTTTGGTTTGCCTCGCTTTTCAGCTCATCTTCCACCTACCAAAAAAACAAGAACGCAGATATCCTCGACCTTAGGATTCTCTACGTCTTCCTCTTCATTCTCTCGGTGGCAGTACACTGGTACACTATAGTCGGCATCTCGACATCTGAAAACCCAGACGTAACCGGCGCCCGTATCTTCGTTCCAAGTACCTATACCTGGAAGAAGTCAATGGACTGGGGCTTACTCTTCATTTTTCAAGGCGATTGGCTTGTTGTGGGAATGACGTACTTGATTGCGTCCTGGGTGGCCTTGTCGGATGTGCAGAGGTTGAAGAAGGGAGCGGCATCAGTTGAGAATATACTGGAGGGCTTCATCGCAGTTATGACGATTGCGATTGGTGGAGGGCCAGGGGCGGCACTGGCTGCAGTTTGGTTCTGGAGGGAGGGTAAAATGGCGGAAGTTGAGGGGGGGATGGCTGTCAAGAAGGGACAGTAAAGTGGAAACTTATGATGTGAATGTTTGTGAAGCCGACTTTGATTTAAGTTGTAAGCGCCATTAATACTATGTGTTGCGATGGTACAAACCCATCTTCCATCTATATCTTCTACTTTGACACATGCCTAAGACTACTACATTTGTAAGCCACCACGATCGTCAGGCTATTAGAGACTCGATGGTAGAGGCCTCAAGTCCACGGGTACAAGAACTGCCTGGTCGCATCTGCATCTCGATTTGGAATAAAGAAATGCGGATATGACCTGCTGCTGAGGAAGAAACGACGTCTTTTACTGGTCAAACGAGCCAAAGGCCAGAAATTCGTACTATCAGTACCTACACCAAGGAGAGATTTATCGTGACTCATCCACGAGGGATAGTGCATGATGGACTCGTAGTCGTAGTCCTCGTTATACATGACGCCATGTTTGAGCTAGCGGATGTACTGTGTAGCAGCGAAACTGCAGTAATTTGCAACGTTGAAGATGCTGCAGAGTCGATCCTTTACGAAGCCATCAGCACGCAATGTGCCCGCATATCCCTCCAGATTAACGCAGTTTAACTAAACGTAGTCATCACGATGGGCGCACTGATGTTTGTGTATGAGACCAAAGATGTGACCCAGCTTGTGCATTAGGTAATCACCGTTCCCTGTCAGTTATCCGAACACGCTCGCCCCGGAATATCTCTCGCCAATTTCATCCCATGTCAAATCCTTATTCGGCGCTAATCTAGCATAACTATGCTCATATAATGTCGACCGGCTGGGCCTGCCGGACTGCAAGAGGGAGCGAATTTGTCGTTTATACCAGGGGCCCACGAAGCGGCGGTAAGTGATGGGGGGTGGCGTTGCTTCCAGGATACTCAGCCGGAAACGCAGAGGTGTCCCAGATGCAAAGCAAAAGAAAAGCAGTGGGGTTGTGATTAACATGTTTTAGTACGAGTTGTAGGCTGAGCTCCTAAAAGCAGTCTGAGACTACCTAGGTACATCTATGGAAAGATCAATTTGGACTACTGATAGCAGCGGAAGGGGGAATGGATCAAAGCTCTGACATCATCGGGGGGTAAGTGAAAGATAATTCGCTCGTCATAACCAGCGCAGTGTCAGTCACTGAGAACCAGTTCGCTTTCTTCAGACGAGTAGGTAAGCTAAGGGGTCTCGAAATTGCATTTCTTTTGGTATAAAAGCACGACACCAACGCCGGCTGCCATAAAACCTCGTGATAAATGTAGATTTACTGAAAGCTCTTCCTAAGATTATTAGCTGCTATGTCTACTACACTCCACTGCTCTGCCGCTCTGAACGGAGCCCCTCTACCATTTCTACAAAGACGTTCATCACAGAGAAGAGTAGGTACCAAGACAGAAATGAAGTGAAGCAGGGTATCTATTCGCATTCACTACACACCTCCAGAGCCAATCCGGTATTACAATCCAGTATCTACCCATTTGAGTGCAATGCTAATGTGTTATGTAACCGATTCCCCCCTTCCAAACCAACTCATACTTGGTCCAAAGAAAACAAATCCTCGTAACGTCGTGAGTGTGTGTGTGAGAAAAAAGAAACATATTCGCTGTTATCAAACTTCAACTCAGCATGTACGCCCTGTCATGCTCAAATTCTGTACATCCGCTCGATCCCCCCCACGTAGAGACATATTTTACGCTTCCATTCCACTTCACTCCTCTCCATTATACACACTCATTTCCGCCTTCTCTTCGGACTTCGCCTCCTAGTCTCGTCCTCGACCTCTTCCACCGTCGCAGCTGGAGAGGTAGAATTCGAGCTCGCACTCTCAACTTTGGCAACATCCTCAGTCCCTATAGGCAACTTGGCATTTGCAGCGATATCGGGGATATCGCCACTACCAGCACTCAAATCCACCTTGCCTACCGCATCCACCATTTCCTCGCCAGGAAAAGTAAACGCCTCTGCACCACCGCTCCCATCAGCCTCCCCGAACCCGCCAGTATCAAAGTTGAAATCGGGGAGCCCAGGGTTCCCGACGCCGGCATCACCGCCTCCGGTGCGGTTCCCATTGTCGGTAAAAAAGTCGTCATCATGGACAAAGTTGTCAATGTTCAAATCGTAATTCCCTGGTTCCCCCAGCGCGTTCGAGTCAAAATAGCTGTCTTGACCGTTTCCACCAGCACCGATACCCTCAATCTGGCCCGTCGGGCTAAGCGGCAATATCCTTTCATGGATATTTTGAATCTTGTGGTTCTGCTGATCCGACAGCTTTTGCAGCATTTCGAGCTGTTGCTGTGTGGCTTGGTAGTGTGCTAGGTCATCGAGGAGGCGAGCCATTTCGGGTGGGTTGGGGTTAGTAAGCGCATTGTTTGTGTTTTGGGCGGAGGTATTTGAGACGATCTGTGAGAGGACGTCATTGCGTTGTTGCTGGGTGAGAGGCACGTGACCGTCTTGTGTTTGGTAGTTTGAAAGGGCGGCGGCGTAATCAAAGTCAGGGGCCTGATTCGTGGACTGCCCAGCGCTGGCGTTGGCGTTTTGTATTGCAGACATGATTGCGTCATTCTCGGGCACGGGTGTCAGATTAGGTGGCGTGTCGGCCTTCACTGGAGCACCGGATAGGCTGCTGTCTCTGTCTGTTGCAGTTGGGTATGGGGATTGGGACTGGGACTGCTGTCGGTTGAGTGGGACCGACTGCCTGAACACTGTCGGTCGGCTTCCAGAACGTCCTGTGGGGCTCGTGAGCGGCCTTGTGGTAGGGCTGATAGTTGTGGCACGGCCCGTCGTTGTCGGCTGCAGGAGCTCTTGGTTAGGACCGGGCGCGGGAAGAATCGCTAGTGGCTTCTTATTTCGCTGCACATGTGGAGACTTGTTTGCTTCTTGCATAGGATAGTCGTCCACATCGACGACGTTACCATGGGGTTGTTGCCGGGATGTGGGGAACATGTCAGCAAGATTCATGTTGGCGTTGCCCTCTAGACTCCGGTTGTAAAATGTGGCAAGGAATGTCAGGATGGCGTTGATCGAATTTTCGTGGCGGTCATGCAGCGCTTGGAAGGACGTTGCTCTTGAGTATAGCTCTTCATTCTGGCGTTTGATTTGCGTCAAGACATTTGAAATCAGCTTCTGTTGCTGCTGAAGTTCTCGGACCTCTACCCGTAGACTGTTGTATTCAGATCGCGGGATCATGGCCATTTGCTCGTTCCCACGAACCGCCACTTCTTCAACGTAGCCTCCGCCCCCAGTGTCTTGGATGTACTTGCGATCTTCATCGCTGTCACCTTTGTGCTCTTCGTCCCGCTTTCGCTTGGGCCCGGCAGGCGGGTTTTTTGGTTTTTGGATTAGCCATAGTAATTCTTGTCTGCCACGCTTGAAGTATTTGTTGTAGTACTCGCTCGGTGCTTTCGCTTTTGTCTCGCTAGCTTTCATAGAGTTGTCCGACAATCCGACCTTCTTGTGGAATCCATACATGTTCAGCTGTCGTACAAACGAGGCATAGTTGTTATGCTTGAAGAGCTCGGGTATGAGCGTTCGCGCAAACTCGTCCTCGTCTAGGACGATGAAACTATTGCCGTCGTCGGACCATCGAATGAGGTTTTCGTTCTTGTTGTTATCGAGGAAACTATCGCGGCGTTAGTACTGTCATGCAGGGCAAACAGACCCCGCATTTGAGTGGGGAGACGCCAACAAGAATTGGCAGAGTCGAGGTAGCAAGGGGATCGACTTACCTGCTCAGCTTCTGGACAAACGGCGGGATCTGCTTCCGCTTCGCCTGCGCATCCTTCTTCGCAATTGCCGCCTTCTGCTCCAGCTCTTCGTCATCGTCGACTGTCTCCCACTGCTGTGTCGGGCTTGGGAACCCGTCCCACTGATTTCGCCGCGGGGCAGGTGCGAGTTGCTGGTTTGTGTTCCGCCGAACCAATTGTCCCGACATTTGCGCGTTATCGTTGTAGCTGTCGAGCGACACGACCCGGTTGTGTCCGCTGCCCATGCTGGTGCCATAGTTGTCGTATAGCGGTGGATCGTTGAAGTTCATGTCACTGCCGGTTGCGGATTCGTTCCAGTTGATGTACTGATCGGCTGACGCGGGGATATCGTGCTGGTATGTCTGGGTCGCTGCCTGTGGTGATGCGCCCGGCGCGCGCCGCTTGCGGTTGGACATGTGTATTCGCGCGCTTCGCGTAGCCGCGTCAAGCAGAATTTTTGGTGACTTTCCTTCTGTTGTGCGTATCCGCAACCCCTGGAGAGGTTGTGGAAAGATTCTTCACAAATCCCCCGAGGCGACACAGCCTTGCAGCCCGGTTCAAATCACAAGGGCGTATAACGCGTAGATAAAAGTCTAGGGCCAGCGCTAGCCTCTGATGGTAAAGCCTAGATAGTGCGCTTTTGTCGCGGTTATGTAGGCCTTTACCCCGGATTGTTGTCTCGTTGTCGCCGTTTTACTGAAGCACGATACAATTGTCTCCAAACAGTCGGTCGACTCGCACAAAGAATGATTTAAAGACCAGCAAAGGGCGCAAATACCATGATCTCGCTAGGCGGTTCCGGAAAGGCAGCAGAGAGGCGCAGGGCAGGCGTTGGAGGGCAGGCGTTGGAGGGCAGGCGTCGGTGGAGCAGGATGAGTCCGATCGCTAAGTTTTGGGGGAGAAATCCGGGGTACAAGGCCTCCAATGGTGAGGGAGAGGGTGGAAATGGGGAGGAAAAGTGCTTGCGACGTGTCTATGATAGCCCCCCAGCCTGGTGAAGGAAGTGTGAGAAAGACGGGGTGGGAGCAGGTGCGGCCGCGTTGCGCATGTATGCTCGAACGATGAGATCAACTTCACCGTCCTGCACCGCCAGCGTCATTCGCTTAGCGCGCACTAGCATGACTCGTGGGCTCTACCCTGAACTTGTCGTGTCACTCGTACCATTTGAACCTCCTTCCACATGACAATATCCACATACAACACGTACGCATCGCCAATTTCTAAGGCCATCTGATGCCCAGCCACATGTGCCAATCGAGAGAACATCACAGCCCCACCGGGACCTTGAGTCGGCCCGCCTGAGGTGGACTGATGGGAAATTGATTAAATGCGATAAGTCACCGCAGACATTCCGATGCTTCCCACCCGCCGTTGCACTACGGAAATGCCCACACGACGGCAAACCGGACTATGGAGAAGGTTCTAGAAGCTTCTCATGTCATGTGTGCCCATATAGTCCGACATGAGGCCACGTTTGACATCTCGATCCCATCCTGCTCCCACCATGCCTTATGTAAAGCCACTCCGGACTACCGGGCATTTTACCTACAACATAGTCACCAACCACACGACACTGACATCACCGACACGTCTCACGGCCACTGTCAAACCCAGTTTCAAGCAATTCAACTACCATTATCGTACTGCCGCACCAGGCACACAGCACCATCTTAAACTATAATAATATCGAAGTGGAAAGGAGAGTTGATGGACTAAGAAAAAAACAGGAAACCTACACGTCCGTACGTCCAACCCAGTGCCGAATGCGACCGCTCCCGCAAAACTGAAATATCTGTACTACAACATCGTCTGTGCGGGCCGTACGACCCAATATAATTTCTGAAACAACATATCCCATATGTTCATAAATGCTTTTTACTGTATCCAAAGGTGAAATGCGAGATTCGAGGGGCGCGGGCCCAATTTAGTTCTGGATGTAGTCTCTCTACCATCGTAGCATCATTCTCTTCGTATGCATCGTAAAGTCAATCCAGTGTAAGTAGCGAGGCCAAGTTGGTGGTATAGGCCGTTAAACGTTCGTCATCGGTGTCGTTCATGGGCGCCATCGCACGTCTCTTTGAAGGAGGGATGATACGTGTGACGACTTCATTTCGTGCGTAGAGCTGAGATTTCGCTACTGTCCTACAAGAATTTCGACATTGGATTGTGATGATAGCTCGTCGCTTCCACGGTTTTGATGCCCGTTTTGTCGCGGGCGGCTAAAGCCCTGTCCTCGCTCGGGGAGAGGTCCACGAGGTTGTCTCGATGGACGGTCGTCGTAGTTGGTACTAAAAGTACGGTGGCCTCCAATGGGGCCGGGCGCGTCCCAAGACGTCATTTGACGCAGGGAGCGCGGGCTGCTTTTTTGCGGGTAGCTAGAGTTTAGTTGCATCCGGTTCATTTCCCTCTCAAGCAGGCCATCATCGCGTTGAGACATAGAGCCTGTCGTTGGCGTGCCGTTCGGGTTCGTTGAACTTCCACTGTAGCCGAGACCTTCAAGGGAGATGCCACCAGGACGGCCAATAGGATGGCTAGCGGTCGATGGTGCGGGTGAAGGTGTGTACGATCTAAGATCGGCATAGGACTTGGCACCGCGAAGGTTGGGGACTGCGTTGAGCCCGCCAGGCGAATCAGGGAACCCGAGAAGGCCCGATGGCTGACGATTGAAGGCGTTATAAAATCCACCCTCGGCGCGGACATCACTGAAATCAGTGGTCGCTGCGCGATTAAGGTTTCGGCGCGGTTGCTCCATCTGGTTGCTGGGCATTTGAGGCATTGGTGGGCTGAGCCCCTGGTTGTCATATACCTTGAAGATATGCACCTGTCGCTGATCACCAGTGCCCTTGGAGATATGCGCAAGGCCTAGCTGGTGAGCCAGTGTATGAATGGTGCGGCGCATGATAGGGGTCAACGTAGAAGGGAACGTCATGCTATCGCGATCCTTGGTCTCCTTGAAGAGCGCCAACTGGGTGTAAAAACTGAGCACTTGGGGATCATTGAGATCGACGTCTAGGATTTTTCGTTAGTTACGGACCCGGATGGGAGGGCTCGAAGATGGGAGACATACCAACTGTCTGGGGTGCACTGCCTCCCCGCATGGCGGACACTGGCGAGGGCGAAGTAGCGGGCATGTGCGATGCAAGGGAGGTGAAGGAAGACTGTGACTGGAGACCACCACCAAGGGGGCGGTGTTGCTCCTCGAGCTGTCCGCGACGCTCACGCTTTTCACGTTCAATGCGCTCGCGTTCGGCCAGTGGCAGCATTTTCTTGTACTCGACGCGCAGCTTCCTGCCGTTGAGTTCAAAGTGGTTCATCGACTCGATGACAGCTGCCGTCTCCTCGGCGGTTGTGAAGTTGGCGAAAGCCAAGCCACGGAACACACCATTGTCAAAGTGATAATTGAAGGCGTAGGGCAGGGGTAGGCGCAGTTCGGTCATGAGGTTTACGAGCTGCTCCTTCTTGACGGCGAAGGGAATATTCTTGATGACGATGGCGGTGGGGATGAGTTCCTCGTCGACATCGTGGCCGTAACTGGGGTTCTGCATGGCGTTGAGGTTGTTGTTGCTGAGAGCGAAGCTAGGCAGACCCTGGGGCTGCTGCTGCTGGTCCATCCATCCCTATTAGTAACAGATGTCAGTACCCGTACCAGTACCGAATTCCACGTTGCCACGCTGGCGCTATGATGATGATAATGATGATGATGATGATGCTTACCGTTGGCAGCGCACTGCGTCCTGCTCCGCCGCGCTGCTGCGACTTGATGCGAGCGGCACCGCCTCCGAGCGAGCCCAGGCCGCCGTTCTGGGAGAAGACAGTATTGTTCCAGCCCTGAGGGGCGCCCATGTCGTAGCCGTAGCCGCCGGCGTGCATGGTCTGGTTCAGGCGCTCATAGGCACGCGGCTGGTCGTAGGAGCGCTGGTGTTCATCCTGCTGGTACATGTTGGGCTGGGCCACTTGGCCGTAGGCGTCGAACTGGCGGGAAGGCATGCGATGCAGGGAGCCCGTCTGAGGCTGGTTTCGTTGGGCAATGGGCGACCGCGACGTCGTCTGGTCGTACCCGGAAGAGTACATTATATGCGGTTCAGATTAGGGGGTCTGTGGCGCAGTGGGAACCGTTGCTGAGGTCTGAGGTGCAAGATGAGCAGAAAATTAGGCCGGAGGTAAGAGTCGGGTGGCCCAAGCGCAAGTGTCGTGAAATGAGCGGAAGGCCAGCGTCGCAAACAATCAAAGGCGAATCGGAGGGATGAAAAGGGGGGGGGAGATGACGCTCGAGCGGCCGTGGTCGAGGGCTGGCTGGTGAGGATGGCTAATGATCAGGGATTCCCGGCGGACCCAGCTCCAAAGTCCCCTTTCGAGCCGCACGTCTCAGTGGGACGCGAACAACAGGCTAGCAGACGTCAGAGGGGTTCACTATCGCCAGGGACGACGCGACTGGTGGGTGGTGGCCTTGGTAGGGAGCAGGGAGGACGACTGAAGGCGACGCTTGGTGCGCAAAACTCGCCCACTACCCAAGACTAACGGCGCGGGGAGACGGCTGCACACGTGCGTTGCTCCGAAGCAACCAAGATATGAGTAATGACAGCTGGGAAGGGATGGAATGGGCTGCGCGCTGGTACATGCGAGACGAGAGTGACAGGTTCGCCGACAGCCAGACGAGAGACGAGAGACGAGAGACGGGATGGGGACGAGTGCAAACCCGCTTGAGGCCGACGATACCATGTACCGTATACGCCTGTCTGCGTCTGCGTCTGCGTCTGCCAACAAGAGGCGGCGGCGGCGGCGGCGGCGGCGGTGGCGGGCGGGCGGCCATGTGAGTAAGGGCCTGCTGTCTTTGCTGCGACCAAACTGCACCCAATGCATGCAATGAATGCACCTTGTTGCTCTACCGCCTATACCTACCGGTACTTACATGTACTGCTTCGTACTCGCGCGTCCAATCACGCTTGCATCTTGCATCTTGCATCTTGCATCTTGCATCTTGCATCTTGCATCGCCCGCTGCAGCTGCTGCAACCGTCGTGTGTCTGGCATTACTGGTACATTAGTTGTCAATCAGTCCCCCCTCTCCCATGCACAACAGACGCGCATCCCCGGGCCAAAGGCCTGGACAGGCTGGACGGGTGCCTGTACACCAATTACTCGCGGCACCCTTGGGCCTTGGATGGATGGCCCAGCTTCACAAAGGGGAGGGAGGGCTGATGGCCCGGCCTTCTGGAAGTCGCCAGGTCGCGGCCCGGAGCGTTAGCTTCCCTGCTAATAACGTGGGACAGTCACATATACTTTCTTCTCCAGCGCCACCTTGTTATACAACCTGACTGCAACTGCAACTGTGACTGTGTCTGCATCTTCTACACGTGCTGTTCACTGTTCAAAGTGGACGGGGGTGCTGCCTCGTTGGAGCCTGTCGTTGCAACGGGGGGGAGGGGAGGGGGGTGTGGAGAGGGTGAACGAGCCCACCACGCGACTCGTCAGCTGCACGTTGCTTCCCCCAGGGCCACCGCCAATCTCCCGATACACGCTTCACCAGATGTGCACAGTGCTATGTACATAAGTACATACAACCAGATTTGGTCGGCTTTCTTTCATCAATGTCGTTATTCATGCATACATAACCGCCTGGCCACACATAAACCACCCGCCAGCACAACTTCCATGCACACCCCCTCGCCGCCTGCCCCCTCCCACAAAAGCAGACGACCGCGAGCCGAGGCGACGTTGCACCGCATACATACTCACTGCAAACGCAAACTTCTTTCCGCCAGCCCCAGTCTCGAGTTCCACTGCCATCGTAGCCGCTACCAGACGATCGCAACGGCATTCCACTTTTTGTCATGTCTCCGACTGGCTGACCACGACAGAAAAGCCTTGAAGGATCGCTTACACGCATGCATTGAAAATCGTGTGATTCCGACCACATGGGCCGACCCTTTTTGGCCCCTCATCTATCCATTTCCAACGAGGTCCCGTTGCTGCCGCTGGTAGCCTGGCAGATTACGCCATGGGCCGGTATCGTGGCCGCCTTCAGTCCTCAAAATCGACCAGTCGTGACCACTCCGTCTCGCCTACACGTCGGAATTCCGCGCCAGCTGCAAACTGCCCGCTCGCTTCCCATGCTTGCATCGTCGCCTGGTCGTACGGCCCGTTGACATCCTCTTCCGGCGCATTCAGCCAGTGAAACTCCCACTGTACAGTCTCCGGGTGCGGGTTCTTCCAGTCTTCTCCCGTCTCTCTCTTGTATTGTCGCATAATGGACTCGCGGGGAAGTTCGTAGATGTCTTCCACTCCGCGGTCCGAGAGCCGGCTCGCGCATTCTGTAATCGAATCGATCGCCTGCTTGGCTTTTGCCGCGGCTGCCTCTTGCGCGGGATCGGCGTCGACTTCCATGGCCTGCTGCTGCTGCTGCTTCTTCTTCTTGGCCCAGTTGCTGATTGCCTTCTTCTTCGGTGCAGCCTTACCGTAGCGTACAAGCGCCTCCATGGGTGTCTCGCCGACTTCTAGATGCATGATCAGGTCTGACAAGACGTCGCTGGTAACAATCGAGTCCTCTGCCCTCTCGCGGGCCTTGAGCTCAGCCACCCTCTTCTCATGCGCCTCCTTTGCCTTCTTCATGTCTTTCTTAGAGATGCCCTCGAGCCATGAATCCTGAGCAGCCTCGGGATCGAATGCTTTGCGCACAAAGTTGCCAGCTTCGTCAAATCGGCCTTCCTCCTGTTCAGCGCGCATGTTGAACGCATCGAGTTTGGGTGCATGCTTCTTCTTGCTACCTGCACCAAGCTCCTCGTCCATGTCAGACCCCAGTCGATCGCGCTCTTCGTCGTCGCCCTCCTCACTGCTGCTCTCGACGTCTTCGGTCCCGCTCTTTGGGCCCTTTGTGAAATCTACTGCAACGTGACCTCCAGACTTGCTGTTCTCTTCTTGGCCCTCAATCTCTTCATTGTCCAAGAATCGCAACTGCTTCTTCTTGGTCTGGCCTCGACGTAATTCTTCATCGTGCTCGTCGTCCTTGTCCTCATCTGCGAACATATCGTCGTCGTCATCTTCGTCGTCTTTGGGGGGCTTTGGCTTTTTGCTGAACTGCGCCTCGGCACGAGCGTCGAAGTTCTCGGTGGAGCTGTCTGAATCGTAGCCGTCGATGTTGACCGCGTTACGCTTGATTCCTGAGGTTTTTCCTATAACGTCAGCTTCTAGGGCAGGATCTTCTTCATCATCTGCATCCGGAGCCAGCGTCGAGGGATTGCGGGGGTCAAAACGTGGTTTCTTGGTGGAGGGCTCGTCGGTGTCCAGGTGGTGGGTGCGCGTGAATTGCTCGCCAGCACGTTTTGGCCGTGCGGGATTGTACGTGCCACTAGAGCTAGCCATGATTCACGAGTGCGTGTCGTGTTGTGGTCAAGTTGATGTTTGTCAACAATTTGTCCCGGCGGCCAGGCAGTGACGTCTTTGGGCGCGCTCTAGAAATTTGGAGCTCGGACCAATTGCGCGGTGTTTCTAAGGTTCACAGTTCCGACGTGCACAAACGGCGCAAACGGCTAGCCGCAGTGTTACCTATACTGTAGTTCGTCATCTCTAGTCGCATACATCTACTATTCTATCTCTCACCACCTCTTTCCTTCCAACTCGCCAATTTCTCCTGCTACTCAGCCCCCATTAGCTGCTCACCACACACGTTACCCTACGACACTGTGCAACCAACATGGTAGGTGCGACCCCACCACTTTGCTCTCTCTCCACTCACACATGCAGTTCAACCCAAACTTTTACGATCAAGACGATCCGATGGCCATGTACACATCTATGCGCCGTGGCGGCGCTCCCAGGCGATTTGACGAATACTTTCGATGCTACCCTATTGTCATGTTGCCTGGCCCAGAGCGCGAAGAGGCAAACCACGGCGGCAAAGTGTTCCTTCCTCCCAGCGCTCTCGACAAACTCACCAGGCTGCACATTACGTATCCCATGCTTTTCGAGCTCATAAACGGAAAAGAGGATGGCAAGAAGACACATGCAGGTGTTTTGGAATTCATCGCAGAAGAGGGCAAGATCTACCTTCCTCACTGGCTCATGGAGACACTCAAGCTCGAACCCGGTGATCTCCTCCAAGTCAAATCGACCGATATACCTCTCGGCACCTTCATCAAGCTACAACCTCAAGATTCTTCCTTTCTCGACATTTCAGACCCCAAAGCCGTCCTCGAAAACGCGTTTCGCAACTTCTCCTGCCTTACCACCGGCGACATCTTCACATTCTCGTACAATGACAATGTCTACAGCATAGCTGTCTTGGAGACAAAGCCAGAGCACCCGAGCAAGGCCGTATGCACCATCGAAACCGATCTGTCAGTTGACTTTGCACCACCTGTAGGCTACCAAGAGCCGCAGCGAACGAGCGGCACAAGCACTCCACGCAGCGGGAAGAGCGTCATGGCTGGTAAAGGAGGTACTCTACACTCACACGGCACCATGGCAGAGGCGATCAACTATGCAGCCATTGCCCCATCAGCAACTACTGCTGCTAGCGGGGCCAAGGCGACATCCTCTCATTTCCTCACCGCCGGCCACAAGCTGTTGAAAAAGGGCAGCAAGGCACCCACTCCACAAGCTTCTACACCTGTCGCAGGGAAGTCGACGAACCCACCTCCTACAATAAGGCGCACAAACGGGCCGCAACCACTGAGGTTGCCCCCGAACAAGCTGTTCTTCGGGTACGAGATCAAGCCACTCAAGGGCAAGGAAGAGGAGGGTGAGCAGAAGGAGTCGAAGCACTTTGACGGTTCGGGCCAGACGCTGCGCAAGAAGAAAGGTGACAAGTGAGGTATATACCCCGGCTGCGGAGATCGGAACGATGAAGGAAGCATTTCACGGCGCTGAAACGGGATGTGCAGATATGCGAATGGACATGGCGTACGGAGTTTGAGCAGACATATACCTCGTAGTTTGGTGCAAAGATTAGTCGATATATCTGATTGCAAGTTTTCCTGGTCTTCTCATGCATGTGTCTTTGTATTCATCTTTTACCAAGGTATGCTGATGAAATAATAGGTACTGTTATGATTAGATGAGGCCAGCACTTCTTTGGGCAATACTATCCATGACCAAAGGACAAACAGTACGCATGTGTGTGTGGATTAATCAGGCATTACATTCATCAGCGAAACCTTGTTCCCGTCCATGGTATGCAAATTCCTGGGGCATTGTAATTTGCCGCCCTCATCCTACTAGAGTCCAGCACTCGCACCTGAATACCCACGGATGCTCATAGAAGACAGAAAGAACGAGATATCAACTACACATGCCGCCTTCCATCGTCGACACAGGCCGGCATTTCACATGTCCTCCTCGTCACCGGCCTCATCCTTGACCTTCTTGCCCTCACTCTCACTACCTTCCTCAGCTTCAGCTGCAGACTTGGCCTTCTTGGATGGTGTCTTGGGCTTACGCGCGCGGGGCTTCTTGGATGGTGTCTGCTCAGCTTCCTCGGCGTCATCGACACCTGCGTCCTCAAGCGTCGCGCTTAATGGGCGTCTTCTTCTTGCTGGGCGTCTTCTTCGTGGCGCCACCTTCGGGGAGAGTCCAACCCATGGATTCGTAGAAGTCGCGCTGTTTGACACGGAGGGCGGAGATGCGGTTGCGGATGCTGCCTGTTGTGGTGTCTGGATGGAGGGGTTAGTCGGAAGAAGATGTTAGGGGTGGGAAGCACTTACCAGGGAAGGCGGTGGTAAGCTGCTCATACTCGTCCGGCTTAACATAGCGGCCTTGGGTGATGAGAAGGAGCTTTAGGTGGGGCTGTTAGCATGGGTGTGCATGGGGTGCGGTGTATGTACCTTGTTGTCATTGGGGCCTTCCCACTTGAAGGGCTAGAGGTTGTCAGATACGGGTTTAATCATAGGTTTGGTGTCTACTTACACCCTCGCCGGCATCACCGTTGGCTGCAATGGCCTTTCTAGAGGCCATGATGTTTGTTGTTGGAGTATCCAGGTAGTATTGTGGTGTGCGGTGCTCGAGTAGTGGAGGACGAGAGTTGGAGGGGAGATGGTTGGGATTACTTTGTGTGTTTCTTGTGCGCAGAGACGCAGAGCGGGGGCGGTGAGAGTGCGAGTGTGGTTGAGAGGAATGGTGAAAGTGAGTCTCCATCTTAAGGTTCTACAGCGGTTGGTGAGAGATAGTTGGAGATACCGCCCTGCACAACATGGTTCACTCTCACCGTGAGTTATGCGCGCACAGTTTCAACGAATGGAGTGCAGCATAGGTACAGAAAGAATCTACGTAGAAAAACAGTCCTCATATAGCCATATAGTAGATCAGTGCGCATGCTCAACACTGTGGTTAATTCAGGCTGCAAAAGACTCAGTAGCAAATTTGTTTTCTACAACTTTGCTCGCTTCGAGGTTGAAATGTTCTGGATCGGGCTGTCCTGAACTCTGTGATGACGCCATCGGCAATTGGGCTCTTCTGCTCCAAGTCGTGCAGCAATCTCTGTTTCGCCTTCAGTTGTCCTCGGCGACCCGTTTGGTGTATATCATTATTTTTTCGCCGGTTAGGGCGAAGAGTAGCTAGATGGCACTGTAGGCGAGACTGGCATCCCTACATCTGACTCGAGCGTACAATGAGGTTTGAAGTGATAGCTTGGTACCCATGACAAGGCCTCCGGCTATGATGGATATAGGAATGGATGATTTACAAAGACAAGAACAGACGATTAGTAAAAAGAAGACAACACAATTGCCGGGCTAGACTCCGATGCCGATCTTGGAATGGCAAAACTGATACCGCTGTCATACTGCATCCTCACCGCTACGCAAAGTAGGAACCTTGACTTGGCCGAGATATTATAATGAGGCCATATACGAGCGGGCAATTTCTGGTTTACGGCCAAGCTGGTTAAGCACGGAAGCGGAAGGCGTATCCGGAATATCTCCTGACAAAGTGGTTGCAGGCTGGATGGCAAGAATGAGGCATTGGGAGAAGACAAGCGAACATGAGGCTATGTAGGCCTTGACTAAACACCTTTACCTCGTGTTGCCCGACGGAAGCGCTGGTCCGCAGGAGCGTCGAGGTGTACGTATGCGTGGGCGGAGTGGAAACATGTGACTTGGGCGTCGGGCCCGGACCTCGGATCCGGGGAAGCTTCATTCCGCCAAATTAAAAGGGAAGAAAAAAAATATCATGGTGTTTGTCATGGGGCATCGGTGCCCCTGGCACGGTGCGGGTGTGTAGCTACAAAATGTCAAGCGTGAACGGGACGGTGTTCAGGCGTAGCCTAGAGTGTTTCAGCGCTGTGGCGGCGTCGGCGAGGACGCCCAGACATTTAGGGCTGACGTGTGCGGGTGGCGCGTTCTGTGGCCGGTGCGCATGTTGTACCGGTACCTCTTGCCAGGTTTCTCGCCTACCATGCCGTCTGATATTCTACGAAAACATCGACATGGCCCATGGAGATCGTCAGCAATCACCAATTCAGGAGCCCGGTTCCGTATAATTCGCAAGCTTATCTCCACAAGTCCCTAGCACCAGTGCGTTGTACACTCGCGCATGACACCGGCTCTTTTCTTGTCAGCCCAACTTCTCCTCCACAACATGCCGCTTATGGCACCACTTTTGCAAGTAACGTTTGCAAGTAATGTCTGCAGGCAGCATACTGCCGCAATTGATTGCCAGCAAATCTATCCTACCCAGGCATCTGAGCTCGCCGAGCTAAAGACAATGGCCGGAGCCTGCCCGCGTGACCAAGCCTTCCGCTGAGACATGTCCAAGGTCATGCACTCTGCCTAGGCTTGCTATTCGACCGCCAAGCCATCCGCTCCGAGTTGAGGTACGAAGCCTTTTGTGGTGGCTCTGTATGCAACATGTATTCCCCTGCCCGCACGTGGGCGTCGGCGGGCTGATCTACCCGATTCGGGCCTCGCTACTGAGATTGTCCTTACGCTTGGCCTTGTCCACGGCTCTACTGCTTCCGCATCTAATCGCTTGATAAAAGATGAGTAAAATCGTCGAGATCGGATCGGGCTGCAGTCGGACATGGGTCGGCTCACGTCAGTGTCAACCTTGAAGCAGTTCCCTACATACCAAGCACGCTTCGCCTCGGACTTCCCAATCCAATGTCCTCCAGCAATCATATACACTCTGACTCGTCCCCAGCTCCACCTTGACAGCTGTATTTTCACCCTTCATCCTTCTTTCCACTTTTTTCCCCCCCTCGGACGCTCTCCCCTATCACCACTTCTTGGCACCATGTGTATTCGCGTAGTCGAGAAGTTCCCTGTATGTGGCTGCATCTACCATGTTCACTCGGTGGATCGTTGCGCCTCCTATGGAAGGCATCCGGTTGTCGACAGGATCATATGGGTTGGGGCTTCCTGTCCGGATCATGGTGGACAGTCACACTGGACAGTGCCTATCGGAAGGACCGGCA
Source organism: Pyrenophora teres f. maculata (assembly GCA_014334815.1). Taxonomy (NCBI): domain Eukaryota; kingdom Fungi; phylum Ascomycota; class Dothideomycetes; order Pleosporales; family Pleosporaceae; genus Pyrenophora; species Pyrenophora teres. The sequence continues at coordinate 1,340,653 of CP060570.1, forward strand.
GTGTAGACAGCTACCCGCATTTACCCACAACGCCGATTACCAACATGAGCCTTTTCATACGAGGCACTCGCTTCAAATAGCCTCATGGAGGCGCCAGAGCTCGAATCTGGTACATGCTCACATCGGACCACGTCCTCAACGCACGGTTTGTACCTTTGTTGACGTTGTTTGGTACCAAAACTGACGGACTGGTATCCAAAGTACACCTGCAATGCTGAATAGTATCGCAACATTGTTAGGCGACCCGAACAGCACACGAGCCCATCTGCTACTGTGCAGTCAACATCCACCGTCGAAATGTTGGCATCTTCACAGAGCGGAACACCCTTCCCCAGCTATCAGGAACTAAATACAACACAGGGAAGAGTAGGAAATTAAGACCAAGTTGTAAATGTACGCACGCAGACATTCCTCGGACCGGCCCAACACGGACCGACAGATCCGCGAGCCCACTCATTATGATTATGACAGAGAGCATAGGGACACTATATCGAAAATCAATGAGACGAACTCCCTATCCACCATGAAAAACCACTACCCGTTGTCAACCTATATTCTGTCGCCTAGGGTACCGCTCCCCACACTGCTCCCCGTATCGCAGACCGCTCGAAAATACCACTTCACTGCGTCGCACTTGCTCCCTACGCTCTTCCGTACGAACCGAATCGTGCCTGTGGGAATCTGCAACCGGTGATGACGCACTCCTCGGAGTGCGTATACTGACTGAGCCCAGACCGCGTACGATGTCCTGCGCGGCAATGCGGTGACGATCCTCCTCTATACTGGTAAGTCTCAGCCGCGCAGATGAGGGACGCTGTGAGGGCATCTCACTTCGCACCGTCGATCCAGCGTTGCTGTATACACTAGATGGTTTCGGGGAGATAATGCCCGGTCCTGACTGTGACTGTGCTCTAGTGTCAGGAAGCGACTTTCTGCCATGGGGACGATGGGGTTTTCTGTTGGAGAGATGCGACAGTCTGTTGGATGTATGCGGCGCCTCCATATCTGGAATATAAGACTGGCTGTTCAAAGACCTGAGGCCAGTAACGCTCGAGTTCGGGACATCAGACGAGCGTTCCCCCGCCCAGTCAACAGATCTAGCGCGTTCCACATGGGTACCAGAGCGCATCATCGTTTCCATGAGAAGGGTATTTGACTCGGAGTCTATGGTTGGCGTTGCAGAGCGCTCGAAATGAGGCATGCGCTGAATCTTACTCTGGCGAATCGAGTAGTTGCTCAGCAACGGATACTGAGTCAACCTGCTCCTAGCTTCATTGATATTACGCTGGAGTGCTACGAGGCGCTCAATGTCGCGTTTCAGTTCCCACTGCGCAATGAGATTGAGCTGCACATCCGCTTTGAGATTAGTCCCGCACAGACTCTCAGCTTCTTCATACTGGCTCTCCCCGCTGGCGGACGTCATCACTCCGGTGCCAAAACTATACGTGGACGGGCTGGCAGAAGGCTGCCCACTCTGACTCAACGCCTCCTCGAGAATCATCCTATTCTCGTTGTACTGAAGAGCCCGAGCCGTCAGTGCGTAGTCCTGCAATCTCACGACCAAGCATGCACTCGCCCTTGCCACTTGGCCCACAGTGTGGTGCTTGGATCGATATGTGCACGACGTAAACACGCCTGGAGACGGTAGTCGCCTCTCCAGCGTCTCGGGCCATGAGATTTCCTTCTCCTCCATCTCCTCATCTTCCATGGTACTGAACGCTTCCACCCGCAAAGCATCAGGGTCGTCGATGCAGAGAGCGCGTTTGTGTCGTTCTCGGTTGAGTGCGCAGACGTTTCTGTCGAAGACGCCGGCTACGGCGACGGATGCGGGATGTGTGATTGTGGTTGGTTCGAGGTTGGAAAGAGAGGATATAGTGCGTTCGTCTGGGTATGTGAAGTCTGGCTGGCATGTTAGCGGGGTTTAGAGGAAACGATGCGATGACACAAGTAATAAATTATGAAAAAACACACCATTTTCATCCATTTTCGCCATGGCAGAGGACCAATACGACCGTGCTTCATCCATCTCTTGCCGTGTAATATATGCTCTTTGTCCTTCAGCCATGGACTGATTCGCATACTCTTGGTGAACAAGCAGCTGACTCTCTATGTCGTGATGAGTGCTTGAAGACTGTCCTACCACACTGACTTGATCGCTAGCACCCTCGACGAAACTCCATGGCCGAGGTGCCGGTACACCTGATGGACGTAATGACGAATCTGCGACGGAGCTGGAATATGGGCCGGCTACCGCGTTATTGGCATTATTATCGTTGACGGTATAGATACCACCACACGTCGTGTACGTCGACGAGCCCACGGCCTCTTCTCCTCCCTGTTCCTGCTCCTGACCTTGGGCCTCCACCTTTCGCTGTTCGTCCCTCGCAAAACGACCATCAAACATCGACATCTTCATACCATTGTCCCGCTCACCCTCATCCCTGGCCATAGCACCAGCCTCCCCACTCTCATACTTTTGAACTCGATCCGACAGCAGGGGGCTGAGACGGTGACTTTTCAACGGAAGAACGGGTGGGCTGGACGCCATGTCTGGGCTAAGACTTGACAGCATAGGTTGTAGTAGGCGTGTAGGTGTGGATGCTACTCGACCTTTGTAAGAGGAGAAGAGAGGGGGAGGCGAGGAAGGGGGTGTGGTGGGCATGTCGTTGTGGGATTTTTTAGGGGTGGGGCTATCTGAACCATCAAAGGAACACATGGATGAGGAGCGAAATGGGGGGAAGGGAGGGGAGGAGGAGGTGTAGGGGTCACGTGGTTGTTCCGGAAGGTGTGCATCTTGGGGGTGGTGGTGGTACATGAGTTTGATGTTGCTTCCAAGGGTGGAAGAAGATGAGAAAGAGGTGAAATTTACTTGTTAGGGCGAGCGAAGCTGATGCTTTATGCTACTCGTAGTACACTCTGTTCTTGGTTTCCCAATACTTTGCCCCTCTCCCAGGCCGTGCAGATGAATGCAGACGTGATGTGGAGCTCAGGGTCTAGACGATATCGTTTTTATTCTCTTGCAGCTGATGAACGGACGGTATGGAAGTATGTATGTGTCAACTGTTGGGTGGCATACATGTGAGCATGACTCCGCTGACGTACGTTATTCTGGGTGTTTTGGTAGGCGCCATATTGCCATGTAGACACTGGGAACATCAATACAACGCTTTCAGTACCAGTACCGTGCAAGTGTGAGATCCGACAATACCCGCTGACATTGCTGGTGCCGATGCCAGTGCCGATGCAGGTGCGTGCAGCTGAAGGAGTCACCCATGGATGTGCTCGCTTGCCGAAAGGAGAGAGGAAGGAAGGAAGGGCGGCCTAGGCATCTACGCTCTTTGCTTACACATTAATATACGCACTAGACTTCATTCGCTGCTCTGCAAGCGTAGCTGCGTGAGTGGTGTGTAATTTAAGCGCTGACGATAACGAACAAACAAGTCCACAGTTCACACAGCAAAAGTCCCGGACTTCGTATCTCCTAAATACTACCCTCATAGAAAACCGGTTTTCTGGATTTTCCTCCGAAACCCTTCATATGTCCCTCCACCCCTGTTTCTATCCTTCCACCCACCCCAAACCCAAGCCTGGGTATATATTCAAGAACAGGAAAGATATGAAATCGTAAACCTCGTTACCGCTGATGATGCCAGTTGCCAATAAACACCCCAAACCTTGTGTGAAAGCCAGCTCGAAGCCTGTGGAGAAAGTAAAAAGAAAGTTTGTACACTGCGCATGCTTCTGCCTGCTACCCTGCCTCTGTCTAGTAATTTGCGCCATGCTCCTCCTTGGGTTTATACATGATAGTGGTTAAGAACTATGTTTTATTAGCATAAAAAACCCCTGTCCGTATATCAATCCAACGTACCTTTTGTTTGTACCTTGTCGTCGCACTGGTTGCTAAGATGTTGTCCTTGATACTACTCGTCGCCAGATGGTTCAGCACGGTATGGTTCGGGTGAATTAGCACACTGCTGTCGTCCTTCATGGGCGTCGTGCCGTTCAAGATACTCTTGCCGAGGAAGCCGGGCAACGATGGGGGAGTAGGCAGATTGTTCGTCATGGCGTTTGCACGAGCGTAGCGCGAGGATTCTTCGGGGGCATCAAGGTCGATGAGATAGCGAGGAATGTTCTGATGGTACCTTTTGGTTGGTTCAGGCTTGACAGGCTTGGCGGGTTCGGGGAGGGGAGCTTTGATGGTAGGTTGGACTTGGGGTGCTGGAGGTGGGACCTGGGGCGGGTACAGGGCAGCGTCGCGTTCTTGTACGGGTGTCGGTGCGTCAAGCGTGTTGGTCATGTCCTTGGATGGGCTGGTAGCGAGCGCTGGGGGCTCAGGATACGGGACTTCGATGTAGTTGACGAGTATGTTTGTGTAGTCGACTGCCGTGGGCAGCTTGTCGCTCGTCCGCATGTCGTTGTCGACGAGAAAGGTGAGATGGTGGGTGCCTGGGGTGACGGAGACGTAGGCAGAAAGGGCATCTGGGTTCTTGCTGGGGCCACTACAAGTTCAGACATGTCAGTATCGGTGTGCAGTGTAACGGTGGGCAGGAGGAAGATGCGCAATGCATCGAGGATCTGGGTTCGAAGGCTGTGACCCAATATCAAGCACGTCGAATTGATTGACGAGGTCTCAGCCAGGGTGGAGCGGATGGACAGCCACGCGGGTATATGCAGGAGCAGCACGGACAGCCCATGCGCCGAGACAGTGAGCAAACCAATGGACTTACTTTCGATGTAGTTTGTACTTGCGATTCCAGCCTGCAAAAGTACCCGTGACATATACGCGCTCGCCAGGGCCTTCCCACTCGATCAGGGTGGGGACGGTTGGGCGGCCGGTGCTGGGTGTCTTGAACTCTTCTCCGAGGTCATCGTCGTCGGCGGTTGTGGTGCTGAGCATTGAGGAGCGGCGTGGCAGCATGCCCTCGGCGTCGCTGTCCTGGATGGGGCTCCATATCTCCTGGGCCGAGATGATGGGTGATCCGGGCGTGTGCACCTCCTCCTCAATAGGCAGCGGCAGGCGGGGCGGGCGGCTGAACTGCGACGAGGGAATGTAGTCCTGCGAGGCATCGGCGGGGTCTATCGAGCACAACCGTTCGGGCAGCTCGTCGCGCAGACCTTGAGGCACGTCGACGGGCAGCGTGGGCGCATCGATGGGCGGCGAGGGCGAGGGCGCCCGCTGAGGCTCCGGCTCTGGCTCAGACACGGGCTGCTGCACTGCTTCGGCTATGGGTGCACTAAAGGGCGTCGTCGTGTTGCTGGTCGTCGATGGGCGCTGCGGCGGGGTGAGGGCGCGGGGGATCTTTTCCCTCGCCGGCTCCTTGTTCTTGTTGTGGGTGCTCTGCTCGTTGCCCATGGCGGCGTCGCTATATGGGGGGTTGTGGCTGTGGTGGTTGTTGTAATGCTCCTGGGCGGCTCGTAGCTGGCTGGTGACTGCTCGGGTGCTAGTTCCCACCGTTTGCGCTCGTCCACGCGAGAGCGGGCGGGCCGACGTGGGATGGCTCTCAGCGTTCTCGAGGCTCACAGACGGGGCGGCGGGGGCTTTGGCGGTGCTCAACGCCTGGATGGACTCGCGCCTCCGCGCCGAGTGAAACTGGCTGTGCGGGGGGTGGTGGACGCGTTCGCGCTCTCGCTCATGGTGCGCATGCCCATGTGATGTTGTCACATTGTTGGCCGTGGGAGATGCCGGCTTCGACGACGGTGACGTCGTCGACGAGGACCGCGAGTGCTGGTTGCCCATGGATTCCGCCTTGCGGCTCGGGGGAGGTGCTGCTGGCGGTGCGTACGAATGAGGCCTGTTTCACTGAGGACATGGCATGCATGGAGAAACGTTGGATAGACGTGGAGAGAGCTTGCACCCACACTGGCACTGAAGCTATCGCGCCCCGGTCTTGGGATAGCATGCAGCAACACACAGGGATCAACATTTCCATGGCTGCATCAATCAATCGCCGGACCTCCTCCGCACCCGCCAATGCCGCCTATCGTGGGGCTAGTAACCGCTTCGTGGGTGCACGCGTCTGTCTGACCACCCCCCCAACGCGACAAGACGTCACCATGAGTCCCGAGTAAAGCACACGACCCGACATCAACCCACAGACTATACCCTACCCTCTACACCATGGACGCCGCAACCCTCTTCTCCTTTGCTGCCCGTTTCTCAGTCCACCTAGTCCGTCTCACCTGGTGGCCCATCAGCAAACTTATCAATGCCTGCATCATCCTGCTACTCCCCTTTTACAATCTCACCACCTTCATTCTGCTTCCATTCATCCACCTCGCCCACGCCATCATCGCCATTCTATCTACACCGTTCAGAGTCAAGTGGCTGGAGCAGATAGAGGTGAGCGATTATTCATTTGTCAATCTCAACACAGGGCGGCTAACTAAGGCATTGCATTGCAGACATTGTACGTTTTTCTCGGCACAGCTGGCCTCGTCGGGTGCCTCACCGGCGCCACTCTATTCGTCGTCTTCAGGTTCCTATCAACAACTCTCCATCTCGATGCGCCACTTGTGCCCGAAGAGCCTGACAAGGGGAGAACTGCCGCTGAATATCGTGCCGCACGCCGTGTGAGAAAGGAGCAGATGATCGACGATTCACCGAGCGCCACCCCAATTGTCTTGAAACGAGTCCCTGGGCCCCGCAGCCGGGGATTGCTTTCGCAAGCAATCATCGAAGAGGAGGATTCAGACTTCTTTTAAGCCCTCGACTGTGCTTGGCCGCTATTATTAGGTGCAGTTGCATCGGCCACCAAGGTAGAGTGTCCGGAATCCCTCCAATGCAATGCCTCCCTTTCATCACTAGGCCTCTGAAGGAAAAGTGCCGTGGTATGCTCCTCAACAAGACTGGCCTTGCTAGTCTTCACTTCACCAATCCCGTCTTCCGTGTCAATCTCGTGTAACTCCCAGGAAATGTCCGATAGAAAAGATGGCTTTCTCCGCATGGCCGGCGTCGATGGCTGTCTGGGCTGTGGGGGTGGCCGATGTTCGTTCTGGCGTAATTGCGGCCTGCTGCATGTCAGCCTCATCAGATCGTCCCGGTAGCGCCGCGTATTGACCGCGGCAATATTCTTGCGCCTTGGCCCAGTCACACTCACGTTGTGGAGACGCTCTCCTTCTCATCGCTGCCAGCTAGAGTGAGCCAGTGAAAGACGACCGCAGCCCATGTAACTAGCGTCCTCCATCAGCATATGCCAATGGCTCGTAGTCATGAACATCATACCGTCCAAGGTACAAATGGTGAGGCAGACCTAGCAAAAAGCAGAAATTAGTACCCTTCGAGTTCTCCAAAGAAAGATTTGACTGACGAAAGCCAATTCTTTCCCCACAAGAATAGTTAGAGCCGCGAGATTTCCAGCTGTTGGGACAATGACGAGCACGCATCCGATGAGCGTCTTCCAGAGTAACTTTTCGAGCTTGCATGTCATGACTTGGCTAGAACGCTGAAGGTCGAAGGCCGCTTTTTGCTTTGCAGTGCGACTCAAGGTGCCAATTCCTTGTGCTACTCGATTTGCAAAACCTGCACCGAACGCTTTGCTGTCTTTCACCAAAGGACTTAGGAGGTAGATGAATACGAGGGTAAGGTAGAGGTTCATGACAATGTCGCATGTCAAGAGTGGGATGACGGCGTATCGTTGCAGTCCAATGCGGCAGCGTCCGTCTACGCTAGAAAGCCAATACACAGGTGAGATGACGCCAGCAAGGCAAATAGTGCCAAGGCTGACAACGATGGCAAGTGTACTGAGCAGCCAGAAGAAATCATGCTTCCGGGACAGGTGGGACGCTCGCATGGCATGGACTCTTTCAACAAGGAACAGGTACCTGTAGATGACATGATAAATTGGTACTCGTGGATAGAGTATCCGCGAGGCTTACATGGTCACCTTACTACTCGCATAGAAAGTGATGCAAATCCTCATCGAAGCCTGACAGCTTCCGTTATCCTTGAGACCGAGGCCATTGTGGACAATGGCAGAGGCAAAAACGAAGCCAATTGAAAGGATGTAGAGGACCAAGACGTAGACCTGTGTCAGGGTTATGCGGTGGAGTGAGTTTCGATCGAACAAACGGACGCGATATCCTGATGGCGTTAGTTGTAGTGTCATGTTTTATTGCACACATAAAAGTGATTTGGGTACCGAGTAGTCCAGACAATAGACAGATACAGATCTTGGAGGTCACTACGAAACATGTCCGTGGTCCTACTGGCTCGCCATATACAACGGGGCTGTGTGCGGATGAGCCCGGCTCATTGAAGGGAAGTGGTGTTGAAGATGCCGCTGTTGCAAGTAGTGACCAAACCCAAAGCATTGTGGTGAGAAGGCGACGCAAGACGTGTAGATTCTAGGTAGGGTAGGTAAACATAAATCGTAGGGTTTAGGAGATGGTAGTGGCGCTTTTGAGCGAAGAGGTCTAGGTCTCATCACGTCGGCCGCACGTTGCTGTAACGATGCTGTGTACGACGGTCAACTAGGAAGGAGCATACAGATGGCTTGAACGTTGCTTCCTTCACATGCACATGGCTCATCGTTTTGTCGCATCGTACCTTCCTATTTAGCGACTGCTTCACCTACATGTATGTACTGCCTCTCGCTCCCCGTGACCATGGAATAGTGGACGAGACGTAGATATGTACAGTCATCTCTCTGCTAACCTTGAAGGTAGTACATACGGTATATGCGGTGTCAGAGCAACTGTACAAGCTATTTTTGGTCCCCATATGTCATGAAGCTCGCTTCCTGCCATGCCATGGAATCGAGGTGGTATAGACGGAGTTCCGAGGTGGTGATGCGATTATGTACAACCAAGCTCTCGGGCTTGGTAGGAGTAGTGTTTTGCCTTTGCTCTTTGCTCCGAACCAACCCACCCAATCAATTCGATGCCGAACAATCCGGATTCATGGTCCGGATATGGACCAAGGTCGACCCGTGGTTGTTGTAGTCTTAGTCTGGACTAGGTAGCATACAGTTAAACCGCCCACAGCTCACTAACTGCTCGCACGTCATGCAGGACGGCCGGTAAAGGCTCTTGGATGGCGCGCTGCTGGGCACGCCATGGCAATTGTCACGATTGGCGTTGGAAGCGATCAAAATGGTGGGGCGTACTGCACCAAGTCGTCATAAGCGGGTTGGAAATAGCGCAGTGGAAGCGGTTGCGACGGAGCCCGAAGTTGGACCTTGCTCCGGGTGAGGTGAGATGGGAGGAGCCGCGTATGTCGGGCAGTCTACTCTTGTTTGATTTCAGCATCTTGAAGGATAGAGGAATGGTGTTTCACAAGGCCCAGTGGACTTTTTGGTGTGTTTGAATCGCGCAATTTCTTCTGCGTGCTGCGTGCTGCGTGCTGTGTCCTGCATCCCGTGTCCTGCAGCTAGCATGTGATGCATCCAAGGCCCTGAGAGCCCTGTTGTGGAGTTGCCCACGCCGCCGCCTACCACCACACGGCTGCGCCTGCCTGGTGAACCCTGGTCCCTGATGTGGGCTAAGCGAGATTGGCATTGAGCACTGCCTCCTCGCTCTATCAGCGCGTGCCTTTCATCCACTTCCGCTATCTTTCTTCCGACTTCGTACTTCGTACCCGCGCCCGCCTACTTCCAGACGGTCCTTGACGCTTCACCGAGGCCTTGACTTGTACCTTGTTTAATATTTCATTACTACTTCACCCTCCGCCACTTCTGATTTCTTTCAGATCCGCGCCACGTGCACCGCCATTCCCGACGAAAAGGAGGTCCGCCCCAAATCAACCGTCACGATGCGCAGAAGCGTCACCATATTCTTGCTGGTCACCGTTGTTGTTCTCGGCTTCGCAGTACACAGTGTATGGACACTCCTCGGTCTGCTGATTGCGACTGGCCGCGAAGATGCCATCCTCCGCGGAGAACTCCCGGCGCCAAACTCGAGCGCAATCAATGAGAAGCCGCAGTTGATTCCCAAGATCATTCACCAAACGTACATCAACGAGAGCATACCTGCCCACTGGAAGGCCCCCCAACAGAGCTGCTTGGACCTACACCCGGACTACGAGTACAAGGTACGATACATGGAGGGGCGATGAATCGACCCATTGCTAACAGAACGTAGCTATGGACCGATAAGAAATCCCGCGAGTTTATTGCTACCGAGTATGTCCCGCCGTCCGTGAATGCGCACAGCAGGCGCTGACCTCTGCAGATACCCATGGTTCCTCGAGACGTTTGACGGCTACCCGTATCCCATCCAGCGCGCCGACGCCATTCGATACTTTGTACTTCACCACTTTGGCGGAATCTATATTGATCTTGATGATGTATGCACCACCACCTCCCCGCTATGACTGGTGCGCGACTAACATTTGTAGGGATGCAACCGCAGTCTCGATCCTCTTCTCGCCTACCCAGCCTGGGTCCGTCGCACACTTCCCACGGGTATCTCCAACGATGCCATGGGCGCAGTTCCCCGTCACCCCTTCTTCCTCAAGGCCATCGATTCGCTTACCGACTACAACCGTCCTTGGCCACTACCTTACATCACCGTTATGGCGTCGACAGGTCCCCTATTCCTGAGTCTGGTCTGGAGGCATTACAACAATGCCGGACCCCTGGGTCATGAGCGTGTGCGCATCCTTTTCCCAGAGGAGTACAACACCCATGCGTGGAGCTTCTTCACTCATCACCTAGGAAATAGCTGGCACAGGACCGACGTCAAGGTCATCTTCTGGCTTGGCAGGCACTGGATGCTGGTTACGGTTCTCGGTTTCATTGTCGGCTTCACCATCCTCGGCATGCTGTACAAGTTCTTCGTCTTGAACAAGCGATCAACCGGACCTGGCTCTCCTAAGATGCGTTTCCTCAACCAAAGAATGCCATTCTACCGCCGCATAAGTCAAAAGAGCTTTGAGCTCGACGACCGCCACCAGGTCTAATTCACATTGTTAAGCGCACTGCATTTTCTGAGCGTTGTACCCAGTCTGGCATTTCTGGGCGTTTTAGTGTTTCGGCCGCTCCGCATTTTCACTTCTATCGATACTGTTGAATGAGGACCATGTGCCTTGCTATGTTTGTTTAACTTATTTTGGGACATTGGCCATGCCCGCTTTTTTGTTATAAAAAAAGGCTGGACCACTGTTATTGTAGAAAAGGAACTTTCAGGCATTCTCATAGAATGGCCAGACAGGCGCTGGACCACGGCTGCACGGTTGGCAGAACCGAGCATAATGCCATCAGGGCTTTATTGTACGTATCTAAACGAAGCGACACCGCTCGCGATAATATGAACATGAATAACATTGACCCACAATCCCCCTTTCAATAGTCAGCAAGTTCGGTGCAGTCTGCTGATCTAGCACTGATCAAAAGATAGACGCCGATCAGGCACTGAGTTAGCGCCTACCGCAAAGACGTGGAGATCAGATGCCTAGTGTGATGGCGTTCCTTGTCTCCCTGCACCTGGGTGACATAAGATACTTGATAGCGACAGTATCAGTGAACCCCGCTATCCCATTCCTTATGGATGTATCTGGCGCCTACAGTAGCTTTTGAATGCTGTATGTTAAGTATTTCACACGTCAAGGACATGGTGTGCAACCGCAGCAACGAGTTGTCCAGTCAACCCTAAGGCGGCAATGACGAAGCCGCCACTTCCGTGACTGCAGCTATTCCGTCATCGCCTGGCCCTACCAGAACAAGCAACTACCCAACTGCAGGGATCCGGATGTAGAGAAACAACGTTTGGCTTAGGGCTCTAGTACGCCGGTATCCGTCACCCACATCGTCATCCTCCAAATCTTGCCTCTTCTTTTAACTCGACCAATTCAATGGACATGGCCTGATTCTCTACCACTTCCCTCTCTCACGTTTTCATTCCAAGAAGCTCAAGTCAACATCACTTGCGCACCATCACATTCTACCATGCCCGGAACAACAATACCCATGCGGGAAGGCGCCGAGCTCGTTGGCGAGCATGGCTATCGATATCTACTCGTGAAGGCTCTCGGTCAAGCCAACGTATGGGTTGCCGTCGATGCAGCTACGCAGGAGAAGATATTCATTGTTAAGCAACCCAGCGACGATGACGTCGGCTATGGATGGCCGCTCTTCCAACACGAGATGATCATGCACGAGCTACTCAAGGGCATCCCCACAATCCGACAACAAGTCGACCGCATCCCACCGACGTCCCGGACTGATCCCCCACGGATCGTATTGGAGATTCTTCAGTCCACACTGTGGGATGCGAGGAGGGAGCGCCGATTCAGCGACGTGGAACTCAAAGGCATCATGCGCTCTGCATTGACCGGGTTGCGAGACGTACACGCAAGAGACTTGGTGTATGCTGGTACGTCATTCAAATATAGTCTCCTCCTGATCTACGACTAACACGTTGTCTTCTTAGACCTCAAAATGCAAAACATCCTCCTCGATGGCTTCTCCCACACACCCTCCTCCTCTGCCACAGTGTCAAAGCCCCAAATCACCGCCAAACTAGGCGACCTAGGCATCGTCATGGAACCGGCAAAAGGCCTCGTTCAGCCCATCATCTACCGCGCCCCAGAGGTCTATTTCAGAAACGAAATCAGTTCGGCAGCGGATATCTGGTCTTGGGGTCTGATATACTGTCAGCTTCTGGAAGCCCAGGCCTCGTTCCACAAATATGGGCTTTACGATGAGTTACTGCAGGGAAGTAGTCAGATCCAAAAGGAACGCTCGGTTGAACGCGCTATTGCACATGATTTTGGTCTCGGCGCACTCGACTACTACGACGGCTGCCGTCTTCCCTACCATGACCGCTCGCACCGCGAAGGTCAGCATTGGGATCGTCTGAAGGAGAAGGGTGTTCCTGACAAAGAGATCCAATTCCTGCGCTGGGTACTGAATCCCGTGCCTACTGATCGGCCCACGGCGCAAGAAATCCTCGATGCGGGATGGTTCACGACGAATGAAAAGGAAACTGGACGAATTGCCGAGAATCTCAAAGTTCGGGTCGAAGAGTCGAGGCGCAGGAACATTCACAGGAAGAATAGTGAGCCGTTGTTGTCTTCAGTGTCGAGCCGGTATCAGTATTCAGGCAAGAGTACTCAAGCGCCCCTGCATGTTGCTGCTTCTACGGCTTTGCCTGGTACACCTGTGTCGGAAGAGAAGCATCAGCCTGTGCAGTATCAACCTGTGCAGTTTCAGCCTGTTCAGTTCCAACCCGTGGCCCCTAGACCAACGGAACAGAGTCGCCCGATTGCGCCTAGAGCAAGTACATTCATGAACTATTCATCGTTTATGAAGTGATGATGGATGTAGATGGGGTCGCGGTTCTGTACGTGGTGGGAGGAATCGTTTGTTTGAATTAGTGTAAACAGCATAGTATGGATAGACCGGATAGCTGAGATTAGACTTTGACTGAACATGGAAAGTAGCGATGCATTTTCTGTTATAGTCTGGTTCCCTCAGGAAGTAGTTTGAGTAATATTGAGCATGTTTTCTCGCGTCAGATATGAGAAACGAAAGTGCTGCCTAGAGTTTCCCCGAATCCATGTGTAATTATGCATCAAGAGAGTTACAATAAGATGCGTGGTAATCGATGAGAACAGTACAAAGAATAAAACTCGCGGACTACCGGTAAGTTACGGACAAAGCAGTCGCCGCCGTCGCCGCCTCACCAAAAGACTACACGACACAATGTATCGTATGCAGCCTCATGGCGTGCAAAGCATAACTTGAAATTGCAATGGAAGTTGCAACGTACCCACAAACAATGTGGATGCGCTAACGCCATTCGTGCGTGTCCGTCTCCTCACCGAAACGGTTGGAAGTCCCAAGGTTGGAAAGGTTCCATCAATATCGTTTGGTAAGTACAAATAATAGTAGCACTATATTGCATCACGTACCAAAGGACTAACAAAGAAAGAACCCCCACCCCCACCACCACCACCACAAATCAAAAGCGTTACATGCATTTTGAATAGCCGAACCAGAAAAAAGCTTTATACATGTCACAAAATGGGCATGTGAGATTGTCAAGGGAAAATAATAATAATCATCCGATGATAACAATAAGAATTTAAAATCAAATAGTCGTGATCATCACCCACCGCCGCCCCATGCTTTGATGTGATTCGTCCAAACCCATCCCCATCGGCTTGACACACACGACACGCCTTCCCTGCACATCTCTTGTCTCTGCTGCTCCTTGCAGGAACACAACAACCAGCTTTCCGCCGACACCGCCGACCCGCCCCAACCACGCCATCTAGCCCAACCAACCCACCCCAACCCAGGACCATTTCCATCGCGAAAACTCGTCCACGCCCACCCTTTCCATCACTTTTGACGCGATAGAAGGCTGCAGCAGGCGCGTGCGACACTTTTGATACCCGTTTCGACGTTATTGCGACGCGTTTCTGGTGTCGTGCTGCGGTGTTGCGCAACCGAGTTGGTTGGGCGTGCGGTGACTCACACACAACGCAGCCCCCTTCTTTCGCCGCCGCCGCCGCCCGCCGCCCGCTCTGCTTGCTTGCCTGGGGTGCGCGCTGCACTTGCGACAAACCACATCACGTGCACGAGCAACCATGACGGCGCGTGCGACAGGACAGCGCTTTCGCCAGCGCAAACTATCTACCAAACAGAACTTGCCAGTTGTGCGCGAGCACGAGGTTGAGCAGCTTGCTGATGACGATGCGTCGCGCCACATTCCCAAAGTCGAGACGGGTGTTGAGAAGGGCGAGGAGATTGTAAGTTGCGCTAGCCTGTTTTTGGACGCATACAATCCTACATCCAACGCATGCAAACGCCATGCACCTCGTCGCTATTGTCTGGCCTGGCCTGGCCTGGCCTTGCTCTGTTCTTTTCTTCTTCTTCTTCTTACCTCTGCCCCCGCTTTCCACACATACTAATGCCGTCTGTAGGAGCACCATTTACAGGCCGTCATCTCTGCTGCTCAGGCAGCAGCACAGGGCTCAACTGGTGGGAAGATAGCCCAGCTCTACATTCCGACCCCGGATGCTGTCGCAAGTAATCTGCAGTATGAAGATGTTTATCCAAAACGTTTCACTCAGCCTGCAACCTACATCCGCTTCTCGTCGACTGTCGAAGATACGTCCGGCTGTCCATATTGCATGACCAGTGATGATGTCGCCTTTCTCAAGACTTACAACCAGAAGCGGAGCAAGAACAACCAGTGCTCTGAAGACGAGTTCGAGGAAGTCGTCTACTTCTTCGAAGAGACGACAGCCACCAAGCAGCCTTATGCTGCCGTCGACAAGTCGCCCGTGCTCGCGTTTGAAGAGCTCGAGGCCGAGTTCGACGAGACTGTAAGCTTGTCGGCGCGTCGCCATGCGAGAGAGATATACCATCACTGGAAAAACCAGCGGTTACTCAAAGGCAATCGTCCACTGTTACCATCATTGAAGTTCGAGACGAACCTCGAGACCGATGATGCCGATCCATATGTCTGCTTCCGCCGTCGCGAGGTCCGCCAGGTCCGAAAGACGCGCGGCCGCGACGCTCAAGTGACTGAAAAGCTGAAGAAGCTGAGAAAGGAACTCGAGGAAGCGAGAATGCTAATGCAGCAAGTCAAGCGACGAGAAGCCATGATCAAAGACCAGCTTGCCACTGACAAAACCATCTTTGAACAGCGACATACTGTCAAGGAGCTCAAGCGGAAGCTTGGTATCAAGGGTGATGATGATGAGCTACTCATCACTCAAAAGGTATGCTGCCGTAATACACCTGTAATAGCTGTGGCGATTACTAACGCATTACAGCCCGCACCCAAACCAAAGAGAGCAGTCGATGTGGAGCGGCAACGCCAGACTTTGCCTGGTATGAAGCCAACGAGCACTCGTCCAGACGGTCGTCTTGTGGATGGCGATATTGTCTACCTCGAGGAGCAGCAAGCCAAGCGCACAGAGGCAATCGACAGCTTCATCGAAGATAACCTTGTCAAGCACCAGAAATGGAATGTTGGCTGGGTCGACGCAACATGGCGGCCCATCACCCCACCCCTGGAACCAGCTGCCGCCAAGTCAGACTTCCGTACAGTCTTCACGGAGAGTCAGCTTCCCACACCTCCTGCATCTGTGTCTGAAGAGGAAGGCGCTGATGCAATGGCAGTGGCGCCGTTGAGCAAACAGCCCGACTCGCGAAGAATTGCGCGGATACGCTTCGCTACACCGCCTGACGATGTACCATTTCAAGACCAGTCTCGCTACCGACGGAGAATAGGTCGAGGAGGGCGCATGATGATTGATCGTCGGGGTGTAAAGCGCCAGAAGACCGAACGAGTAGATGACCGACTAGCAGACCGATGGAGATTTGCTGGTGATAGTAGCGAAGATGAACAGACGTATCCCGTTGACTGGACCGACACACTGCACATCAGGTATCGCATGATGATTGAGCGCCAGGGCGAAAAGACTGCTGCGCAACAGCCCCCAGCAGCTTCAAATCGTCGGGCCATTGAGGGACACAATCGACCGGCACCCGGTACGTACCACGCCGTAAATCAGCCTGCGCCAACAGCTGCCAACGCCGGCAAGTGATTGCTGTGGCCCCAACTCTTCTTCTTTTAAACCTTTTTATTACAAGTTGTAGTGTGGTGGTTTTGGCCGACAAGTTATACCCTTTTCTTTTTCATTCGCACGGGGTCCAGAAATCTACCAAAGTTATGTACAATAAGCCCGTATATTAGGGGAGGGATGCGGCTGGCCGAAGGGGGTATGGTCTGTTTAGAGCGCAAATTAGCAAGTCGAAATTTCAGAAACATGAAATAGACGCTGGGTGAGTGCTGCGAGGCCTCCGCCTGGTGAGAAAAAAATCTTAAAACTTACGCAAACGTCTTGCTCGTCCCCTAGAAGAAAAGCGCCGACGTGCGGTCATAGGTTGGTTGGTGAGCAAGTTCCCCAGGGTTCCTCTTCACGCTCGGTGCTTCTTTCCTGTACCGCCCATCTCCACATCACCCTCCTCATCTACTTCTCTTAACCTCTTCATTGTCCCCCCACTGTCTCTTGCCATCTTTTCCGCCAGCGCTTCTTCTGTCTGAATCAAAAGCTTCTTCTCTCCAATGCGCACAGCCTTTGCCATGGCACACCGGCGCTGCTCAGTCGTCGTCATCCCAACAGGAGGCACTTCCTCGTGCATCTGCAAGTCTTGCTCTAATGTAGTAGCATATTGCGCAATCCTCGCCTGCAACATCTTATGCAACATGTCTGCTCCTTGTGCAGTAATCTTCTCCGGTTTCGGCAACTTCCCCTTGCTTTTCAGACGCTCAAAGTCCTCATCAGATAGCAGCATGCTCTCCACCAGAACGACAAGCTCGGGCGATAAGCTCTCCTGTAGTGTGAAAGGGGTGCTTGCAGCGATATCGTAGCCAGTATCCAGCACCTCTTGCTCATCTAGATACTCCAATCTGTTCTCTTGCCAGACACCCTCATGTACAAGGACCTCGCTGACAAGGTCTGTGGGGATTTCGACGACATCGTACTGCGCATAGTTGTCTGTAACGTAGCCGTACCGCCGCAGCAAGTCGCTTCTCGGGAGAGGACCATAGTCGTTGAATATCTCTTCCCCTGCCTGAATAGGCTTTAACGCCTTCATCTCAAGACAGTCCTTTTCGTAGAACAGTCGAGCGTTGCAGCGGTCGGCGTCGGCGTTCAGCATATCGGCCAAGGGAACCATGCCTTTGGGGAGGGCAGCGTCTTCCTCTTCCTCGGCGAAGCCCTCTTCATCCACCTCTTTGGTAGGTGTAGCGGGCTCTACGTCGAACGCGTAGGCCATGATAAGGCTACCCATTTTATGCATCAGCTCGAGGTTCTTGGGACTGCGCATCTCCTTTGCTTTGTCCTTTGCTTTCTCATCTCCGCTAAACACTATGTCTGCAAACTCCTCTATCACTGGCAATAGCTGCTCAAGGAAAGCTTCATCGGCGCTTTCTTTGCCAATCTTGCCGACCACAGCGCTGGCCTGTAGCTCTGCTAGCTCGTCTTCGGTCCAGAACATGAGCGTGTTAAACTCGGTCGGCAGCACGGCGAAGTAGGGGGCCCAGTTTGACGCAGAACCGTTGTGGTACTCATAGAGCATGACGAGAATAAGGGAGAGCCAAGGGCCGAGGAGCGAAAGGGTAGCGGCGGGGATCTCGGTGGAAAGGATACTGTTTTCCACGCTGAGAATGGAGGTGCGGGGTATACGAAAGAGAAGTTCATGCTCAGCAATCTCTTGGCTGGCAACTGCGAATTGTCAGTCTAATTCCTGAGGCTTGTTTGCAGCAAGAGTGGTGGGGGTTAGGGTTTGACGTCTCTGCGAGCGGGTGTAGAATCACTCACCAACGCCCCTCCCAGCATCTTTATTCCTCAAATCCTCCAATTTAATCTTTGGGCTGATTTCTGCACCAGATTTTCGCAGCCATGCTAGGAAGGCCTGGCTGGCGCTGTCGAAGTCAGCCATGCGCGGAGTGTTTCGTGTGTTGTGTTGTGGGATGGATGTTTGATGGTGGATATTTCGGTGGATTATTATTTAGCGGTTGGGAACCGAGGCTGCGCTTGTGGTCCGAGCGGAGTGATATGTGCCGGGGTGAAGACGCCGTACTTTCTGCGAGGAGGGTCGAGAAAGATGCAGTGTCCCTTAAACAAACAGGTCGAGAATACGCGAAAATGAGTTTTGGTTCAGGGCGGAGGAGGTAGCTCGTCTTGTGCATAGTGCGACAATGTGGTTAGATGGACACAGACTTGCGTCGATGACGTCTTACTTCAAGACTCTTATGTAGTCGATTCAAACAATATTCCATCTCACAACAGCACCTACATGACCGCCAGATTAGCTTCCGAATAGCTTCAGGCCATGCAGACACGGTCTAGTCGACTGGTTGCAGTTGCCAAGTGTGGTGGCTGCAGCCCTATGATGCATGTCAGATCCTTATCGCGACGATAACCATTTTCCAACGTCACCCCGCATCGTTGCACGCAACATCCCCCAGCTGCATGTTGCAGAAGCGGCCACCATGATCGCTATAGGACTTGAAGGGAGTGCCAACAAGATAGGTGTTGGCGTGATATCGCATCCAGGGCCGAACAAGCCACCTATCATCCTCGCGAATTTACGGCACACGTATATTTCCCCCGCTGGAGAGGGCTTCTTACCAAAGGATACCGCCATACATCACCGAGCATGGGTTGTGAGACTGATCAAACAGGCTGTGAAGCAAGCCGGTGTTAAGATTGAGGAGATTGATTGTATCTGCTACACCAAGGGGCCGGGAATGGGTGCGCCACTCCAGAGCGTTGCGTTGGCGGCAAGAACTATCGCATTACTATGGGGGAAACCGATGGTTGGCGTGAACCATTGCGTTGGACGTCAGTATACTCGGTCATTTGATGTAGAAGAAAAAAGCTGAATGATAATAGACATCGAAATGGGCCGCTCAATAACGCGCGCCGATAACCCCGTTGTCCTCTACGTGTCTGGTGGAAACACACAAGTCATCGCCTACTCCGCTCAGCGCTATCGCATATTCGGCGAGACACTGGATATTGCCATAGGAAATTGCATAGATCGATTTGCTCGCACACTCATGATACCCAACGACCCCTTTCCGGGATACAACGTCGAGCAACTGGCAAAAAAAGGGAAAAACCTGGTCGATCTACCATATGGAGTAAAAGGCATGGATGCGAGCTTCTCGGGTATATTGGCTGCTGCAGACCTTCTTGCACGTGGATTGGACGAATCACTGCCGGATGCCAAACGACTGAAGACTGAAGACGGCGAGCTAGTGACAAGAGCGGACATGTGTTTCTCTTTGCAAGAGACCATATTCGCCATGCTGGTGGAAATCACAGAGCGTGCCATGGCGCACGTTGGATCGCAGCAAGTGTTGGTTGTGGGTGGGGTAGGTTCAAACATGCGATTACAGCAGATGATGGGGATGATGGCAAGGGACAGGGGTGGCAATGTGTTTGCGACTGACGAAATGTTCTGCATTGACAACGGCATCATGATTGCACACGCGGGTCTTTTGGAATATGGAACAGGCATCAAGACTGAGCTGAACGACACCACATGTACGCAGCGCTTCAGGACGGATGAGGTCTTTGTTGGATGGAGGACTGACTGAGGTACGCTTTCTTTCAATATGATACCCAGATTAAGATTCCCATTACTTTGTTCTACTTCCTATCAATTCGTAGTGTGTGCAGTAAGAGATTCTGCGCTCGAACCCTTCCCGCGTGCGTGAACATTGCGCACAGACCAATTCTACATATGTATGGCCACACACTTGGGGGCACTCTTGTTCTGCTCTACATTTAATATCGCACCAATAAAGATTCCCAGCCATTAATACACCAAGACTCTACAAGAGTCCTCAGAAGAGCACAACTTATCATCAAGTTCGCCTTGCGCCCAGGAACGCCGTCCACTCGTCAATCATCCACTGAATCGAATACTACAGCCATGATTGCCAACCGAAAGCACATACTGAAGATGGCCAACCCTGCTATATCTGACCCCGTCCAATTTCGCACAAACTTTATGAACGCTTCTCCCATTCGTCCCTTAAGTCCCCCTAGACATGTTCACCGTCAACCCACGGGAGGTCCGATACTAATCAGGATACAGGGCATGGAGAGCGCTCATGACCATGCGAATGGAAGCCTGCAACAAGCGCAACATGGCTCGCAAAACCTCGAAAAGTAACAAGACGAATCTTGTAGAGTGGCTGAGCTTAAAACAATTTGCGAGTCACTTGACACTGATAATTCGGCCGTCAGAGTTTTGAGAAAGACATGCTGCCGAAAGAGTACTTTGACACCTACTTCCTGAGGGGTTACAACCAGGCAGTTGATGTCGCGTTGCACAAGCTGTGGCCGGATTTCTATCAGTATCTGCACGAGTATGCCGCATGGGTCGAGCCGACTGTCCCGTTGCTGACCGGCGAGGGAGAGATTTTTATGAACCCTGCAATACGAGCGGCATCGGATGGGCGGTTGCAGGAGTTCGAGGTAGAGCTAAAGGCCTTAGATGAGCAGATGCAGGAAGCTCGAAATTGGAGACTCGACATTGGCTCTGACGACGAGTACAGTGATAAAGAGGATATAGTGAGCTCCAACTCTTTGTGTTCCGGCGAGGCGAGCCATTCTTCGCCGCCGACAAGTAAGTCGAACAGCCCTGAGCCGGAGAAGGCAAGCGAAAAGCAGCTTGAAAACGACGACGAGTTTGCTGGCTGTGTCGTCGAAGAGATCAACTAAGAGGCTTTCCTCGCACAGCATGGCTACTGATTGGAAGGTGAGCAGTATACTAAGCCATCCATGGATTGAGTCGACGATGGTGTGTATTTGGTGGTAGGGCCGCGTCTTCGAGTTGGTCACCTCCGCCTTTACTGCACATGTCTATTCGCAACAGTTGCTTGTAGCACGACCAATCCTAAAATGTCTCACGAAAGGGAACTCCAGCCTGTACATGATTCACAAAACTCGACCACTAGATTGGATCGACATCTCGATGTTCTAGCGCCCTATATCGTCTACTTCGGTGCGCACATGCCCATGCAGGCCCTAAAGCGCTGCCTATCAGACGAAACAAGGAGTTCGTACTACGATGGGTGACGGCATTAGCCGAACACACGATTCACTCACAGAGGAAAATTACAAAGTGTGGGAGCTATTCATGCTTGAGCTTGGTCGCCGGGTCTGTCACCTACCTCACGCACTCTGAAACATTATCTAAACCGAAATCGTACGATTGAACGTTGCACATGATGAAGTGTGGATGTTTTTTTTTGGGAAGACAACCTGATTTGATATCGTACATGTCGCGTTCCTGGGACGAAAGTGATCACTGCTACAGGCAGATAGTGGAAGAGCTTGTGGAGGTCTATTATCGAGAAGCGAAATTTTCGATCTATGGCCGTTGCATCAGGCAGTTTCTCACTATGCTCAATCGTCCTACAACTATGGAGGGTGTTTTACTAGGCGATTGCGTCGGGCACATCGAGCTTATCGATCCATCTGGTTGCATTCACTTGGACATGCCGGAGACTCCTCTGGACGTAACGCTTGCTATCAACCATTACACGGTGCCAGCATATGCTACAGAGCTCTTTGCTTTGTCTGATCTACTAGACACCGTCAAGGACCGTTGCAGAATTGATATATGTTTTCACAGAATTAGCCGAATCAACCGGAAGAAATGCCGGCCACCGTATGCTCAATGCATGCTCAGTCTGTCTCGACTGATGGCCAAGCTTCTCCAGCGAGGCAGTGCAGTAGATTTTGGTTACGGCCCGTTGATGTCTATCGTGAATCCGAATGCTCCATGTAGGACTTTTGGTCAACCAGTTAGAGATTGGGCTGTGGTAAGTAGAACGAGTGCTATGAGATTGATAGGAATGATCATATTCAGCTAACCTGTTCCTAGGCGCAAGAGTTACTGTGGGAGAACGTCGAACTATCCAGCAGATAATTCTGATGAGAGGCGAAAAAGCATAATTGCCGAGGTAGAAAGGCACTACTCAACCCACGACACGTCATCAATTCTGAGCAAATTGCCAAAACCTCGCAACCCTTCGATGCTATATTTACGAATATACGGTACAATTTAATCTTTCCTTACAAATTGGAATCAGCTGAGTAAGAGCCTCACCGACTAGGACAGATTGGTCGCTAGAGGCTGCGGGCCCTGACGGCCGGCATTCTGCTAATGCATCGCTTGTGCCTTGTTGGTAAAGCTTGGTGGAGGCCTAGGCTGACGTTGCTGGACGCCTTGACGCCTTCGAAGACATAAAGATGCGATGATTGCCTTGGGAAAGGTCCATTAGTTCTGTGTCAATATAATGTTGTTCTTTTGCACCCCATTGTTGCTTTTTGCAACGGCCAATGCGGTCGTCGCGGCTTCGAGTGATGGATGCGGCAAGCCACTACCGGACAAGGTTCATCTTGATGAGTCTGTAAACCTTTCACTCGAGAGCGACAGCGGTGTCACGCCTCGAAAATATCGCCTGCATATCCCCGCATCCTATGATATTAGCAGTCCAGTTCCGCTTATCTTGTCCTTCCATGGTCGTGGCAAAGATGCCGAATACCAGGAGGCTCTGAGCCAATTCTCCAATGCGACGTACGGCTTCCAGGGAATTTCCGTATACCCTGAGGGGATACCAGTGAGCAGCCATTAATTGAAGCGGATATGATGCCACGCAGTACTAATAGATGTCAGAACGCGAAAGGAACGCAGCAATGGCAAGGCGACCCTGACGCGCCTGCTTCAGTCAACGACGTCACCTTTACCCTGGAGCTTCTTGACCACCTCCAATCTAGGTACTGCGTCGATACCTCGCGCATCTATGCGGCAGGAAAGTCGAATGGTGGCGGATTCACCGGCGTGCTGGCTTGCGATGCAGAAGCGACGACACGCATTGCAGCCTTTGCGCCAGTATCCGGTGCCTTCTACCTCGATGCCAACCAGCAACCCATGCCTTGCAACCCCAGCCGAAAGCCAATACCACTAATGGAGTTCCACGGCTGGCACGACAAAACCATTCCCTACGATGGCGGCATCAATACACGGGGTAATGCGAATTCTATGAATATCGTTGCCTACATGGATGATTGGGCAAAGCGTGATGGTTTCGAGGTTGCGGCAAATACCACGTCGTATCTTTGCAGCGGAAACAGGAGGGTCACGAGGTATAGTTGGGACGATGTGGTAATCCATTACAACTACACAAACCTGGAGCATGATTGGCCAAGCTCTTTTCCCAACGGCGACACGAAGAATTTGTTAACCTGCAGGGAAGCTGAGGCGACGTCTGTTATTCTGGAATGGTTCACGAAATGGACATTGTGAATGTAATAGCAATTTGTTTCATTTTAGGCTCGTAATTCATCATAATCTTTCTACAATTTTCTCCCACTGGTAGTGGTGAGGCAGAGAAAGTGGCGGTAATTTGTCGCCTTTCCTAGGCAACAACACTGTTTGCACGTGCGAGGTAAACACTGGGCCCTGATCACACATGTTTGCAACTGTATGAATAACCTATAACCGCCCAATTCGTCGTCTGACATGAACGCTAGTCTTGATGAGAAAATGCCTTCACCGGTACACCAAGCGTATCAGCAGGCCATGGCGTGGACGCCTACGCTCCAATCGTATGAAGAGTACCTGCAAACTTCGGCAGCCTACTACACAGCCTACCGAGGCCTCCTCCGCAGCGAAGACGGGTCGTTTGGCGGCTTCATCCGTGAACCTCAGCCAGTGCACTTGATAGCTGGATACTGGATTTTTAGATACAAGAAAGACGAGCAACGCGCCCATGCACGCGGCATTTGGGAACCGGAACAGATCCTGATGGCGACCGAGCTCGGCCAGTCAAATTACGAGGACGTTGAAATCAGGTGGATGAGAGGATACAACGACCCAAACGCCACCATGGCACTCGCCGGCACCGCATCATGGCACTTGGGCGCCATTAACGAGATACGCAGGCTTCTCGGTTGGCCCTTGTCGTCCCGAGACCATACTCCCATCTATCCTAGTGGTACGGATGCGCGACTGAAACGGTACTGGGATGCCAAGTATGCCTTGCTACATCCGCAGCTTCTCGTTGCGCCGACACCAGTCACACTGGCGCTTTCTGCAGATAACTCGGTTCCAGAGCCCCCTCAAACTGCCATCTCCACTGGCTCCTCCAACTCAGTACCGACACAGGAGTCGGAAGTCACAAACCATACCGCAGCAAAGTCTCCACTTACTTTGAAGGGAGAAGATAGTAGAACTCTGTCCCCTAATACCCCACCCCCCGGAAGCGGACCAGATGATCAAATTCGTTACCCCCAGCCAACTACAGACCAGGCTGCCTGGCATAAGCAAGTGACTCTCAATGGGATCCGAGAACCAGTGCAGCAAATCTCACCAGCAGAAATTCCCGAACAGATTGAGCATGCCGATGATTGGGACACAGATTCTTCTGGCACGTACATTGAATGCGAGAAGGATGCTCCTACGGGGCCTGATGTGCCTGCCGGCGTGCATACTCCTCTCTGTGCGGGTACTCGTACACATGCGGATGCTTCTGACTCCACGCACCTTCGTACTGAATTTCGTACTGAATTTGATGCTCCTACTAACGTGGAAGGCCCGACCAGCGCGAATGCATCTACCCACCAAGACGTTCCTTCCAATGCAGGTGTCTCTCTGAACGCGACTGCTACTACTGATGCGGAAGCCTATGTTTACGCGAGTGTTTCTGCCATGGCTATCGTCTCTACCAACGCGAGCATTGCCACCACTACAGCTGCTTCTGAAGATTTCAAGCTCCCTACGGACGCAACAGTACCTGATAATTCAAAGGTCTCCAATTACGCAATGGCCCCCATCGACACAAACATCCCTTCCCCTGCGGATGTTCCTACCAAGGCTAAGTTTGTCACTGCCGCAAAGGTCAATACCGACATAGTTTCGGAGGAAGTGCGTACCTACATGGAGGACTTGAAGAATCTGCCATGCATGGACTGTGGGGAATTAGAACGTCATACAACAGACTGTCACCTTGCGAGTAAGTACCTATGCAACCTTTCGTCTCACATTGTTAACATCACCAAGATCTCAAACCAAAAGACAACCTTACGATGCTAGACTACCGCGTCTTGGCGGATGCCGTTGAGCGTTTTGATCCTGGTCCGTGGAAGACACATTTTGACCAATTTCCTGCGAGGGAACCGGAGGATGCTGCGACGCAGATACGAGGAATGGCGGAGATAATACGCAATGAAGACAGCTACAAAAATAACGTCGACCTTCATCGTCTGCCTGATGATTTGATGATTATGCTCTGGGCGTTCACAGTCTCAGGCCAAGTCATCGAGGAATAAGCTGCGTACGGGGCATGTTGAGTTGCCTGGAAACGCTGGAGGAGGGTTAAACAACTGAAATAGGGTTAGGGATCAGTCAGAAGCTTGAGGACAACTCATATGAAGCTGCTACTAGTTTACCAATGTCAAAGAAACGCCTGTATCTTTAATGACATTCTATACGTAAGCGTTTACAACTATCCCTCTCACCGTTGACATGCTGTGAGTTGGCTTCCACTGACCGCCGCGCAGCGTGACTACATCTTTCGGTCTTCCTCAAAGTACGGCTGAACGCCGAGTATAAAATGCCTCAGTTGAGCTGAGTGTGCGTTGACACTATCTTGGCATCCTTGTTGTACTAGGTTTCATAGTGGCGTTGCTACCCCCCCACTTCGTATACTCGGCTCATCTGCCGAGGTAAAGTATCATAACACGTCACGGTGGACGAAATATGGAGCAAAGATCGACCTGCATTCAGTTAATGCACCTTTCGCGGCAGTTTTGTCGGCTGAAGTACAGTTACATAAATGTCGTATTAGGTATAGGTCACCCTTATTATTTGTAAGATGGACCGATCTGTAGTTCAACACAAGCTGGATATCGCGCACCTTAGCGTGTTGTCGGATGGTGATGGGACCTAGACCAGTTTCAAGTCTGATTATCATGAACCCCCCCTGAAGTACTTATACTATACTGTCCTGCGGTAACTTACAGTTGAGGCCACACTATCGATAATGACGGACTTTGAAACCCAGATTCAGAACGCGGTCACCTCACATGAGATTCCCGGATGTGCTCTTGCAGCGACTAGTCGCGATGGTAAACATTATGTCTTATTGCTACCAGATTAGAATGCTAATGGCAATATTCAGGCTCTTTCAACTATACCAAGACCTTTGGTTCAACGAGCATGAAGCCATCCAATGCCAAACCTTTACAGCTCAACACTGTGATGTGGATTGCATCCTGCACCAAACTCATGACAGCCATTTGCGCTATGCAACTTGTAGAGCGCGGCCAGCTGCGTCTCGACGACCCCGTTTACGACATCATTCCCGAGCTACGCTCCAGGACCATAATCACAGGTCTCACTGACGCCCAAGTCCCCATTGAACAGCCACACAAGCAGCCCATCACGTTGCGTAACCTGCTCTCCCACTCCAGCGGTCTGACCTACGACCATATTCCCCACCCTAAAATCATGGCGTGGCTCAAACACCACAACACCACACCCAGCCTTAGTGGGAAGCTCCTCGAGCGCTTCATGCACCCGCTTGTTTTCGAGCCCGGCGAGGGATGGACGTACGGGCCCGGTATCGACTACGTCGGTCTGATGGTAGAGCGCGTAACGGAGGTGCCGCTGGAAGCCTACATGAAAAAGAACCTTTGGGAGCCGCTCGGAATCCGCGATATGACGTTCTTCCTCTCTTCGCGGCCGGATATGAAGGCCCGCCTGGCAGACATGTCTCTTCGTAGCGAGGACGGGAAGGTGGTGTATACAGAAGAGAGGATGCCGTATCTGGACGGGAAGGGCAACGAGATGGAGGATTGCATGGGCGGACATGGGGTTCTTTCGACGCCGGAGGAGTACATCAAGGTGCTTAAGGCGGTGCTGACATGCGGCGATGGCGGAGAACAAGATGTGATTTTGAAGAAGGAGTCTATTGAAGAATTTCTGAAACCTCAATTGAGCGAAGCGAGTAAGAAGGAGATTAATTCCTTGTTTAAGAACGATTTGGTAAGTGGACTTCTACAACCCCTTCTCCTCGTTTAAATTCCCCCGCTAACACATAATTAAGGTCAACAACGCGATGAGTGCCACACCGCAAGCTGCCAGCAAGTCATGGAGTCTAGGTGGCCTCCTTCTACTTTCAGATAGCCCCGATGGGAAAAAAGCCGGTACTATGACCTGGGGCGGGTACCCGAATCTTACATGGTTCGTAGACCGGACAAAGGGACTTACGGGCCTTTATGCGTCGCAGGTGATTCCACCGGGTGATTCAAAGTCTGCGGAGATGAGCAGTTTGTATCAAGAGGGGATGTATGGGATGTGTTGATAAGGGCGGGGAGATGTGAATGTGCAAAGTAGGAGGGTAGCGCGTAGTGACTATGGATGCACGAATGGTTCGTGGTCAGGCCTCAAGGATAGAGGATATTGTGCACAGAAATAACCTTGTTGTGGCTATCAATGCGCCAGGATGAGAAGATTGTGGAGATGCGAGGATGGGAGTGCAGAATCCAGCAGACAGAACATGATCACAAGATACAACAGTCACGCAAGATGCAAGCTTTGGGTTTTATGGGGTTTTGTTCTATCGACAAAAGAAAAAACAAAGCAAGTAAAAGCAAGCCCATATCCGATCCGATCCGATGCTCGTACGATGATGTAAGTGAGCTACACCCATACGTATCAATGTGTATCCCAGCGCAATCTGACACCCAGCCTGGTCATCCAGCAACTATACCGTGTCCTTTTGATATCGATCCGTCGCAACCATAAAAGCAAGAATCAAGAAGCAGGTAGTAAGCAAGCAGTACGCAATGGGAAGCAAGTAGTAAGAAGCAAGTAATGAGAAGTAAGATGCTCCAGTCATCCACACCACAGACCAACTCTAGCGACGACGTCCCTGAGCACGCAGCATAGCATTGCGCTCGAGAGCCTCTTGCTGACGGGCAGCGCCGTAGGCAGAAGGATTGGTAGGCACCTGAGGGGGGACGGTAATGACACCGTTGGGGCCAATGATGCCGTTGCCACAAGGACCGCCGAGATTGCTATGGAAACCATTGGTGCGGGTAGGTTGATCGAGGTCCAAGTTGAAGCCCTCCTCATTGGAAGAAGGATGAGTGGAAAAGTCGGTCTCGCCAAACTTGGTCATGTAACGACCGTGAGTACCGGTGGTAGTCTTGGGAGGGGAGGTCTTGGTCATGGACCTGCTCTTCATGATGGCGTCGAATCTAGCGTCAGGGTCGGAGTCGGGACCGCCGCCGAAGACACCGTCGGGGTTGTCAATATTGAAGATGTCAGAGCTGAGGTCGTTGATATCGAGGGGTTTGAAGCTGTCAGAGCTGAAGTTGTTGGTGTCAGAGGCGGTGAAGCTGTCAGAGCTCAGGTTGTTGGTGTCAAGCGGGGTGAAACCTTCAGTGCCGAAGACATCGGAGCTGAAGCTGTTGGCGAAGTTGTTGGTGTCAGGTGCGGTGAAGCTGTCAGAGCTTAGGTTGTTGGTGTCAAGCGGGATGAAACCTTCAGTGCCGAAGACATCGGAGCTGAAGCTGTTGGTGAAGTTGTTGGTTCCGAGGAAGTCATCCATGTTGAAGCTACCAGCGTTCAAGTCGAAATCTTCGGGATTGAGACTGAAGCTACCAAAGTTGCTGCCATTGAAGCTGTTGGTGTTGACAGTGCCGAGGCTGGTGTTGTTGTTC
Organism: Pyrenophora teres f. maculata; assembly: GCA_014334815.1. Lineage (NCBI taxonomy): Eukaryota > Fungi > Ascomycota > Dothideomycetes > Pleosporales > Pleosporaceae > Pyrenophora > Pyrenophora teres. Next base: position 1,369,868 of record CP060570.1, read on the forward strand.
AACGTCTCAAAGTTAGAGAAGGCGTCAGAGAAGTCGGGACTGGTCGATGTCTGAGCTGTCAACTCGTTGGTATTGCGAGAACTATCGATGTTCTGGAAGCCACCGTTGATGAAAGAGGTATCCTCAGCCGTCAGATCGATGACGTTGTTATTGCCGACGATGTTGGTTTGGTAAGGGCTGATAGTAACGACGTTTGCAGCTGGACTTGAAGAAGTTGCGGTGATGCGCTCTGGCGTCATCTTGTTCTTGTTACCGGCCTCAATGCGGCGGGCGATGCTGTTGATGCGTGCCTTCTCTTCAGATGCGTCGCTGCCGGCGGTGAAGATGTTGGCAATGCCTGTGTTGAACAGGTCTTTGCCGATCGCCTCGAAGTCGGGAGGGGGAAGTAATGCGCCAGCCGTACCGATCTTGGCGCCGGTGTTGGGGTCGATGCCGGAGAGGAGAGGCAGTAGTAATTTGTGCTTCTCGACCATCTTCAGGTCGGACCATCTCAGGTTGAACAACTCCGCGATGGTCCGCTCCATGACCTTGGTGGCCTTCTTCTTTGGCTTCGTCACCTTGGTTGATGTCTTCTTCGGCTTCGTCACCTTGGCCGTTATCTTCTTCGGCTCTTTCGCCTTGGTGGCCCGCGGCTTACCAGCCTTCTTGGCGGCTATGGCTGGGGCAGCCTGTGAAGTTGCTGGTGCCGGGAGCACCTCGGTGCCCTGGGAGAGGATCTGGGAGAAGGAGAGGGCCGGACCACCCGCTCCCGCACCAGCGGCACGGTACTGGGGGCCCTGGGAGGTGGGTGGAGGGGCCCAGTCTCCACCCTGGATACCCCCAGGCTGACCCACGCCCATGTCGGTGGGCGATTCCGACATGTCGATGCCTGTGTTCTCGAAGTACGCGTCCTCGAAGAAGGCGCTCATGTCAAAGTCAGACGGCTCGACTTCGTGCTGAGAATTGTGTTCGTTGGACATCTTTAAGGATGGAGAAATTGTATAGTAGATGGTTTAAGGGTAAAACTGGGTTCAAAGTATGTATAGTGTGGATGGTTAGAAAGAAGAATCGATTGGGAATTTGCGACTCCAAATACCTCTTCTGTGCGGTAGCGCCTGGGCATTATCTAAGCAATTGAGAGCCTGGTGAGCCACACGTGTATCTTGCGTGGTTTAAATCCCTCACTTGTGTCTCCATCTTGGACGGTGCAGGCAGTGATTGTGGGTACCTCAACTTCCTAATCAGGCAGTCCACGATGTGACGGTGGGTGCCTATTGGCCCAACCTCTCGAAAACCCAAGCGCCCTGCCTGGACTCAGGTGTCGATCCGCAAACATCAAGGGTTCGGCCGGCAAGTTTTGCGTTTCAGCTCACCTTCACTTGTGGCGCAGATGGACCTGACTGGCTGGTGAGAGGGAAGAGTGAGGCGACAATAGCAGCGACAATAGCAGAAAATTAATCTGGGGGCTGGGGGATCGGCGGCGTGACTGGTTTTGGGGTTCTGTCGTGCAGTGGCAGCGTGGAAGTGGGGCAAAGGTGAAGGAGGCTCAAGAAGCATCCCTGCGGACGGTTGGCGTAGTGCCGCAGCACAGGAGATCTGGAAGCGAAAATTAGATAAGACAATTCTTGCAGGCAGCAGTCGGATAGATACAAGGGTACCTTTGTCTCGCATTAGATAGGTTTGGCACTATTGGCTCTTGTCGACTCGGGAGTGTGGCCGCGAGTGTGGTGTAGATGAGAGAAACAGCCATCAAAACCACGACCACGCTCCAGGCAATCATGGGCAATTGGACGAGAATTGTATCGTCAGGAACTCTATGGCGACATAGGCCTTTGTGTGTGGCCTTGTTGACAGCCTGCAGTCATTCACCGCTCTAGGGACCATTTGGTCAGAAAGTGTGCTGACGTCATCGGCAATCAGCACCACAAGCGCAGCAGCGTCCGCAAGCATTAACTGATACATGTTAGCGAAAATATACCATTCAGCTGTTTGGGTCTGTCAATCAAGCAGTGATGGCATAGAGGGATATGTAGAGGTAGTTTGAGTTTAGAGAGAGCAATTGAGTAGAAGATAAAACTATCAAGTATGTAGCAGATTTGCACAATATTCCGAGAAGCGAGAACAATATACGAGCAGGCACTATATGTGCAGCATCAAGAGTTTGTGTTGACAGCAAACTACAATACAATCTACCTAAATCGACGTTGGCCTGTCATACGCTAATTCATGCGTGTCATCTGCGGATCGCTAACCGCTGCCCCGAAGGATCTAGCGCAAAGGGTGCCGCATCGCCTGGCATCCTCCTCCAGACGTTCCTTCATCAGTACATGGACTCCTGCATCCGCATCTTGTACCACACCCATCTGTTCTTATCCTTCACTTTCCGATCTACACCGTGCGCCATGCGGCTTCCATAAGACGCTACCGTTGCTGCCTGAGGCACGCGACAGCGTCCAGTGACCGGTATCCAGCATGTCCATCATCGTGTTTGTTCAAGGTCTCTTGTTTTCTTCAGGCGATGCGATGCACTCTCTTATATTAGGTTGCGTTTTCTCTGCGCGTATATTGATGTGCGGTATTCCTGCCTATATCGACTGACCTCCGCGCGTGTCGACCCCAAGCATCTCTAGGACATCCAGCTTCAGAGCGGTATTCCTCTGCGCCCACGATGATCGATATGTGGGTGTCTGTGACGATTCAAATGCAGGTGTTGGCGCAACTTAGCGTGCCGCTCTCGGATGTGGTGCGGTTTTCAACACATGCATCGTGTTCACTTTGTGCCGCTGAGGGAATCGCGACAACTTGTTTGAATCGTTCTGCCACACGGGTCGCGTAGATAGAAGCAATCTTGTTGTTACTGTGTGGTCAGCAGCAGGTTGGTGCCCACGTTCTAAGATGGCAGGGCTGTAGATGAGCCCATTTGGTACACCCATGGGAATGGGGATCCTCAAATTCGTACCCAAGCTCACAGCAGATAGCTTGGGTCGACTTGACGATTCGATATCGGCGCGGGCGACAGGAATAGCAGATGCATTGCGTGGTGCATATGTCGGGCTCATGGACGATTGCCCCGAGCCAGCACTGCGCGACACCATGGCCTTGACCTTCGGATGGTAGACTGCGGAAGGAATTCAATGTGATGGAAAACCCTCAAGGCTATCTTCGTCGCGCACCATGCTTTCCGTGCTGTTTTTGATCGTGCTGTTGGCTTCCTTTTGCTGGACTGGTTGGGCATTGATAGTTAGCATCGTTGTCGATAGGGAGAGCCAGATTATCGCTGTCCAACTTATCCAGCTTAAATTGAATGTCCGCCTTCTGGTCGCGCTCGGCTTGGAGTGGGGGTTTTTTTTAACTCCTCATTCATCTGCTCGACTATGTCAAACGATGCCCAGTGTTCGCCATCCGGGATACTGCCTCTGTTCTCAAGCTGCTTAACGATATCACGGACGTGCATCATGAGCAGCGACACTTTTTCTTCGAGATCGTTGATTGTGTCTCGCGTTATTTGCAGCGGACCGCGCTTCCAGTTTGGCCTCCCGGTGCCGAGTCCAGTCATTGACTGCTGAAAGCGAGCGACAAGACTCGTGATGGTATCATGGTTCGCGGCCATCGCATCAGCATGGTCGGCTATGTACCGTTCATGATTGGTCTCCAGTGTTTCCATCTCGGCCTTGGAAATGTCAGTTTTGGTTCTTGATGTGTTCAAGATCTTTCTCTTCTCGATTTTGGCCTTGCGAACAATCTTATCGCGCTCGGTGATGACATTGACAAGCTAATTACAATGCGCCAAATTTTCTTCTTTACAGACATTGCACACCTTTTGCAGATAGGCGTCTTTGTTGGCAGAAGACAGAAGAGTATGAAGGAAACGGTTGAATTTATAGCTTGGCTGTGTTCTAGTATAAGCACGAGAAATACCCGTAATATCCAACACCGTCTCAAAGAGCGAAAACAAACTCTCCAAATAGCTGGATCTTATCTGTTCTTATAACGTTTTCATAATTCCGGTACTCCAATGGGCAGTTTCCTATAAGAGCAGACTGAAGATTTGTCGTTTGTGAAGTCAGCCAGGACATCACACGCTTTTTGGAAAAGAAGGGGCCGGAAACATCTTGTGTATCTATCTACTGCGAAATAGCCTTCCATTCTTGGCACTACTGTCAGCCAAGGAAATCGAGATGGTTCAGGGAGAGACGAATGCTGCAATGGAGTCGTTCAATTGGGCTGGGAAAGGCTAGCACACACGCCATGTGCGATACGGCGACGCGGAAGCTACCACTAGATAGCATTACGGACACAGCTCAGCACCATAACTTGCATCTCAACTGCATAACCCTTTCAGCTCCATGGGGAGAGCATTGCATGTTCGTGGTGTGAGGCGTTCTACTCAAGGTGCCTAAAGCGGAGTAGATCTGATCGTGCCTCGGTAACTTTGCGACGCGGAGGAGCTTACCCCAACCATTGCCGTCACCATGGACAGTTAGCCGCCCCATGTTTTGTTAAAGTACCCCAGACTTCCTCTTCACACTTGCACTCCCTGAACCAAGTCCCCCATTGCACTAGCAAACATGTCTGTACCATACGACCGCGCCTACGACCTCCTCAGCAATAGCCAGGATGGCCATGTTTCCGCCTCACAGCGCATTCCCGCCATCGCACGGCCATTTGTCAGCGAACGAGCGGCAAAGACACTCGACATTGTACGTCAGCCATGATTTGCAAGCGAATTTGTGTGCTAATTTCTTTGATAGGTAGAGAGGTTCGTCGAAGAAGAATGCATTCCCGCCGACGACGTATATGCACGCCAGCTGGGCCAGACAGTGCAAGAGCGCTTCACCTCGCACCCGTCCATCATGGAAGACCTCAAGAAGCGGGCACAAGAGCTGGGGCTATGGAACATGTTCCTGCCCAAGGCTCACTTCAAGGAAGGAGCCGGTTTCAGCAACCTGGAATACGGTCTCATGGCTGAATACCTAGGCAAGAGCCGAACAGCATCCGAGGCTGTCAACTGCTCTGCCCCAGATACTGGCAACATGGAAGTCATTGCCAAGTACGGCTCTGAGGCACAAAAGAGGAAGTGGCTTGACCCGCTGTTGGAGGGAAAGATCAGATCTGCCTTCTTGATGACAGAGCCTCAGGTGGCATCGAGTGATGCTACCAACATTGAGATGACTATCAAGCGCGACGGCGACCACTATGTGCTGAATGGCCAGGTTCGTTTGATTCGGACCTTCAACCACGTTTCACATGACTAACAAGGCTTCAGAAATGGTGGTCATCAGGCATTGGCGACCCTCGCTGCAAGATCTTCGTCGTCCTGGGCAAGACGGACCCCAACAACGCAGACAAATACAAGCAACAATCCGTCATTCTTGTCCCCAACGACACCCCCGGCGTCACCGTCCACCGCATGCTGTCCGTCATGGGCTTCGACGATGCGCCCCACGGTCACGGACATGTCACCTTTGAGAACGTCCGCGTGCCTGCCAGTAACATGGTGCTGGGTGAGGGCCGTGGATTTGAGATCATCCAAGGCCGTCTCGGACCTGGCCGTATCCACCACGCCATGAGGAGTATCGGTTCTGCTGAAAAGGCATTGGAGTGGTTCTTGGCCCGCATCAACGACGAGCGCAAGAAGCCTTTTGGACAGCTGCTCAACAAGCACGGTATCATGCTGGAGCGCGTTGCCCGATCACGTATTGAGATCGATGCCGCACGTCTTGCCGTCCTCAACGCCGCTATCAAGATCGACGAGACCAACGCCAAGGGTGCGCTCAAGGAGATTGCCGAGGTCAAGGTTCTCGTCCCAGAGGTCAACCTCAAGGTCATTGACTGGGCGATGCAAGCCTACGGAGGTGCCGGTGTGAGCCAAGACACCCCATTGGCGCAGATGTGGTCGTCCGGCCGGACGATGCGCATTGTCGACGGACCAGATGAGGTGCATCTTCTCCAGCTGGGTCGAAATGAGAACAAGAGGGGTTTGGCACACAAGAAGCGCATCGAGGCGCAACAAAAGAAGGGCGAGGAGCTGTGCAGGCAGTATGGCATTGAGCCCAGGGATCCGCTGTACCTGAACAGGACGAGCGGAGAGGCGAGCAAGCTATAGATGACAGGCTTAGTTAGCAGAAACAACTGCCATGTTGTGAAAATTACATATGAACACGAACATTGTTCTCCAATGATGGCTGCGCGAATGGTACACGCCGTCCCAGATGCGGAAAGATTCCGCTAGCGTGAACGCGCAATCTGGAGGCTCAAGCACGCGAGAAGGGCATCAGACTACGTTAACACCATGCCCCCTCACAGCAGAGGAGGCTCCATGCCGTCTGGTCTCTACTCAAAGTCAACCCCTAATCTGCCAACAGTGGGGTCGTTTGACGGTCACAATGGGGATGAACATGTCTTGACGTCGCCGCCACCATCTGCCACACGCCCGGGACCGACTCCTTTGTCGCCAGTTTCAAACGGTGCTCTTTCAGAAGCTGCCGATGCAGAAGACAATCAAGATGAAGCGAAGGAATCGGCTGTGCTAGACGATTCTGACAGCGAACATTCTGGATACGAGGATGAGCAAGCGCCCGGATCCCGACCGCTATACGCGTCGCGATCGTACACTCATATACCACAAAGTACTGCAACTGCGCTGTACCCACCCTTTTACAACAGGCCGCCTAATCCCTTGCCGCCCTCTCCATCGTTGACGTCGCTTCTACGCCCTGCTTTCAGCCGCCCGACATCGAGACCTACAACACCAGACTCATCCGACGTGGAAGGATCGACGAGAGCTGCGTCGCATACTACTGGCACGAGCACGCCTACCACGAACCTTGCGAACTCGGCGCGGCATGCGGCGACAGTTCCCCGGGCATCACCAAAGGTGCCTACATACGAGTACTATGGCTTCGCCCTGTACCTAGGAAGTTCCGCCGCATTCCTAATGTACATACTCTGGGCATATGTTCCGGCGCCCATGCTACACCAGATGGGTATTCATTACTACCCGAACCGATGGTGGGCACTCGCAGTGCCCTGCTGGCTGGTTGTACTGGTCATCTACATTTACGTGGCGCTAGCAAGCTACAACACCCGCTACCTTACACTGCCATTGAGCAGCATTGAGAACCTCGTAGACGAATGCGCTCAGGTTGCTGTTGTCGACCGCACGACTGGTCAGATAGTACGGGATCCGGTTATGCTGACAGACAAGCTACACGAACAGGACAAGGAAAAGGGCACAATGGGAAGTGCACCTTGCAGCCGCAGGAGCTCATTTTCGGCATACCAATTTAGCGCCTCGAACCATGTGGACTGGAAGAGTTTCTGGAGCACGGGCACAGACGCCGTTATGGACGTGCCGATAGGCGGAGTCTGCGAAATCCTGTATGGGAGCGACGATTGACTGTGCATCGTCATCCTGACTACTATATACTAAGCAAATAGCTGCCCACTACACTCCATTTGGGATGTGCTCACTCAACTTCCCTGCCACCCTCGGCCTAAGACATGTCTGCGCGGAAAAGCTTGTAGCGGCCAGTGGGTCGATTTAACCCCCACTTACATGTGCCCCTCCCGACGTTCGGAAAGTACTATGCATGACAGAGCAGCGCCCCGCTACAGCGAAGGTATTGATTTTTCGGATTGGATGGAACGCCATGTGCTATCTCGAAGCTCCGGAATGGTGCCTTCTCTCGCTAGCGGGGCTGGTTGTAATAGAACTGGTATAAGTCATTGACCCAGCACCCGCGAGCACTCATTCTCCATCCCACCTCTGCTCGTGAGCTTCGCCGCTTTGCTCTGGGTTCAATTGTTGCACCCGTTCTCATATACAGCTTCCCCCTGACAATACCCAATTGCCCATCATGAAGTCTGTGGTTGCCTTGTGTATGCTCGCTGGTGCCGAAGCAGCTGAGACTGTCCTTGGAGCTTACATCTTCCATCGTCACGGTGATCGCACAGCAAAGGCTCTTGCTCCCACCAACCTGACTGCTTTGGGTTACGAGCAGGTCTACACATCCGGCCAGTACTACCGCTCGCGCTACTTGGAGGGCGAGTCCAAGATCTATGGTATCAACGAGAACCAGGTGAAGCTGTCTCAGCTCCAAGTCCAAGCCCCTGTCGACAATGTGCTCCAAAACTCTGCCATGGGCTTCCTTCAGGGCCTATATCCTCCCTTCCAGACAGTTCAGACACTTGCCAACGGCCAGAGCGTACAGACACCCATGGACGGATACCAACTAATCCCCGTCAACACAATTCAGACCGGCTCCGGTTCAGAAGACTCTGGCTGGCTTCAAGATGCTTCGACCTGCCAGAACGCAAAGACGAGCTCCAACTCCTTCTTCGACAGTGTAGACTACAAGAACCTTGCGTCGAGCACCAAGGACCTTTACTCTTCGATCGTTCCTTCCATCAACGGCGTAATGAGCGAGTACCAGGTCAACTTCAAGAACGCCTACGTCGGTACGTCCCCTCTAATCTCCTCATAACTTGCATCCTGAAGCTAACACACACGCATAGTCTACGACACCCTCCACGTCGCCGAAATCCACAACTCCAGTATTCCCAACTCGGACGCTCTCACAAACTCCACTCTGGACCAACTCCGCCTGCTTGCAAACGCCCACGAATGGGGTCTGGCCTACAACGCTAGCGACAACATGCGTGCCGTCGCCGGCATGCAACTCGCGGGCGAAGTTCTCGAATACATGAACTCCATCATCTCCACCAAGGGCGCCAAGAAGTTCGGTATCCAATTCGGCGCCTACGCAACCTTCATGTCGTTCTTTGGTCTCGCAGATTTGCAAAAGGCTAGCGCTGATTTCACGGGTATTGTCGACTACGCCAGCTCCATGGTGTTCGAACTCTTTACCAACGCCGATATGGCGTCTTCGGGTTTCCCCACTGCGCAGGAGCTGCAAGTTCGTTTCTTGTTCCACAACGGCACTGCTAGCAATGCCAGTGAACCTACTGTTTTCCCGCTTTTCGGCGGCAGCGCGGATGCGGTGTCGTGGATAGACTTTCAGGATAAGTTGAGGGAGTTTGCGATTAGCACTACGGAGGAGTGGTGCAAAAAGTGCGGTGATACCACGGGTGCTTGTGCCGCGTTTGCGAACAACAATGGTGGTACTGCTGTGAGTGCTAAGCAGAGTGGTAGTGGCAGCGCTATGTCGCCGGCTGTCGGTGGCGTTATTGGCGCCTTTGTTACGCTGGCTGTTGTGCTGGGGTCGCTTGCGCTATTTATGCTGCTTGGCGGATTCAGGCTCGTTAGCAAGAAGGCGCTGGCGAGGGGTGGTGCGGGTCTTGGTGTGGAGCCAAAGGCGTAGATGGCGGTGGAGATTGATATGTTTCACATGAAATAGGAGATGCAGATATGTAACGATGTATATGATGAATGAAGCAAGATCAGATCCATATTGCCTAAATCTAGACATTTACTCCAACCTGGGTATATCATAAACCCATATTCATAAAACCCGTCGTAGCCCCGCCTCTAACGCCGTGAAATGCAGTATATCAACAAGGAGAAGGGGCAGTTGATCAAGCCCTCAGCACACTAAAGTGATCCTTGGGCGCAATCTTCGGTGCACCTAGCCCCTTCCTCACCTCCTCCAACTGCTCAAGCCCACTCTGCTGCTTCCCCTTCTTAACCCGCCTCTTGCCCTGCGTATGGTGACTTCCCAAGAAGTCATCCATGATGCTATCAAAGTCCGATCTCAGAGGTGGTGCCTCACTGCTAGACCACTGGCTTACGCCGCTCATTTGCTGAGCCCAGACATCTTACTCATCCCGGACATCATGGACGCGTCGTCGGGGAATTCGAAGCCCCCATCGTCGGCGTACTCTTCTTCAATCTTATCGAAGCGCTGGTCGAGGAGCGTGAGACCTTCTGTGCGGTGGAGAGCAGAAGAGGACATGGAGTAGCTTGAAGTCGACGTCTTTGCACCTTTACGCTTCTTGCGGCGGCCACCTGCCGTCAGAGCTGAGGCGCCTGTGATGAAGGATTGCGAGTCTGTTGGTTGGGCTGGAGTGTCGGGCTTGGCGGCTTTGACGTCTTCTTTGAATTTCTTGAATTCTTTAAGGTACGCCATGTCGGATGCGTCTGCTGCGGCGGGTGCTTCATCGTGCGCTGGGAGAGCTGATGGGTCTGCGGATTCGTCTGAGGTCTTCTTCGCTTTTAGCTTGGGGGATGAGGCTTTGATGGTGTCATCGGTTTCCCAGCCGGGGTCTTCTTCGTCGAGGAAACGGTTCATGGGGTCCCTGTCATCTTCATCGTAGCCAGCACCATCCCACTCGCGTTGGTCGACTTCATAACCGTCTTGGGCTAGCTCATTGAAGATGTCCTCCTCGTCATCAACATATGCCTCATCCTCGAGCGCCTCTAGAACTTCTCGTAACCTGGGGTCCATGTCTGGCTGGAAGCCCGCAAGAGCATCTGGTATGTTTTGCTGATCTTGGTATGTTGTCTTGCGCACAAACTCTGAAGGTGCCATGTCCTCTCCAAACATGTCGCTCACACTGCTAATGTTGCTGCTGACACTCAAGTCGGCCTGGCTTCTGCTGTCGTTCAACGACGCATCTCGCAACATGTCGGCGAGGTCCATCTTCTGCTTTCCCTTCTTCTCGGGCTTAGCGTCCACGAAGTATGCCTCTCCGCCGCCAGAGCCCAAGTCTCGCATATGCTGCATGTAGTCGTATTCTGTATCGTCATAGTAGATGCCATAATTGGCAGCTTCTCCCTCATTCCTCCTTACTTTGGAAGCATACTCGCTCTCTAGATCGCGCCTTGACTTGATCTTGCTTCGTCCCGTCGCTGCCGAGTACTGGCTTGCACGCAAACTTCCTGCAGCTTCTGGTTGTTCGCGCTGGTTTGGCGCGACAGTCTCGGCAAAGACCATCTGCGGGGCGTCGTCATCGTGAATTCGCGGGTCATTTTGGGCGCGGTGGACCAGACGGAAGTTGGTCGCCGTCTTCTTGTCGCTATCGCGGGGTTAGCGGGGTATTAGAAATGCGCCTCGATTCCCTGCTTACATGAACTTGCCGCGTGCCATTTTGAAGGCTTTGTCAGAGACTCGAATGTACCGTTACAGCAGTGGCGAGTGTGCTGGAAGGAAGTCTGGGGAAGACGCTTACAAAGGGTCTTCGGCATCGGGCGGCGGTCAAAAAAATAATTTAGGCGAGGGTCCAGTGAATGACGTGGGGCAACTTCGGGCCCAACTTTCTCTTCGACTCACCCCTCTATTGGGACTTCTGAAACAGAACACCACAACCACGCGATATCCATAGTTAACCGCAAATATGGTGCTCGCAAAATCCAAGAAGAGCGTCGGGCTGGGCAACAGCCTGATGAATGACAGGTTCGGCAAGGGAAAGGGTGCGGACATGCGGAGGGGCAACTTCAACGCAGGTATTGAGCGCACTGGTCAGAATGGCGAAAAGGTACGCATGATCTTCGTTTGCGACAGTCTGGACACCTTTGGCATGCATGCGCTCTGTTAGAGTATATTGCGCTTGACAAGAGGGCGTTCAGATGGTGCATACGACCAGGGACCAATACTAACAATTCCTAGTACATCACAAACGAGAAGAAGGAAGCAGCATGGGTCAAGATGCGCTCTGTCACTGAACAAGGTGCCCTCGACGACTTCCTCTCGACCGCAGAATTGGCTGGTACCGACTTCACAGCGGAGAAGATGAACAACGTCAAGATTATCCACAAGGACCAGAAGAACCCGTACCTGCTATCCGACCTTGAAGAGCGCAACATCACGAAGAAGCACAAGGAAAACAAGAACAGACTCACCGTGCCGAGGCGACCAAAGTGGGATGCGAAGACTACACCGCAAGAGTTGGATGAGAAGGAGAGAGCATCCCTGTTGCAGTGGCGAAGAGGCTTGGCTGAGTTACAAGAGAACAACGATCTGCTCATGACGCCTTTCGAGCGCAACCTCGAGGTCTGGAGGCAATTGTGGCGTGTAATTGAGCGGTCGGATCTGGTCGTACAAATTGTGGATGCGCGTAATCCACTCATGTTCCGATCCGAAGATTTGGAGGATTATGTCAAGGAGGTCGACTCAAAGAAGAACAACTTGTTGCTAGTCAACAAGGCGGATATGATGACTCTGGAGCAGCGAAAGGCCTGGGCAGATTACTTTGTAGAGGCTGGCATCAACTACAAGTTCTTCTCGGCTGAACTTGCCAAGGAGATGAACGAGGCTCGCGCAATGGACGAGGATAGCGAAGACTCTGATGAGTCGGGTGATTCCGAAGACTACGATGAGGACGACTTTGAAGAGGAGACTGACTCGGAAGATGAGCGTCTTGCGAAGCAGGCCAAGAAAATGAACCTGCAGAACAAGCAGGCGGAAAAGACGGAATCAGTGAATGAAGCGACCGTTGTACCTAGCGGAAGCGGCTCAGAGGAAGTCGAAGATGAACGCACGCGGATACTTACTACAGAGGATCTCGAGGCATTGTTTCTTGAGCATGCGCCTGATATCGACACTGGACCAAACGGCGAGCCCCGCAAGACATCCATCGGTCTCGTCGGTTACCCCAACGTAGGAAAGTCTTCCACCATCAACGCGCTCATTGGAGCGAAGAAGGTGTCTGTTTCAGCAACACCCGGAAAGACGAAGCACTTCCAGACTATACATCTCAGCGACAAGGTAGTCTTGTGTGATTGCCCTGGTCTTGTCTTCCCCAACTTTGCAACGACCAAGGCTGAGCTTGTCTGCGCCGGTGTTCTACCCATCGACCAACTACGAGAATACACTGGACCCGCGGGTCTGGTCGCTCGACGGATACCGCAACCTTTCCTTGAAGCGCTGTACGGTATGAAGATCCATCCCCGACCAACGGAAGAAGGCGGAACTGGTATTCTTACCTCCGAGGAGGTTTTGCGTGCCTTTGCCATCGCCCGAGGCTTCTCCACACAGGGTCTAGGTCAGCCCGACGAATCGCGAGCAGCGCGATACATCCTCAAAGACTACGTCAAGGGCAAGATTCTCTTCTGCCATCCCCCACCCACTGACCCGCCCGTGGACCCCAAGTACTTTAACCGTGAGCTCTACGACGTCAACCATCTCCCCGCCAAGCGCCGCCATCACCCTCTAGCCAACCTTCCAGGCAACACATCTCTCGCCGGTATGGACGAAGACGCATCGCTCATGGACGAAGACCTTGAAGGTGGCAATGTGCCCGTCCAGGGTGAGAAGACGCAACGCATGGACAAGCGCTTCTTCGGACCCGGTCAAGGCATGGGACGCGTCAACCAGCCTTTTCACTACAAGTATAGCGAGCAGGGGAAGGAGTTGAGTGGTAGAAAGGCCAAGATGATGGCTGCCTTGGAACAGGATGTTGATCCAACTGAGATGAAGATGAATAGCAAGAAGCACTTCAAGGCGAACAAGCGGAGGGCTAAGAAGGTGAGGTCGGAGTATGTGGATTAAGTCATAATAGCTGGTTTCTTACATGACGGCATGGCTGGCGTCTGGGTTAGGGGGGTTTGATTTTGATGTACCGGACGGATTCATGTACACGTCCAAGGAACAGAATTATAAAAGTAACTTTCCGATCAGTGTATTTGTTGATAATCTTGGGCATATCATATATTGTGAATTTTTCCAATTAATTTCAATCGTGAAGTACGTGTATATAAAAAGCTATCCAGCCAAAATATAGTCTCTTCTTTCTTCCATAGGTGAGGCTAGCTATAACGGGGTCCGTGCACAGTAATATCTAAAAGATCAGATGTTATAATTATCTGCAAAAAGTTAGCAGGGAAAAAGTAATATTGTACCATCATGATGGGATGGGTGGTAATTTTTTTGTATTTTGCGAGGGAGTGGTTGTTGCCGTGGTCGGTGAGGGTGGTTGATAGCTTGGCGAAGGGAGAGGATATGATGGATAGAGGGTTGTCGTCGTTGTCGTCGTTGCCGTCGTTGCCGTCGTTGTCGTCAGAAGTTTAGGTCTTATGTTTGCCAGAATCTATGGTTTGAGGTTTAGGAGTTGCCTGATTAGAAAAGAGAAAAAAAGGGCCAAGGGGTCTATCTAGAGTGAGATGAGAGGGCGGGAGAAGAGAAAGTAGCGGTGTCTAGACGTTATGACTTAAACTCGGATAGATAACCACATAGCGCTCATACAGGCATGGAAGAGGTATGACCAGCTTACGAACTTATACCAAGATATGAACAGCAATATATGTATACCTTCGTTTACCAATCTAACGAAGAATAGACACGACACATGCAAGTCATCGCTTAAACGCTAAAAACGCCAAATCAATCCCACAAACGCCATGTCAGGGTCACTCATGGAGGCGGCTCCTCATCTGTCACACTCTCGTGATTACTTTGCGCCCTCCTCAACGGACTTCTCTTTTGCTTCTTCCCACGATCTCTCGCTTTGGGCCGAGGCGGAGAATGACTCTCTTCTTCTGCTTTTAAGAGATCCATAGCTCGATCGACTTCTTCCCACGAAGGCCTACTATCGCGGGTACCATTTGGCGTAGCGGGTCCGGACTGTGTTTCGAGAACCTGAATACGCGCGGCTTGATCCGCGAAGCTCGGCGTGGGAGACATGTTCTCTTGTGTGGGATGTGGCGCTGCCTTCATACCATTTCTTTCGGGGGAGAATTCACGACCATGTCTGTTACTTGGAGTGTCTGGAGTGGGAGGATCGTAGGTGGTCTGCACCGGGCTTCTCAATCCTTCTGTTTCCGTGTCGGAAGGAGCTTGCTGACCATCACTTTGCTGCTCACTCTCGCTTCTCCACATGTTCTTGAATGCTCGTCGTTGCCGCACCATGCCTGACTCTGGCGGACTGCGTGGTGGCGATGATTCAAAGAAGCTGGTGTATTTGCTTCCCAGCTGCTGTACGATGGGTACGTCCGCATTGGAGCCGAGTGTGCCTGACCTAACGAAGAGTACCAGACCCAGGCACAACAATAAGAGTGTCGATTGTACTACAGCCATTCTCTTCTGCCACACGAGTTCGTCGGCCATGAGGCTCAGCCTCGTGCCAATCTCGCCCATTTCAGACTTTTGCCGCTCCTTCATGCTCTCTAGTTCGATGACGGTGCTCTGCCATAATTGATCGTACATGGTACGGAAGCTTTTGAGTTCCAGCATGACTGTGCTGTTCAGATGGTCAAGGAACTTTTCGGTCTTGGCCAGCTGCCTTTTCTCCACCTTAACGAACGCATCTCGAAGAGCACGAGATTGCTCCTCAATATATTGTAGTGAGAGAGTGCTGTTGGCTTCGAGATACTGGAGACGCTTGTGGATCGACTTGAAGAATGACTCTTGTGTTGAGGGAGTTGGGGCATTTGGCTGTGTAGCTGAGCCTCGTCCTTGTGACTGGGTCTGCTGGCTAACGACCGTGTTATTGGTTGAAGCTTTGGCTGCAGAATTTGACAAGGATGATACGGCGGTGTTTGTCGAGGAGACTGAAGGCCCGTCGTCTCGAGAGACAGAAGGTGACTGCTTGGATGAGGCGTCAGACATGGAGCTGTGAGCCTGTGGTTTATCCACGCCCTTGCTCATTGGCCCATGCCTATCTGAAGACTGTGTTTCTCTTCTAGCAGTGATGTTTGTGTCACTGCCTACAAAATTGCCCGTGGCAGGAGATGGTGACGATTCCGATGGTGGGTCTGAGATGGGCCGAGTTTGGGGTGTATCAGTCACTTTCCCAACCGACGCTTCCATTGCAGCTGTACTGGTGCTCGAAGACGATGGGTCAATAGTAGAAGCCGACTTGACAGCCGTATCTTGCGAAGTGGCTTGATGACCGATGGGTTGAGCAACTGCTGGTCCACCTGAATCAAAACTACTGCTCTTGATTGCCTCAATGGGTATCTCCTCTGGTGGTAAAGGTCCGCTATCTTCAGCAGGCTTCTTAACATCTACCCCTTCAGCCTCCAGATCGTCGTCGTCGTCATCGATCCCCCTCGCTCCCTCTTCTTCTCGTCTAAACTGCTCCATCATGGTCGTACCATGGACACGTAACAGGCTGAGTGGACAGTAATATTCATTGCCATATTGTGTCAGGAATTCAATGCGCAAGTAGCGTGCCCAGATTTGAGGTTCGGTGATGAGAAAAGGCTGAATATCGCGAGAATTTCGGGCTTCAAAAGTGCCCAGCGTTCTCCATTTCTCCATCTTTACAGGGTAGCGGTCAGATACACTGACTCTAAAGTGACGGAACATGGAGGAGAAGAACTCGTAGTTGGCGAGGACAACGGTGTCGACTAGAATATCGTCACACAGCTCTACAATGAGGAACTTGTTGTCCGACGAACACGTGTTCAGCATGTAGCTGTCCTTGTTCTCTACCAAGATGGAAGACGAACTCTTGGCCTGCTTATTGGTCTTGAGGACCGTAGCAGCGCAGTCAAAAGACGCGTAGTTGAAGCGCTCCTTGCACGTCTTACCCGCGTCTTTGCTCAGAGACCATGCACTTGGCGCGACCTTGCCTTCTCCTTCTGGGGCCTTGGTCGCGCCCGTGCTTTGCCTGCCCTGCTGGATGCTGTTGGCCACGTTCGCATCTTCTGGACTCCCGAAGCCGCTGAAATCAATAGATATCTCGCCCTCGTCGCCCAGCGAGTCCAATGCGTTAACATTGACCGGCCTTCGTCGAGCAGGTTGGTTCGCTGCTGCAGCTGCACGCCCCTGTCCGACGTTCTCAGGCGATTGGCCAACCTCAGCCAAGTTCTTCTTCTTCCATTCCTCAAACGAGAGGAAGTTTGCATTATCAAATGGCGAGTCCGTCTCCAGCTCAAGCCCGGACTCCTCGCTTGATGTACCGCTGCTTGTTGCACCCGGCTCCGCAACAGTGTCGGGAGAGGCAGAATGTCCTCCTTCCTTTATCGTGCCCTCGGATCCTTCACGTATAGGTATAGGGGTCTGTAGCCCGATTATGCCCCTCTCAACGGTCGTACCGTTGGTACTGGGTGCCTCGTGTGGCGCCGACCAGGTCGCCTTTGCGCATTGCTGTCGCAGGGTGTGGGTAATGTAGTTTATGGTGCGGTACGGCGATGTGGTCTCGCTATCGGTATATCTTCGAATGGACGTTGGGGAGAGCGTGAGAGTGGACGTATGCTGCGTTGTGGCACCCGAGGCTGCAGTAGCGCTCGACTCGTCTGTCGCGGTCCCATTCGCTACCTCGGCGAGGACAGCGGTCGGTAAGCTGCAAAGCAGCAGAAGAATTGTCCAGTTACGGAGCGGAGCGCCAGTTGTGATCATTGCTTGGTTGCATGTCTTAGTCAAGCAGATTTAGGTGCCAGTAGAGTCGAGTGTTTGAAGCCAATCTCGATTCCAGATAGATGACATGGGGTAGCGCCCAGGAGGAGCTGGAGCGAGATTGGGGTACGGCGCGGAGTGAACAGGTGTTCGTGAAGACACGTTTAGTTGTTTCACCGCTTACCCTTGTGAATTGTTGCGGCGGCGCATTTGTCTAAGCGACTTGTGCCAGTGAGCGATGACGTTGCCAAGAGTGACATATCAGCCGCGCTAGGCTCGTGACCTGTATCACCTGCAGCAGATACATGTCCATATGTAACCAAGAAGTCCTATGACCAAGTAGTTTTTTTTTCAAGTGCTTTTTTTTCCACAAAATATCAGTATTCATTACAGTTTTAAATCTACATACTTATGCAGGCCGTATCATGTGACGCATAATCTATCTATGTGGAGCACTTGCAACAGTATGTAAACACGTATGCAGTGACACGATGTCAAGGTCATAGCGTGGCACGCGGCACGCTCACGTACAAAGTTGCGTGCTGTTCGTATAATAATCTCATAAAGGCTGCTGCCACACGCCGACTGATAACCATTACAAACGAGCGAGGTCTACACTCAACCACCCGAAATCCGTCCATGCAGCCAACCCAGCCAGGGCAACCTATCGCCCTGCCACATGTTACGCCATCGTCTAGTACTCATGTGTATCGTTATGATGATCCGTTGATGCCGAAAGAAAACGCCATACAAGAGTGCAACAAGTACTGATGCCCAAAAATCCCGCTATGCTGTGGCATCAGGCGTTAAAGGGGTATGTCCAAAAGAAATCCAGGTCGAGTAAGAAATGAAGGCAAACGTCCAGACAAATGACGCAAGATCGGATGCTGTAAGGAGCCAGGACAAGGGCTAAGAATACGAAGGGCCAGCCTGGATAAAGTCGTCTAGAAGCCTTCGTTGCCTGCGCGGCAAACCTTGGCTTCCGAAACCCACTCAGAGGCGAGGACTTGGTGCGCTGTCAGACGGCGGGCAGGTATGGGGTCGAGAATTGAGTAAATCACATTACGACATTGTCGCTAGGGCGTGTTAGCAAGGACATGGACTAGAAGGGTGCAAGTGCTTACTCTTCGCAACACTTCAATGGGCCGATACCCCTCTTCCTGTTTTCGGTCCTCGAGGTAACGATCGAAGAACTCATCCTCACCCTTTTGGGCGACACGCCATAAGTGGCGACCAGTCCTCATGGCCATGTAAATGATGCCGCAAGCCCAGACGTCTACAGCGCGGGGGTCGAACTCTTTGTCGACATATTCTTCGGGTGCGATATAAGGGGCAGAACCACAGAGACCAGCAGTCATGTGCGCCTCCTTCTCCCAGGCCATACGGAAGCATTCGCCGTTGCCAAAGTCGGTAATCTTGATGGATCCGTGAGTAGTGAGGAGCAGGTTCTCGGGCTTTAGATCTCGGTGTGCGACGCCCATCTCGTGCATGTATTCGACACCGCGCATCAGCTGCTTGAAGAAGCAGTCGGCCTCGACTACTTCGAGCTGGCCGGCGGCAAGTACAAGAGTGTACAGGTCGCCTCCCGAACAGTACTCCATGACCTCGCAGTATGTGCCCTTTTCGTCCTGGAGAAGATCGAGCGTGGTGATTACATTAGGATGCTGCATTGAGGACGATATGCAGAACTCGGAGGTAAGGCGTTTTTGGTATCGCTTCGCAGACTCGCCAGGTCTTTGCTTGAATTCCTTGACAGCATACAGCTGCTCTCGTTTTGAGTCCTTGGGGTCTTGCTTGTGTGCGACACGGACGATTCCAAAGGCTCCGCGGCCAACAACCTCTTGGCACTTGCCGTATTTCTGGACCAGCGTCTGGGGCAGAGCGTTGACTGCATTTTTCTGCTCTGCGAGCTTCTCCTTCTCGTTGCGCATGACGTCGACCCAGTTGGACATGAGACTGAGGGGTTGGTCCTCTGCATTTTCGCCCTTTTTCTTGCCCAGCATCAGGTTCTGGAACATGTCGGACAGCTTCTCCTGGCGCTTGGCCACCTTGAGGTGGTGCTCGTGGGTGCCGTCGTCGTTGACCCAGAAGCGCTTGTAGGGCGGCGTAGGGCCCTCCTTCTTGGTGACGGACGTCTGGCGCACTGGCGCAGTGCGGCCGTTGGTGGCGGTGCCATTTACAGCCGCCTTGACGTCGCCGTTGCGGTCCGGGGCTGGCGAGGGCTTGATACCCATCATGCTGCTGAGGCGCGACGTCATGGTGGGCTTCTTGGGCTTGAGCAGCGCTTCGGCGGCTGCCTGCACGCTGCTCGCGCCAGAGTGGTGGACGGGCTGGGGCAGGACGAGGTTTGCATCAGACGCAGAGTGGAGCGAGGGGACCGACGAGACAGTCGAGGCCGAGGCCGAGGGCGAAGCAGCCGCTTTGGACGCGGTGCTGGGCGAGTTTGTGCTCGTGGGAGCCGCCATGGTGGGTGCTGCGCTGCACTGCGGGGCGATGGAGTGGATGGTGGGTGGGTGGACGGGCAGGCGGGCGGGCGGGTGTTGGGCTTGGTAGGGTGTTTGGAGACGCACGTGTCTCGCGGGCAAGGAGCCCAGAGTGATTTATTTTATGGCGGTCAAAACGGCGTATCGTCGTCTGCGGCGGGCGATGGAGATGAAGTTGGGGAGACGCGCGTGAGGAGGCGACGTGGGCTGCAAAAACACTGAATCGCCAGGGCGTGTGGGCAATTCTGGCAGGTACTTGCGGCCGCTCGCAGCGCTTACAAACGTCGTCGACCAGGGAAGGGAAAAAAAAAGAGAGATACAACGGAGACACGCGCTGGCTCTTCAATCTGCTCCCCACTCGCACTTTGTCGTCAGGGTGCCACACCAACGTGGCTGTGCAGGCGATGACTTGCCGGCGTACCGAGGCTTGTCTGCGCGTCACCGGGCGGCAGGCTGATGAGTCGCTGTGGCTGTGGCTTTTGCTGGCAACGTTGCTTGCACGGGCGACAGCAGAGCAAGACGGCGGCGGGCAAAAGACCGACTACAGAAGAAGACGACACCGGAGCATCGTGCCGCGTCTCAAATATCCAAAGCAGAGGGGTAACATGCGTGCAGCGTGCAGCCTGCTGGCTGCTGGCTGCTGCGTGGGTAATTGTGCACTGCCTCGACCCTCCCAAAGCCCGTGTACGGCTTTCTGCATGAGGTCTGGCTTGCGGGATTTTCACTTCCATTACCTACTGTGACTATGTTACGCCAGTCCTTTTGCCAGTTGACCGCTGTCTCGATGCCTGCGCTGACACAAAATCGCACCCACCCGGCACATGGCTCACCAATTCTTTGTGCGCCCCGGCCCCGTCCTTGTTCCTCCTGACCATGTACAGAGAGTCTACCCCAAGCCTCCAAGCCTCCAAGCCCCCCAAAGCCCCCAAACTCCCCAAGCCTGATATATTCCTATCATGGCGCTTGTTTCGCTGGCCGATGCAGTCGTCTAATTAGCTTGACATACCAAGCACTGTGACGCCACTGCGCTTCGAGCTTATCCCAAACACTGCCAACAGATTGCGTACTCCATTGACCTCATCCATACGAGTGTAGAGCCCGAAAGGCCGCCGAAAAGCTGCTAACCTGCCCTCGGGTTATCCACTGTGCAATCGGCTGGCCCTTCGGCCAACACCCAACAGGCGTCCATGACGTACCGGCACTTAGCAGCTCCTCCTGCCATGGCCCATAGCTTGATGCCGACTGGTGGTTTCAGTAACAAATTGGTTGGTAAGCGGCATGGAAACCCCTCATGCCGTAGTAGTCACACCCATCCCAAGCGGAGACACTGTACATACTCTTAGTGGGGCGACTATCAACCGTTTCATCTCGACATCTGTTCACATACATACAAGCTGCTACTGCTACTGCTACTGCTACTGCTACTGCTACTGCTACCGTCCCTCTGCTTGGCCAAAGGTACCAGGTACTGCGTCGGACATTCCGCGGCGTACATGAACAACCTTGTGCCCCGCATTACAGCAACAGCATGGCGCGCCTCTAGAGAAACTCTCCACCACTCTTGTTCCACCTCACCATGCACACCGCATCGTTGCTCAAGCGTGGAAGCATCACCCGGCCACTAAGAAATACCGCACCCACCTGGGGCCCACCACTGTCGTGCAGCAACCCTCATGCAAGTCTTCTGCGACCTGCACTTCGTCCTCGGCCATAGCTCCTCTACACTCGCACTGACCTCTTACCGACTCCATCACTCTGGTAAGAACCATATGCACGGGCCTCAAGCAGCACACGATCTGACCTGAGCTACCGTCTCAGCTCACTTCATCGACCCTCTTGTGTGGGAACCGCGCCAACCTAAGCACCCTAAACCAGCTAGTCACCAAAACCCACACGGAATACAATATACTGAACTAACCACGGACAATTTCTTAGTCCGTAAATCCGTCAAAGATGGGTGCTGCAGCATGCTAACTTTACTTTCTATGCCTTGTCTCGCACATTTGCAGCTTGCGTCTGCCGAACAGAAATAGCTCAGATCGACGTCGCAGCAGCAATCGACCCTACGGTACGTACATCAACGCCTGCCGCTCTTGCTGCACTGAACGGTCAGCACAAGACAACCCACTGGGCACGTCTTCCGCAGCCCGGTGCTTTCGCACACGTAACGCCCGCCTACGACCTATAGCACCGCTCAAAGCTAAGTATGCCGACCAAGGCCGACGGCCCCCGCGTCGGTTCCTGACAATGTACAAAATGCACCAGCCTCAGGTAACGCATGCAGACTACTCGTGGCTTCTAGACCCGCGGCTATTGGTCCAGCAAAACCTTCACCACAGACTACGGCACAAGCTCGCACACGCGCGACGCAAGTAACCGCCTGTTCATGTGAAACGTAGGGCTCTTTGCGACCCTCCCTCGGACTGACCGCTATTACGCGAATGGGAGTATCCGGATGTGCGGGTATATCTGGCCAAGCCATGGATCATGGCCTTGGGTAGCTGACTGGCGATCCTGCTGGGATGAGAAGCTGTCGCGATCGATGTCCCCTTCTTCTAGTCCACAAGGCTGAGATTCTCTTGACGAGACTAGGAATGCAATTATGGATTGCTGTGCTACTTTGTAAGTTGTGATGCGACTTTTAACAATGTGGATGTGCAGGTGCACCTGCTCGCAACCATCACGTGCGCACGTTATAAAGTCTTGGGATTACATTTCTTCAATTCCTCATCTCCATGGAAAAGCGCTAGACGTTCATGTAACGTTGCCCAACATTCCAAATCACAGCTTTGCGCACGTTCTAGACTTTTGTGGCTTGTGCAACGTCGCGGGAGCCATCTTTTTTCTTTCCATCAAAACGTTCCAGACCACGAGCCGAGATCTGTGTGACGTCGCGTACTGGATAACATGCATCTTTTATGCACATGCAGGCATAACGTCCTCCTGGCCATTTTGCATGACTTGTTGATGGCTATTGTTAATGTTACTGTACTGAGTGCCTAGTATTCAGCATGCGTGTGCTTAGAGATCCTCACTTCTCAACGCTTCTTTTGGCATGTTGCTGTCATCCCAACTATCGCATCCGTACCTCTTCCCTAAAGATTCATGTTTCCCCTTTTGTTATCGTAAAAATATGTCTACCTCCCCAGTCTTGCCTCCTCTACACCCCTTCGATATCTCTCCCTCACATCCTCATCACTGATGACTTGAATCTCCTCACTACTCTTACTCCGTCTGCATCTCATCATGGGCTCCTCCGCCGTCGGTGAACACGGCGCAGTACCACCACCAACAGACGTCTCCCACTCCATCTTACCCTCACCCTCCCCCTCTTTCCGCATTTTCATAAAAAGCACCAAACCCAATATCTGTCTTATCCAATCCATCTTTCCCATAAAGTTCCCTTTCCAATCCTTTGGTCTCCGCTCTTATCAATTGTTTCCCACCAAGCCCTGTCCTGCGCCTTGCCACTTGCACGATGAGAAACGCAGCGCGGAGAGGCGTCATCTGATAACCCTCCTTCACCAGCGTACTGTTAATCTGCGCATCTTGCCAAAGAGCATACATGCTAACAACCCACCCCGGTTGTCGCGAAAATGAATAGCCCAGACATCAGTGTTGAGAAACCCCATTGGTACGTCTGTGCCGCTGTGTCGGGTAGACAGCGAGTTTTGCCCGCGAGGGAAGTGTCGTTGTAGCCGACCGAGTTGTAACAGTATCCAGTGGTGCCTTTTAGATCTTGGGCGTCATAGGTTTTCCCCTCGATAGTGACGGGGACGGAGGAGTTGCAGGGGTGGATAATAAACTTATCCTGTGAGCCGTCGAAAACTTTCCAGGTATGGTTGTTGTTTGGGAAATCGTAGGAACCTGGAGTGGTTATACTTGGTAAGAAAAGTAACGGATGATGGAGGAGATAGGGGGGGGGGGGGGGGGGGGGGGGTTACTTACATCGGCCGTATTTGTATAATCTGTAGGAGGCCTCACTGCTCCACTGTTGTGATATTTCTGGTGCGGGTAGGATTGTTCCGTTTGATAGTTGGCAGTCACCTGTAATAGAAAACTATTTGTTAGTAACAAACAAGGTTCGTGCAATGACGATACACCGCCACAGCCCCAGACTGATGATTGACTCACAGTCACTTCGGCGGTATGAATCCACGAACGAGTACTTCTCATATAATTTCTCGTCAGCGCAAGCAGGTTTCGCCCATGTTTCGTTTATCGTCCCCTCGACAACCCACGTGAGCTCGAGCATCGACACGGGAAGGATGTTGTTATCGGACTCCAGGCTGATCCAAGCAATGGCCGTACTGTCGTAACCTGTCATCGCGCCAAGGATAATGGGCACAAGAAGGACGTAGGCGGTAGACCAGAACATGTAAAAGAAGAGGGCTTTTGTCCATCGGCACTTTGCTGCCCATAGTTCTTTCATAAGTGTCCAGAGAGAGCCCAGGCTCGGGCCTTCGAGAGCAATGCACTGAAATATGCTGAACGACGTGGGATGCCGTTCGATAGCTCGCAGCAATGCATCGCAGAAGACTGTATATGCAACCCACCAAGCTATAAGCTGAGCACCCCGCCCAACAAACACATCCCATGCGATATCCAGCGTTTTTGCCTGCGCAAACGACAAACTGCCAAACTTGTGGTCAAGCGCAAACACCTTCTCAATGCCCGTGATGGTCGAGTTCTGCGGCGTGCCCGACAATTGATTGCCACAGCCAATAATCTTGTCTGCAAAGACGCCTCCGAAAGGATAGGTGCTCATGGGTGCGAGCATGCCGAGTAAAACCAGGGGCAAGACAGTCGTCAGCACGACCAGCCAAAAGGCGCGAATCTGCCTTCGAGTCCGTCGGGTGTGTTTCGCAAACGGCATCGAGATGATGAACCAAGTCGCTACTTTGGTAAGATCCCAATAACGGAGCCATAATTCGTGCAAACTCCAGTTCCAGTGTGTTTTCCATTTCACCCAATTCCGCCAACTCTGCCACTTGCTCTCAGTCTTGATACTGTCATTCCCCCATGTTTTCTGACGCGGCAGGCTCTCCGACAGAGTGTCTTCGGTAGAGACAACAGACACACAGGTGTGGCCGGGCGCCACATACTTTTGATTGTCGTAACCCACCATGCTGAACGGTAGGGTAGCTCATCTAGTATTAGTTCAACCGCACAAGAACTCCGTGTCGAAGAAGCGAGGGAGTGAGGCTTCCAGCGGACCACACGGTCACGTCTTGAGAAGGAGGCCCGATGGCCTTAGCAACTAGAGAGTGTCTCAAATGGCATGGGAGGCCTTAACGGAGCCAACACCGGCTAATCATCCTTCACGTAGTGCCCCGTCGAACCATAGAAGTGTGGAAAGTCGAACATGGCTTAATGCTACAGGAAGCGAAACCTCCTATAGGTCAGCTGGGGGACAATGATAACACTCTGCGTAAGATGGGTGCCATCTGGAGTTGATTTAGAACGATCGTCGTGTGAATAAACAAGCTAGTCGGAAGCTTGCTGAGGCTGTGTACTTGTCGCTACGCCGAAAGAGGCTAGATTCAGGCACGGTGCTGGCTGCTTCCAGGATGGACCCTGCTCCCTGCAAGACAGACACCAATCGTTGGCGGACCCGAGTACATCTCACGGACGTCACAGCGATTAGCCAAGGTAAAGAGGAAGCTGTCAAGATGGCCATGCTCTTTCTCATTCAATCTGACATCTTCTCGTCTGTGATGGGGCTCCGGGCCCAACCACGTAAATCATTGACTCTTATATGTACACAACGCCGATCAAGGACTCCAGGTAAACACAGCTTTCTAACGGCAGCTTTTCAGCCCCCAACAGGTGTTCCGCTTCGACTGAGCACGCTTCCAGAGCTATTGTTGCGCGGAACGGGTGTTGCACTCCGGCTTCGTTCCCTCTCGCGGTCACGCTCCTCAGTCTTGACTCGCTCGCGCGCCTCCTCGACGAGTCTCTTAGCCTCTCGCACATTACGCATAGTCCTGCTGAGCTTGCCCTCTTTACCATCTTGAATCTTCTGCAACTCGCCCCGCGCTTCAATGTCCTCCTTGGTCTTAGTAACGAAGCTTTTGAGGCTGACTTTGATGTTTTGGCGAAGATCCTGTCCTTCGTCAAAGATGGCGTCGCTGTCGCGTATAGACTTGACATTCTCAACACGTCTAGTGAGGTAGAGCGTCGGACGGCGGTTGGCCTGGTTCTTGTATTCGTCTCGACGTTGTGCGATGATGCGTTGAACTTCTTCTTCGTAGGCCGCTTCGTAAACGTTGATGTCCACGTTTGACGGTGACTCGGAGACGACGCATCCGTCTTCTGGATCCGGCTGGAAGTTCTCGCCGGTACCGATGTTAAGGAAGAGTGTGTCTTCCAGCGGGTTGTGCGCTTGTCCTTTCCCGATAGGAGTGGTTGGCCCGGATGACAACAGAGAGGTCCCAGTAGGGCTTGAGACGGAATGTATGGCGGCAGGCCGGAACGACATATTTTCATGTACGACCTTGCCATCAGCGAGGGCTGGTGATCTTGGCGTGGTCGGACTGCTGATTGCAGAAGATCTGGCGCTTGGGCGCTTCTTGGCTGCATCAGGCCGAAGGCTTGATTTGGAGTATGCCATGTCATCCTCGTGCTGTGGTAGTTTGTTTCCCTTATCGTCAACCTTGATCTGGTGGTGCACACCCTCAGCGGTAAGTACACTCTCGACTGGTCGTCGATCATGAGTGTCTTGTGACTTTGACTTTCGCAACGCTGACGGTCGCATGGATAATGGAGGCTGAACAATTCGCGAAGCGCTACCCAGTATACTTTCTATACGTTCTGGTCGTCGTCTGAACAGCAACTGCTTGAAACGTTTGACTGCCCGCACCTGTAAGATGTTAGCTTGCAATCAGTCTCAACACTAGGCAACCTATGCTGCTGAAAAGTTGTCAAGGAAATACTTGCACCTACCACTGTGACTAGGTGACCCATGTTGCCTGTGATTGCAGCATTGACCTCCTCGTCCGTTGGTGGTTCAATGATGATTGCGACATTCTCAGACTTTGGTAGCAGGGGGTCCGTTCCTTGTCGTGTCACCCATGGGTGTTCCTGCCTACGTTAATCTTGACAGTCCGCCAAGCAATGTCAGAACTTACCCTGATTTCTTCCATTTGTATCCTTTTGTGCGGGTCCTTCTCCATAAGTCTCTGTAGTAGGTCTTTGAGGTCTGGACTGCACTCGGATTCAAACTCTACTGGATCCAGCCGTATCGATTGGTAGAGCTCGATCATGCCGTGTTTCTCGAATGGGATCCTCCCAAATAAAAGGCAGTATAGCGTACAGCCCATGGACCATATGTCTGCAGCTCTACCCGAGACATGGCCGTGCTTGGCGACACACAATTCAGGCGGCATAAAGGCTGGTGAACCCGCAGACTTGGCGGTCTTCATTTCTCCCGCCTTGTCAAACATTTCCGAGACGCCGAAATCGACAATCTTCAGTACGTCTTCTTCTGTGATTAGACAGTTATCAGGCTTGATGTCTCGGTGAATGATGCCCTGAGCGTGGACTGGAGGTCGTTAGCGCTATTGTGTGGTAGACATTTGACTGGACGTACGATATTCGAGACCCAGTATCATATCTCTGAACCAACATCTACACTGCTCTTCGCTGTATGGATCGGCTCGCTCTTCGAGACCTACCTGCATGACGACGCCTTTCTTGCACATCTCCATGACCATGTACAATGAGTCTTCCTCTGGGTCGTCAAGCACTTCGATCAACGAGACGAGGTTTGGGTGGTTCAGCTTCTTCATGATGGCAATCTCCTCCTTGATCAGCTCAAAAGCATTGTTTTCCTCTGTAGTCGAATGTCGGTGCAAGGGCGAATTGAAGCCTATGCCAGCCGGAAGCGCGCGCATTCGTTTTGCCGCGGTCGGTCGGCGGAGGAGATTTGACTGTGCCCGTTTTCGTAATCGCGACTTGGAGAACTCTTTAACAGCCTGCGCGTATTTGCGTCAGCGAAAGCCAATGTCTGTACCGCCCAGGTGACCCGCATCGTAGTATTAGGCGTATGCGCCGCTCTTTTTCTTGCGCGAGGGTTGGTAGTCCTCACATATTCGTTTCCATACTGGTCGATGGCGAGGTGGACTGCCCCGAACGAGCCGCGACCGATCTCCTGCTTCACCAGATACTGGTTGATACGATGTTGGGCGCTGCCGTCATCCTCGCTGTTGCTGTACTCGGACCGCGCATTGAATGTTTCCTGTCAAGGGTCAGACGCTGGACTCTACTAGGCACACATGTTTCGGTCACAGGGGAGCGATATCGTGGGCGATTGACGGTCCAGGACCGGACCGGGGGTGGCTTCAAGTAGCTTCAAGGTGCCTGCACCTTATCCCACGTCGTGCTGAGCACCCCTGTCGAACTCTGGAACCGGGTCCGTGGTCGCATCGAGTTTCACGAGGGTATCGTACCTTTACACGTCTTGTAGAGGAGGCAGCACGTTTGTGGTGTCGCAAAGGGCTTTGATATGCGGGCGTGGACCTTGTGCAGCATCAGCAACTCGGCGGGGTAAACGACGACATAGATGACCAGAAAGCACGCACATAAACTTGACTGGCGATGGTCGACCGCCCTCGACGAGTGCAGGGACGTCCAAGATGGGTTGCGAAGTGTGTATTCTGAGGTTGGGGTCTGACGATTGCTTCGAGGGAGGTCTCGGCGTGGGTGACATCAAGACGGAAATATGAGCAAGTATAGAATGGGGACTGCCTAGGGACTAGTAGGAATGAATAATATGGGGAAATTCGGGACAGTTAGCCCTGATGTCAACGTTCCGATTGTCTAGGATGTCTTTTCCTAGGAAAGAGGGGGGGATGCAGCAGAGAGGGTCCTTTCAGCCTCAGCCGGTGTCAACACAGGCAATCAATCGCGACCCGCCGTTCTGCTAGCAACCTTGGCACCATCTGTGCTCTGCTGTCTAGACGCTATAGCGATTTCTGCTGGAATGCTTCAATAATTCCGCTTACTTGGCATGAACGACACCCTGTGACGTATAATTCGCGCAGCGAAACTCGGCGGTTATTGGCGGTGATCGAGCCGAGTTGGGCGTTCCGGGGCTCCATATCACCAACATAAGCCTACTGTACCGGTACTGTCACATCACGCCCATTAGTTCCGCGGACGACACGCCAACCACGGAATATCTCTTGCTGCAAAACATCCTCAGCTATCCGACTGTCGACGTTGCCGCAATTTCCGTTACAATGGTGCTCTACAGCTTCTACATCTTCGATCGGCACAGTAAGTCGTGGCCTCAGCGGCGATCACACACCTCACAACAATGCTGTGCATATCCACTGACCGCACAATTACAGCCGAGTGCATCTATTCGCGCCGTTGGACACCCGCCCGCCCGACCTCCTCCTCGTCCAAACCCGCCATAGCGCGCCCACAGTCTGGAGCCTCAATTGCGAGCAACAATGGCGATGTGGTGGCCGCCGTGCGCAAGGGCATGTCGCATTCAGACGACGAGAAGCTCGTTTTTGGTCTCGTCTTCTCGCTCCGCAATCTCGTAACCAAGCTCGGAGGCGCCGACGACACGTTTCTTTCCTACCGCACCGGCGAATACAAGCTACACTACTACGAAACACCCACGCGCATGAAGTTTGTCATGCTCACCGATACCAAAGTTATCAACCTGCGCCAATATTTGCATCAGATCTGGGCGAACCTCTATGTCGAATACGTGGTCAAGAATCCGCTTGCGCCCGTCGAGCACCCGGGTGGCATTGGCGTCGCTAACGAGCTTTTCGAAAGGGGCTTGGAGGCCTTTATAACGGCCGTCTTACCGGTATGAGAGACAGCAAGACAGGCATAGGAACTGAGTTGGCAGGAGAAGGCTGCAGCGTAAAAGTAGGGCATGAAGCGTCATGAGCTCCCATCTGGTCGAGAGCTTGGGTGGTTGTTTAGCGATGCAGTGTCGGTCGACAGATACCCTTTACATCGACTTAGACGGCACAACCTGACAAAGGTCCCATGCGTCCGATGCCACATGAGCGGACTGGGCCAAGTTCCAAATAAAGACTATACTCCCTTCCCGACGTGTATCGGGAGTGGCCAGGCATGCATACATGCACCTCCCCATCAGAATACCCGAACCCTTTGAGTATCCGAAGAGTGGCGAAGCAATACCGTCGAGAGACTTCGATTAGCCAAGTACACGGCTATATCAGGACAAGAACTATCTGGCTAAGATCATATACTATGATCGGGGCGTGTATGCACCCAAGACAGTCCAAGGACACCCCGCATCATGTACGTAGCCTTACCAAGCTTCCCGGCTGGAGACGCCATGTCTCCCAAGTAGCAAGGAATGCAAAGCTTGTCAAATAGTATCCGCTGTTCCGGTACGAACCTTGACAGTACAATAATCAAGCATAACTACAATACAGCAATTCACATGTCGCGCACACATGGCCAATGTTTGAATATTTCATTTACTAGTCATTACTATTACAAGCCAGGTATTGGACTAGATCATCAACATCATCAGCATCTAGTACTTGTTCCAGTACCGACCCTTGCCCTTCTTCAGGCCCTTGACGTCAGACTGCTTGACAACAAAGACACCGCGGTCAATCGTGTTGACAACTACGTATCCAGAGTCAAAAGTGTAAGCTGACCAAGTACCGCCGTTCCAGAGCGCATCACCGCCGCCGGGTTTAACGTCATCTGTGGGGAAAACATCAAAGTAGCCAATCTCCTTGACCTTGCTGCCATCGGGGAACTTGGGAATCGACGAGACATCGAGAATACGGAGACCGGCCTGGTAGTTGGACTGGTAGCTGAGACCGTCGTAGACGTACTGGTTGTGATCAACGGAGCGGACTGTGGTCTTGTACAAGCCGCTGACAACAGGCTTCTCGAGGTTCTGGATATCCCATATGTACGTCACTGCAAAACCGTCCGCAGCGGGACTGCCTGGTGCCGTCCTGTTGGGGTCGATCTGACCCTCATCAAGCTCGTCATCCATAACGAGATGGGTTTGCCACATGGGGTCAAGAACCCATCCTTGATGCGTGTACGAAGCACCGACGTAGGGTGTGCGTGAGATGATGGCACCAGCATTGCCCATACCCTTCTTGTTGGTGACGTCGTAGATGGTCAGTGTGTCTTCGTTGTAGCCGTAGCAGATGTCGCGTCCGTAGTATTTCTTGTGGGGACCACGGTAGACGATGCACTGAGCATCGTGGGTGTAGCCGTCCTGGCCAGCACAGCCCTCAACGTAGGGCTTGGTGGGGTCCTCCATATTGATGAACATGGGTCCTCCAGCACAGGTGTCGTTGCGGCCGGCACGTCCACCAGCACCGCAAGCGACGGCGTAGCCCAACTCTGGGTTGGTGACAACAGTGTGAGTACGTCCCTTGATACCCTGGTTGATGTCGACGAGAGCAACGTCCGCCTTGATGTCGAAGGTGAAAGGCTTCTTAGGGGAGAGACCAAGCAGCTTCTTCAGGTCGAAAACCTGGACATGATGACCGACACCTTCAGAGCCGACAATGAGGTGATCCTTGACGACCTTGATTTCACGCCAAATGACAGAGTCGTTGTTGGCAGGTAGACGACCGAGGTACTCGAGTTGACCGTCCTTGGTAACCTCGGAGAAGGAGGCGCCGTAGGTCTGACCGATGGCAATGAAGTCACGGCCCCTGTGCGACCAACCCCATGAACCACTGCCCTCGCCCACGCCGTCACCGAGCTCCTCGTGTGTCTTGAAGTCGTACATGTCGATATTCTTGCATTTGTAGGTCTGATCGGCGTCACCCTTGACAGCCTCGACGCGACCATTCTTGCACTCGATCTTGTTCTTATTGACACGCTTCTTGGCGAAGCCATTCCACTTCTTGTTGTCGTAAGTGCCGGCAGCACGCTCCTTGGCCCAGGCAGCCTGAGACAATTAGTATCACTATACCCAAATTCGAACAGTGTAGCCTACCTCCTTGCCCTTCATCATGAGGTCCATGACATCTCCGGAGGCATACTCCTGACGGGTAAAACCATGGGCCGCGACCAGAGGCAGCAGAGCCGTTGATAGAGTAGCCCACTTCATTTCTGCGAACAAGACTGCGGATTGACGGTTGGCAGTTGATGATCAGATGAAAATGTGCATATATCGAGACATTAAATACCTTAACCATAGCACGCGCAAGCACCGAGCTCATTGTGCTTCTCGTCGACGGCACGCCTCACACGCAACATACCTTCCTATCGCAGATGCTCCGAGATCTTAGTAAAGAGACCTAAGACCCGTGTAGAAGCACTACAGGAGTCGTTGTATGCAGCACTATGCTAGGCAACTCTTGGTGAAGTCTTGGGAGAGAGTTTTCTGGGTCATCTACCATGCGCGCCGAGGCCAGATGGATGCTTGGCAAGCGTTCCACGTTAGATCCGACCACTCGCAAGATAGGTATATCCATTATACTGCAGGGCATGCTGGCCGAGATTGTAGCGGGGGTACGGAAACTGCAGTGTAAACAAAGGTGGGGATCCTCTCCAGCGAAGATGGCGGCTCATGATAGCGTAGCCCGAAAAGGAAGCTGCTCTTTTTGCCAAGCACTTTTGGATTGATTCTACGCCACGACCAAAGAAGTGCGGAAGCCTGACTAGAACCTTGAGGAATCTGAGAGTCGAGTAGGCCTTTGCAAGCCGATGGTTGACTTTAGCCGGAGCACTGCTGCAATGCTCCTTCCGAGATGGGGATATTGCGCTGCATATCGAATGTTTAGTGCGTATAGCGTGATCCGAGTGTAACCAAGGATGCTTCGCCGTCTTGATTTAGAAGATGGTGAGATGGCCGGCGCGAGTGTTGACTAGCTGGAGCAAAGCTCATCGGTCGAGGTTGGTTGGAGGTTGACCTATCGCAGGCCAACAGTTGTCCGGGAAGCAAAGCGAGGACTGAGGAAGCCAATCTCCATGTTTGGCCTTAGCGCAAGAGTCATTTCAATGAGGAAGGAGGGGAGGAGAGTGAAACCACGAGTAGCCGCGTGGCGGAACATGACATGTACTTGAAGAAAGGAAAGGGAATGGATAGCTTCTTGTAGCTGGACTGAAGTGAATCCGCTAGTTTGTTAATGAGCACAGTTGACATCTCTGAGCACAATTGAGGCCGTTCCTGAAGTCTCCAAGAGAGTCTCTGAGGTGATTGGATCAAAGCGTGATGGGCTGCATTCGCTAGTAGCAACCCGTAGCCTGGGCGGTGGTACCTGAAGATGATAGCTGCGCAAATACCCCGCTGGAAAACAGGAATATCAGGTTCTGTTCATGTTCTTACAGTTCAGTGTTATCAGCATGCATCTCACTTTGGGGCCAAAGATGTCAAATTAGAGTTAACCTGTCAGCACGTAAACCGGCATTTTCACTACTTGGTATGGCCGGAGGCTCAACACAAAGAAAGGCCGAAAGCGTGGAGAGCGGAACCAAAGCGCGCCTCGGCTAGGCCCGCACCCCTGCACCTTGGCATCTCACTATGATGATCCAAGTGTAACGCTCTGTATGGTGATACCTCTTTGATCATCTACAAAGCCCACCAATCACCCACGGCGACGATGAAGCTCAGCGAAGACGACCTCTATCGTACCTCTACCCAGTACCGAAATTGGTCCTTCACCGCCACACAACTCGCCGCCCAGCGCCTTAAGATCAACCTCCAGGCCACCGAGCGCGTCAAGGCGAATCTCGCGCGTGTACGAGTGCAGCGCGCGCACGATGCTGTAGATGGTGATGGCGCGGGATCTGGGGTTGAAAGGGAGAATGGGAGTGGGACAAGTGGAACGAATACGCCGAATGCGGGAATGCAGTCTGTGACGGAGGTGAATTGCCTGACCGCCGAGGAAGAATTGAAGATTGTGGATGAGTTTTGCGAGCGCGCCATCGCGCTGGGGAGTCATTACAGTTTCCCCTTGAGCGTAGTTGTGCGTCTGTTTCATTCTTCAACATCCAAGCTATGATATACTAATATCTACTTATACAGGCGACATGCATACAATTCCTCCGCCGCTTCTACCTCTACAATTCGCCCATGACATACCAC
This sequence comes from Pyrenophora teres f. maculata, assembly GCA_014334815.1. Classification (NCBI taxonomy): domain Eukaryota; kingdom Fungi; phylum Ascomycota; class Dothideomycetes; order Pleosporales; family Pleosporaceae; genus Pyrenophora; species Pyrenophora teres. The sequence continues at coordinate 1,403,635 of CP060570.1, forward strand.
GTCAACACCATCCTGCGGACCGTAATGTTCATGACGACTAAGGTCGAGCTGTTTCCCATCCACGTTTCCCAATACGCAGAGGGTGCAGGCCGTAATGTAACCACCGAAGACATTCTTGCACCCGAATACATCATCATGCAAGGTCTACGCTACAATCTTGACGTCCGACACCCCTTCCGCGCCATAAAAGCCGGGCACATGGAACTCCTCGAGATGGCGCATGGAAAATACCAAGGTCCTACACAGGGCATGTCGCCCAAGGAGATACAATCCAAGATCCTACAACTCCCCGTCAAATCCGGCGCACCCTCCATTAAGCTTCCGGAGCGCAAAGTCGAAGAGAGAATACATGCAGCCTACGGCACAGCAACAAACACGCTCCGCACAATTGCCGTCTTAACAGACGCCTACTTCCTCTATACACCCTCCCAAATCTGGCTCAGCGCCCACATCCTCGCTGACGAACCTCTAACCCTCTTCTACATCTCTACAAAAGTACCCCCATCAGCCCCTCATTACGAAAAAATCCTGTCCACCATCCGGTCCTGCGCACAACTCATATCATCTCATCGTCTCTACACCAACGCCGCGCTCCCGGCGCCTGAACGAGAAGCCCGCGAAGCAAAGCACAAGGCCCAGGTTAAGGCCCTGGTTCAGAAACTGAAAAATTGCCGCGACCCGGATAAGGTTGATTTGGTCAAGCTGAATCAAGCGCAGAAGAGAGATGCTGTGCAAGGTGATGCGCTTGAGGAGAGCAAGGCTAAGAGGAGGAAGTTGGCAAGGGAGGGATATGAAAAGGAGAGTGATGCTTTCTGGGGGCCGGAATTGCCAAAGGGCACTGCGGCGGAGTGAAAAAAGAATGAGTACTAAAGGGATGATAAAACAGTATTGTTATACTGGCGCTTGTATTTTCTTGAGGGACAGGGTAGGGCATTGGGTGGCGTTCAAGATACCAGGAATCTGCTTTTTGGGTGGTCAAAAGGTCTGTAGTTTTAAGCTTCTTTAGAAGAATCTCATCCTGATGCAGGTTATTGTCTTTTCCCTCTTCTCTTCGTGGGCTTGATATTTGGATTTCTCTATCTAGAACATGTTGAAGCCAGACTGTCTTGGCTCCACGCTCATTGACTGTAGACAACCCAAACGCAAAAGGACCGTATCTGACAACCCGACATGCCGTATACACACTCAAACTCCTTTGAAAAGGCACATGTCAGTCCGTCGTATGATCCATATGCTTCTTCAGATACTTCAAATCATATCGTTGTACGCATCATTTCCACCCCATCGACGTCCCCTCAATCCACCTGGAGGCGTACCACCCGGCCTCCCATCCCTGCCCATCGCATCCTTCGGGTCCCTCATAACCGCATTCGGATACATGGGTGCCACAGGTGCGATATCCGTAGGCCTCTGGCCTCCAAGTGCAGAGCTACCCCGATACTTGCCAAACATGCCATGATTGGCTGGAGCAGACATAGGCCTCATCCCTGCCACATGACTACCTTCTTGGTCACTGTCATTGTCGGCCTCATCCTTCTCGTTAGATTCTTCTTGTAATTTCAGCTGTCTGGCGGCTTCGAGTTGCTGCAGGTAGCCCTTGTTTGGATCTGGCGCGTTTTCCACGCTACCAAAGATGTTGGTGAGATGTTCTGTGCGCTCTCTGATCTTTTTCTCAAGAGTTCCGATGCTCATTTCTCGAATGTGGACCCTCTTCTGCTTTTTGGGCATAGGCATAGGCGTAGGTACAGGTATAGACCTGGACGGAGGCGTTGGGGTTACAGAAAAGGTCGGAATAGGTCTATGTTGGAGTTGGGACCGACTGAATTGACCATGTTCCGATTCCACATCTCCTTGTTCTGTGAGTGACGGCCTAATCACATTGGCGTTATGAAGTTGGAGATGTCCATTAGTCTTGCTGACAGTTGAGATATTTCCCTCGTGGTGATGAACAAGTGCTGAGGTGGTTGCTTGCGGGATGCTCTTAGCGCGGACATTAATGTCTGTCTCTACAGTATCTTGGCATGTATTCTCGATACTATCGTATTGGGAATTGGTGTACTGCCCATCAGATGACGAGTGAGCTGACTGTAGAGGACTGCCACCCGTGCGAGTCTCAGGTATGTACTGAGGACTAGGCGGACGAGAATCCTCATCACTGGTCGTTGTTCGGCTCAACCGAGGATTGACTGCCGGTATCTCGTCGTCTCCTGAACTGCTGTCGTCATCCTCGATCTGGTCTTGATGAAACTCTGCCAACTGTAGGACGGGGACAGATAAGCCTCCAGGCGCTGCCTCCTGATCCGCCTTTTGATGTACCCCTTGCTCGACTTCCTGATCAACTTCCTGATCAACCTTTTGCTCTGTTTCCTGCTCTACGTCATGGTATCCGTCGCGCTCAACGCGCGCAAAATTTTCCATTGGGGCTTCGGGATCATCTTGTAGCTTAATAGGCGTTTGGGCGGAGGATTGGCCGATCTGACCTTGTGAAGCCGCTGAAGTAGACACAGGAGGTAACGATCGAACTTCTCGGCCACACTGGTCACGATCTGCACTGGGACCAGCCCGCGAAGGTCCCCCAAAATCGTATCTGTAGCTAGGCGTCGTGCGATTAGCACGCCTACCATAGGCCTCATCAAAGTCTTGGAGTACATTCTTCAGGACAACGATGGCGCTATGCAAATCAGGAAACTCGCTACCGCAGGCAGAGTATATGGAAACGACATTCCATGCAGCTGTCATCAGGTTGTCAAAGTTCGGGAACGCCGTCTTAGCAATGGAGTTGAACAGGTCGATCTTGATATGGTTTGGAATCTTGTCAAACGTTCTGCTCTTCGCTTCTTCTGGAACGGTATCGAAACCAATGTGACTTCGCTTGTTGGAGACATGCGGAACAACCTCGTTTCGCTCACGCTTTTTTATCCTCTTTGCTGCTCTCTGATTAGCGTTGAAACTTCATAGTGATGCACGGTACTCACAATTGGAAGCTACAGAGTCATTTTCAGCCTTTGGATGAAGCCTCAGAAGAGTCTGAGGACCGTCAGTGATGCATCCTTGAACCCTATGCATGTGTCTTTCCAACGACGTCTTCAGTAGAAAAACCATTATCAATGTCCAGACATACCTCTCCTTCGTGGAACAGTGCTGGTGCCTGATTGAGCATTTTATATGCAGCCCGCCTAGCCTCATTGAACCGATTCATTCTCGCGTGAATCAACTGGAACTTTTCCTTGAAAAGCGGCACCATACTCCTGGCGATGAAGCCATGAATTGGACATGAATCCAAGATGTTTTCATCTAGTGGCAAGGGCTCTTCAGCACGCATCTGTATCTGCCTATTTTCTACGACCAAGTACACCCGATATACGTTGTTGTCGTCTTCCGGTAGGTAGACATTACCAAGATCAAACCGTTTGGCCTCTTCTTTGAGTGTGACCAACGTGAGAGGAGGTTTAATCACACCGTTGATCTTTGTGTATGTAGGTGGTTCGTCGTTGCTGATATTGCTGAGGAACTCATTGAGATGTTGGGGGTCGACGAAGCGGAGCTGATCTCGTAAGATGAATGCGCGCCTCTGGGGCTTGTCGAGCGCGTTAAACGTGGGCGCTTCAATCTCCATGGCACCTGATGGATGGAAGGCCGTGACGCAGTATAGGATTGACTGTTGTCGCAAGTACCTGGGTAGCTGTTCAGAACCTTGCAGTGAGCGCAGAGCAAAGATCAAGAGTATCACGGCTGCATGTAGTACTAATTGCAGTTGGATTTGGTTAGTTCGTAGAAGACAAGAGTGCAAGAGTGATGCGAGGTGACACTGTATATTTGTACCTGGCGTGGGGTGCCTAGTGCGTTCTCTCACCTTCGCCGACCGGACTGCGGCCAAAGCAGTAAGTGTGTAGGCATGCGATCCCAAAAAGGGATATGAGCTAGCTATGGTTGTTTTGTGGCTTTTGCCGCAAAAGTTTTGGGTCGCTTTTCGACTGTATCTTGGTGCTTGGAGCATTCAATCAGTCAAAATGTCTACCACAAATCGGGGGTTGAGACATTGTCGGCATCACAGACGGATGGAGTGTCATACCGATGCGATGAAGACACAAAAACATGGTCGAGACTGATTTCATAGTGAAGCATAGTTATCGTATGGCTTAGAATTCCTCAAGAGATATTATGGATAATGGTTCCGACAGTACAAAAAGACACCACCAATTGAAGAGAAGGTATAAAGTGTAAGGGAGTCGAGTGGAGAAATGATTGATAGAGCCTTTCGGTATATTAGATAAGCAGTAATTCTTAAGCTTGACTGGCAAGTCAAGGATGAGTGCCGTGATACTGTAGACGAGATAGAATATCCTCGCCCGCACTGGAGTGCGAGGACCGATCTTGAGTTCAGTCGGCAGGCCAGGGATAGAGTGAGGAAGGCCACTTGTGAGGAAAGCACGACGGGACGGACGGAACTTAGAGGGAAGCTACCAAACATCCAAATGACCTCATGAAAATTTCAATGTGACTAGGACAAACGACTCATCACCTGGTGTGAATACACCACAATCACATTGCTGTGTGACTGACGAACGGCGCGACTTGCACTCATATGTTTGCGGTCAAGACAAGGGAAAATGGGAGAGTTGACGGCGATAAAGATTATAAGTCTACCGTCTGATCTTTGCTATTGATACACCTGCATGAAGTTGAGCTTGAAGCGGATGCTGAGCTACCGTACTCTCCAGACTTCTACAAGTACAAGCCCTCTGGCTCACCCTCGGTCTTCGTCTTCAATACACGCTCTCTTGCAGTTCGGAAGTCCTCCATGTTGACACGCATACGGCGTTCACGAAGAGCCATGAGGCCAGCCTCGGAACAGATGGCTTTTACGTCGGCACCAGAGAGGTCGTCCTTCTGGTTGATGAACTCGTCGAGATCGACATCCTCGTTGAGTGACATCTTCGAGGTGTGGAGGGTGAAGATCTTCTTCTTGGTCGTTTCTAGGTGATGATCAGCAAATGCACATTGAAGGATGACGGTAGAACTTACGGTCGGGATTCTCAAAGAGAATCTTTCGATCAATACGACCAGGACGGATGAGTGCCGGGTCAAGCGTCTCAATCTTGTTGGTAGCCATGATGACCTTGACATCACCACGATCGTCGAAACCATCGAGCTGGTTAAGAAGCTCTAACATGGTTCGTTGAATTTCGCGCTCACCGCCAGACGTCGACTCGTAACGCTTGGTTCCAATGGCATCGATTTCATCAATGAAGACAATTGAAGGCGCATTCTCAGCAGCAGTCTGGAACAGCTGTCGTACTAGCCTTGGACCGTCTCCGAGATACTTTTGAATCAACTCACTACCCACGATACGCAGGAAAGTTGCACTGGTCTGGTTTGCCACAGCCTTGGCCAATAGCGTCTTTCCGGTACCGGGTGCACCGTAGAGAATGACACCCTTCGGTGGCTTGATGCCCATCTCCTCGTATAGCTCCGGATGCAGGAGAGGGAGCTCAACTGCCTCTCGTACTTCCTGGATCTGCGTCTCCAGACCACCGATATCTGCATATGACTCTGTGGGTGCCTTGTCTAGCTTCATGACGGACACTAACGGATCTGCGTCGTCTGTGAGTACACCAACGACCGACACTGACTTATGGTGTAGGAGGATGCTTGCTCCGGGCTCCAACAGGTCCTTGTCGACGAAAGACATGATAGACACGTAGTACTCGGGCCCAGTGGCACTGGAAACGATGGCGTGGTCGTCATCAATGAGCTCCTCCAGGTTGCCCACGCCCATGGGGCTGCCTCGCATGTCGTCGACCCGCGAGCGCTCGTCGGCATTGCGGTCCTCGGGGCCTTCCCCGGCCGTGGATGTGGCAGGCGCGTTTCCTTCCTTTACTGCCTTTGCCTTGCGCAGACGTTCCTGGTTCTCGACATATTCCTCTTCCAGGAGCAGGTGGTCGTGAATGCGCTGCATTCGGAGGTACCGTAGCTTGCATCGCGCGGTTGGGTACACAGTCGGGAGCTTTGCAGCAGCGCTGGGACCAGCAGCCTTCTTCTTCTTCCTGCCGATGCGCGTCGTAGGCTGTGGCGGGGGCTCGTACTTTGGCTTGTCCTTCTGCAGAGGCGACGGTTAGTGTATGCGGTGAGGCGACAGACGGCAACCTCTTCAAAGTCCCATTCCGCGTGACATGGGCATCACGTACCTTGTCCTTTTTGCTCTTGTCATCCCCAGGAGGGCCGCCGCCTCCAGTACTCGACTGTTGATTACCCTATATGGCGTTAGCAGCCTGTCGTTGCGTGTTCCGAACCGATCATCCTTACCATGACACGCAATCAGCCAGGAAAAGGCGAATCAAGCGCTTGATAGGGTGGGGCGAGTAGAACCAGATACACTGCAGCGAGTGTGGTGGTGAAGACGATGGCGAGGGTGCGGCGTTGGGGTGTTTGTCAGATGTGTTGATGCTCTGATTCCGAAGCTCGTGGATAAGGCGTCGGGGAATCGGGGTTAGCGCTTCTGTGGCGTCACTGCCTCGTCGAACCGCTGGCCTGCCTCACGATTCCACTGCCATACAAGGACAGACACGTCAGGCCCGGTCCGATAGCCGTAGACACTTTATAGATCATTTCAACTCGCTCCAACTTGTTCCAAAATCACACTCCCCGAACTTGTAGGACTATTCAAAGCTCCAACCCCGCCAGTGACACTCCAAAGCTCCCCACGCGGGTCAGCAAGTACCCTGACCATTCCGCTACCAAAACTACGTCCAAGTAAGTCCCACCTGTCTTATTCTCTCACACTTCCAGCTAGGCCTTTCAGGAATCCTTCAACTTTTCAGGCTTCTGCAAACTTCATCCACACAGTACACGCTTCTGAGCTTAGTGGAGCCTGGACTACTTGGCCGACCCTCAGGCTGACCCATAACTAGAAATAACTTGGTTGCACCCACTTGCTGCCTGTGCCTTGTCACCTCTACCTCTCTCACTCTCTCTCTCTCCTTCCCCGCAGCCTCTTCAACCACATCACCCACTCATCACTTTTCCATTCACCCTCACACGATGGCTTCCAACCGCAACAGGCGAATCGCAAAGGAGATTGCCGATATTCAAAATGATCAACACTCTAAGATTGTGGTCGAGCCAGCAGGCAACGGGGACGATCTCACACACTTGCGCGGTCAGTTTCTAGGGCCGCCAGACACACCATACGAAGGCGCAACCTACCTTGTCGACATTAAGATCCCGAGCGAATACCCGTTCCGCCCACCCATCATGAAGTTTGAGACCAAGATCTGGCACCCAAATGTCAGCTCACAGACGGTAAGTGGGCACCTGTCTAGTCTATGCAGCAGCACTAGTACCCCATCGTACAGTTGCAGGAGGCTAACTGAAAACAGGGCGCCATCTGCCTAGACACACTCTCCTCGCAGTGGTCACCTGTCCTGACTATCAAGTCTGCCCTCATCTCACTACAGTCTCTCCTCAGCACACCCGAACCAAAGGATCCACAAGACGCCGAAGTAGCCGGCATGCTCATTCGCAACCCCGCCGAGTTTGAGCACAAGGCTCGCGAGTGGGCGGTCAAGTTTGCGGGTGCACCCAAGAAGGAAATTGCAGAGGGTAGCGGTGGTGCCACGGCAGCTTCCATCAAGAAAAAGGCGCAGCAGGCAAAGCAAAATGAAGAAAAGTCGAAGCTGGCTGCATACAAGGGCTACAACAAGGATCTCGTCGACCGCTTCGTAGCAATGGGTTTCGACGTTGAAGCCGTCGTCGCTGCGTTTGAATATGTTGGCATCGACCGAATGGGTGGTGAGGACTACGAGCTGGAAGAGGCATACATGGGCGACATCACTGCACGGCTGTTTGGCGAAGCGTAACCTGTCTTTTGGGCATCTCTCATTTATGTTGCTAAAATACTGCTTTGTTATCCTAGAATAACCCAAGGGTATTTTCTTGGCCTTAGTTAGGGTAAGGCGTATGGGCGTATCACAAACCATCATGTTTATTCCAATCATTTGGCGACGGCGTCGGGTATGGTGTATGAGGGAAGGGGCTTGGGTGTTTAGGGCAATAACGATGACGAAGTAGACACTCTGTAGACGAGATCGGTAGTCCAACAGAGCCATTCTATTCGACTGGTCTATGTGTATAGTGATATGTACATATTCAAGTTCAAGTTATTTGCGCATTTTCTCCCCGCATCAGTTTCATCTCTATCCTATACTTAGGCAGTGGCAGAGGTGACGTGAACAATAACATTGCCAGACTTGGTGACAGGGTCAAGCACAAGAGGCGCACTTCCGAACACAGTCATAGGGTCAGGCTTCTCCACGTTTAGCGAAAGATTGAGAACTACAAAGCCATGTCAGTATACTTATCTAAGCACCCGAGGAATTCAGGGGAAGAAGAACTTACGAGCACCATTGTACTCCCAAGAGAAAGTCTGAGGCCTGCAAATCGTGCCGTTGCACTGGCAACGGATGCCCATAGGGTAGCTGTCTGATACAAACATAGCAAAGAGTTGGTGTTCTGATCCCTTCGTCTCGACGGTTGCGTTCCATGCGCCCATGTCGCTGGGGGTGGGGTTGGCGGCGACGGAGAAGGCGAGGGCGAGGAAGGCGAAGGGGGTGGTGAATTGCATGATTGCGGGGTTTGGGTTTTTTGGGGTTGATGGTGTTGGTAGTTGGTAGTATTATATTAGAGTACAAGTACTTGCTGTTGGGGTGGTATTGGATATTCTTTGGTTTCAAAGGTCTTTATATACTTAGCTACATTCCTCCGCCTTCTCCTTTTTCCATTGCGCGGCAGCTCCACTATTTACCCACCCTGTTTCCGCGATGTCACCGCAACAGGGGGCTCACTATGTCCGTATTTCCGGATTATGTTAGGAGAGAAACTTTGTTGCGAGCCAAGGTTGCCAACTGGGACCAGACCTGTGGCTATGGTCGTATTGGTGGGCCAAGTTTGGCATGATTGTCTGTGCTGGTTAGTGGACTAGGGTGCCCAGTACCGGTACCCCCGGACGCCACGAATCGCGTGTTTCTGTCTCTAACGTCCGAATATATGTTTGCATAATGTTTGTTGAGTTGAGTTGTGTTTTGCTGGTGTCTTCTTGGGGTCGGTATTGGACGCCATCTAGACAATGAAGGTGTCGTGCTTCCAAGGACTGTATCGGCACCCGCTGACATGTGCAATGCCATGAGGCAATTACCTCCATATTCATGGATGCAATGAAGCGGTCGGGTGGAAGTGCGGTATACTTAATTTAACACTTAGCTATTTCCTTTGTCGCTGTTCTCGAGAGAGACCCTGCTAATCGACATCGTATTTCGACTATACTGCATGACGTATGTATGCCTTAAAGGTGTTTGCAAATAATTGCAGGGGTTCGCATTAACTAGGTATGTTTGCGGTGGTTATAATTAGAACTATCGGCCGACTAACACCCTATTGCTCTTCCGCGTTTCCGTCACATAATTCCTCTTCTGACCCGTAACAAAAAGCTGGACATGTCCCTTCGCAGTTGGCGTGTACTGAACAGTGGCACCTTGCTTGACGCAAAATGCTTCGTATGCAGGCTTGCTGTTGAGAACAAACTGTGCCGTGAGCTTGACTCCAGGATCCCAGCGTCCGACAGATGCAGTAACATTCTCACCCACTTTGGCCTGCTTAGTTGCAATCTTCGGCGCTGCTTGCCGCTTCACAGCGGCTTTGCGACCGCCGGTTTGGATGACATCATCCCATATGTTTCCACGTGTGGAGGGATCAATTGACGACAGGGAGAGCGGTGCGGGTCCAGTGGGGGAGTGATCAAGAACCCATTTCTCGACTAGTTCAAGATAATTCCAGGTCTCGCGTGCCTGGTAGTTTCCTCCATGTGGCTTATCGGGTAGGATTGTGACGTTTGCCCACCCCGATCCACCAACTGCATCTGTTCGTTTTTGAAATTCCATGACACCCTCATTCAGGTAGTAATTATCCCAGGTACCGACATATACGAAGATACGGCCTGCCAGAGCGGTACCCAGGTTGCGAGAGGAGTTAAAATTGGCGACGACGTAGTTGGAAAGATCAAAAGGCTTCCAGTGCTCGACTGCTTCCGGATAGATCTCGCCTGTCACCTTGTCCCAAGGCTCCAAAGGATAGTTATTGTAGCCTTGGACTCCAAAAACGGCATTCCAGACATCCCACTGGTTAAACGAGCGAGATTTAGTTCCAAAACTAAGTTCCCAGTGGTTCTCTTGCGCAACGGTTGATTCAACAACCTCAGTGCCGTTGACATGCGTGCGGATACTAGGCACAAAGCTGCCATCTGCACGCTGGTATGCGTTTGAGGCCGTGTACAGCTCAATATCCTGGTGACGGTGAAAATCTAGGGAGTCGGGATAAGAACTAAAGCAAGCACCGAAGAGGTCCGGTCGGTATATGACGTTGGCGATCGATTCCCAGCCGCCCGTAGAACCTCCATCTTGGATGCGGGCGTAGGGTGCACGGATCGTTTTGAATCTGTCCTCAATATAAGGGATGAGCTCGTCGTTAATGGCGTCACCATATGGGCCTAAATTCGCCGTGTTGACTGCATACGAGTCATCGTAGTATGGCGATTCGTGTCGGAAGGAGACCATGATGAATTTTGGGGCCGGACGAGCGGCTGTCCTGTTAGTAGCTGGAATTTCACCAGCATCCCAGGCCACTGTGAATCTCTCGTTTGTGCCGTAGCCATAGGCGCCGTCTGATCCAGCCCAGTGGTTCTGGTGATAAATGACAGGGTAGCGTGTTTGGTTGTTATAACCAGCGGGTAGCACGATATTGGCGCCAACGAACATGTCGCGGCCCCAAAACTTGCTCAGCCTCTTGCTGCGGATCTTGACATATTTCAGCCTCTCGGTATCGGCATAGTTTCCTTGATTACACCCGCCAATCTCTTTACCAATCAAACCCTCAACAGCCGTGACATTGTTAAATGTAAGTTCGAGCTTCTGCGAGCCTCCAGATACTACAACCTCAGTTACAGGTGTTACCAAACTCCCAAATCCATTCACGTTGGGTGCGCCGTCACCGCAAGGGAATCGGACGCTGACGGTTGAACCATCGCTGCGTGTCACCTTCTCATATCTAGTGAGAAACCCTTGCACGTTGTAAGTGCCTGGCTCGACGTAGCTAAGACTAACGTTAGGCCAGCCAAACACTCCACTCTCCGTGTCGTCGTTGCCTCCGCCTGAAAACACGACTGTAGTCTTGGGGCCAAATTGGTATACATTCTTGCCTAGAGAACATGTTCAACTTGTTGTTTCTTGGTAAGATGAGGGTGCTGTAATACCATAGATCTTATTCTTGGAAGTAGACACATCTGTATCCTCGAGCGGGTCGGTTCCGTTGGGCGCAAACATCAGTACGATGTGACCATCCGTGGGAGAGCTCAGCAGGCCATTAGCCACCGACAGCTTGATATTCAGGTTGGAGTTGCGCTCGGCATGATTCCAGGTAGTCGGTACAGCTGTTGCACTCAAAGCAATTGTAGCGTAGAGAATGACGGCCTTCAACATCGCTGAATATATGGACTCTTGCAGTCTTGCTCAGTAGCAGCAGATACAAACAACCCGGTTTTTAACAGGAAGTCAAGCCTTTTGATATTGCTTGATTGCCATACTGGTGGCCTCGCGAAGGCTGGGCTAGTGAAGACTAGCCTAAACAAGAAGGTACCGAAGTCGTCAACATCTTGGATAGAGGGAAAGATAAGCACGACAAGGGAGATTAGTTTGAGTAATAGCACCTTTCAATCCCTCTTTCTCGTTTCTCGCCGAGAGCTAAGGCGTGCAGTCGTTAATAATATTCCCACAACCCCGGTTTGTGGGATCGCTTGCGCAGGGACAGACGCCTCCTGTCTTCGGGAAATACCAAAAAACCGTTGCTCTCGAATTGAGCAAGGCTTATATAATTCCCATACAAGTCCAGTGAGTTGTAAGCTCGAGTGGTGTTGTTGTTATTGTTGTTGTTGTTGTTGTTGTTGTTGTAGACTTTTGTTGTTCGTAGTCTCCTTCCTGCTCCAAGCCCAGTCTTCCAACCATGATGTCATTACGACAAGCAAACCCTTCCTAAGGCACACCCTATGCGTTCGTCATTTTTGCAGGTCTCCCATTGGGTGCAGACGGCGAGCCCTGTAATTATACGATGTCGTTTCTGCCTCACGAGTGAATAAGTCCGATCTGGTGACCATCGTCGCCGATTCATTGGCGCAATGAATCAATCACAGGGATAGCGGAGTGGTTTTATGGTGTAGTGGGTGGGCCATCAAGATGGTCATCGCGACACTAAGCTTTAACCTGCTTTTGTCTTATCTGTACAGGAGTTCAAACCTGTCTTTCCCCCTTTTCCCTTTCCCTTCAGACTCCACACTCTTCGCTCAGCGACGATAGTAACAGTGTGGACTCTAAACCTGCACAATTCACCTGCAGCAACCCTTTAGATGCCCACCAATCTTTACCTCTAAATTCGTTTAGACTATCTACGCATGCGTCGCACAAAAGCTTGCGATGGGCAGTGAAGTTGAAGTAGAGACGATTGTTAGTGCCATTGACCATAGGCTTTCGAGGTGCGGTGCAATGCAGACCGCCTTAGGATGGCCATGATTGCCACAGAGAAATCATGGCTGGTTATAGAACGAGTCACTATGGTAGGTGTTGGTGATCATGTATAGTCATTGCACATCTTGACTTGTTGCGATTGCCTTGAGCGTTGTTGACAGCTCTAGTAGCATCCTAGTCCGAAGTATCGATTGGATATCGTTCGGTCATGTTGATGTTGTCGTAATAAAGGACAGCGAAGCAGTTGTTTGCATTGTCAACTTTGGTCTTGCACTGCAGACTGTGAGGTTTCTTTGTACCACCAAACACACATTTTTGTGGGTTCATAGCACTCAAAGCCCCTTGGATTTTGTACATGATTGCGTCCCTTACCTCTCAGACAACAGCCGAAATAGTCTCACCATCTCTCACGTGTTCTAGGAACAGGTTAGGCGAGGCGTTGGAGAAAGGTCTAAAATGGAAAGACTCAAGAACAATGGCGTTGGGGATAGAGTTTAGCATATAGGAGGGTGTATAAATGTCTCCAATTCCTCTACTTCTGAGACTTTAACACACTCGAGGGGGTGTTTTTAGGGTCCTACTGACAAGATCAACAAGAATGGATGAGACCGCGATGTGCTCTGTTGCTGCTTCATACAATCAGGCGAAAAGCGAGTGTGTGGAATTGGAAAGTGGAAAGATAAGAAACCATCAGTCATGTGTTATTTTATTGTCTCTTTGTGGAAAGAGCAATTTGTGATGATGCAACGCCTCGTCTTCAGGATATCAATAAAAAATGGCAACTGCTTGAACAGATGCATTCCGTATGTCTACCATGTAGTCAAGTGCTAGCTCATATTAATTTCATGTCTTCGAGCTATCATTACTCCTTCAAGATGTCATGACGCCGTCATTATTATCATCATCTTATCGCTTCTCGCTCAACCCTGCATCTCGATACCACCAGAGCCGTGAAGTACCTCGCCAGTGCAGTAAGAACTGAGTGGCGAGGCAAGATGAACATAGCATGTGGCCATTTCAACGGGCATGCCTGGCCTGTTCAATGGGCAAGCGCCAACGCCAAGGCTATCCATGGCATCTGCAGGGTTGTTCTTGGTGGCGGGTTGGAGAGGCGTCCAGCTATACGATATCAGCCCATATGCTCTTTCACTCGGACAGAAGATCTACTTACATGATTCCTGGAGCAACGGCGTTCACACGGATACCCTTGGGGGCTTGTTGTTGAGCGAGACCTCGGGTGAAAGTCGCAATGGCTCCCTTTGTGCTGGCGTAGTCGAGAAGCGAAGGATTGGACATGTAAGCAGCGACTGAGGTACTGTTTACAATGCAGTCACCACGTTTCATGTGCTTGAGTGCGTACTTGGACATGGCGAACATGGAGATGACATTAGTGTGGAAGGTCTTCTCCGTTACATCGAGGTCGATCTCTGTAATGTCTGTGCACATTTCCTGCATGGCGGCTGTTCGCAGTTAGTTCTGGATACTTTGTAGGCAAGCAAGAATAGACGTACCGTTGTTGATTAGTACATTAAGCTTCCCGAAGACCTTCATATGCTGCTCAACGGCCTGCTCGCAGTTCTTCCTTTCTCTTAGGTTGAACTGCATGAGGTTCGCCTTCCGGCCTGCCTCTTCGATCTTCTTCTTGACGTACTGTGCATCTTCCTCTTCCTCGGGTAGGTATACAATGCTCACGTCTGCACCTTCCCTTGCGAATAGAATTGCAACTGCTCGTCCAATACCAGAGTCTCCGCCTGTAATCAGAGCAGCCTTGCCTTGTAGTAAGCCACGACCCTCGTACTCCTTGAGATACGGCTTCTGGTTCTCATCCCAGAACTCTAGACGCGACCACTCGGCTTTTTGGTCAGTCTTTGCATCAAGACCTGGGCCACCCTCTTGGTTCTGTGGGGTGATGGAGGTTGCAGGGTATGCGGTGACGGGGCCGTTGTCGCTCATTTTGATGGTTGTGGTAAATATACGTACAATGGGGTTGAGATTAGTTACTGGGTGAAGTGGTCTTCTGAAAATTAGGGTTGAAGATCTTTGAAGAGTTGTTTTAAACATTTCTGTCGATTGGGGAGGGCTATGATGTAGTCGCGCTTTTGGTGGGGTTAGGATTTGATACGATCGTCATCGAACGTCATTGTCAAAATTCAACACAACGTCACATGGGTGAGTCTAGATTGCGGATTTTGAGGGTGGGTGTTAAGCCGTTCATAGACTCGCGATTGTCAGGGTTGTAGCCCGACGTCTAACTGTGCTCTGCTAGTTGCGGTCTATGCCTGCGCAATTGAGAAGGGCCATTAGCGGAATAAGTGAAGGCATAGTATGAGCCCGTTTTGGAAGATACGAGTGCCTTTACTTTCGTAGAAGATGGTGATGATTGGATATCGAACAGTGTGGAGGAGAGTCTTGCTCTGTTTCATGGTGTAGATACTGCATAAGATGGTGCTGGCACGCTGCCAAGGATTGAGCTCCATGCTTGATCATACGAAGTTGCCATTGCATATACGCTTGCACGGTCTCTAGGATAGCATAAAAGGCATTCGTACCAGTACCTATGTGTTGGATGACAGTGGGGAGCTACAGGCTTGGCATCCACGTACCTGTCAGCGGCCCCTATCCTATCATCCAGACCCAAAAGAGCAAGGCGTATGTCGTTGGACGATCGCGTCACGGCGCATCCGCAAACACCCCACTCTTCCTGCACTACAACAACAAAAAAACAAGCGCCACTCACTGTACCGCTAAACCCACAACGACGCTGCGTCCCGCCACCCAAACCTCAATCCTTCCAAAAATGATGTCCTCGACCTTCCGCGCTGCCGCTCGGGCACCAATCTCCACTCGAACCTTTGCACGCAGCTTCTCATCCACTCGGCCCTCGCAACTGGCGCGCATGACCGTCGTTGGCCGTCTTGGTGTTGCACCAGAAGAGGTTACTGTTTCTGGCGACAGGACATTGGTTAGATATGTAGTTGGCACAAACTACGGCAAGGGCGAGGAGAAGAAGACGAGCTGGTTCAGGGTTGCGAGCTTTGTACAGGGTGCGCAAAAGGACTTCCTGATGAGCGTGCCCAAGGGATCTCTCCTCTACGTCGACGCCGACGCACGCATGGAGACTTACACAGACAACGAGGGCAACAAGAAGAGCAACTTGAGCTTGGTCGCTCGTAAGTAGTCCGGACATGGAGCGATAAAAGAGACAAGACTAACACAATTGATAGGCAACTTTGAAGTTTTGTCTCGTGCCCGCACCGAAGAACTTGATGCCAACGACGAGGGTCTCGTTCAGGAGGCATCCGGTTAAATGCCGAAGCCCTGATAAGCCAAGCCCTCATCAAGGAAAAGTCGTATAACGGCAGGTCTTCAGTACATAGTAGAACAGGATGGCGATGAGTTTGGCAACAGGAAAAGTCAGAGTCAGCCACGCCTCAGCGCGGCGCGGCGCGTTTCCTTTGCGAGTTTGATATACGAAGTCTGGGTGTATACCCATGCCCTCAGAGTTTTCATGGTACCATCTCTACTCTAGGCGCAGCTCTGGATGGGATAGTTTGTCAATGATACCTTTTCCTTTGGTTGCCTTGGGTAAACATATGAGCCTTAGCGATATGCAGTAGTCAGCCGTGTCATGTGTAGGAAGATATATCTCAGGCTACCCACCCGTGCACGGACGGAAAGTGCGGCGAACGAAGACCTCCGGGAGGGTCCATGGCAACTTTTTGTGGCCCAACTCTCAGACGTCAACACCACAGTTGCTTAATATGCAAAGACTTGTGCCTCTACCAGCGCGTCAGCTCTGGGGCCATGCGCCACGCGTACGGTCATATAATCGCTTCAATTGCAGTCGCCGTACTTTTGCAACCGTCGGCGCAGAACGGTGCGTTACTACATCCGTGCAACCCCGCCAGTTGCCCAACTCTGACTATTCTGCAGACCATATGATGTGATAGTAATCGGTGGCGGTCATGCAGGATGCGAAGCATCGGCAGCAGCTGCCCGCTCCGGTGCACGAACAGCCCTCATAACGCCTTCGGTCCACAATCTCGGCGTCTGCTCATGCAATCCTTCCTTTGGTGGTATTGGCAAAGGTACTATGATTCGCGAAATCGATGCCTTGGACGGCGTTGTGGGACGTATCGTGGACAAAGCGGGGGTTCAATTCAGGGTGTTGAACAGGAAGAAGGGTCCTGCCGTTTGGGGTCCACGAGCACAGATCGACCGGGCGCTATACAAGGAATATATGAAGAAGGAAATATTAGGATACAAGGGATTGAGTATTGTACAAGGGAGTGTCGCAGACATCATTGTCGATAGGTCGCAAGAGAAGGGATCAAAGGGACAATATGGAAGAATTACTGGAGTCAGGTTGGAGAGTGGCAAGATAATACCGACGGAGAATGTGGTCATTACAACCGGCACGTTTCTGGGCGGCGAAATACATATCGGCCTCGAGGCGTATCCATCTGGGCGCATGGGAGAGGCTGCGACGTTTGGCCTGAGCAAGAGTTTGAAGGATGCTGGTTTCATCCTGGGAAGGTTAAAGACAGGTACACCACCGCGGCTAGATGGGAACACGATTGACTACAAGGTCCTGGAAGCCCAGGAGGGCGATAACCCGCCTATGCCATTTAGCTACTTAAACGAGAGAGTACAAGTCGAGAAACAGCTACTAAATCACGAAACCCGGACGAACGAAGCAACACACGACATAATACGACAGAACCTAGACAAGTCAATACATATCCGTGAAACTGTAAAGGGCCCACGTTACTGTCCATCGTTGGAATCAAAGGTCATACGCTTCGCGGACAAAACATCACACATCATCTGGCTTGAGCCAGAAGGCTTCAACAATAACGTAGTGTATCCGAACGGCATCTCCTGTACTGTCCCCGCCGACGTCCAAAACACTATGCTCAAGACCATAAAAGGCCTCGAGAACGTCACCATGCTACAACCCGGTTATGGTGTAGAGTACGACTACGTCGACCCGCGCCACCTGCGTTCTACCCTCGAAACCAAGAATATTTCTGGACTCTTTCTGGCTGGTCAAATCAACGGCACCACTGGCTACGAAGAAGCAGCAGGCCAGGGAATCATTGCTGGAATCAACGCCGGCCTGCGGAGCTTAGGCAAAGAACCCATGACCCTAACCCGAGCAGATGGCTACATCGGCATCATGATCGACGACCTCATCACAAAAGGCGTCTCAGAACCCTACCGCATGTTCACCTCTCGCTCTGAATACCGCATGTCAGCCCGCGCCGACAACGCCGACGTACGTCTCACATCCCTCGGCCGCGCCGCCGGCGTCATCAGCGACGCGCGCTGGAAAGCCTTCTCCGACGAAGCCGAGCAAATGGAAGCCTTGACAAAGCTCCTCCAGGACAAGACAATGGGTTGGACAGACTGGAATAAACACGGTTTCAAAGTACGAAACGACAGCACCAAACGCTCTGCCTACGACCTCCTCCGCCTCCCCAACACGACACCCCAATCCCTCCTCCCCCTCATCGCAGAAATATCATGTTTCCCCCAACACATCCAGGATCGCGTACACATCAACGCTACATACGCGCCTTACGTTGAATACCAAGCCGTCTCACAAGCCCGTTGGCTCAAAGACGAGAATCTTAAACTGCCAGATGATTTGGACTACGAATCCATCTTCGGTCTTAGCTTTGAGGAGAAACGTGCGTTGGAGGTTGCGAGACCGGAGAGCGTGGGTATGGCGAGGAGGGTCGAAGGTGTGACGCCGACGGGGGCGTTGAGGTTGCTGCAGTATGTGAGAGGTGTAGGGAAGGAGGAGAGGATGGCGAGGGCGAGGGAGGAGATTGAGGCGAGGAAGGCGTTTTATAAGGGTGCTACATCGGATTTAGGGATTGAGGGCTTGTAGATGGTGTGGGTAGGGGTGTTGTAGTATTTAGCATTTGACGGCGTTATGAATGTTTAGTGAGCGTGTAAGAAAATTGATACATGGAGTGAAATAAAAGAAGTTTTTATCGATATGTTTAAACGTTACTAGCAGCTCCCAAGTACATTGCGCACACATACTTGTGCAGTTCTCAGTGTACTCTCAACTCCGGAACTATTATCTGGTCTAATTTGCTTCCCTCTATACTCTATGAACATGTATTAATAAGAAGAACTTTATCTAGCACCTAAAAAAGCATGTCTCTTTGCTCTTCTATGCCGATATCTAATTCCTTCCCAATTAATTTCTTCATCTGATTCGTACTCAAGCTCCACCATCACACCCCCTGCATTCCTCATCATGCCCGGGTTCTTATATATGCCCTCCACAGTCTCAACCCCTTCCAGCTTAACTGCATCTCTCTGCTCATCTAGAACTACGGAAGCCTCATAGTAGAATCAGTAAAATCTACAAGCTGGATAATCTTTGCTTCATCTATGTCGAAGTTCCCCTTGATTAACGCTGAAAAGTAGGGCAAAGCAGAGCACAACAAAGTTTGGTGCAAAATGTATGCCTGCTGGTCTTCGTTTGGGGCATTATTGATCTTGATAACAACGGAAGTTCGGTTGAAGGAAACTTGCTTCTGGGCTTCGAGAGAGCAATGGGATCGTTAGTCATGCACTATCGTTTACTCGAGAAGCAACAGAAGTAGGAATGCTTTGTTGGGGTGCGTGCCAGGCAAAAACTACGCAGGTGATATAAAGCGTACAGTGAAGCTGCTTTCTGAGGTCTTTGCTCTGCTACCCAGGGCGAAGAACTGGACTCTGACTCTTCCTCCTTCATATTAGATACAGTGCTGCTAACAGCCTTTGGGCTTGACCAGAATCTAGCAGTGCGATTAAACAGACCAATAGACTTGCGAAAATAATTGTAACAGCATGTGTACAAGTTCTAGAACTCAGTAAAGGAGGATAGGAAGTTGGAGAGCAGCCGATTGGAATACCTATTTCGGCATTTCCCGCACTAACCCCTAAAATGGGAAAGGCTAAGCTTCCAAGGTTCCCTTGGCTACCTTCTTAGTGTACCCAAGCATACTCATCGTATGCAAAATGGCCACAATCTCTTGCTTCAATGCCCATAATATTGTAAGATGTGCGTAGAGGGACATGTAAAAGAAATTTTATTGAACGCTATGAAACCGTGCAGAAGCGTGCAGCCTTAGGAACCCCCAGCGTCAACTGTAAATAGTACAAAGAAAATAGTGTTACAGAACAAGTACAACAAGATTGGCCAGAACTTTTCAACCCCCGATTGCCTTTTGAAACATGCCCTAATATGCGCCGAGAAATCAGTCTATTCTTGTTGAGACATGTGTGTTGGGAAGTTATAATCCGTGTAATCGATATGTACAAAAGGCACGGTCGACGTATGGTACACTTTCTGGAAATCGTTAGCTCAATCATCGTCTATTGTGAGAGATCGAACTGAGAACTTACCAAGAACATACTGCAGACTCTCACCCAAATCGTGGCTGTCCCTCAGGCTGAGGCTCTCGTCAACCACAATATCGACCTCCACGTTCAGCTTGTCACCAGCGTGGTATGCCTGCAGGCCTTGAATCCTCTTGATAGACTTTGCGAAACGCATAGTCATGTAGAGCAAGATGTTTCGCTCGTCAGCAGTTGCACTTGCACCAGTCAGGTTGCGGATGTGCTCGGCAGACGTTGCGCTCCAGTTGATGATGACATAAGCGGAGAGCAAGATACCGCCAAGGGCATCGAGCCACCAGATCTTCGCAAAGTATCCTACGAGCGGAAAGAGGATGGAGAAGGTGTTGAAGACTACGTCAGTCATAGCGTCCTGGGCAAGTGCCTGAACGCTGGAGTTGCGGATGAGACGGCACCAGAGCCAGCACATTCCCTTGATGACGACAGTCAAAGTCATGATAGCAACAGCAGGGATCGTCAGTTGAACGATGGTGTGATCGGGTCCTGAAAGTCTGGAAATACCCTCAATGCCGACTTGGAAGAACGAGGTCATCATAATAACAGAGAAAATCAGAACACCAATGGGTTCAAGACGCCGACGACCAACCGGGTACGCGTAACGGTCTTGACGAGCAATCATCCAGGACGTAAACCATACTATGGCTGTGGAGAGAAAGTCGAGTGCTGCGTCTACCAAACTTGCGACAACGGAGAGCGAGGATGTCAGGACAGTGACGACAATCTTCATGATGAGGAGAGCCGTGTTTGCACTGAGGTTGACATAGAGAGCTAATTTGACAATGGGACTGTCTGTATCTTCATCTTCTTCTGGCACCCAGTCCTTTAGCTTGGAGTTTTGTAGTGCTTCCTCTTCGTCGTCGTCGTCTACAGCGTATTCGCGTGCAAGTAGTGGTGTGTTCTCGTCGGCCTCGGGAACTTTGTAAAGGTTCTTGGGTGTACGCTTGACCATGGGCTTGGCTGCCCCGTTGCCGTTGCCGTTGCTGCCATTGATGCCGTTGAGACTGGTTGAAGATGCGTTTTTCCCGTTTTCGCTGGGCACGTTAGGGGTATTGAAACCATTGCTGGCCCCAAGAGTGCTTAGATTCGGCGTAGAGTTGACCGAAGACTCCTCAGCGATGGTAGTGGGGATCTTGACGGCGCCAGATTCAAGATTGGTATACTCTTGAATCAGGTTGTGGGGAAGCGACGAGTCGAGCAAACGGTCGATGTACAGGTAGTTCTGGAGCAGCTCGTTGTTGCGCTCGTAGTACTCGCGTACCGGCCTCTTCATGCCCTTGAGTTCTTCTTCGCTCTTGTAGTACTTCTCCCATTGGTATCGCGGGTTGGAGTTGCCAATCAGCCGTTGGCTCCTCATTTGCGGCGTGTTCAAGACATGGGCGCCAATGCTGCTCCTCCGGTCCGAGTCTCGGTCGTACGGCATCATGAGGCCATTTCTGTATGCTTCCACATCCTCATCGTCCGTCTCACTGCCGCGGCGTTCGTTGCTGCGTATTGTCGAAGGCCGGCGCGTGTGGTGGAGCAGCGATGGGAGGTGGTGGCCGCGCGTGGAGATTGCGGAGGCGTCATTTTGGGGGGGAAGGAACAGTTTGGAGTTTGTGAGGCGCGGATGGCTGGAAGAGCGGGGGACATGCGCAGGCGATGAGGGCGTCGGTGGTGTGGCTCCATAGTCTGTCATGGCCGCGGTTTACAGTGTACGAGTGAGTACAAGAGGCGTCGGTAGGGGCCGGGTCTTGGAATCAAATTCTGTCGCAAAACGAAAAAAGCCGGCCTTGATCGTTTTCTTATCGCAATGGTTCCGCGCAGTAAAGCTGACAAAAGGAGAAATGCGATACGACACGTGATGGTGGAGAGCAGATGAAAGACAAGGCAGGCCAAGGGCAATGGCAATGGCAATGGCAATTGGAGGCTATAGCGACGGCGACGGCTATGGCGATGCTAACTATGAAGCATATGCGTCGCGTTGGGCCTAGGTGACATGGTGAACCGCAATGGCGCCGGGCGCGTGGTGGGATGCAACGCGCAGTCTGGCCGAAACAAGAGGGTCTCTGTGATCGACATGCTGCAGGCCTGGACGTGCCATTATGTTAGCAATGGTTCGAGTCTCCTTGTGTCGTGCACTAGTGGAATCCGGGGTTCGTGCGCAGCCATCACCGTCGCCTTGTAACCACAGGTTCGTCTCACTTGTTTCACAGGGTCACATAAGGCGACATGGCAATGGCTTCTGCTACCCACTGCTATCCACTTCTGCACCTGCGGACATCCGCCGTCAATTCCTTGTTACTGCTCCCTTCTCCGGCTTGGCCACATCGCCGAAGATCCACACTGACCGGCAGTCTCAAGTCTTGTGCCCGTCTCCGCGATGGCACAGTAGCGTCGTTCCAGGTTCCCAAACTCGTCTTGGCTTTCTAACTTCTGTCAAAATACAGCCACGAGCCTTCCAGCCACCGACCAGCTTTCCCAGTTGCTGCAGCCTTGGTGTATCATCAGGCATTCATGCAATCACATCTGCTTCTCAACGGGCTCAGCAGCCATGCCAAGTCCGTCCTGAACGCATGCATTGATGAGCATGGCGAAAATGTGCGCGTTTTGTCGAATGCGGTCGCGACGCTGCTCTTCTTCATGGATGACATGTTCATGCAAGACAAAAGAGTCTGGCACACAGTCCTCGTAGATTATAATGCCATTGTGTGTCAGAATCTCGTCCTGGAACCGCTCTGCCATTGCAACAACAAGAATATCAAGTTAGAATTCTGCATGCATGTCGCAAATTTCAGCTACCCTAGATGAACAGGTTCCATCGGGCGCTACAGCCCAATACGATGCGGTCGAGGACACCAGTAATCGGACAAAACTTGATGTGCGAGGAAGTTTGGCGTATAGGAATTGATTGAATTCTTCATCGAAACCAGGCCCCCATTTCCACACATGCGACTCAGCTACGCATGTAGTTATGACATCGTCCCGCAGCTGAGGCACGTTACATATATCGGCGAATATGAATAGGCGAAGATATGAGATGATGGCCGATCGATATCTGGTCAGCCACTCTTTGTCCCCGCAGTGTACCCTTTGTTCTTGTTGGCGTGGCAGGCAGGCTCACTCAGCCACAGGACAGGTATGGTTCCTGTCGATGGATATTTTACTCCATAGACGGGGTGGCGTCTCTACCAAACTGACAGTCTCACTCGTAACTTCTGTAGGTTTCTGAGCAGCGCCCAAAGGGAGGGGACACATGCACCCTCTGCTTTTTGCCGTATCCCTATATGTGCTCATTGGAGCAAGGTACCCAATCTCCTTGAAGGAACTCTAAAAAGCTGTATGAAAGTATCACGACATTGCGGATAAAATATTGCGATAGGCTGGATTATCAACTTCTATGTCTGGCTCGCCGATGCGTTAAGTGATAACGTCGAAGCTCATGGTTCTGCTATAAAATTCACTCACGATTTTGGTAAATGGTCACGTTGGATGGACTATAACTGAGTCTGGTTATTTTAAGCAAGGGTGGGGACTATAAAGGGAACAAATACCGTACCCAACACAGATCCTTGTGACACGCTTAAACAATTAATAATTTGCAAAACTTTGATCCACTTCTCTCTTCTATT
This sequence comes from Pyrenophora teres f. maculata, assembly GCA_014334815.1. Taxonomy (NCBI): domain Eukaryota; kingdom Fungi; phylum Ascomycota; class Dothideomycetes; order Pleosporales; family Pleosporaceae; genus Pyrenophora; species Pyrenophora teres. The sequence continues at coordinate 1,427,231 of CP060570.1, forward strand.
TCCAGTGCACGTGAGCATGGCTTCGAACGTTCGGTCTTGTATCTGATTAGATCATGCGAGTTTGATATCAGTGTTTACAGATGTCAGATGCTTGGTTTGTATCATAGATGACATGCCCGTAGAACTAATTCCAGTGTGCCAAGCTTGTTGTCGAACTGTTTTTGGTAATTTCCGATGCTTTTCTGGCTAACAAGACATCCAGTCAATTCGTGGAGGACAATGACGCCTAGTGCCTAGTAGTGAGTACCATGCCACTAGGAAGTATGATAGAGAGCTCATGTGATACCTTCAGACAGTTGTCTTCAGTTGTGTATGAAAGAAATATACAATAGCTATCTTACCGTCTTCCTCGGGGTTTGGTGTTGAGTATTGCGCCATCCTCCAAGCACGATGTGAGGTCCTGCAGAAAGATTGTTATACCACGCTCTCATAAAACAAAGATGAAAATTTTCTGCCAAACCTAAATATGCATTTGATAGCAGTTTATTAACCAAGAACACAAAATCGTACATACGCTCGAGGTTGTTATTGCTGTGGGGGCGTGATACTGCACGCCAATGAGACGTCACACTGGAGATGTTGGCGCTAACACCAACACAGCCTAGTATATATTCCGAACTCGCGTAATTGCCTTGGCTACTACCCACAGGTCAATTTCGTACCCTCGACAACGACACCAACTTTCGACATCGACTACTCACGTCAAGCAGTCACGATGCCGGTAAGCTACCGCCCTGCGGCTGTTGGTGTGTTGAGAACTCAATATTGATAATTGCCACAGAGCCAGAAGTCATTCCGCACCAAGCAGAAGCTTGCCCGCGCGCAGAAGCAGAACCGCCCCATCCCTCAGTGGATTCGCCTGAGGACCGGCAACACCATCAGGTATGAACCGCCTACAACAGACGCGTTCTCTCCATTCGTAGCAAGCGACATTGGAGATGGCGACACTTGCAACGATGAAGTAAAAGTGCACGAGACTGACAGGACACGCACAGGTACAACGCCAAGCGACGACACTGGCGCAAGACTCGTCTCGGTATCTAAACGTATCGCCCCCGACGAACCATCCCTCACTCGATTCTCGATTCCCAACTTCATCTCTCTTATACCGGCAAGTCTTTTCGACGCGAGCGATCACATTGGGAATTTCGCACATGGCGGGAACCGAGCGACCAGTCTTCTAAGCGGAGTACATTTGCAAACGAGGGATGCAATGGGTGGTGTTTCTTTGCACGTTACCGGATACTACCTACCTACCTCTCATTCACGGCGCTTGGGGTCTGAAAATGATTACGGAAGGAATCTGATCATGATGGTTTAGACTAGGCAGTGATGAATCAAACCACTTGCTAGGTCGCAATGAACAACAACTGTGTTTCTATGTTTGTGATGCAGAAGCTTGTGCTGACTACAGACGGATTGACACGGCTGTTGCTGGCCATTGCACTGTCGAGCAGATTCCTCCGCTAAGAGTTCCTGTCGTCCAGCGCAGGTTCTTCGAATTATCGCACAATCCCGTGCACCCGTCTTAGGCCATACAGGTACCACGTGTGAATGCATTTGGGCAAAGCTTCACAACAGGCTAAGAAGGGGTATAAACGTCATTATAGCATTAGTGTTGTAGTAAATAGAGTCATAGCGGTCATCAAAGTGGCTATCGTGTTTTTCTCGCTGAGTCTCCGCCTTTCTCCGCACGTCTCGTCTCACCTGCTGTCTTCGTCTTCCCGTCTCGTCCCACGGTCAGCCCGAATACTAGCCCCTCAGCCCAAATACCAGTCCGTCAGCACAAAGACCAGTCCGTCCGCATTTAGCCAGGGCGGGAACTTATGCCAGCACCGTGCCCTCTACACATTTGTAGATCAACAAACACTCGCCAGCCCATCATCCTCAACTGCGCACATGTCCCTCTTCTACCGTCCACTCCTCACCTGGAACTTGGGTCGCTCAGCCAAGTCCACGACAAGACAGGTTTCCTCGCTCTTTCCCGCCGTCTCGTATAAACTAACGACGCCCTTTTCGATGCGTATCACCGTACTGCTTCCAGCGTAGCACAGACCCTTCTCCATTCCACACCGGTTCGCAAGGACGACATAAAACGGCCTATCGCTTTTTGCTTCGACCAACGGTTGGAAGCGCTCAACCCAATATGCCACAGTGGCTACATCCGGTTGTGAAGGGTCTTTCGCAAGTTCCGTAGGAGTGAGATGACAAAGCCACGCCATCGAAATGCAGATCAAAGACGACTGAGACGACAAGGCCAAGGAGCAGAACTCGTAATCCGACCAGGGCGAAACGAATTTGTAAGGATTGATATCCATACATATTCCCAATGTGACTTTACCGAGAGCACCTAGGTGGCCGGTGAAAAAGGGGTTATCGGGGGACGCGTTGTTTGCGAGCTTGTGAGAGCGGGAGCCCGGGCCTTCAGACGCCCACGTCTCGTCTGTGTAGTAGAGGAAAGATTTTCGGTAGTTGTGCAAGACTTCTCCTTGGGGGGAAACAGTTACGGTGCTGTTGTATTGGGTCTGCGTGTCCGAGGGGTTGGACGAGGGATCGGTGATCTCCGGGTAGCCGATTGTGACATGGCAGTTGTAGTGTTTGGCTACTTGCTGCGCCCATTTGGTTGATACGCCGGATGTCGTAGGCTCTAGGTACGGTTTGATCTCGTCGAGGGTGTGGAAGTTGTATCCCGAAAAGGCCATTTCAGGGAGGACTAGCCAGTCTAGATCTTCGGGGATTCGTGTCCTTGATAATATGTCGTCGGCGCGCTGGATGTTTTCCTGGACTTGGCCGACCTCGGGCGCGAACTGGAGACACGCAACCTTCATCTTTCCAACTCTTTTGGGGGGTCCGGGTGACGATATTTAGGGGGCTGGTAAACGTACAATGGCGTTGAATTGCGAAGTGATTGGGTTGTTTACACGTTGCGAGGGATGACTTGCGCGGCTTAGAAAGACCACACGATCATATAGTAAGCCGCAAGGGGCCATGTGCCGAGGTTGTGTAACTTGGGACAGCACGTTGACTTTGTGCACCGGCCGGATGGTGGCAATCCGGCGAAGGGACGAAAGTTAGTGAGCTCGTGATCTGGTCGGAGAATCACTGTGACCGTGGTGGTTGGTTTGTTGAGCGTGGTAGAGCTGCCCCACTAGTCGATCACCATCCTCGTTCGGTCTGTAGCTTGTAGCCAATCGCGCGATTTCCGCCTTTGCGTCTAACGCAATTCAGATATGACGCGCATAATTTCCGTGGATTTCGTGAGGCCACCACGGCTCGTCCATTGCTCTAGCAACTACTCATCATGTGTTGCGCTCGTCGCCAGTGATTTTATCCCGTTGCGATGGCTGGAAGACGGCTCGTTGACGCCGCGAAGCTCTTCAATGCCTCGAGAGGCGTCGCACAGAAGCACATTGCGCTTCGGACAAGCCAGTGGGATGCTTACAACAAGACATCAAGTCTAGCTAAAGCTGTCAAGGACCAGACGAACCGTGTTACCCTTACAGCTGCCGCTGCTATCGCCCTCTCGCAACGCTTCAGCGAGGAAGCCCCAGCCTACGCAAAGGCCGCTGCTGAACGAGCGACGAGCACACAATGGACGCCACAGGACAACATTCCCAGGAGAGATACGGTAGAAAGAAAACCGCCGAAACAGGGCGTCAAGGATGGAGTCGAACAAGACCATCACTATGAGCGGTCCGGACAAAATACTGCTGAGGCGCCGCCGCCAACGGAGAAGTTGGAGATTGAACAAGAGAAGGCTCCCAGGTCGCCGTTGCCTGATGGGACGATACCCAGCCGAGGGTTAATGCCAGAACAGGAGGAGAAGGGACAGGATACATTCTCCAATAGACCAGTACATGAGGCGCCAAAGGAACCTCTGGCTCGCGACCAGAGCGGAAACGCACGACATGAGGATGAGGGCATCAAGCCAGTGGAATCTTCCGACTCTACTATATCTTTACCAGGACAACCACGAGGTGACTATATAAAAGCCACGAGGTCCATCCCTGCACATACGACCGAGTCCCAGCAAACCCCACTATCAGCACAAGTCGAAAAGCTCCAGCAAGGTCACGATAGAGACGTCTTCTATGCCCGGTCCGCCGAAGCGCAGCCGACGAACTTATCGCAGCCCCAATCGCAAATACCCCAGTCTACGGGAAAAGAACAGCGTAGCGATACACACGTCCAAGACGGGCAGATAAACCAGGATGTCTTCTACAACCCCCCGAAACCCGGGCAGCGTCAAGTCAAGGATGACATACCCGACGGAATCAACACCGATGTCTTCCACTCGAAACGTGTCGCGAGAATGCTCGGTAGTGATCCGCTCTCGCGAAAGGAATACGTGCAACGAACGACTAATGGACGACATCCTCTCGACGACCGACCCCTGCACGCGAGTGAGCGACCGAGTCAAGCGTCAGCACCACCGAAACCGGCCCAGCAAAGTAAGCCCGTAGCCGCCTCGGAAGAGATGGAAAAGTTCGCGTCTCAGCTCGTGCAGGATGCCCAGTCAAACACCGAGGTATGCTTGCTCCCGTATTATCCTGCAGTCTGCTGATTTGCTGACAGTCATACAACAGCCACGCAGTGAGGTAGTCACCGAACAAGAAAAAGCACCGTACGCACTACGAGAGTCAAGAGTCCCCTCATCACGGTTCGGCCGCATATGGCAGTATGCCGGCTTAGGCACAAGCATGGCGCTCGGCGCCGTTGGTGAAGGTCTTCGGCGGGCCACCGGTAGCGCTGCATCGACTACCGGGTCCCTAATGCTCAGTCCTGGTAACTTGGAAATTCTGGTGGCAAAGCTGTCACGAATGAGAGGTGCGGCTTTGAAGCTGGGTCAGATGATCAGTTTCCAAGACATCAAGATGCTGCCCCCTGCTATTCACGATGTTTTGCAGCGAGTGCAAGATAGTGCAGACTACATGCCAGCGTCACAGCGAAACAAAGTCCTATCTGGTAATCTTGGTAACGATTGGCGGGATCTCTTTGAATCCTTCGAAGATGTTCCTATCGCCGCAGCCTCAATCGGGCAAGTACATAAAGCAGTACTCAAGTCTACAGGTCAAGCAGTAGCCGTCAAAGTTCAGTATCCTGGTGTTGCTAACTCTATCGATTCTGATCTGAGCAACCTCTCCATTCTTCTGACAGCATCTCGTCTTCTTCCAAAAGGCTTGTTCCTAGACAAGACGATCGCCAATGCACGTACAGAACTCGGCTGGGAATGCGACTACACGCGCGAAGCCGAATGCCAAACCAGATTCCGCGACCTCCTACAAGACGACACCGACGTCTTCACGGTTCCGAAAGTTTTCCCTGAAGCCTGCGGACCTACAGTTCTCACTGCGGAGCTCATGCATGGTGTCGGTGTCACCAAACTCAAAAATCTTTCTCAGGAACATCGCGACTGGATCGGCACACAAATTCTTCGTCTTTGCCTCCGCGAAATCGTAGAGTTTAAATTCATGCAAACAGACCCCAACTGGACTAATTTCCTATACAATTCTTCGGCCCAGAAAATCGAGCTCCTCGACTTTGGCGCTTCCCGCGACTACCCAGACCGATTCGTGGAACCCTACATCAAAGTCCTCATTGCTGCCTCTAAAGGTGATAAACCTGCGATACGCGACCTTTCTCTTGAACTGGGTTACTTGACCGGCGATGAAAGCCCTGCTATGCTGGAAGCGCACATTCAAAGTGTACTTACGCTCGCTGAGCCTTTCAGCGGAAGTGGACCTGAGATCTATGACTTCAGGGACCAGACGATTACGGACAGGGTAAGGGGACTTATTCCAGTCATGGTGAAAGAAAGACTGGCACCGCCGCCTGAGGAGACGTATAGTTTGCATCGCAAGCTATCCGGTGCGTTTTTGCTGTGTGCAAAATTGGGTTCGCGCGTCCCGTGTCGTGAATTATTCTCCAAGGCGGTACAAACGTGGGAGGGGGAAAGCGAAGATGAAATGAGATGATGAATGATTGTTTGTATGATGAAAAAAAGTAATGCATAAAGGGGTTTAAGTGAGTTGAGGGTGGGATATCCTGTACATCACTACTACTACTACTACTACTACTACCATGCTTGTACCAATACATCAATACCTTTATATTGCCATCATCTTATACACCTTCCAACACATCCTTCCCTCCCCCATCACCAAAACACCCCTCCGTCATACCCTACCGTGCCTCAAACTGCACAGCCCTCCTTGTCCTCTTTTTCAACAAAATTCTACACCCACAATCCCTACACCTCAACGTCTCCATACTGCCCCCTGAAAGATTGCTCCGCACTTGTCCCCCGCCGCGGATGCGTACATCGCCTTCGCACTCTACACATTGGTATACCATCTCCCAGGGTTTGTATTCTGCCGCTAGGTACACCATGCCGGTTTGGAAGCTGGGTTTGGACGCGACGGGTGGTAGAGCGGGAGACGTGGTCACCATGGGTAAAGGGGAGGGTACTGGTGATGGTGGTGTGGAGGTGGGTTTGCGGTCTATGGTGGGGTCTTCGTCGATTTCGAGTTCGGCGGTGAAGGCGGCTTCTAGGTCGTCTGAGGAGTCTGAATCGGAGTTTGAGGCGGAGGACGGATTGTTGTTGGCTTCCTGGGCTTCGGCGTCCTGTGCATCATTGTTATCGTTGTTGGTGATGGAGACGATGGAACTGGATCGGTGAAGTGCCAATTCTTCATTTTTAACCTGTCCCCCTTCTTCTGAAATTTGCGGAGGATCGAGGGCGTGGATGATTTCTGACATTTCCATCGATTGGGTACGTTCTTTTAGCATGGTGACTGTGGTCTCCAATGCGTCTCTTGAAATTCTTTGTTCTCTTTCTTTTTCTTTGGGTATGCTGCTGATATTACTGGTAGGAGATGCGCGGTCTGTAGTCGTTGACATGACTATTCTAGTCTTCCCATCAGCATTCCTCTCCTCTTTATGTTCTACCTCCCCAGAAGACAATTTCTTCTTATCTCTATTACCCTCCCCACTCTTTCCCGGGGATCCCGGCAACTCCCCAAACTCAAGCAGCCGTCTTTGCCTTCTCGTCGTAGGTGCCATGTGACGTCGTTCTCTCAAACAAATACTCTGTTGATACTGCGTAGCAGTGATAATTTTCCTTGTCCTTGATCTCGACCGTTGAGGCGAAACAGCGTCAATATCTTTCGTGCTTAGACAGGGCAGAATGTTTGCGAGAAGGATTTGGAAAGTCGTGGGGGCCATGTTGCAGGGTTGTTGTTGTTGTTATTGTGAACAAAGAAGTTAGTCATACTAATGGGGATCTATGTGGCTTTGATGGATGGCTATGTTTGGATCATTCTAGGATTATAGAAGAGCGGGGAGATTATGTTGATGTTTGCGGAACAAAGAGCGACGCGGAAGGGATGCACGTGGGGGATTGCATTCCAATCGTCAGAGGAATGCAGGCAGTAAGTTTCACGACTTCATTTTTTTTTAAATTCTGAACTTAAAAAGCTAGACAGAATGCTCTACACTACACACAGACTCTCAAACACTTTTAGTACCCAGCTTGTTGTTGGCCTCTTCCTTGATATTTTTCTCGGCTTCACCATTGAACCAGAGATATGCTGCCAGTGCAATGAAAGAGCCAAAACCACTTGCCATGATCATCCTGCCACGGAAGCCCTGTTTCTTCTTCAGTGCTTCGTCCCCGCCCAGAATAACGACTGCCTTTTTCGACCAAGTGTACTCAAGACCACTGTAGATGGTCGTACTAGCCACAATACCGGAAATGCCCTGAATCATCGTCTTGACACCCTGTTCACCTCCCAGAAAATCCTGAATCGACATGAGTAGACCACCTGCAGCGGACGTTGTAGCCGAAGGATCATGCAGCAAGTTGGCGCAGAGAAGTGTACCAAGCAAACTCAATTGCAGAAAGGTGTTGAACTTTGATATAGTTGTGGGATGCACCTCTGCACTTGGCAGACTAAAGTCCCAATACCTCGTCATGGTTTTAGGCGCTGGTAGACTGGCGTAGCGATAGTAAAAGGCACTCATGGACAAACTAGCATCTCTACCTAGAATAAGTGCGGCCAACGGCATAGGTAGACTGCCGTTGACAGCCAAGCATGTCACCAATGTCGTCATTAGAAACTTGTCGGCCATGGGATCGACTACGCTACCGATGACGGTCTGTAAGTTCCAGCGGCGGGCGATCCAGCCGTCGAGCAGGTCGGAGAAGGCGGCATAGGCGAAGAGAGAGAAGGCGTAGAGGTGGTGATTGTGGACGATTAGGTAACCGACTACAGGGGTGGCTATGATTCGAGAGAAGGTGAGGATGTTTGGAAGGTTGTAAATCTGTTCATGACGAGGCTTGTCAAGCTTGAGTGTCGATTTCAACGTTGTGGTGAGCTTGGCGGATGTTGACGTGCGCGAGTGCTGTTGGATTATGGTTAGTGTCATTGAATTTCTCTTGGGGTGAAAACAAAGTAAAGCGAATATATGAAGATGCTGTCAGAACAGAAGGTCTACAAGAATAAGGTACCCCATGGGAACGAGCAGTGAAGATGGAGAGGCTTGTTAGCCTACTATTACTAGACAAACTTTTGTTTACTATGAGATAAGATGGATATGATTGCTAGTACAAAATCTCAACACTCTAGAAAGAATATACCCTGGTGGAACAGCGAGACTACGCTTAGTTGTAGGGCTTGATGTAGAAATATGGATTTGAGAAAAGTGCGTTACCTACCTCTGCATTACTGTGAGAACGCTGAGAATTGTTTACTTCGTCTTCAAGCTTGAGTCTTCGGGTAGTCGACGTGCTGAACAAACTAGTGGGCCGTATGCTACATGGCTTTCGGGTTCTCGTGACTAGAGGAAGCCTGGTTGTTCTGACGACGTCATCGCGAATCCAGGTACAGGAGGCACGTGAGGACGCCGGAACCAGAGCTTGCCGATTCTGTGCGAGCCGCGAAAGAGTTCTCAGGCCGATTGGTGTGCCAGAAAGAGCTGTAGCTGTGTTTGAAGGTATTCCGGCCCTTGCCGCGAACAGTGAAATCATCGATGCGGAGTGTTCGCGTGTGTGCAGTCGCTTTGAGAGATCCAACCTGACGCTTGCAGCTGCTGTGTGAAATTTGCCAAGGAACTAGTGACAAACGCAGGAAGTGTTCTCATCACCCTCACAACTTACGCACTCCCAACTTTCCATAGCAATTGACACCTCGAATGACGAGCTTGACTGCTGTTGTCCCAAGGCACACCCCCATACTCTCCACGACGACATGGGCGATGTCATTTGCGGAGCGGGACGACGATGAATCTAGACGTCATCGATCTCAACAAAGTGCAGCGGAGCGTAAACTTACTCTACTTACCCCGATATTTCACAATCTCGCACGCAGCTAACGCATCTAGACCCTTTGCCGTGGGTTGCCACCTTGAGGCCGATCCGTGGTCGGTCCATGTACGTAACTGCGATGCAGCGAACAGCTCCGGCGAGACTGCGGACAACAGGGTCTTTTAAATTTCCACCCTGACCGGTATGACACGCGTACGAGAATTGCCGCCAAGATTTCGAAAATGGGGTCAGGCACTACCGAGGAAGGGTCCGATGGCAATGGCCCATTCCTGTCATGCCGACAAGTCCGTAAATCGGTAAATGAACCCCGGACCAAGCAGAGCACCCCGGAGGAGCCAACGGTAGAGGCACACTGAGCCTCAGATGTCCTGCATGAACTGGTAGCGGCCAATCCAAGCCTCTGCTTAGGGATCAGTGACCTGCGCTTGCAAGATTGCCACTAACTACCATCATGGATTGAACTGTACCGCACATCTCCAGAGGCGAAATGCATTTCTCCGGAGGCATATCACACACTTCCATGGTAATATCATGCAGTTCTTTCCTGGTCGATCCGGCTTCACCTGTTGCACCGTTTCTCCGAGATCGCCGTCTCAGCAGGGTTGCTGGGACCCTCTGCGACCTCCGCATTACATTCTCATACGTACCACGGTACCGTCGTACTCCACCTCCGGGGGAACTGTAGTGAGTTGGTTGGCCCCGTCCTCGAGACGGGATTTGGCTCCAGCCTACACAGCCTGTTCACACCCAAAACTTTCCTTTAACGTTCAAACTTTCTCGCACGACCGATATGTCAGGACAGCCACAGCCTAAACCGGATCTACTGACCGCCGACGGGGAAATACCATGGAACCATTAGGACCCCCACTGTAAGCGTGTATATGAGGCTGAATAGTGATGGCTGCAAAGCTGAAAAGGCCATATTGGGAAGCTACGACTATCGACGCAAGCGGTGTAGAAAACCCTAATCAAATCTCCGCGGATCTAGTCTTTGGCCAGAGCGAAATACAAGTTCCAAAGCCAGAAATGTCCCTATTGCTAGTCTCTGCTACGCAGTGGAACAAGGATTTCTAATTCGGATTACTTGCGGGGTCTAGCAGTCCCTGTTGGAAACGCATACCATACTGCACCTTCCTGGCACGGGCCGCCTCTTGGAGCAGTGCAATGTAGCTCTCGTCGAATAGAGTTTGTCTCTCTGCCATGTGTCATGTGTTGTGCATCAATGGGTTCGCTTCGTTAGTGGACCGGACTCTCTCTACTAAGAAACTTTATTCGCCGACGCGATAATCTCACCAGATGTGATGGCGCAATGAAGATGAACCAACTTGTCTGGTACGTGGAAGGCTTCCAGAAGGAGTTAATGTAAGCGCAAGACGCGGGTGTGCACGCTTCGACGACATGCTCCAAGGCTACAGAATACGAGGTGTCTAGCGTCACGATCTCCGAACTGTTAGTGATCTTCGGATCCACACAGGCTTGGCCTCGCGAGAACTACCCGCAGTACAGTCGGATGGTCGGTTATTGGCGTGCAGTGCCTAGGCTGGAGTGCCAATGGAGTAACGGACCCTTTTGCAAGTGACAAATGGACATGAAACTGCCGACAATCTGATACTTGGGAGAGGACCATCTGCGACACAGGGAAAGCAGAGGATCAAGCCAAAGACGGAAAGGATCCTAGGCCGGGTGTTCAGCTTGCGTAGCCATTTGCATAGACGAGAAGTCGACCGGTTTGCCACAAGTCAGTGTCGGCGCAAGTAGGACAAAATGCGGAAGGTTTATGTTCGATACGTGAGGATTTAAGTTCTGGAGAGCGCGAATTTCACAAACAGTGTCAGGCCTTACAAAGCAAAAGGGGTAGGGGTATACAGCAACGGCTAAAGTTGGCAGGTAGCTTGGGTGAAGTTCGGTCTGTGACCCAGTCGCCCAACACGAGTGTATACGGCGAGCATGTCGCCAACGGCAAAGTTGGCTGACGATGCATCATCCCCTTTTCTAGTCCAAGTAGGTCGAACGTTTGTCTGCCGCTGCGAACTATGACATGGTACTTTGCCCTAACGGGATTTCGATATTTCGGCTCACTGTTTGCAGCACGTGTTGCTAAGCAGATTCCAGCTATATCACAGAACAAATATGGATGGGCACGGACAAGGCATGCACGTCTCTATTGCATTGTGGCCAAAGGTCTTGGATAAGCGAAATCCGTTCCACTTTTGAGCGGCATCTCGTGTCCCGTTTCGGCATTCCGCCAGAGGGCCATAAGTTTCAGAAATGCGACTCGATATAGACTAAGGCAGGTACGAGCTCGCACCAGCCGAAAGAGCTGTTTACCCCGTCGAGTGTATCATAAGTGCTAGTGCAGGCTGGGTGGGCGGAAATTTGTTTTCGGCAACGGTACTGCAGGTCCCACGGTCAGGTGCAAGGGTTTACAGAAACGGGGCGGATGTTTACTTGTTCAAGTGCAATAAGAGTCGGGCTACCGATATGAGCTTGCAAAAAGCCGGATATGACAAGACTGAAGGAGTGGCAGAAGCCGCGACTGCTAGCCTTGACTCGTCCCGGCTGGTGACTCGTGCAGAGAAACAAGAGGGAGAGGGTGGAGCTAAGGCAGCCGGCATGTTCGTGGCAGTGGGCGCGAAGTCATCAGCTGGCTTCCCCACTATACACTGGGCAGCGTTGTGCTTGCAGGTGACATCAGGCTGCCTGTGACATCAGGTGTGTTAATGCATGAATGTTCAAGTAACGGTGCCCCCATCGGGCGGCGCTTGCACACGAATGGGAAGGGCGCCGGGCATGTTGATTCGGGCAGTGGGCCAATGGGCAGAGGCGGGTGGTGGATAACGGCTAGCCAAAAGTAAATCCTGAAACAGCCTCCACACTTGACTGGCTTGCGGGCAGAGCGTGACGCCGAAGGGTCAAGATGAAGGTTCAGGGCATCGGACGGGCTCCTATCGTGTGGTCGATAAGGATAACAAAGAGTGGCGGTGTGGGCGGGCAGCAGCGATGGACAGTAGGCAAGAGATTGGACAGGGACAGCAGGCCAGGGCGGACGTTCGCAACACGCAAAGCCGATGGCCGACTGCGGGAGCCAGCGGCCTAAGCTATTAGGCGTGTTTCAGAAGAAGATCAAACGATACCCCAGTGCTCTCGAGCTGGTTCCTGCATCTAGACGCACCTCATTCATCCATCAGCCACACGACGATGACTTCAGTGACGAGGCTGGATAACGGCCATGGAGGACTTGTTTCCGAGACGCACAGGCGTGATTTGCAGGAAGGTGTCGCGTTCCGTGTATGATGTTCTGCATCGGCAGCGCTAGACGGGTGATGGATCGTCGACACACAGTTGCGGCTTGGCGGGAGCCGGCATGGTGGGGAGGATAGATGGGGAGGGAGGGATGGGCTTGTGGTTGACAGCAGCAGCATTGGAAGAGTGGTTAAGCAGGAATTCGGGGGGGTCCACGGGTCCAATTGACAGCGGAGCCGGCGACGGCGAGCACGAGGTGAAGCGTGGAAGCCTCACAACCCAACGCAAAGCAACGCAGATGTCTTGCATGTTGGACCGCGCACGGGCGAGGATACTCGTGGCTCCCGAGTTGCTATTCAGGGAGAGGGGGGGGGGACTACTGCAGGGCATGGCTCTGGTGTCGTCTGGTGTCTCTCTACTACTGTAGCGGGCAGCAGGCAAGCAAGTTCTACTGTCACTCTAGTGTGGTAGTAGTGGTGGTGGTGGTGGTGGTGGTGGTGGTTGGCGACTACGCGGGTACCTAGATAGTAGCCAGTTGACTAGAACTAGAAGGAACTCTGTAAGATGAGCAGGCTGCATGTGGCCGACAAGATTGTTTTGCAGCAGGGACCCAAGCAGGGAGTTGGGCGGTGGGTGGTGGGTGGTGGGTGGTAGGTACGTACGTACATACCGTACAGTAGGTAGGTCGGTACTGTATGTAGTAGTTGTGCATGCGGACCGCGATGATCACTACTCGACGAGGTGGGCAAACTGAGCGTCTGTGTCTCCGGGGGGCCGGCCTCGTGGTGGGCTGCAAGCGAGGTGAGGGCTGGCGGCTGGTCAAGGTTTGCGAGAGCGAGGGGCGGTCTAGGCCCAAAAGGACGAATGCGCCGAGGCAGAGGTAGCAGGGAACGGGCAGGCAGGGAGGGCAGGGCAGGGCAATGGGCAATGGGCAAGTGCGCACACTGCGAGGGAAAGAGGGAACGAGAGAGCCAGAGGCGAGGCGGCAGGTGCGAGCTTGGCCGGGAGAGCGCAGGCAGGAGCGGCCGATGACCAAGGCGGGCGAGGAAAGCGCGACCCAGGTACGGTACTAGGCCTCTCCACCTTCCAGAGGCGCGCAGCGCATAATGCCGTCGTGGTGCCAGGCCAGTACACTGTATGAGCCCACCAGCCCTCGACCTCACAAGCATGCTCCCGGGGGGGAAAACCGCCGGGCTCCACCCTCACCACCAGCGCTGCGTCGCGCAACCCCCAGCACGTTAGCCAACCCTTCAACGCCATCACCACTGCATGCACGGCCGTCCCACGAGTCGCCCGCCCCCCTGCCGCCAACTGGCCCGCCGCTGGCCCCTCGGCGCCCTAATTGGCCGCAAGCCATGCACTGGCCAGGCCGCTGACTGGCGTGCGGAAATAGATCAATGTGAGACCACTAGCCTCCTGTTTCACACGCCTTCCGACACCTAAAGCTGCCGCTGCCCCCTCGGATTTGCGTTTCGTATCCCCCTCCCAGAGCTGTACCTTCTTGGTTGATCTTGAGACTGCTATCTGAGGCAGGTTCCTCAACTTCTTATTATCGGCCTCACGTTCACGTTTTATTATCTACTCCTTTTAAACATAGCCTGACACTCCTTCGTTTTCGAACCTGGCAGGTCCTCGTCGAGCCATTCCCCCGTTGACACCACCTTCCCGTCTCCGGGCCACCGCGTCACACGTTGCAGCTTTCAAACACCTATATAGACCATCGTGTTGCAGCAGCCCACCATGTACCCATCCGCCCATCATGCCCAGATGCCGCCGCCCCAGGCACGATCTGTCGCGCCCGAGACCTTCTTACTAGATCAAGACGCCCAGCAGAGCCTACCGCCAGACAGCGTCGTTGCTCTGCAACAAGTCGACAACCGTATGTGCTTCACCCAAGCCGCGCCCCCGTGACCGCCTGCTGACCCGCTCCCCAGTCAAGTACTTTCTCATTTCCGCACCAGTCGACTGGCAACCAGATCAGTACATTCGCAGATTTCTGCTCCCCACAGGCGAATACGTCTCATGTGTTCTATGGTATGTGTTTGGATTTGCCCACATCTTCACTCCCTCACACCCTCTAACCACCCCCCCGCAGGAACAACCTTTTCCACATCTCCGGTACCGACATTGTACGATGCCTATCATTCAGATTCCAGGCCTTTGGCCGCCCAGTCAAGAACTCAAAGAAGTTCGAGGAGGGCATCTTCTCAGATCTCCGCAACCTCAAGTCGGGCACAGATGCCTCATTGGAGGAGCCCAAGAGCGCATTCCTCGACTTTCTGTACAAGAACAACTGCATCCGCACACAAAAGAAGCAAAAAGTCTTCTACTGGTACAGCGTACCCCACGACAGGCTCTTTCTCGATGCCCTCGAGCGTGACCTGAAGCGCGAGAAGATGGGCCAGGAGGCCACCACCATGGCCGTTAGCGAGCCCGCTCTTTCCTTCGAATTCGATTCATCACAATCGCTCTTCGAGCAGCTTACCAAGGCGCAACAAACAAACTCCTCGTCGTTCAACAACAACGTCCAGCCTTCATACCAGAGCACATCTCCCGACATGCGCGGAATGGACTCTATGCCCCCACCAAACATGGTACCCGTGCAGCAGCAGATGCCCCAGATGCAGCAGCAAATGCACCACGAGGACCCAATGGCCCAATACCACCAGCAAATGTCCATGCCGCCTTCCATGCAGAACACTGTCGTGAAGAGCCGGGAGCAGCGCGAGATGAGCCAGTCATTCCAGTACGACCGCAACGGTATCCCGCTGTCACAGGTCCACCAGCGACACAGCTCCATGCCCGCTTACATGGAGTACTCGCCCGCGCCGTCTTTCGTCTCGTCTCACTACGAGGACTACAGCACGCGCGGCATGTCTTTCGAGCCTTTGACCCCACCTCAACACCAGATTGGTCTTGGTGCCGAGCCGGCATACATTGCGAACGAGGACACAGGCCTTTACAGCGCCATCCCCGACCTCCCAGTTCCCAACACATTCAATCCCCTGATGAACATGCCGCCATCAAACCTCATGGGACCCGGTTACCCCGGTGTCTCACGCCCGTTTGCTCCCGGCAACGTCTACTCTGTCATCGAGGGCTCGCCCACCTACAAGCAGCGAAGGAGGCGCTCTTCCCTCTCTGCGGGCATTGCTGCCGCCGTCACTGCTTCGGGTGCTGGTGCTCATCAGGTTCACCGCCCAAGTGACCTGAGGCGGTCAATGTCGAGCTCCGTTGTTCCTCTTGCCGAGGTCGACGAGTCGAACCACAACTCTCCCAACAGCAACAACGGTGCCAACTACGGCCAGCAAATGCCTGAGTCGAAGCCCATCATGGACATGTCGCGCCAAGGCACCCCACTCAACACTGTAGAGGAGAGCCCCGAGCCACAACCCGCCTCGCTGCACCACGACGACCTCAACACGCTCGTCAACGGCGAGCTGTTTGAGAGCCCTCTCCAGCACAGCGCTGTTGCGCGCACTGCTGGCGCTGGTGGACCCGTCTTCCGACGCGCCCGCAGTGCCACCATGATGGAGATTGGCCCCTACCCCCAGAAGTCACACTCTTGCCCTATCCCCACATGTGGTCGTCTGTTCAAGAGATTAGAACACCTCAAGAGGTAAGCGCTCGCAATTTCCCCATTTCTCTATTTCTGTTTCACAAATCATGCCCTATCTTTGTTGTCTCGCATAGACGCTGACCATGGCGCTTAGACACGTGCGTACCCACACCCAAGAACGTCCATACGTTTGCCCGCTGTGTAACAAGGCCTTCTCCCGCTCAGACAATCTTGCCCAGTATGTTATCTCATTCAGCATCCAATCATAAGCATTCTTACTAATTAATTCATTAGACATCGTCGCACACATGAACCCCGTGCCGACGGCGAGCCGCTTAGCGACTACCAAGAGGACGACCTCGAGGGCGAGGAAGATCACATCCACTCGCTTGATGAGGACCTCTCGCCTGAGTCTGGCAACGAGTACCTCTCTGGCTTGTCGCACTCCATCAACGATATTCCAGGCCCAGGACTCGGTATGACCATGGCGCCACCCCAGCACAGCTTGATGGCCGGTAGCCACTACTGAGCACATCGGGCCACCGCCACCAACAAAAGTATCACGACGTTACACACGTGAAATGAGCATCTCGGCGTAGGACGGCGCAGCCATCTAGAAGGGTATTTGCGTATTGTTGTTTCTTGTTCATCTATATTTTCTTACCTCGCACCTAATCTCCTAGACCAAAGTGTGCCTTCACTGTGGCATACTTTACGACGTCTGCACTGCATTTCACTGCATGCTTTTTCCTCTTCTTTTCTTTTCTTTTCTCTGGACCTCGGAGCTAAGGGATGGTGATACCACCGGATATTGGCTTGGGGCTGGTGACGACATACGAACATGAGTACCCTTTCTTTTCCGTCTCATCGGTTCCGTTTTCCGTTCTTTTTTTTTTCTTCTCCATTTTTGCTGCCTCTTCCGCCGTTTAGCTCAGCGCTGTTGCTATCTCCTGTTGTTGGATATCTCCTCTTTGTCAGCAGCATAGCTTGCAAAAAGGTGTTGGATTGATACTGGCTGAGCGTACACGCGCGTCTTGTTGACTTAAGGACCTGTTCGCCAAAGGCGTGGCGGCGGATTTTGCTGCGGATATGCAGGTAGATTTGGTGTTGTTGACGCCTCTCAGAAGGAGAGGCGTGTATATAATATCTAACCATCAATGCAAATGCATCATTGCACATTCATCTCTTCGTGTCTTCATTTGCTACGGTGACATCTTCTGCGCCTTGTTGGTTACAAGGCATTGTCGATTGGTTTGTTGGTTGGCTTCAGCTCACGCTCACTCTGTTTCCGTCTCCGCCTAAATCCCCACTTTTCCAGGCTGAGAGGTTCTGCGCGGAATCGGGCCAACCAAGTGTGGGAAAAAGCAACTTCTCGGCTGCATCCTCTTCCTTGAGCTATCATGGCAGCGAAGCCACGCGAGTCGAAAAGCAGTTCTAGAATCAGCGAAGGCAAGCAAGGAGGCAAGCAAGGAGGCAAGCAAGGAAGCAAGCAAGCAAGTCAGTCACTTCAATCCCAACACATCACGTCAGACAGTCTGTCATCTGCAAGCTCTCAACCCTGGTCTTGGTTTGATGGATAAATTAATGTGTCTTGGATTAATAACGACCTCTATATATGATGAGATGCGAAACTATGAAATCAAGGCAAGTACCGGTAGGATTGAGACAGTGACGTCGCCGCTGCTGCTGCTGCTGCTGATGCTGTACATGAAACCCATGTACCTTGCTGACTAAAAGGTTTTGTGCATGAACAGGGGTTGGATTTGGGGAGGGGAGGGCGAAGGCCAAAGGCAAGGGTCGTGGCTGTGCATTCTACTAACAAGGGAGCGATGGGCTGTGCTGCTAACTAGAGGGGCGATCAGGGCTGCGCTGCTGTTTCTGCTTCTGCTTCTGCTTCTGCTAGAGAGAAGGGAGGCCGGAAGCGGGAGGCATGGGCGGGAGGGAGTCTGAGCTGCGCTGCTAGAAAAATGGGAGGCGGGAGGGAGGCATGGACCAAAGGCAGTCTGAGCTGTGTGCTAACTTTTGCTGCTAGAGGAAGAGCGTCTGCGCTGGGATGACTGCTAGGAAGGTCTGATGGGGGCTGTGTTGGTGTTGTGGCTGCTATAGGATAGGAGGCGTGGGGGCAATCGTCGATGACGATGGGCAATGGTGATGAGGTGTGTATGCTGGAGTTTTTGGTTAGTTTGCGCTTTGGCCTTGAACGCTGTCTCTGTGTGTGTATGGGGAGGCGGGTACGTGGTAGAAGCTGGGAGATTGGGAGTGTGCGTTTAGTCGACGGCAAGGAACCACGTCTGTGCTAGACTACCAAAGAGAGACGGCGATGCGTGTATGTATGTGTCTGTGTGTAAGGTACTTTGTCTACGCCTACGTATGTGCGCATGGTTTATGTGAGGGTGTGTGTGTGGATCGGTGTTGCATTGTCGTCGGCAGTAAAGTTGTCGGGACTGAGCGTGCGGCACTCTCACGGCCCCCAAATAGCAAAAAGCGTACTTTTAGTACGAATTTTCTATGCTCTTCGTTCTTACTCTTTTTTTTCTTTCGCTTGAACAGTACAAAAGAAGATGGTTCTTGTTCTGTAGTCTTTATGCTTCGTTTTACGTGGTCGAGTACGAACGGAACGTACTCCCTTTTGTTTGCTTTTCGGCTTCTTTTCCAGCTAGAAGCAACGCGTGGAAGAGCACTGACTTGGTATATGAAGAAAGGCAAGGGTTAGGGATTAGCCGGAGTGTAATGATGTTGGTCCTGAGGATCTGATGAAGGTGTGAGGAATAGCTGGATGAGAGTGCTTTTGAAAAGACTAGGGAGATTGGTGTTCTTCGTGTCTTCGCCACTAAGAGTCAATGCTGGATAGTCATGGTGGAGGGTATCTCTAAGTCTGTATACAAGCTAGAGTCTTGAAAGGCAAGTTCCCATTCAGTGCATAGGCGGGAAGAGGATGGGTAGATGTCGACGTGCACGGGTTGGTACGGTCCTGTAGTTATGTAATTGCGTAGGGACCATGGACGCTACCCGAAGTTGTGAAGATCAGCTAGTGGAAATGATTGTGTAGTATATGTTCCGTTCGCGGAGGAAGTGGGATCGGAATCCTGCAAACTTCACGAGAAAGCGCGAGGCGCTAAATCTTGGCGGCCACGATGGTGCCTTCTGCTCCGGTTCATCTCGAATATGCGCCTGAATTTTGAACTATTAATAATGCTTGGTGCAAACACCACATGAGACCATTCATAATGTGTGCAAGTTCCATTGGCACATAAGTGAGAGGGAGACACAGGCCTCCTAATGGGCTTAGGAGTATAACATCGAATTCTGCATTATGTTCTTGCAGGTCATCCTAGGACAGTTGCATAGTGAATGTGAACATCGATGTTGAAAAAGGAGTAGCTAGATGAAGGACGAATGCAAGATATGGTCCATCCTATACTCTTGCTACTGTCCTACGTAGTCACACTCTCTAGCATCTACGCCAATTATGTACTGCTCTCTCAAAGAGCTTTCTCAGAATCTACCTATTTCTGCAGTGAAAATTCTCCAAGCCTTGCCTTGATGAACCCACACCCAGAAAATATCCCTACAGATCAATAACCATTACTACAATGTCATCGTCTGTGACATTCGGAACCACAGTCGACCCATATCCAGAACAGTACCCCTACAACCAAGCAAGACCCTCCTTTCTACTCAACGCCTATAGGCCTGCTTAACAAAATCATCCCACTCATGCTGCAGATCATCTTGCACCGCCGGACCCGGCATCCTAGTCCCTTGAAACTGCACTCCTCCTGCTCCAGGTACGTCATACAAGGTACCCCTCAATGTCTTATTGGCAAAAAACTCGATATCTCCGGTACATCTCTTGCCAAAGGTCAATTTGCCCGTCTCCAAATCACGCATACGCCAACCTAGCTCGCATAGGCTAAAGAGACTGAAATCAGGAGTGGGTTGGATGCGCATGATGCCGTCCCAAGCGCCCCAGCGGAATGTCGCCCACCAGACACCGCGGTTGGGGTCGCTGGAAAGACTGAGATCGAGGTTGTAGTCTTGCCATATGTCGCTGGCTGTGTCGCTGGTGATGTCGTACATGCCACTCATGATGGCGGCGTCGCTGGGGTCCTCATACTCTTCCTTTTTCACTTTCGATCTGGGCGCTGGTGCTTTCTTGACTTTCGGCTCCTTTTTAGGCGCGGGCTCTTTCCTAGCTGCTGGTTCCTTGGTCGTCGATGCCTTCTTTGATGCTGGCGCCTTGATCACCCTCGCTGCCTTCTTTGGTGTATCATTTGAGGCCCCATCATCTCCATCACCACGCTTGCGCTTCGCCGGCGATGGCTTCTTTGCAAAGCTATTAGCAGAAACGCCAAGTTTAGATGAGAGGTTGAGGTTGACTAGCAAGATCAAATCAGTCCAACAACCACAACAATGCAGATCTCAGACCTACCAGTAACGTTAACGCCGTTGCACGCTGAGAAACTACCTCCACCACTACTCTCACCAGCCTGCGTCTTCACCTTACTCGTCTTTCCTCCCATACCCTTCACCTCCGTCCAGGCACCAGCACCAGCACTAGCCTTCTTGACCCTCCTACACTCCGCCTCCCACTCCTTCTTCAGATCGCTCTCCACCTTCAATACCCAAGCCGGCACCTCCAGCTTAAACTGATTCAACGCATTCAGCAGCCGAACTTTTGCCGTATTCTTCTCCTTGGTAACCGGAAGTCCATAGTGAATCAACTGCGCGCTGTAATAGTGCCAGGCCGGATCCTTTGCTGGTGTGGCCGCAGCAGGTCTCTGACCTATGCTGTACAGATTGAGGGCTTCGGGGCGCAGGAGTGCGGCGAGCTCGGCGACGCTGGCGCGGGCGTGGTGATTGGAGTTTCCGGGGTCGGCGTAGAGGACCGAGGAGAAGAGGAAGTCGCCGCGGCGGGAGGGTGGAGCGAAGGGCGTTGTGGCCATGGCTTGTATTGTTGCTTGTTGGCTGTAAGATGGTGATGGTGAGGTACGTTGTTGGGTTGCGCGCCGCACGCATCCGGTTGTTTATGGTGAATGATGGTATGTCTTACCGGGGTTGCCAGGGGCTGCGTACCGCAGTTCCGCAAACTGTCAGAATTTGATTCCGCACTGTTCCGGTTCCGGTTCCTGCCCTGTGGCATGTATGTGCTGTAGGTATGTCTACCTTGTCGTACCTCGGACGTATCTGTACCTTCACATGTGAATTTCCAACTCGTCACTCTTCACTGAGATATCCCGACAACTGAAGAAGCTCCGAGCTGCAGAGCGATAATACCCGTATCTAATGGCAGACAGCTGCTCTGCAGATGATGTACTAACCTACCAAGGTGACCATAGGACAAAAGGGGGAGGGGTGAAATGAATCCCCGCATTTGCCGTATTCGTATAACGCTTTGATGCGGCTGCGGCTGTGCTGGACCCTGGAGTGAACTAGCGTCCTTTTGCCGACCAGAGCATCTATCAAAACATGCGCTCCGAACTGTCAAATAGTTATAGTATAACAAAAACACATTTCTCAAACATGACTTATTCGGGGGGCTACCTATAAGCCTAGCTACATATTGTATAGTATATAATACACATTTACCAAATCAGACCAAACAAATCTTGAACACCTTGCTGTAATCGCAAACATACATCCACGTCAACGTCGCTCTGGTATAGCAAAAACAACACGGCCACCTCCCAAAAACGCCGAGACGTGAAAGACACGCGGTAACAAGGTGCGACGTCGAGGAAACAAGAACTTGACACCAGTAATGCTGATTCATCGCTAGACAAAAGAAATCATATGTGCGTTGACACTGTACATTTGAGGAAACATTATCACCGCTGCCAAGGGCCCCGCTCCTGTTGATGCCTGACGCCATTGACCCAGTCCATGGGTGTAGTAGGAGGCGGGCGTTGATCAGACATGGACCCAGGTCCTGATCCTGGGGGTGGTGGCGGTCCTCTCATATCTCTTCCTCTCATAATGCTTTCTCTATAATGTACGTCTCGGGCATGCGCATCGCGGGCCGAACGTTCCCGCATATCACGATCTCTCATCTCATGATCTCTCATCTCGCGTTCTCGCATCTCCCGCTCCCTCATCTCGTTTTCTCTCCTTGCATGTTCCTCGCGATGAGCCGCCGCATGGTGGTGATGTTGCATTTGTGCGTGTTCTTCGCGAATACGGTTCGATATGCTACGATTCTGAGGATCACGCATAAAGTGATGTGGTGGCTCATCCGGTACACGTTGACTGTAGAGAGAGTGATTTGCCACACCAAGCGATGAATGTGGGGGATGCTGCAAAGGCGGAGGCTGACCGTGATCAGTTCTGGACAGCGGAGTCTGAGATCGTTGCGAAAGATACACGCGATCTTGAGGTTGGTAACGCATATCTTCATGCATTGGTGGACCAGTCGCGCGTGACACAGGGTTGGAGAGCTGATCACGCAGATAGTCGGTTCTCTGAGATAGCTCACGACCGGTATCGCGATCTGAAATTTGTCGATGATCCATATCATGGGCATCACGGGGATCACGAGGACGATAGGGTTCAGTCAACCGATTCAAGCCTTGGAAAGGATGCTGGCCTGAAAGCTCATTCGGCGTTTGGGGGTTCGAGTATGATAGATTTGCGTTTGAGGTCTGCGAATGGTCGTTGCGTCCAGATGAGTCTCGCTGTTGTGCTATATGGCTTGCCGACAGATGTGGACTCGGACGCATACCCATTGGACCAGATGGTGGTCCGCCACTTCCCGGTGGGTCGACTTGTGCATATGGGTTGGGCTGAAGGATTTGTGCCGAAGCATTTAGCGCTTGCC
Organism: Pyrenophora teres f. maculata; assembly: GCA_014334815.1. Classification (NCBI taxonomy): domain Eukaryota; kingdom Fungi; phylum Ascomycota; class Dothideomycetes; order Pleosporales; family Pleosporaceae; genus Pyrenophora; species Pyrenophora teres. Next base: position 1,450,172 of record CP060570.1, read on the forward strand.
CATGCTGTGCCGATGTTGTGCCTGGGATGGCATGCCGAGGCAGTGACCCAGGCGGTCCACTTATGCTCGGTGTACGCGAATGAGGGTTTGGCGAATTGTTGAAACCGGAAAGAGGTGGCGGCGTTGGATTCTGCCGTGGCGTGTTATGCTGACCAAAGACAGACCGATGGTTGGCGTACGACCTCTCATGAGCAACAGGCGGCTGAGGCAACCCAGACTGCGAAGATGAAATTGAGCCAAGTTGCGGAGTCTGCGATATCCCCCTATGGAACGGCTGCTGAGCTTGCCATGCATCACGTATGCTTGGTCTAGTTACTGGTGGCTGTTTGTCGTCCGTCAGGTCGATTGGCCTGCTCGATGAAGCAGTAGGGAGTGATGACTGTTGAGCATAGGATGGGCGAGAAAACGGAGGCTGAACTACCATGGAGTCTTCATAGGGTGGACGTCTGGACGACAACGAGTAGCTTTGGGTTGTTGGTGGAGGCGGTGCAATCGGTGCGGTCTGCTGAGGTGTAGAACTGTGCGATGGCGGCCCCTGTTCGCTTGGCTTCTTCCGTCTAGGCTCCTCTGGGTCAGTGTCGTTGAGGAGTGACATTAGATTTGACTTTCGCGGCTCAGCAGCAGGCTTAGGTGCAGCAGGTGGAGGAGTGTTGTGCATAGTTGGCTGGCTGCGTTGTGGGTGCTGCAATTGTGAATGCAGCAATGGCTGGGGCTGAGCGGAGGGAAGCGATGTTGGTGGATTCCTAGTCTCTTCTTTAACTGGCGGTGTGAGGATAGATGACCGCGATGGCACCTGTTGCACACCATGAGAGTTATGACTGGTATTGGGTGCCGGAGAATAGACGTCGGCGGAAGCTTGGCCGAGTGGCTGGGCTTGTGATGTATGCCGGGAATGCGAGAATGGCAAGGGTCGATGCTCGGGTGATCTTGCCCCAGATGTTGAACGCACTGGCGGCATGATTACGGGCCCACTTCCCGGAGGGAAAGTTCTGTGGTTTGTCATCTCTTGGGAGATGCGCCGCTGGTGTTCCTGTCTTCGTCGTATCTCTTCTTGCTGGACTTCGGCTCTGCCAACGCTTTCTCGCTCCTGATAATGAAGTCCGCGATAAAGAGGCGAATGATGCTGCTCGGGTGCGCGAGCCTGTGGAGGCGCATGTTGCTGGAGCGACCGATGGGACTGCTGGGTGTTGGAGGGTTGTGAGGGCGGCCGCGACTCGAAACGCGGAGGCAAGTCTTCTGAAAAGTATCCGGCTCGAGGCCCTTGGGGTTGGGATTGGGATTGGGGCTGATGTTGCGGCTGTGGCTTATGCTGCGACATGGAGTGCTGGTGATGGTGCTGCGGCTGTGTGCGTTGAGGTGGAGCGGGGGGTGACTGCTGTGGTGGCATCGAAGGCACAGACGCAAGACTAGTCTCGGGTAAGGCAGAGAATCCCGACGTAGGTACCAGCGATTTGGCTTGCATGGGTGCTTGAGCGATGGTGGAAAATCTCGAAGAGGGATTCGTTTGCGGAGGGGACACTTTGGGTAGCGAAAGCGGGTTTAGGGGCGGAGACCCTTCGGGTGTGGGTGCGATCTGACGAATGGGTGTTGCCTGTGTACTCTCATATCGTCTTTTGGCCGCTGGTGTCGGTGTTGGCGGTGGCCCAAGATCGTCACCTCGTTCTCTCCGCACATCTGCCTCCTTCGCCACCTGCTCTAGGTCTAATCTGCCTCCTTCGACAAGGCGCAGGTATTGGTTCTTAATCATTGTATGTGTTTTGGTACCCATGTGGTTTGCAGTCGCAATCCAGTCTGTGCCGAAGTGTGCGACATTCTTGTCAAAGTCCTGCAATTCGGAAACGGACCAGTAGCTGGATGGGCCCGGTCTTGCGCCGCCGGCCTGTGTTTTCGGTCGATCCATCAGACCGGAAAGCTGCTGCATATCACCGGATGACATCATCTGATCATCCATGTTAGCCCCATGAATAGGCATAGGCATTTCACCTAGAGGCCGCTTGCTCGTATCATCTTCCATCTTGACTCCCAAGGCTTTGTCTTTACGATCAACCTTCACTGGTGAGCCTATAGGAGCGGCTGCGAGTGGCATGTTCTTGGCCTTTCGACCGAGCTTGTCCTTTGCTGTCTTTCCACGACGTCCATTCTTTTCTTGTGTGCCATCGGCGTCGGTTTGCCGGCGTGCTCGGCCCGGGGTGATTGTACCTGAGGCTGGATCGAACTCAGAAACAACTTCTGTTGGACCAAATGTCGGGGCTGCTGATCGCCGAGGTCGTCCGGTCTCAGTGACAGGCAATGGCAAACCATCTTCTCCCTGCACTTCAGGTCGGTCCATGTTAGCAATGGCTCCACGACCACGACCGACACCTCCACCACGCCTTTTACCGACCCGCCCTTTGCGGATCTTGCCTTTGTACTCTCTACCCCACTTTGTAGCATAATAGTGATTGATGCAGTCCTTGTAGGTACGCTCCGTTCCAACTTCTTTATACAGAACTTCAGCCAACTTGCCCCACTTCTTAGCATACTGGTCCCTATAATTTTGTACCATAACCCGGTGCTCCTCGGGAGTAAAGTCGTCCTCGGGCGGCTCGTAATGAAACACAAAAATACCCTGGCCAGGTTCGCGTTGGAAATTTGTATCAATGAATCGTCGTCGTTGAGCCTCAGCTTCGGTGAGCGCCATGGGCAAGTCTGCTTCCTTCTCCGGATCAGCCATGGCTTTACGTGGCTCCTTGTCTCTTTTCCCTAACTTCTCTTCCTCAGCAGTTTTGAGAGACTCTTTGATAACGGCCTCAAGATCTAGCTCAGTAGCCCAACGACTCGCGTGACTTCTTCGGCCTGTAGCTGCGAGCGATCCGTCCAGTATCCCGGTCATCGCAGCGTTCTGTACGTCAGGGGTGACTGCCTTCAGAGTTGGTTCGGCGGATGGTTGTCTGTCCTGGTCGTCGTGTTCACGCTCCTCGTCCCAAGAACGAATGTGTAATCGCCACTCTCTGTATACAGTAGCGTATCGGTCTAGGGTCTGCTCCATGTTCAATTCCGGCTCGATGCTTTTACGCAGTTTGCTTCGAATGGCGTCCATGACGGAGTCTGACAAGCTGGGTCGGTCTTGTCCGATGTCAGATAATGGCGTGGGAGGACCAGATCCAAGATAAGGCAGCGCACTAAGGTCAGAGAGAGTCTCTTGCTCGGCAGAAGTCTCGCGTCGAATACGAAGTGCGATAGTGGCTGGTGCAGCCGACGATTCTTCCACCTCATCCTTGTCTTCCATGTCGACATCTTCTGACTCCTCAGCTTTAGGTGTTGGTAGATCTGCCGTAATGCTATCTGGGGGTGGCTGAGTAGGCCCAGGCTCCGCAGTAAGTGTATGCGCGGGAGATGGATGTGATTCTTCCTGAGGCAGATCCATGCTAATCTCCTCTCCGTGCGCCAAGTCAGGCTGTGCCTGCGGAAGGTGATCGACAGTCAAACACGATAAGAGGGCAATTTCTTGTAAAGGACTGGTTGCGCGCAAGTGCGAAGCACTTAGATCCACACGTTTGGCTTCCAGAAGAGCTCGTTCTCGATTGTACTTGGCTTCCGATTCAGCAAAGTCATCTTCGTCCAAATCGAGATCATCGTCAGAGTCTTGTAAAGCTTCTGGTGCAGATGATGCGGCCGACGTGGGTGGTTTGGCCATACGAGGTGATGCTTCAGCCATTACCACATCGGAATGCCGTCTTGTTTCGATCGTGGTTGGCTTGGGCGAGGGCATCACAGGGCGCTCTGCGGATACAGCTCGCTCCCGTGGTCGTTCCGCTTCGGCCGAGACACGCGAAAACGAGGGTGATACTGATTTCGCCTGTGAGTTACGATGCGATTGTGCAGCTGAAACACTGTTCTCGAGCCTCGGGGCTTTAGGCACAGTACCGAATGCTCGTTCTCGATCTTCCGCTGGGAACTCCCGTTTGGTGGGAACCGACGGTCGGCTTGAATTGAAGCCTGGCCTCACCCATTGCATGCTTTTGGGGCCTCCGGTTAAGAGTCCCCTAGGTGGGGGAAAGCCAGACCGCTCTGATTGAGGGTATGGTGGCAGAGGTCGGGAAGCCATTGGGGTCCTGTCAGCTTTCGGACCGGTCGGGATGTTTGCTGGTAGGCTCTGGGGTGACGTGCTGATTGCAGAGGCACCTCCACTACTGCCACGTAGCCCAAATCCTGGGGGGGCCGCACTAGGAGACGCATCCCGAGGGGCGTACTGGGGAAGCGTTGCTCTTGAGAAGGATGGCGACACATTAGCCCGTAATGCTGCCTGAGGAGCTATTGGCGGCGCGCGCGGTCTTGAGGCAGGTCCTTGAGGAGGGGACTTTGCTGGACCTGATGGCGCACTTGGAACATTTGGGGCAGAAAGGGGCACAAATGAGGTAGCCTTTGGGGGTGCGGGCATGTGGGGTGTAACCGGGGCCTTGGGAGCTACGTTATCTGAGCCTCGTGTATCAACTGCTTGAGATGAAACAATAGGAGCGGGGGCAGCTGGTGGTTCCATGCGGAGAGCAACTGGAGGACCCAGCCTACTCTCTTGGTTAGGTGCATCCCCTGGTGGAGGACGGTCCGGGGCGCGATCAGCTTTGGGCCCAGTTGGAGGTAGGACTGAAAGACCAGACGGTATCGCCGACTTGGGTGCCGTAGGAACTACGGGAGTCTTTATTGGCGTAACAGGCGTAGCAGAAGTTGTGGAAGCCGCACTCGAGGCAGGGGTTGGCTGAGATTGAGCAGGCTTTGGTGGCGCTACTGGAACAGCGCTCGGTTTGCTATCAGGAATGGGTGCCCTCCAGACATTGGATCCACCAAAAGCCGGAATGGAAGCGGGAGGTGACGAGGCACGTGGGGCATACCTTTCTCTCGACGCCTCTGCACGACTAGCCAGCAGGGCTTCGTCTTTACCTGGCTCCCGGCGAACATCCTTGGCGGAGAGAGGCTCGATTGCAAGTGAAGATCGCCTCGAGTATGAGTCTCCTTGTGGACCCAGCCGATCCGAGGGAGACGCATGATGTGATGAATGGGGCGCGGGTCCTGTAGGTGTACCTGGAAGATGTCGCAGATCAGAGGGGCCTGAGCTACGATGTGTATCCAATGCGCGTAAGCCAGGCTTGGCAGCACCCGCCGGGCCTATATAAGAGTCGTACTCTCTCACAAACCTCCGATCGTCCCGATCTCTCCTGTCGAAATCACGGTCGTCTCGAACATCCCGCTCTTGACGCCGCGGAGGCGTGCGACTTCGCGGCCGGTAGGATGTGCGTTCCGGTATTCGATCACGTGGGTCGTGGTGTCGGTCACGGTCATCCGCATGAAAGTTCCTGCCGCGCCCCGCAAAGCCACCTCGTCCACGCCCGATGCCGGTGCCGCGATACGAAGATGACGTTCCAAGAGGAGGCGGATCAGAATACGTTGAACCCGCGGACGGAGGGCCGTCTCGCGAATTCCGTCGTGCGCGGTTGACATCCAGATCCCGCGGACCAAAGTCTCTCTGGTCACGTAAATCTCTGGAGTCGCGTATGGGTGAGCGCCGCGGTGGTGTTGGCCGTCTTTCACGCCGGTCAAAATCACGGTCGCGGTCGCGATCGGCCCTCCAGGAGTTTGCGTTGTACGAAGATGCTGGACCACTACTCAATGGCGGTGCATTTCGTAGTGGAGTTGCTTCACCGCGTCCGGCAAAGCCTCTGCCTCTATCGTCACGGGGTGGAACTGAAGACGCACTCGAGGGTGGCCCTACTGGGGGACCACGTGGCGGATCAGCAAGCGATTTCGGGCCCTTGGGAACTTCTCTCGAGAAGGCGGCTGGATCCGCACTTGGCCTGAAGGTCTCATTGCCCCTTGGGGGGTATCCACCGCCAAAGTTGGAAGGTCTTCGGTCTCGGTCCCGGTAGGATGGTGATCTGTCGCGTGCATACCTGCTGTTGTCCGGATACCGTGAAGCTGACATTTTGGTGGTTTCTTACTTTGGTGAAATCCTGCAACTGCGGCATGGGCACAAATGACGTCGTCTGTCAGGCTAAGTCTAGATGCGTACGTCTTACTCGACGTGGTGGTGGTGGTGATGGTGGTGACGGTGACGGTGGTGACGAAAAAATGGGTATGCGGGCAAAAGCCGGGGTAAAGTCTGTCCTGGAGTAAAAGAGAAAAGAATAGAGTGCGGTGCCTGAGCCAATCTAAGTCGAGTAGCGCGGTTGACCAATGCAGTCGTGATGCGGTGGATTGGCGTCGGCGACGCGATGTCAGTTGACGTTGGTGTTTGCAGGCAGTGGTAGACGAGGCGCTAGCGCCAGGGCCCGTGCTTGGAAACCAGGGAGATTAGGCAAAGCGCCAAATGCCCGATCCGTGGTGGGACAGGTGCAGCTTCTCGGCGCCGGAAGCTGAGATTCGATCTGCCACGGTCGCTTTGATGAGGGCCAAAACGCCCTGTCTGGGGCTGGGGGACGCGTCAAAACGAGGTGCAAAGTCTGGCAGAAGCGTGTGGAGACGGTGCTGGCACTGTGGCAGGGTGCCGGTGCGAACAAGGGCGGTAGATGGCGTGGAGACGAGACTCTGCAGGCCGTCGACGTGGCGCTGGGATGTGCTTTGTGAGGTCGTCGAAGCCACGTGAGGCGGCGGCGTGTTCACGTTGGCCGTAACGAGTGTGTGGGGAGATTCAGCCAGGCTGCAGACCAATGGTCAGCGGCAGCATGGTGTCGTGGAAAAGGTCGTCGTCGCAAGGAAGGTTGTTGGTGATGGGAAGGGGAACGTCGAGGAGAGCAGAATACGAGAACTGTGCACTGACACGCCGCCCATGACGGATGCCCTAACGGCCTAGCGACAGGAATCCGTCGAGGCGGCGTATGATTGGGTGCCGAGTTGAACATTGTCGATACTCTACAGGGGGGGGCAGCCGCTGGTCTTGCTTCAGATTCCAGCCCTGGGCCGGCAAGGGGCCTTGACAAGATGGCACACAGCGCCCACAACGCGCAACGCAGGCCGCTGCACCCCCAGGGCGGTGCTGCACCACGGCCACGGCAGGCGGCGAGGAGAGAGGCGGGCGGCGGCGGCGGCGGCGGCGGCGGCAGTGTGCGACTTTGCAGCCTCCAACCTAGGCGGGCCATGGATGGGCGTGATGACAGACGGCCTTTGAGCTACGACGTGCACCGCTGGGCTCTCGCGCTCGTCCAGATGGATCGACCCGAAGGCTAGCCTCGCACAGCACAGGCAGGGATTAGACTGCCATGCGCTAGCTCCGCTCCAGTCGACGGGTGCGAGGTGGGGGGCTTTCTTTCTGCTCAAACTCTGCCGCCCGCACCGACAACTCACTCGAGCCACCTTTAGCACGCACCCACCCACACACAAACACACGCTGGGACAAGCAGTTTGCAAAGTCGCCGAAAGCTACCACCTTTTTCATTCACCCACACACAATAGGCGTCGTGTGCGAGCAGCAGACTGAAGCCCCGGGCCCAGCGCAATGGCCAGCCAGTCGTCGGCCCCTACCGGCGCCACTGATGCAGTTCTGAAGCCTTCCGAGCCCGTGCCTGAGGGTGCGCGCGAGGTGCAGGGCATCGAATTCAACCAATATGCATCGCGCAGCATCACGGTAGAGGAGCTGGTGGCCGGTTATGCCGGCATGGGCTTCCAGGCGACGTCGGTAGGAGAGGCTGTGCGAATCATCAATGACATGGTGAGTTGCTTCTTCCCCGATGATCCGACGCGGAGGGGGCACCTGGCTATGCCGCCGTCAGCCGTCCGTGCGCCCCTGTCCCGGAAAGCAAAACATTTAGCCGGATTGGGCAACACGACACCCAAGGTGTAGAGAAGCCGTGGCTGCCTGCTAACACCATGACAGCGCGCCTGGAGAGACGCTGAAACGGGCGATAAAACCACCGTCTTCCTGGGCTACACGTCCAACCTCATCTCGTCAGGTCTGCGCGAGACGCTGCGGTACCTGGTCGAGCACAAGCACGTGTCGGCCATTGTCACGACAGCCGGCGGCGTCGAGGAAGACTTTATCAAGTGCCTGGCACCCACATATCTAGGTGCCTTCTCGACCCCGGGCGCCGGACTCCGCGCAAAGGGCATGAATCGTATCGGCAACCTGGTCGTGCCCAACAGCAACTACTGCGCCTTCGAGGACTGGGTTGTGCCCATTCTGGACAAGATGCTGCAAGAACAGGAGGCGAGCAAGAAGATGGCCGAGCCCTTGCACTGGACGCCGAGCAAGATAGTCCACCGTCTAGGCAAGGAGATCAACGACGAGCGGTCCGTCTACTACTGGGCGTGGAAGAACGACATCCCTGTCTTCTGCCCAGCTCTGACAGACGGCAGTCTCGGCGACATGCTGTACTTCCACACCTTCAAGTCGTCGCCAGAGCAGCTGCGCGTCGACATTGTCGAGGACATTCGGAACATCAACACCATTGCGGTTCGCGCCAAGCGGACGGGTATGATCGTCCTGGGCGGGGGGATAGTCAAACACCACATCGCCAATGCAAACCTTATGCGCAACGGCGCCGAAAGCGCCGTGTACATCAACACGGCACAGGAGTTTGACGGCAGCGATGCGGGTGCGCGGCCGGACGAAGCCGTCAGCTGGGGGAAGATCAAGCTGGACGGCGACAGCGTCAAGGTGTATGCCGAGGCGACAGTCGTGTTTCCGCTCATCGTCGCGGCGACGTTTGCGCGCGTGCAAAAGACCCAAGGCCAATAACATGAGACGTGGCACTTTGCTGGCTGTGAGATGGATAGCACGCGCAATCCGCAATCAAATCAAGACCATGTCGGCCACATAAGCGGGCGATGACTGTGTTATGGAGCAACGTCGTTGGCGTGGAGAGCTGATGCAGGGAAGGCGCGTTCGGGCCCACCTTCCCCACTAGTCTCAGAAGACTAGCGCGCCTGCCTAGCCGGTCACTGTGGAGCGCGTGCAATCGATAGCTGAGCTCTGAACGGATGACGACGTGGACCTCGGCCGCGCAGCCGTGAGTGATGAGTCAAGGTGAAAGAAAGGCTGGGGGGGATAAGCCTTTGGAGAAGCCTTGGAGGGAGTGGCTGTGAAAGGGCGCAGATACGTCGTGTAGGAGGCTCTGGTGGGTATAGCGCAAGCGGGGGCCAGGCGATTTCCAGGTAGCCCTTACCGCCTCACTCTATGTGCTCCATTGACATCGTGCCGCATGCTGGTAGGCTGGTGGGCTGGTGGGCTGGTAGGCTGCAGCCCTCTTTAACCCCCAGCCACGTCCGTGCCTGATGTGTCGTTCATCAAATCATCAAATTGCTCCTCGACGTCGACTGGTGCTCCAGACCCTGCTGGTACTTTTATGTTGTAAAAAAAAGCAACCATACACCCTCATCATCCCGATAACGCTATCACCAAACTGATAGCCTCACCGATTAACCGCTGCCTCGACCGCTGTGCAGCCTTGTGCACCTTCAACTTTACCACTCGTCGCTCCCGCACCTTTACCGGCCTACGCTCTTACTCGTAATACAAACGTACCTTCTTCCTCTGACCTCACATGCGCCCTTGGCCCGCATCTTCAACATGAGCGTCAGCGTAGAGCACCCGCTGCACTTTAGCCAACAGCTCTCGAGCCCACCACACTCGCCAAACCACGGAATCCATGCGCAAACGCCTGCTGCACCTCCACCACCACCGCCACCACCACCACCACCATCACTACCACCTGCTACCGCCGATGCTGCCACCGCAAACATGGATGTGAGCGCCTCAACAGACACCTTGCCGACCACAACCACCAGGCAGAACCATGACCGGAGCGACGCTGAGATGCAAGATGGCTACCAGCCTAGCCACCGCGACGCCTCGACCAACACCGTTGCTGTCGAGATCTCAGCTGTGGACGAGGACGCCATGGACGTTACGCCAGATTCCGAGACACATGCACTGCTACCAAATGGCTCGGCTGTTGTTGAAGCACAGGAAGTTGACACCACTACACCAGCATCACCCACGCCAGACGGTACAGTAAGTTGACATGCACTACCCGGGTCTATATGCCAATACTGACATGACCCAGGCAGGAACAATTCCTCCCGTTGACCCTCCTCCCCCGACCGATCTCATTGTGCAGCCTCCACCTCCGCCTCCGCCCGCCGAACCCATACGCTCCGAATCAGACTCATCAGACGACGACGATGGCCTTCCACCATGGCACCCACTACAAGAGGACAACTCCTCGCCAGACGAGGATGAACTGAAAGAGATTGAAGACAGGGGCGAGGTCAGTGCTCTAGATCACGAATACTGGGAGAAGGAGGCCTTTAGGCCCTTGGAAGATCCCGAGTACACTGCTGGCGAGACTGGCCGCATCCATTGGTCAATCGATGCCTATAACGGTACACGTGAGAAACCGAACCACGAAATCGTCATGAAGTCCGACATCATCACCGTCGGCGGACACCAATGGCAAATCAAGTTCTATCCTAAGGGGAACGACTCGGACTATCTCAGCGTCTATCTCGAATGTCTCAGCGTAATGGCAGCAAAGGACAGCAAAGACGAAGAAACCGACGACGATATCGATGTACATGATGTCAATCATTCGACAGAGGGAGAGAAAAAAGTGGACAAGGCCATGACAGCAGTCAAACACACTTCGCCAGGCACACATACTGCATCAGACAAGACTAGCACAGCAGCACAGGAGCGGCGTGCAAGCACCGGCTCAAACTCCCAAGGCAACCAGACCGCAATTACGCCAGTCGAATTTCAACACGCACCTCTTCCCCTCCTCGGCTCCAAGAAAGTCCCCAAACGGAAAAGCGTGGCAGCGCAGATATCCGTCGTCCTCTACAACCCAACCGAGCCCCGTGTGCACTACTCGCGTAACGCTCTTCATCGCTTCTGCAGCGGATCCCCTGACTGGGGCTGGACGCGATTCCACGGGCCCTACTATGACATCTCCCGCCGCATGCGTGGCCAACGAATGGCGCTGCTCCGTGATGACAAGCTTGCGTTTACCGCCTATATTCGCGTCGTTGAAGACGAAACCAATTGTTTGTGGGAGCATCCCATTCGAGAAAACCCCTGGGATAGCTTCGCGATGACCGGCTTGCAAGGTCTCATGCTCGGAGAGGATGCTAGCGCGCCTGGGGGAAACATGATTTCTGCAATTTCTTCTTGGATGCTTTTCAAGCCATTCCGGGAACTGCTGTATAGCATCAATATTACAGATCCTCATCAGGACCCATTTGTTCACCCCAGGCCGCTCGTCACCGCTTTGCAGCAAGTACTGTACATGCTGCGGACTCAAGTCGATCCGGGCGCTGGTGCAGTTTCCCTCGATGATATTCTGGATGCTTTGGAGTGGTACGGCATACACGAAGGCCTCAACAAGCTGGATGTGATTGAAACATGGGAGATCCTGCGTCTTAAACTGGAAGAAGAACTTCAAAACACGCCTCATTTTCAAAAGCTGCAAGCGATATGCGGGCCAAAGCGCGACTATTCAACCGGAATCCCGAGCTATCGCGTACCTGTAGAAGGCGTGGAGACCATGCAGGAAGCTATCAATGGATCGCCCAACTTCACAGCTCCTGGGAACGCTCTACCTGAACTTTTGACCATCGAGCTAGACCGGCATGCGTTTGACAGTTCCAAGACGCGTTCTCACATCAAGTTGCTGAACAAGGTTACGCTAGATGATCGGATAACCGTGGGTGAAGTTGCCTACACTTTATATGGATTTGTGGTTCACAAGCAGACACTTCAATCCTATGTGTATCAACCAATACTACGGCCCGAAGGTCCTGGAACTCATTGGTACAGCTACTCCGATAGCAAGGACGAAAACCAGGTCCGATGTCTGCCAAAGCGTCAGGCAGTTGATGTGCATGAAGGTAAGCCTGGAGTTGGTCAAGTCACTGGCAACGATGCTGTCGCCTACATCGCAATGTATGTGCGCGACGACGTGGCTCAATCAGCGTTCGTAACAAATACCGAGTCTGAGGAATGGGACGTCCCGGAGTGGCTCAAGTTGGAGGTGGAGAACAAGAAGAGCTCAAGTTCTCTGCCACCGATCCCTCCACTGCCCATGGATGAATCGCCCATGGATGAGTCAACATCGCAAGGAGAGAAACCACAAGAGAAAGAAGTTGTGGTGGAGCCACCAAGGACCCTGGACTTCCGAATCATCGAATCACGGGTGTTTTCGAAGCATGAGGGTCCGGGCGTATTTGACGCCTTTGACGCAAAATGGGAAGGCGCAAACTCGGGACCAATTCATACCGTGCCGCTTTCAAGCCGAGATGGTTGTAAAGAGATTCGCGAGAAATTGGCAATTGCTTTGGACGGCGTCAAAGACCCTCGGCAAGTGAAATTTTGGTTTCTGGATCCGATAAGGGGACCATCCGGTCGACCGAACCTTCTTGGCACTGGCAAGATCGAGTTCTCGGCCGGCAGTTATGATCAATACACGGATAGCAAAGACTGGACGTTGGAAGACTCGCCATTTGCTTGTAGGAGGATTTGGGTACACGTTATCGACTTTGAGAAGCTTCCAGAGCTGCCAAAGGAAGAAGAGAAGCAAATACCTGTTACCGAGCTACTGTCTGCTTCATCTGCGCCAATCGTGCAAGAAGAGGCAGAGAACATTCACATTGATGGGGGCAGGGCTGAGCCACCATCTAGTACTCCGATACTGCCGCCTCCACAGTTGGAAGACACGCCGATGAGTGAACCTGAAGAGACAACTCCTGCACACGCCGAACAAGCTGTATCACAAACGTCGCAGGCTGAGAATTTGTTGCCTGCACATGCCTCTGAACGTGACGATACTGCTATGATTGAAGTGGAGTCAGTTCTGACAACTGACCCGCCAGCAGTCGACGTCGTTATTCCGAGCGCCGCACCTGGTGATACCGAAATGGGGGGTACTCAGGAAGATATGCCACCACCACCGCCACCACCTGTGGACTTGCCGACAGAGCCTCTCCAGCCACCCCCACCAGCACGTATTCCTACACCTCAGCCACCGCCAGATGAAATCTACTTCTTCCTCAAATTTTGGAACCCAGAGAAACAGGCCTTGGAAGCTCGCGGCTCACACATTACTCTAAAGTCTGCTAGGGTAGATGAGACTGTTGTGGCGCTTCTTGGCCTCCCAATGGAAGACAAAAAGAAGTTGGAGTTGTGGGAGGAGGAGGAGCTCTTTACCACTCGCTCTATCAAGCACCGTCGCACTTTTGCGCAAGTCGATCTCCACAATACTAGTATCATCATCGCAGGACTACCCCTCACCACTGAACAGCGGAGCGCACTTGCAGCACGTGCAGCTTTCGCCGACCCCCGCACATATCTCAACTTCCGATCTTTTGCACGTAACTACCCTCATAAGTTGCAAGGCTACTTTACATACAAGTACTTCTCGAGTGGATATTACAAAGGCGAAATTCTTAACGGCTACCACCACGGACACGGAACTCAAATCTATCACTCCGGTGCCACATATAGCGGCTCCTTCCGGCTTGGAAAACGCCACGGCCATGGTTTATACACGTTCCAGAACGGCGATACATACGACGGGGAATGGGTTGACGATCAGCAACACGGTACTGGCACGTACATTGAGGCCGCATCAGGCAACACATATGTGGGTGGATGGCAGAACGACAAGAAGTTTGGTGAAGGTGTAACGCACTGGAAAAATGCGCAGGAATCTGAGCGGTTGTGCAGGATTTGCTGGGACGGAGATGCAGAGGCGGCTTTCTACGACTGTGGCCATGTAGTTGCCTGTCTCCCATGCGCTAGGGAGGTTCAGAATTGCCCCGTTTGCAGGCGGAGGGTGTTGAGCTCGATGAAGCTTTACTATGTGGCGTAGACCCCAGAATTACCGCGCTCAAAAGACTGCAAACAGCTACAACGATGCCCCAGCGTCGCAGTTGCGGGACCTTGTACACTCCTGGAGGGGTTTGGAAATACCTTGGATATGGCGTTCTACGATCAAATTGGGAATGTAGTAGCTTGGGCGCTATAGGGGGTCTGGTCAACAGGGACAACGTGGCGTTTGGCTCTATTTGCTTGTTTTGTTTTCTCCATTCTTTACATCCCCTTTAGCAAGGTGCTATGGAGTAGTTCGTGTATTCCTAACGGGTTTTAATAAACATCACCATTCCGTCTTGCGTTAGTTTGTTGTATCGGTTTCCAAGGCATGCAACTTCCCTTTTGTCGTGTAATGCTTCGCACCCGCGGAGTCTCTGCCGCATGTGGGCCCTGGTAAAGTACAACGTAACGAGCCACTCAAACCTCACGCCAAGACTACAGCCCGACTTCCGAAATGGTAATCTTTACGCTCCTCAGCGCATTTCACGTCGCCGTTTTCAGAGCACTCCATTCTTGCGTAGGTATAAGGAAACCGGATGGATAGCCCCAACCCTCAAAGATAAGACACCTACTATCACTGCAACCAGACGACTCCGACGCTCAGAGCGGATCCTTGCATACACCTTAGAGATTGTAAAGTGCGGCGTTTTCGAAACCACGTGCAGTTATGGACATTGCTTATACCAAGAGAAACTCATTCGACAGCAAAGAGACTCTCCATGCATGTGGTCACCTCTACACAGCAAGAGTGGGATCCTTCTACTACCTTCGATAAATCCTTGGGCCTCTACTCTACTCTTCCAGCTGAATTCTGGGAAACGATCGGGCTCTACAGCCACATAAAGCCTTTCGTATCCTCAGCACCAGCTTCCGAGACTGATGCCTTGCCGCTCGCTTGCTGTTGCAAAGCACTTCGTATCGATTTCAGCGTCCATCAACTACTATCTAGATCTTTCCTCCACTTCTCTTAAACGTATACATGAACACTCGGTAATCGGCCTCGTGTATAACTTGAAGAAGTTTGTAAATCGACTGGCTAACAGCTTTAAACATGGGGACCAATTAGATTAGCACATTGATACGAAATCACTATCTACTCTATATGTTGGCACGTTTTCAAGGACTCAAAAGACTCCATAGTGGTGAAGCCATGGACGCGAAAGGTGTACTTCCCACTGGTTTGCTCATGAAGTCACGCATTCACTCCTAAAATCCAATGCTGAACAGCACATTCCTATCACTAACCGACTATGCAGGTACAAGTCCAACAATCTGTTACGGACCGTCCAAACTTGAATGACGTAATTTCGACATCTACCTAAGTGTGACTGGACACGTTTCTTAACGTGGTATTTCCAGAAAACCATTGATTAGAAGAGTATGGATAACTTACTGAGATCTCAGCGGTGCCTGCGCCTTACTCTCATCTTTCTATTCATTCATCATACAAGCAGAATAGTCTACACAGTTTCAGAGAGATGCTATAAAGTCTTCACAAGGGTTCATTTTCTTTCACCTTAGTGAATTCGGCTAGTTTCGCAGTCGCGCCTGCAAGAATCACATCAGCTCTCCCCCACTCGCGCAGTCGCACGCCGACCACCACTCGACTACATTCATTGACCGTTTGTCGTACCCAACTCGGTTCACTAAACGATCGCTTGTCGGGCGAAGGTATGAGCAAGGGCCACGCTTCTATTCAAGCGAACTGTCCCTTTCGGTTCTTTAGACCCTGCACCCACTTTAACTGACTAACAACTCAACCAGTAACCATGGCGCCTTCAACTCGATTGCGAGCCACGCCAAGTCGCCGGGTTAACTACGCAGAATCGTCTTCGGCTGCCCCATCAGGTACGCATGCCATCCCTATCCTCGTCGATGACAGTCCGGAACATAGATCGTCGCCAGAGCCACCCAGGCGTATCCGTAACCCCAGCCATAGGCACCCTGCTGTCGCTTCTCCACCGCAGTCCTTATTTGGCCCTTTTCCACTCGTTCCTCCACCCGTTCCTCCACCCGTTCCGCATCCTGTTCCTCGTGTCAAGGCCGGCGCTGTCGTGAAGCCAAAGCAGAAGGCCCGCCCGCCCAGGCAAGAGTGCTTGCTATGTGCGGTTTCAAAGGGGAAGAGTCGTTGCTTCAAGACACCAGGCAATGCTTGCGAGCATTTTCAGGCCATCTGCAACCAATGCATGCAAAAGATGCTCAAGACGAAGGTTGCTCAGCGACAACTCGAAAAGGCAGAGCTGGTTTGTCCTTTTGGTAATTGCGGACATGAACTGGACTTTGGAGCTCTCAAGAGCATATTGCAGAAGAATGTATTCGAAGCGTAAGTTACACATCAAGGCATACCAACATCGACGCATACTAACTGTGTATAGCTATGATACAGCCGTCACCAAGTACACTCTATCCGTAAGCGACTTGTACGTCACCTGTCTCTCATCTAGATGTGGCCTACACTTCTGTGTCGAGTTCTGCAGCAATGAGAATAAGAAGAGCAGCGTCAAGTCCATCGCGTGCCCTTATTGCGAGTATGAAATCTGCGTCAAGTGCAACCGATCCTGGAACTCGCACGACGGCGGTAATTGTGACGAGGCGAAGAAGGCAGAAGACGAAAAGTCCGAGGCGGCGCTCAGGAAGATGGGCGCGAAACCCTGTCCAAAGTGCGGCATTAAGATTGAGAAGAATGGGGGATGCGACCACATGAAGTGTACGTTTTGTTGTTTCACATCATCTCAGACCATACGCAATGAAGAAACTCCATGCTAACGTGATCTTCCAGGTCAGCACTGCCGTCACAACTTCTGCTGGGTCTGTCTTGTCGGATACAAGGCCAACATGGAACATCTCCTTCATTGCCCTTACCGAGAACGCCCTATTGCCAATGATCCTGGTAACTGGGTTCCTCGTAATCTCAACAACAATCAAATTGTCGCGCTCATAGCCCAGGCGGATGAGCGTAGGAACAACCCGGCTCCACCTCCTGCTCCACCGCTTGCTCCAGCCCTCGACAACATTTTGCACAATTTTGGCTTCTTGACCTAAGGTAGACGTTGAGGTAACTGAGACATAGGCATCAAACATGGTAGTGCGTTACGATGCATTAAGAAACTTGACGACGCGATCAGCCATGAAGGAGTAAATGGCTACCACGAACTCCTGGCCTTCGCTATATTCTCTAGGGTTGGTTCTCTTATGGGGGTGGGAACGGATTGACTGCCAACAGCATTTCACGGAGTTTGGTCTTCATGACCTTGACATTGCCCGGCACAGACATCGGTGCATATATAGTGTTCTTTGCACCCAACATGTGGTAGAAGTCCACCATTTTTACTTTACGGAAGAATTATATCAATTTCTGAACTGATATTGATCCACAAAGTCAATAATTGCTTTGTTTTTCGTCTTCCGGACGTGAAATCCCGCTAGCACCTTAAACTCCATCGCTTCAAAACAAATACCAGCTCAACTACCCCTCCCATGTATACATGTAGTTTTCAGGGTTCAAGGCTGATCCTTCATCAGCTTAGGGAAAATTTCCTTCTGGCAATAGGCACATATGATATGGTCATCCGGCCCTACGCCGATTGGGCCCGACCCCGGGATCTCGACGGGCGATGCAGTAGCATGCGAGGGTCCAGCAACTGTAGCTGGTTTCCAGCTCCTTTTGCGCGCCTTCTTATTAGTAGCACCCTGGGGATTTTCTGTAGTAGCTCTCTGCTTGCCAGGTGCACCCTGTGGACTGGTAGCAGGAATATTTGTAACGCCACGATCATTGAAATGCCCACAATTCGGACACCTCCAGCGGTCCTGCATCTTCTCTACATCGACAATCTTCTCCATCGTGGCATTCGGCTTTATGTAGGCGCCTTCGGTCCACGTATCGGACATTATATTGCGAGCGATGCCCTTCCCGCGCTTCTGTGTTGGCGAATCGGGCTCGGAGTAGTTGGGCAGTGATGTCATGGGTGACTTGGTGCGGTCGTGGTCGGCGCCGTGGGGGAACTGGTTTGGGAAGGTAGAGACATGAGGTGGGGTCTCGGGAGCTGGCTGGGGAGGTTTGCCGCCTTCGATGTCTTCCTAGGACATGGAAATGAGGCTAGACGATAAGTTGGATACGCGGCGTGAGGTATCTGAACTGCGGGATTTTGTTAGACAGGGAAATGATAAGGCAGAATGTATTTGTTATATAGTCATATGCTGGAGGGTCGCTGTCATCGCTTGGGAATGGTGGCAGTAGAAAAGGGAGAATGTGTACGTACGCTTCTGCTCGTACTTCCTCTGGAGTTCTTGCCGGATATGAAGGCTCGTACCAGCTACCAGTGCCACTGCAAATATACAGGTTAGTTCTGTTTCTTCTCAAGTAGAAAAGCGTCGAACATGGCATCAAGTTTGGACTTCATAGTCCTAAACCTGGCCCTGATTATCTCATACTCTTGAGAGTGCGCATCAGCTGATTCGTCAGAGACATCTTCCCAATCTCCAGAGGTTTCGTTTTTGTTATTCTCGTCACTCATTCGGAGGTATTTGAAGCTAGTGTATGGTAATGTTGGATGGCGATGCTGCAATGTGATGGCCAGCGCTGATGATAGTGGCTTGTGAGTTTTGAAGGAGAGCAGAAGTTCTGGGTAAGAAACGGGGGTTATGTGAGTGACGTGTTGTGGTGGTTGGTAGCGTTGCGCCTTCTCTCGTTGGGAAGCGCCTGTAGCTTGTTTATATCCTCAGGTGCACTTCAGTTTCGGGAAGCTACAAAAAGGGCAGTCGCAACTGAGTGTTTCTGCCTGATATCACCGCTGTCAATCACTGGTGAATGAGATAACCGCATTCGGGGCAATCAACCCACATCTGATTCTTGACGAGCTTGGAGGTTGTAGAGTTTGCACTCGTTGACGGTTTCTGCCTTATCGAAGATTTCTCGACCCCATTTCCAGTCGTGAACATAGACTTTCGCCATAAGCCATTGATACAGGATAGCAATACCTTTTCGGTGGGCGGTACATACGCGTTTCATCCATGAAGCGGTTCATAACGAAAGTTTTTCTTAAGTGACGCCTCTAATAGTATATAATTGTCAACTTCCCGTGACATTCATTGTACATTTTACTCGGTCTACCTCTCTTCCCATACAATCCTTATAATACACATCCACCGCCTCCTTGACCGCCCTACCAAGTTCCTAACCACCAAACCAACCCCCCAAGCCCGACCGTAACCCCCAAATGCCATGCCGTACCCCACGCCATGGCAAACAAAAACTTGGGACTAAACACAGTCCAAATAAAAAGATGTTGTCTCAACGCCGTACAAGCCGCCATAACAGCTGCTAACATGGCCCCAGTCCAGAACGTCAATAACGCCAGATGTCCTACCCACTCCTTCCCCGTCTTCCGTATCTCTCTCCCCTTTTCTTCTTTCCTCGCCATCTTATTCAGCCACTCGCGCTCCTTGGCCACCCAGTCCGCGACATGAAGTTCGCTGGTATCGACGAAGCGTTGTGTGCGGCCATGGTCGCCGAGAAGCAATATACCGACTAGGGACCAGTACACGGGCCCGGCCCAGTTTGAGAGGAAGACGAGGGTGCCGACGGCGACGACGTTGTAGCCGGAGATGCCATTGTACGAGTTTGAGAGGTCGATGGAAGAGATTGCATTGCTGTTTCCGAGGGCGAAAAAGGAGGTTTGGGTTAGAAGGAGGGTTGTTAGGGTTACGGCTGTGGGGGTGAGGTCGAGGAGGGCTGGAAGGGAGAATGTTAGCTTGTGTGGGAGGATGAGGGAAGGGGACTTACTGAGGAAGAAGTATTGGAGTCTGAAGAGGAAGTAGAGGGGTATGTTTTGGGCTTTTGTCTGTGTGAAGAGGAAAAGCGTTGTTAGGTCGAAGAAAGCAACAGCTAGTTCTGCGAGATTTGTTAGTGAACTGCGTGGGCAATCTTATCGTAATGGCTGTAACATACCACCGTTGCCTTGGGCTCCGCGTCTCTTTCTCCGAGCAGATCGGGTCCACTCTGCAAATACGATCCAACCTCCACTCAGTAGTAGGCCACCAAATATCATGCGTACGAGACCAACGAGGTCCAAGCCATCGACTCTTGAAATCAAAGCCGTGCTGACACCGCTTGTCAGCTCCGGGGCGTCTTTCAATGTAAACGCCAACTTGAAGATAAAGGCTGTGCCGCAAAGTGGTAACACGGCAATGGTACCAAACATGCGGTTCTGGTCCGTGGATTCAAGTTCGACGTTTCGCGGTTTCTTCTCAGTGTCGAATGTTGCAATAGACCGTGCGACGTGTCTAGCCAGTCGAATCGTAATGTCCATGTACGTGGCGCCGATCAGTACCCAGAGAATGATAGAGTAACTACCATGGAAAATCCCGCTGTTGACAATATCATCCGCACCAGCGTACTTTTGTCCGGTTTGGTTCCATCGCCGAATGACCCTATGTATAGCTAGCACCATGATTGCTGGGTGAAATATCCAATTGTTACACCATTCTTTGCGTATGTTGCTGAAGAAGAGACATAGGAGCCAGGCGGATGTAGCCCAATACCAGAAATTGTGTTCTTCTTCGACGTATGATGACGCAAACATTAGGACGGAGTAGAGCGCAAGAGCTAGGCTGTAGTAGACACCAGCTGGAGTTACTGGCCGAAACGAAGGAAGCGTAAAGAAACTCAAGGCACAGATCAGGAAAGCCAGGCCTGTGCCTATGAACAGCCGTGCGAGGTCGTAGTTTGATGCGGTGCTGGACATTGTTTCTTGGGCAAGGTGCATGAACTTGGTTCGTTAGTACAATATTCGAAGAAAGTTTTAAGAATCTACCGGCTTGCGGTGATAAAGTTGTAAGACATACCTTGTAGATATAATTATGTAAATCGCCATCATCTCTCATCGCAGTGACCACTCCCTGCCAAAGGCACGCCAGAGACTGGCCATCTGTCAGGCGTGAGCCCTAAGGACGTTAGCATTCCTGCACCTCATCCGTCAACAGATCAACAAACTCACACTAGCCTCGGAGCATTCGAATCCCATATCCTTAGTTGATAATACACTCTCGTCGAACCTCAAGTTAGTGTACTTGGCTTCGACAATCTTCTTCATCTGCTTTGCATTGCGGTACAGAAGCTGGGCACGGTCCGAAGCTACACACGTCAGTACACGTTCCACATCAGTCGTCAGATCAACTCACCCTTGTCCCAGAATCCCAGAAATTCATCAAGAAAGACACCGAGGTTGTTCTGCGGAACAGGGAATCCAAGTAGGCCAGCGAGGGTCGGTGCGATATCACTCTGTTCAACCATGCGATAATACTCGAATTCTCCTTCGTTCTTTGGCTTTATGGGGCTTTTCCTCTGGGAAGCGTTGGTGACTTTGGTGAGCTTTGGGCTCATAAAGACCAATGCTGGGGACGTCTCGCCTGGCGAGGAGCCACCGTGATTTCCTCCATCATTCATGCCATGATCACCGCAGAGAACAAGGAGGGCATTGGAAAGATGATCCTCATTTTCCATGGCATTGTAAATATCACGAACAATGTCATCCATCTCGATTTGCTTAGGAATCATGTTTGGGCTACTGACTATTAGTACTACACAAAATTGATTTGCGATGACGCGCATACCTCTTAGGACCAGCCTTGTGCCCAATGTGATCCAAGCCCAAGTAATGCATGATCATGGCATTCCAGTCACTATTCAGCATCTCATTAGGGACATGCCTTGTCACATTATTGTCAACCTCTGTGAAATCCTGCACTTGTAATCAACAATTTATTTCTCCTATATACAGGGAGATATTTGAGACTGACCGAGACAAAGAAACTGGTAGTTCCGTCTGCGCGCTCGAAGACGTTTGGAAAGAGCTTCAGCCAGGTATCATCACCATACATGACCAATTTACCCTTCCCATTATTGTAGTCCTTTGCCTTGATTTGCGCGAGCCATGTGTCCTGTGTCGCGAGTGTGGAGGTAGTATCCGACTCGGCAAAGTTTAGGATCACGTCTACGAATGAAGGTATAGAACCCGTGGTAATGGCTTTGACGCGAGGCATGGTAATCGTGGGGGAGGTAGCGTGCGCGGTGAATGGAAGTGCGGTTCCTTCTCGTATCAGGCTAAACAGCGGTCAGCTATGATTCTCTAATTTGAGGTTGTTGGGACTATCTGTACCTCTGCACAAAACTCATGCCGCTTTCCTCTCCATAGACGAAATCGCTCCTCAACGCATCGACAACCATGAAGACCAGCTTATCAAATGGTGCTTCCGGTGGCTTCTGCCAATTCGCTCCTAGCTTTTCGGACCATCCCAGCTCGTCATACTGCGCCAGTCCAGGCATGTAGGGTTTGTACGGAAAGAAGCCCGTCGCGAAGACCAGTATCGCGACCGGGATCAGGAGGTTCGCAACTGTTAGCAGAACCGTTCGAAGCGCCATTGTGACGCGAATGCCTGTTAATTAGTTTAATCAGAAGTTCAAGGAACGATTGTCGTCATAATGAGCGGCAGTCAAACGCGGCGAATTGCTGACACGTCCACCACGGTGCTGCAAGACGCGACGTTTACGTTTGAGGCTCTGAACTCAGGGTCCAAGCCCTAGTCCAAAAGTAATCTAGCATCAACGCCATCAAGCCAATGACATCACTAACCTCCGAGGTCGACTTCGCAACGCCATCATCTGTTTTGCTCAACCACCCATGTACCGAACGCCATTGGGTCTTAGCGGCTTAACAAGAGCGAGATTACCTCTTCATCAAGCAGTTAGGCAACGATCATCGTCGGTTACTCCCACTTGCCGTTCTACCCGAAGCACCGAAACTGACCGAAGTCTCGAAAAACGGCTCTCCATATATCTCTCCGCACATCTACAGCAACAACAAACATCCCACAAACCTGGACCGTCATCTTCAAACTCCAACATGGCTTTCGTACTCCCCGGTCTACGCCGAGGCCTGATGGCCTGCACACCACTCATTCTCTGCACGCCAGTTTTGGCGTACCAGTTCCGATACTCGAACCGCATACGCTGTGATGGACCGGATCCCCTCACCAAAATTACCAGCGACCTCACCAGCAATTACACCACGGAAGCCAGTACTCCAATTCTCACTCAATCGGGCGCTGTGAATCCACAAGCAATCAGGCAAATCAGCATGGGAAGCATTCTGGGTGTCATTGGAGGTCTGGGGATTAGTATCTTCAGCAAACCACTTGCTGTCTTGATTGGGCTAGGGATATTTGCTTTGCAGGTAAGTTTGATGGGATTTTTAGGCTGCATCGCAGGTAAAGCCGTGTATGCATCCCGGGATATCTATACAGTCTACACAAGACACGCTACACACTTCCCAATGCTGCAAAAATTGCATGAGAAACTGACATATGCTAGTTCATCGAATCTCGAGGTATCCACGTCATTCCGTATTCATTCCTTGAGCGTCGGGTGAAGTCGATGAACGTCCGATCATTGGTGCGAGACAATGTCGCTTTCAAGCTGTCTTTCGGTCTGACGTTTGCGATGGCTGCGTTTGCCGAGTTCTAGGCCTGGTGCCTTGTTGAATGATCAATCAGTATGCGAAGCGATGAGCTGGGTTAATTGCCTGTGGTTGTAGCTGCATCTGCAACTGCTTGCAGCTCTGCCAAAACCCTTTTATGGTATCTTTGAAGGCTGTGGTGCTCTTTGCGTTCCTGTAAATATGTCAGCTTGTGAGATACTATCCTTGCGGCCATTCAAACTTACCTAGTCATGCTCTCGATAAGCTTCCGCACCATGTCCTGTACGCCTTGATCCCCCTGGAAGCGCTGTAGAAGCGGCTGTCCTGCCAGTGCATTTGTAATATATGCTCTAGCATTCTTATCAGCTCTGATCAGAGCACGGAGCGGCACGATGACATGCTCCAGGCTCGTGAAGTCCACCTCGCCACATATGTTGGATATCAGTGCAGCTGTGACCGGAGAACCAAAGTGTGTCACGATCTCTTGTATCGTGGCTTGATGCGGGCTTTGCGTGTTGGCTGCCATTTCGAAGATGTCTTTCCATAGCTTGGCTGCTGCTCGTTTCGGTAATACCTCAGGCGAATTTATCGACTCGATCGTGAAGCCAAACATGCCAGAAATGTGTTCTGGAGACTCTTGCGTGATAATACGAGGATCTGCATTGATGAAATTCTGCATGAGCTCGATGCAGCCGACCGCGATCTCGGGATCATTGCGTGGATGTTGAAGCGCTTGCATAATGCTAAGGTTGTGCCGGAGAAGCCGCTGGGCTTGGCCCTGGAAGTCTTCTGGCTGGTTATGTTTGTGTGACGAGATCCAGCAGCAAGCAGTTTCCAACACAAAAGGCAGTCTCGGCGTCTGGACGGTAGCCTTGATAATGAAGTCAATCGCCGCAGAAGGTGGCAGCACAAAAGGTCCAGCGACTGTCTCACTAAACCCGGCACGCAGAACGCTACACGCTGCTTCTATCATCTCATCATTTCCAGGGAACATCTGTGTCATGTAGTTGACGAGGTTGATGATCTGATTCTGGATCTCCTTGCCTGGCCCTTGCAACCAGAATGTTGAAGGCGTCTTGGTAGATTCCAGGTCGACTACCTCCTCATCCGAGGCCTGCATTGCTTTACCAACGCTTGATAGGCACTTCAAGGTGGTCAGTGCGAGCACTTGGCCTTGCTCTGCATCTCCTTCTTTCGCGACACTAATCGCTTGCATGGCATCGTGGGTAATATATTGGAAAAGCTGCCGTACACCTTCTAGTTGCTTCTCATCTGTATCCTGAGCTTGTATTATTGCGGCAATACCCTTGAGTACCATGCTCTTCGTAAATTCTTCGGCCGTCGGGTAGGTGAGAAACTGCTCGTACATCTGGAAGAAAGCTGGCAGTTCATTTGTCAGGGACTTGCGGCATTCAGAGCAGAGAGAGGCAAAAGATTTTGCAGCGCTGTGTGCTATCGCTGGCTGTGACAAGGTCGTGAGTAGGAACGGGAGAACCTCGGGAAGAAAGTGCGGGTTCCGGAGAAAGAAATGGTTCAACGAGGCGACAATCTCAACGGCAGTCCTTCGTGTGATGGCGGGTACACCAGCAGTACTTGATATGGTCGAGAATATCGGTTCCCGGAATAGCTTGGTTAGACGCTCGTCTGAGTTTTCAGTCAAGGCATCAGAGATAGCAATCAGGCCAAATAGACCAGTTTCGAGTTCCAACCAATTGCCCGCTCGTAAACCACCCAATGCGAATTCTACAAACTGATCCGTCAGCACATCACGCAGTGGTTCATATGCCTCCATGATGATGTCTCGGACATCTATGCGGAAGACTTTGAAAGTTTTCCTAGCATCAGAATCCCAGGAATCGGTCACTCCGACTGGTGGGTAGATAACCTTCTGCACAAGCTCGGAGATTGCTTGGAGAACATTGGCCTTCGCATTGTCCATCCAAGCTGGTATTTGGCTCCCTCCCGGATACAAGAACGTCTCCTCGGCGATGGCACTGATAAAGTTACTCCAAAAGTCAAGTACAACTGGAGCAACGTCGTCTTCCACGCCAACGGGCTCGGGATGTTTGAGAAGATTGTGCAGGAAAGAGAGGACTTGTTGATGATGCGGATTATCTGGCTGCTTGTAGATGACTTTTGAGTCGAGTAGGATTTGTCCATATGCGACCATGATCCTGGCAAGAGATACCGTTTCGGCATCAGAGTTCTTTAGTATCTCTAGACCCCATGGTCCTGATATTATCGACCAAAGTGCTTCTTGGTGCTTTGGTTCAAAGAAAGCGGGGTAGTTCTCGAGGATCTCAGCTACAAGCTCCATTGAATCTTCAACATGATGCTCCAGACATGTCAAGGCGAGCTCTGTAACAGAACGTAGATGTTGGAGCTTCTCCGGGCTATCTCTGAATTCAGACTGGGCATAGAAGATCCATCCGGTGAAGCACTTCAGAGCCGCGACGCAGATCTTCTCCCCTTGCTGTACTGACTGGGCGTGGTTTACATCCCCAATCGATGCTGATAGCCACTCAATACCGCGACCAAATGCTACTTGGAGAAGAGTCTCAACACTCTCTATGTTCGCCATCATGCGCTCCTGCGGTTTCCTATCTTGGATATTGGATGGCTTCTTGGACTCGTCTGCTAAGCTCATAGCGAAATCCAGCATGACCAGAAGCTGGTCATCTGTGAATCGTGGCAAGATATCCCATGTTGAGGGATGCTTATCCAGTGCATCGTCCAGGACAGGTGTTTGAGCAGCAAAGGACACAGCCAGGCTCCTAATGCACTGGGTCCATACGGAAATTGGCTTGGTGAAATACTGGGCCAAGGTTGAGCTCACTTTACGCGTTGCAATGGACGAAGTGGGACGTGAAACGAGATGGCGGATAAGGGTCGATAGAAGTTGCTCCGAGTGTTCTTCACTCAGTTCAGCCGAGTCGGCGTTGAGCTTGACAGTGAGGGTGAGGGCGCCGAAGAAGCGGACCTGTTCATCGTCGCTCTTTAGGAGATGATCTGCAATCTCCCAGCCTTCGGGTGAGCGTTGCAGCACACGCAGCGTGGCCTCGGTTTCGGAGATTTTCTTTGCCTGACCAGGTGCGTACAAAGACTTTACCAGACCCTCGATTTGGTCATAGGGTAGAGGGAACGTCCCATTGCTCGCCATGTTGAATGCAGGGTTTCAAATGTGCACTAGTTAGGACTGTTAGTTATATTGTGCTGTGGCTTCGCACCTGTAAATCTTGCCCTGTGACTAATCATAATCAAGCTGCCAACTACCACCAACTAGGAAGTTACGACAGCGTCTAGGAAGGAAGGTGCGAAACAGGGCCACGTCAACTTACAAGCGGTGGACCTAGAGGAATCTGCTGTCAGAACTAGCGCAGGTTTGACATTGTTTGCTGGGCTTTTTAAGATGGTGCAAGGCGGCGCCGGAGTGTGAAGTTGTCGGCCCGGGTTTGGAGTGGTGTGGGTTTGGTCTAGTTACCAGGGCGTGTGGCGGGGCAGAGTCGATAGCAAAGCGCAACGGTACAAGCCCATGATCTTCACTGCTGGACGTTGGGGACTCTAGATGGCAACAAACCACTAGTAGTGTGCTAGTTTGGCTATGTACCGGTACAGTAGAGGTGAGGAGGGTTCTCGCGCTTGGCGAGGCTTGGTGGGAACCCTGGAGATTGCGCCTAGTGTGGGAGTCGTTTGTGTTTGTTGCAGGCGGCTGGTGGGGGTGTCGTGCATGTCCCGATCGCAGTAGGCGCGAGTTGAGCGTGCCAGTCCCTCATGCTCCTCCCGCGTATTCCCCAACTGTCCCACGCGACACGCGCAGCATATGTAGCCGCAAAGTCGCCCTTTTCCCCCGTCCCCGTCAGACCATTCCACGCCTCAGCTGCCCTGCGCGCCATCGACATGGCCAAAGTAGACACAACCCACCGGCTGGCCGAGCTCCGTAAGCTTATGAAGGAGCGCAATGTCGACATTTACAGTAGGCATCTGGTCCACGACGGACGAACAAGAAGCTGATATGCGGTAGTGGTCCCGTCCGAAGACAGCCACCAGAGCGAGTACATTGCCCCATGTGACGCCCGACGAGGTCAGGACCCCCGCATTCCCTGGCATGGCAACCGTTGACACCCCCCAGCCTACATTAGTGGCTTCACAGGCTCCGCCGGCTATGCAGTCATCACCCATGAAAAGGCTGCCCTCTCAACCGACGGCCGCTACTTCAACCAGGCGGAGAAGCAATTAGACAGCAATTGGGAGCTGCTGAAGCAGGGCATACAAGATGTGCCCACCATCCAGCAGTGGACGGCAGATCAGGCCGGGGGAGGCAAGGTTGTGGGCGTAGATCCCAGCGTCGTGACTGCAGGAGATGCCCGCAAGCTGGCCGAGAAGATAAAGAAGAAGGGCGGCGAGTACAAGGCCATTGACGAGAACCTGGTCGACTTGGTATGGGGCAGCGAAAGACCGGCCCGACCGAGTGAGAAGGTCATTGTGCAGCCTAAGAAATACGCCGGAAAGGGCTTCGAGGACAAGATTGACGACCTGCGCAAGGAGCTCGAAAAGAAGAAGAGCCTTGGCTTTGTCGTCTCCATGCTTGACGAGGTCGCTTGGCTCTTCAACCTCCGTGGTAGCGAGTATGGGCAGTCTCTTTGTATGTACTTGCAACACTAACACTGCCTCAGCATCCCATACAACCCAGTCTTCTTCTCCTACGCCGTCGTCACGCCCACGACCGCCACCCTCTACGTTGACGAAAACAAGCTGCCCGAAGACGTCAAGGAGCATTTGGGCGATAAAATCACCATTAGACCATATGAAGCCATTTTCGGAGATGTCACAGCACTGAGCAAAGAACTCTTCGAAGCGAACGACAAGAACGAGACACAGAAGAAGTTCCTGACTTCTAATACAGCGTCCTGGGCTCTGCATAAGGCGCTGGGCGGTGACGACAAGGTTGAAGAAACACGCAGCCCGGTTGGCGACTCAAAAGCCGTCAAGAACGAGGTCGAGCTGGAAGGAATGCGCCAATGCCACATACGCGATGGAGCTGCATTGAGCGAGTACTTTGCCTGGCTGGAGGACCAACTGATCAACAAGAAGGCGACTCTCGATGAGGTCGATGGCGCCGACAAGCTTGAGAGGAAATCCGCAAGAAGCACGACATGTTCATGGGTCTTTCCTTTGACACCATCTCGTCGACAGGAGCAAATGCGGCCGTTATCCACTACAAGCCAGAAAAGGGCGAGTGCGCGACTATTGACTCCAAGGCTATATACCTGTGCGACTCCGGCGCCCAATACAGGGATGGTACCACAGACACGACACGTACATTACACTTTTACCGAGCCTACAGAGATGGAGCGCAAGGCATACACACTCGTACTCAAGGGTAACATGGCTCTGGAACGCGTAAAGTTCCCCAAGGGCACAACGGGCTTTGCCTTGGACGCATTAGCTCGTCAGTTCCTGTGGGCAGAGGGCCTCGACTACCGCCACGGCACCGGACACGGCGTTGGCTCCTTCCTCAACGTACACGAGGGTCCTATCGGTATCGGCACAAGGGTTCAATACTCTGAGGTCTCGTTAGCTGTAGGAAACGTAGTGTCTGACGAGCCCGGATACTACGAGGACGGCAAATTTGGTATTCGCATTGAGAATATGGTCATGGTGAAGGAAGTCGAGACAAAACACAAGTTTGGCGACAAACCCTACCTCGGCTTCGAGCACGTAACCATGACTCCGTACTGCAGAAACTTGGTCGACATGAAGCTGCTTACAGAAGACGAGAAGAAGTTCATCAACGACTACCACAAGGAGGTGTATGAGAAGACGAGCAAGTACTTCGACAAGGACGCGTTGACGCTAGAGTGGTTGAAGCGCGAGACAGCACCTTACTGAGTGAGTCACTGGAGTGTAGACGTCTTGTAATGCGCTTTTCGGTATAGTCAGGTCGGCCGCATTGGCATCGGCACGGCATTGGCATGTTCACAGCGTGGGGAGGAACCCTGTAGCCTGGCGTTTCCAGCGTCTCTCAGTGCGTGACACGGACCGAGCTCTCATCTACTAAAGAATACCCTGTACCTATCTCAGCGAATATTGCGCGTACAATAGCAGAAAAGGTTGCGAAGCACGGTGACTGTAGGTACAAATGGTCTGACTAAGCGACGGCAATTCACGGCCAAAGATGCACATGACGAATTACGTGATTGGCGGTTAGCGATGGCGTGTGTCAAAGGGCGTTTAGCGGGGTCCAGATGGCCGCGGACATTCCATGGCGGGGCAGAAGGCGACGGCGCATGCTCCGGACCTGCATCGGGACAGAAGGTCCCTACAAATGGCAAAAAATTGTCGCGATGCCGCGGATACATGTACAGGTAATACATCGCCGGTTGACTCACGCCTCACCAGCTTAGCTCCAATTTTCTTCTCTCCTAGACTTTTGTGCTTTAATACCCAGTCGCGTCCTATACAATACGAGTACATTTTTGCTTACCACTAAATGACCCTGCTTGATCCTTTTCTTCCCCAACATACTTTCCAATCGACCTACCTGCTTACCTGTCTTACTCCCAATTACACCCAAAAAAGTAGTACCTAACAACTTTTCCTTCCACAATGGCAACTGAACTCCCTACGACAAACGGCCACGGCGTACAGGATGGCGAGAACAACTTTGCCGTCAAGGCTGGTCTGGCTCGCATGTTGAAGGGTGGCGTGATTATGGACGTTGTCAACGCTGAGCAAGTAAGTTGATGCTACGAGAAATACCCTTATATCCCACAATCATACAACAGAGAGCAAATGCTAACGTCTAACTACAGGCGCGGATAGCAGAGGAAGCCGGTGCCTGTGCTGTCATGGCGCTCGAGCGCGTCCCAGCAGACATTCGCTCCCAGGGCGGCGTAGCACGCATGAGCGACCCCAAGATGATCAAGGAAATCATGGACACTGTAACCATTCCCGTCATGGCCAAGGCGCGAATTGGCCATTTCGTAGAGTGCCAGGTAAGTTCTCTACAACATTACCCAACTCTCCATCTTTCTCTCTCTGCCGCAAACTACTAGAGAAAGTCTCCAAGAAACAACACCACTGACAAGCACATGTGATATGTACAGATCCTCGAGGCTCTAGGCGTAGACTACATTGACGAATCCGAGGTCCTCACCCCCGCCGATGCCATCCACCACGTCTCCAAGCACCCCTTCCGCATCCCCTTTGTATGTGGCTGCCGCGGTCTCGGCGAAGCCCTCCGCCGCATTGCTGAAGGCGCCGCCATGATACGCACCAAAGGCGAAGCCGGCACAGGCGACGTCATCGAAGCCGTGCGCCACATGCGCACCGTAAACGCCGAAATCGCAAAGGCAAAGGGCATGTCAGACGAGGAACTGCGCGTCTACGCAAAGGACCTGCAGGTCGACTACAGCCTGCTCAAGGAGACGGCCAAACTGGGTAGACTGCCTGTTGTCAACTTTGCGGCGGGTGGTGTGGCGACGCCGGCTGATGCTGCGTTGATGATGCAGTTGGGCTGCGACGGCGTGTTTGTCGGCTCTGGTATCTTCAAGTCGGGCGATGCGGCCAAGAGGGCAAAGGCTATTGTGCAGGCTGTTACTCACTTCAATGACCCCAAGGTGTTGATGGAGGTGTCGATGGATCTCGGTGAGGCCATGGTCGGTATCAACTGCGGCTCCATGGGTGAGAGCGAGAAGCTTGCGAAGCGTGGGTGGTAAAGCAAGCACACACACACACACATATATATATATACGCATACACACATGGTTAGGTATGTGTGGCCCCTGGCCTTCCATGCTGAGAGCGAGATTACATTCTCAGCTCTTGGAAAGGGAACAAAAGTCGGATAGAGAATAAGGTCAACCTTGTGAATTTATGATAGATTTACGAATTGTGAATGATCATGTCATCTCTCTTATGAAATGTACACAAAATGACCATTTCAACAAACATTAACTACTCGGAATAACATGTACAATTAATTGCCTCTGACTCGGAGCGTCCCCACTTCATCTTCTCCACCACAGTAACCATATTCACGTAGTCTGTGGCCGGCAATGTCCGTCTTACGCGGATGCCTAGAAGAGGGGACATGACGTTTTTTTATCAAAGCAGTCCGAAGCCGAGGTAAAGGGCACATTAGGAGTAAGACAGAGAAGCAGAGAGAAAGATTGAACATGTAATGTGAATTTTCATTCAACTGCCTATGTGTGAGGTTACAAACCATGGTCGAATGTAACCTACACTAAGCTAGTCGTTCATGACGTCCTAACCAGCCGGAACCCATGGATCCTACGGAGCCTTCCCAGCATCATGCGCGCAGAAAAAATCAGACCGTGAACTCCGCTACGCCACAGATACCATCCCTCAATGTGTACACATGCCTTGTTGTCGTAATCGCAAAGCCGGATGCGCGCCGAAAAGAGGTGAGAGCTGCTCAGCCGTCGACCGAGTCAGTCTTGGTAGTCTCGGACTCTCTCTAGCGGTCCTCGGCCCACTCGTTCTCGCGACGGATCTGCTCCTCCTCCTCGGGCGTGAAGTCATTCTGGATGTTGAACGTCTTTCGAATTTCATCGGGGGACTTGCCCTTGATCATGTTCGCAACGGTCTTGCAACCGACGTCGAGTAGTGCCTTTATGTCAAGGTAGTTGGCGGCGAGAATGATTTCGAACAACATTTCTTGATCAACCTGCATGAACTTCTGGTCCCACTCGTCAATGTCGGTCGACTTCTTGCGCGAGTCCGAGTCGTCGTCTTGTGTGGCAGGGGGGTCATTGCGGTGGTGGTCGCACCACTCGAGAACCTTTTTCATGACCGCCTCGTTCACCTGTGACTTTTTTTAGCAATTATTCTCCAAAAGGAGGTGATGAGGGAATAGATACATACATTAGGGATCGGAATAGATTCCTCGGATTCACCACCAAGGTCCTCGAGCAAGTTCTTGATGAGAATGGAGCGCTCGGCAACGGGGCGCGGGACATTCATGGACACACCATCGCTGGTGGTGATGTTGATGTGCTTTCCGCCCTGGGTGGTGGTAGTGTCGGCCATTAGGACGAGCTTGGTGTTGCGTTGAAGAAGTGGGGTAAGCTGTCGATGAGTTGAGCTGTTGAGCTAAATCGGCGGGTGCGGGCTGGTAGTTGACGGTGGGGATGGTGGTGGAATGGCGGAGGAAGGAAATACAAAAGGTTGGCGGCGTGCGGTGAGAGACTATATAGGCACAAGGTCCACGTTTGCGATCAGTGCGGCACTGGTGAAGGAGAGAAAGGCAACCACGGTCGCTCCGCACGAACAAGAGGCGAAGCTCGGGCCAGCCCAACCAATCCGGGCAAGGCGCAAGGCTGCAATCACCACAGAGAGTCTTTGTCACCCGCCAACTCGCGCTTGCTTTGTTTAGCCAGTGCAACTTCGTACAAAGTCCCCGCGCTTTGTCACTGTGCGTGAATGCATGCAATGCGGCCTGCGTTTGTCGCCGCCAGCTGAGCCATGAGCGTTTGCGCCATCGAAACTGCCCTGAGGAGGACGAGTACCACGGAAGCGAGCGCAACATCGATGACTCGGCGCCGCGCCCCCCCCCCCGCCCCGGTAGAAGTTGCCAGAATGCAACGCCCAAAGCCAGTCATATAAGCAATAGAATAAGAGTCACGGGCGAAGGAGTCGCAAAAGGATGCCTTGGGCTAATAACCTTCATACCATGGATATGTCGATTGCTTCAATCTTATGTGCATTGGATTGAACCGTTCATTGACTGTAGTGACGTAACACGCCTAGACTGTAGGTACTGTAGGAACCGTGGCAGTGCTCGCAGATCACTCATTAATCTCAGTGTCTAGACATGCGCGTCTCAATGCACATGGATGCGTACATAGACGTTACAACAACACCTGCATTGGATGCTCGAATTCATGTCCATTAACAGGCTGCCACGTGATCCGACCCATAAGGGGGGGCAGTAGTCCAGCCTGGGGTCGGTCGCATATGACCAGGCCGCCTGATGAAAGCCATACCACCTATGCTTCTTTGCGCCATGTATGTA
Organism: Pyrenophora teres f. maculata; assembly: GCA_014334815.1. NCBI lineage: Eukaryota > Fungi > Ascomycota > Dothideomycetes > Pleosporales > Pleosporaceae > Pyrenophora > Pyrenophora teres. The sequence continues at coordinate 1,483,515 of CP060570.1, forward strand.
GTTCGGATATGCCTAGTGCACTACCCACCATTCGCTGTGGTTTTTAATCTTCCAATCCGCGCCCCCCTATCCGCGTGCGACTGTTCTCTGACGTAGGCCAGCACTAAGACAATTTGCTGGCCTCAATTCTCGTGCAAACAAAAACACTCGTGACAGACATGCGCCTGCGCGACCCCGCTATCGCATACCACGGTGCACCTTGACTACTCGCATCATGTCGACGACAATCTATTTTCTGCTAATTCTGGTGCGCGTCTACTTTGCCCTGGCGCCCAGCTACCTCCACCCAGACGAGAACTTTCAGGGCCCAGAGGTCATTGCTGGTACGTTGATGACACTGACTGTGCGCATTCGTGTGCGTTCGCGACTGACAGACTACCAGGACGCGTCTTCTCCTACCCCGTCCACGAAACTTGGGAATTCACCTCCCATCACCCCATTCGCAGCACCTTTCCGCTATGGCTCGCATACGGCTGGCCCATGTACATCTTGCGTTGGCTGTGGGAGGGGAACGGACATGATGTATCGCCTTCGCTTGTATATTGGACTTTGCGCATACTCATGCTCGCCCTGAGTGTCGTACTCGAGGACTGGGCTATACACGAGCTGGTCGCTTCACCCCGCGCGCGACGCGTTGCAGTGGTGCTGGTCGCTTCTTCATATGTAACCTGGACTTTCCAGACGCACACTTTCTCAAACAGTCTCGAGACGCTGCTGGTGACGTGGAGCCTAGTGTTGATACAGAGGATCACTGAAGATAAGGCAAGTCTTCGGTCCGTAGCCTTTCTAGGACATGCAGCTAACGCAAGCTGCAGAAGCGCTCAGGCATCCTCGCCTCGTCCCTCTTAGGCTTCATGGCCGTTGTAGGCATCTTTAATCGCATCACTTTTCCTGCCTTCTTGGTTGTTCCTGCTACAACTTTGCTGCCACATTTCCGACGGAAGTCAGTTGCCCTTGTTGCCACTGTTCTACCCTCACTGACTCTTGCAGACCCTTTTCTCTGGTCTTCCTCGCTGCAGTCGCTCTCTTCACAGCCTTCCTTGCCATTTCCGTGGACACGGCGTTTTATACCCCTGGCGAATTCACTGTCTCCAAAGTCTTTACAGGCGCCGTCATTACACCCTTGAACAACTTCATCTACAATTCCGATTCCGCAAACCTTGCCCAGCATGGCATTCATCCACGTTATCAGCACTTCCTGGTCAACCTTCCTCAACTTCTCGGGCCGGCCGCTCCGCTCTTATTCTTTCTGCGCAGGGCGCACGTTACCATGATTCTTGTCTCAGCTCTATCTGGCATCGCTTTACTCAGTATCTTCCCGCACCAGGAGGCTAGATTCTTGTTACCCGCGGTACCGTTAATCCTATCTTCGATACGTCTACCCAGCCCTCGATTCAAGACACCATGGATCGTCTCATGGGTCATTTTCAATCTCGTTCTGGGCACGTTAATGGGCGTCTATCATCAAGGCGGCATTGTTCCCGTCCAGATGCACATTGCCAAGACAAACGAAACAGTCACTCACGCCTTCTGGTGGAAGACATACAGCCCACCAACCTGGTTGTTGAACGGCAAGAACGAAGAACTCCAAACCGTGGACTTGATGGGCCGCCCAGGCGATCAGATGCTCGAGCAGGTGAAGAAAGTATTACCCCCATGTCGAACTCGAAAACCGCCACAGGTCCAAGGTCGAGGTGCCATCTACCTAGTAGCGCCACGGTCAGCGTACTTTTTGAAACCATACCAGGATCCAAGTCGTAAAGAGGATATCTCCCTGGAAGAGGTCTGGAGTTATCGACAGCATCTGAACCTCGATGACATGGACTTTGCCGACGACGGCGTTGGAAACACTATTAGTCGGGTAGTGGGCGATCGAGGGTTGGTGGTTTGGCGGGCCACTCGCAACTGCTGGGCCACTACTGAGTAAATGGATAGGAAATCCAAAGGATGCGGAAGCCAGGGGGTAATTAGCAGCGCAGCGAGCTGATATCTGGTGTCCTCTTCTTGTTCATCTTGGTTCATATCTCCCCTCTCCTCTCCAATTCTTCTGTATAGATACCCATGTTTTGTAGATATATAATGCCTCCTAATACTGAATATGAACAAATTATACAAATACAAAACAAAAAAAGTTTGATCATACTTGTTAATACCATATCAAGTATAATGTCAAAGGGGGATAAACATCTATCAATACACAGAAACATCACCACACACACAACATCATCATTCCCGCAAAACATAGCCATCTACAAAGCACCCCCAAGCACGCGAACAACCCACATAGCCAACCTAACATCAAGCCCAACTTTCCGCTCTGGCGTCTCAAAAGCCTTCTCATCAACAGCCTGTGCATGTTTCCCCAGCCACTCCACCTCCTGCGCCAACCGTCTCCTCAGCCCAGGATCCGTGGTGGCAATGACGACATTGGCTTCTAGATCGAGTCGATACGCGCGTTTTGTGTAATTCGAAGAGCCGATGACTGTTAGGCTGGGGTCTTGAGATACCTTCTCCCCAGAAGCCGAGGACGGTGACGGTGGTGTTGTTGACGAAGGAAAAGTGACCCAAAGCCCCTTTGCATGATACGTCCACCCGTCTTTCTCGCCCACCATACCCTTCTTCCACTCCTTCAGCACCACGTTCTCGCTCAAGCCCTCGTACTTGACTTTTCGCAAAAACGACTTGGCGAGGTGTGTGTATGCGGCTGGTAGCATGCCACTGACGCCTTTGCTGCCGTAGAAGCCGTTTGCGTGCGGATGAGCGGTGAGGACGGTGCCGGCAGCAGGGCGGGTAGAGAGGAGTAGGCGCCGGAAGGAAGGCGTCATGTTGAAGTAGCCGGCAGTGAAGGTCCAGGAGGAGTTTTGGAAGTGAGGTGTGGTTAGGTGGGTTAGGATGCTTGTCAGGGCGGGGAGTTCGGTAGAGGTGGAGAGGAGAGGGACGAGGGAGAGGATGGGGTAGATTGTTGTTGTTGATGTGGATGGTGATGGTGAGGATGGGGTGGTGGGTGACTTTGCGGGTGTCAGGAGAGGAGCGAGATGTTTTGCTGCAGCATCTTTATATTTTGAGGGTGAATCGAGGGGAGAGGGCGCAACATTTGATTTTGGCCAGTCCATGGTGTAGCCTCCGCTGCCTTTTTTGTTGCTTGGCTGCACGTCGAAACTCAGCTTCGCAACGCCATCGTGGATGTTAGCAAAGTAGTCGGTTAGTTCCTTCGACCGGAATAAATGGTATCGATCTTGTCTGTTCGTAAAATAATCTTCACTTAGGTTCGCTCCACTCATGATGATCTCGTCGTCGACGCCATACAGCTTCATGTGCTGCAGACCCCAGCCTTCGTTGATGCGCTTGGGGATGTACAACTTGCGCAGACCCGTTAAATTGGGCGTGTGGTACAAGCGTACTTCTACACGATCTGGACCGAATTCGGAGATCAGAGGGCTCATGAGGGATGCGCTGCAGGGGTCCGGTGTTTCGCGTGTTCCTCGTAAGGCGTCCGTGAGGAAGGATACGTGCAAGTCAGGGTTATTTTGGAGAGCAGTACGGATTGTGGAGATTAGCTCGTGTTCGGTTTTTCCGATGTAGAGGGTGCTGAGATAAATTCGGTGTTTGGCCTTGGAGATATTGGACTGGAAATTGTTAGTTGTGTTTCCTGGACTTATTGGTTTTATTGACGCTCACAATAACATGAAGATGTTGATGTTGATGGGGTTCAGGAACGGGGCTGGGTACAAGGCCTCGACCTGACAAGAAACTCATGGATGGCGTCCATCGCGGAGAGACGGTGCGTGTGATATTATAATGGAAACAACAGATAGGAGAAGATGATGTGTAGAAGGCAAGAAGGAACGATAGAATCATCCGGTAGTAAAGAAATATCTTATGAGTTTGGAGCGCAAAGAGGACGGTAAAAAAGAGAACCTACCTTTAACGTCTCATAAAACTCAGTCGGTGTTTGGATAATCTCAATCTGCTCAGGCCTCATCTCAAACCTTGGCGCAATCCTATCCAAATCCGACGTTATCGTCGCCAGCATAGAAGCCTGGCTTTGAGGCGTCGAAGCAGCCATGTTTGAATTCGCAGTCGAGTATCTTCTCAACGGGCGGCCTGAAATACGGATGGCGAACCTCCTTCCCGCAATCTTAGGGGCTTGCGTTCTTAACAAGCTTCGTATTATCATGACGTGTAAGCTGGTCTGTGAGCGTGATAGACTTGCACAGTGCGGTGGTCCGAAAGTTTTCAATGTTGATGCACCCGAAACACATCTTTGGGCGACAAGGATAGATGGCGCACTAGCACAGCATAAGGGAAAGCGTGATATCATAATCTTGGCAACCGTCAATCGCGCGTTCACCAACGACGCACAACCTCCGAAGTAAGCAAGCACGCCAGGAAAGCGCAAGAACAAACAACCACCGCCACAATGTCGACGCTCATGAGAACTCTGCGCAACCTGCGCCGCATTGGTATCAAAGTGAGTTACTGCAGTTACAGCTCGATAAATGAACCTCCCCGCAGTGCTAACCAGCTTTCGCCAGGAATATGCCCACCAAATGGCGGTACGTTCACCCAAACCCGCCACCGAATCGCAGAGAAACTGATCCGAGTCGCCCGCACGTTTAGAACATCGGTATGCTGGAATTGATGCGATAGAGAGGGGGGCAAGCGGGCTCACGAGATACAGGTGATACCAAAGCCGGAACGCTGATCGGTATGGACAAGTACGGCAACAAGTACTTTGAAAACCTAGAAGAGGAGCTTCCCCGTAAGAGAGCAGCTACTGGGTCGTAAAAAGACCGTTCGGCATATGCAAGTCTGACAGACGGTAGTGCGAACCCGCTGGGTTGACTACAAGGACCATGAGTTCGACCCGTAGGTTGTTCCTTGGGGCTGAGAGAAAAGGATTTCTTGCTGACGGGTTGATTTGCAGCTCCCAGATTGAACCTGGATGGTACGCTACCTCACCCCTGAATCGGACGGATTGGGACATGCGGGATCTAACTATTCACCTCTAGGCACGCTTGGATGTCATACATGGTGGACAAGTCACCCGCCGCGGACAAGCTTCTGCAGCGCCAGGTGCGCGTTTGGGAGCCAAAGGAACACAGGCCGACGCTCACGTGGAGCCGTTCCGGATATAAGCCTTACAACACGTATGCGCAAAGAACCCTATTGAACTCATGAAGTTTGTAACATTAAGTTTTCTAACTTCGGAACAGCGTTAAGAGCAAGTACTCGGCATGGACACCAGTGGCAAAAGCTAGACAGTGAAAAGATTGTCTTTGTCTCAAAGAATTATGTGTAAATATCAGAGTAGAGAATCGAATGGTGTTCTAGTTTGCCCGACTGTGTGCGCTCCTTCATCCCGCGTTTCGTCTTGAATTCACCTTGCGGCTACTCTAGAGCGTCTTCATCAGCGCTGGGAGGACAATGTTCTTGTTGAAGTCCCAGAGGGCGCTGCTGTCCTGGGCCCTAAACGCACCACCGGTCCAGAAGAAGTTACCCTGTCCCTGTAGTGCATACATCTTCTTGTAGATACCGGCCTTGATGTCTTCGGGCCTAGCCTGAATGGCATAAGGGCTGTGGTTAGACGAGTAAACGAAGTTGGGCTCGGTCTGATTGAAAATCTTGGGGTTGGCGGCCTGCAACTTCTTGATGATGGAAACGATTTCGGCCTTGACGTGATCATCTGAGAAGGCATAGGCAGACCTGCTGGCGCCAGAGGCGTAGTAGACGCCCAGGACACCGGGGATAGGAGTAGCACGGAAGACGTAGCCAGTTGGGAGTTCTGGTAGACCGAATGGCTTTTCGGGTGAAACGTTGGTAGTCGAGAAGCCAAGGGGGAAGCCAGTGTTGTTGAGGAGAGCAGTGAAGTAACCGGTAGCCAGGAGCTTGTTGAAGACTTCCTTCTCATTCTGGCGGAGATCGAAGGCCTGGAGAGCCTCGGGACGAGGGGGAACGGTCATGAGGACCTTCTTGGCACAGATGTACTTGAGGCCCTCAGGAGTCTCAACGACAACCTGGACAGAGTTTTGCTGGCGTTTAGTATAGACAACCTTTGAGCTGAGCAAGAGACTCTTAGCATCATGCAATTCTGCTGTGGCCTTCAGGTAGAGCTCGCTGTTGTCGCCCTTCGCGGTCGTAAGGAAGCTTTGTTGGACGGCCTGCTTGATGATACTCAGACTCAATACTCGCACGACTTCGACGACAGGTGTGTTGAGGAAATCACCAATGTTTTGCGAGAGACCATATGCGCTTGGTACGAGTGCCTCGAGGCCGAGTTGCTTGATAAGCCCGCTCATGGGCTGGAGCAGGACATCGGGGACGGGGTCGGGAAGGAACAATCCTTGGTCCATTTGAGGCCATTGAGCAAGGAAACCAGCGAGCTTCTGGTACGCTAGCCCGACGGCTTGTGGAGAAGGCGTTCCGGCTTTAACAGCCTCGACGGGGATGGCCTGGCCGGTCCTGTAGTCGAATGGCAAGGGGTTGGCGATTCCACCGACGGACTGGTTCGCCAATGGAATGTTGAATCGGGCAAAGTACCGAAGTACTTCAGGCTGGTTGTGGAAGATGAGGACACCGGCTTCGGCTTTGCGGCCGCTTGCTCCGTCCTCGACAGTCTCGGTGTGGCCACCAAGGCGGTTCTTGGACTCGACGACCATGATGGAATATTTACGGTCCTTGAGGCTAATGGCGGCGTGAATACCACTGGAGCCACCTCCAACAATAAGGACATCCTTTTTGATGATCTTGTTGGATTCGATCTTGCTGAAGTCATACTGGGATGGAGCTGACAGGGCGCTCGAAACCAGGGATGCAAGAAGCACAACGGCGGACAGTTTAGAAGGCATGATGTAGGTAGTGAATGAAAGTATTGCCGTAATCATGCCAGCACGACCGTCCTCTCGTTTTTATATTCTGCCATGTTCTCGTTCTTGCTGACAGGCCTTGGATTCGCCGTGATGATGCCGACTGATGCGCTCCATATTTGCCCTTGTCAGAGGCGCAAACAATACTCGTTCGGGGCCATGAACCCACCCCAAACCACTATAGTGACGCTCGGCGCCCGAAAATTACTCCAAACATATGCAAGATGTAAGCCACTGATGCCAACACACCCCAGGATATCCCCAGACTCGGGCCGTTGTAAAGGGCTGATATATACACTACGGAAAAATCGGAAGAAGATCATTTTAAAACACGCGTGGAATACGAGATGAAGACATGTTTGTGCCGCGGGTATTCAGAGACATGCTACCGTTTATCAGAACATGCAGGCACTTTCATGGTTCTGGTCTAGCTGCGCACAACACGGATGGGGGAAATTAGACAAGGCGGTGGTCCTACGCTTTGTCACAATGCCTCCAGGCCCGTATCCGCACCATCAATAACCGTGGCGGCTTACTTAGTTTACCGGCATGTCAGGGGGGTGGAGACGCGCAGCATCCGAGTTGAGGATGTGCATAGCTTATTACGGGCGCTCCTCGCTTGGAGTTCACAGTAATGCCGCTAGCGTATGTCAGACGTGCCCACAGCTTCAATGGGAGCGGTGCTGACCATATGGCGCATATGGCGTTGGATCGATCGTCGACTGTGAAGCCGAGTGGTGTCAAGGCATGGAGTTTGTGCATGCTCATTGTGTGCGGTGGGGCAAGATGTTGAGGCTGAGATGCTGAACTGTTATCGAGTCGAAGTTTTCGAATGGAACGGGTCAGGAGGCTGACTGTGGGGTGGCAAGGGAATACATCGGAAAGTGGGCTCATACCGTAAATTGAAATTCGGTCTTCTTGGAGTGTACTTAGTATAGATGTTGGGAAAAAGCCAAGAGCGCAGCCAGTCCGCCCACTTCCGAAGATGCCTACCTCCAATTCTCTTATCCAATTCTTTTAGCTTACGACAATGACAATCTGCAGCCCGTTTGACGAATGTACCGGTAGAAGACGTGCATTCGCCCGTCAAACAGTCGGTGGCATAACAGTTGGGGTGGCAGTCAGGAGTCCTGGAAGCTCACCGACAGCATGGGTCCTGTCGTTCCGGATACCAGGCCCCAACAAGTTCACGAATCGGCGTATGTTAAGCCGACGAGACGTACAGGGCTAACACTTTACATAGCCCCAGAAGCCAACGATATAACACACGATGATAGTCTGGGGGACATGTTTTCCCTGTGTCGCCATGTCTTTGAAAAGCGCCATGTTTGTGTGAGGGATACGACACAAGCGGGTTGTGCTGTTGCCAACGGACTCGCCCTGGCCAACTGCAGGGACGTTTGTGTGGAAGTGAGGCGTGGCAGAGAAGATGTGAGCAACACGTAGGGGATGGTAAGATTGGCTTTCCTTGTTGTCCAAGCTGGTGGAAGTAATGAGCGCGCCATATTTGTTTTGGTTGCCGCTGATGGCGGCGACAGCATTTACCGATTTGGGTACACACACCTTTGACCGACTTGGAACAGCAGCGCACACACGCAAGCTGTTAGTATCTCACGCAGCGTTGCAGGCTGCATGCACAGCAGCTGCACGGCAGTGCTCGCGACGATATTACGAGCGTACTAAGGTCAGCGCAATCATGGATGACTTGCTCACCTTCCCCGGACAGGTCGCGGCAGGAAATCAGAGGCTTGCGCCATGGCAATGCAGGCATTCTACGACACCTAACAAGCACATGGAGCAGGACATGGCGATGCAATGCAGTGCAGTGCAGTGCAGTGCAGTGCAGTACAGTGCAGTGTGGAGTGGAGTGGAGCTGCAGAGTGAGTGAGTGAGGACACTGAGAGTGAGTGAGAGTACAAAAAGGTCGGTCCTGTGACACGCCCGCGCCCCCGGATGCGCCCTTTCGCCCTTTTCCCGCACGACGTCGACGAAAGGCGTTTATGAGTCAAGCGGAGAAGACGCCACTATAATATCGCAGCCAGCATTCGCAGTCACAGCCGCAGCCGCAGTCGCAGTCGCAGTCGCAGCAGATTGACCAATCGATACAGTGGTAATCGTCGTAGTCGCATAAGCTGTGCCGTACGTACTGCGGGGACATTGTGTGCCGTCGCATGTCCTTATCTGATGCGATCACGATTGTGCCTCGGTAGTACATCGGATCTACTTCTGATTACATCACACCTCTACTCCCGTCTGCGTGTGTGAAGGTCAGTGCACAGGGCATCTGGAAAGGTTCTTGCGGCGACTAGCACGGGCAGTCAAGCAGCATCTTCCTTACTTACGCAAAACACCAAATCCCGGATCCCGGACTCCGGAGCTCAAACGTCCTTGCCCGTTGTTTGTTGATTGTTTACTTGGACCCGGCACTGTACTTTTTCCTCAGTCGCTCCTGTTAATTCCAATGCGCTTCGACTCCCGTCAATAACGAGCGCGAGTGCTGGGGGCAATCCAACACCACCACAGGTCACAGCAGGTCGTGTACAACTGCGCGCATCATGTTTGCCCACTGCAAACCCCCGTTCTGGCGCAGAGACGACTTTTCCACATGTTTTGAGCAAGAGTAGGTGCTTCTTTTCAGCCATGCGCAGCCATGCGACACACGCCCGTCTTAGACGCCGTTGCAGCCCTGCCAGCCATGCGCCACCACAAACAAGCCCGACTGAGTCACTGACCCGCTGCAGCTATCTCCAAACATTACTCCCTCTTATCGTATGCGGCATCTCCGTCCTTTACCTGCTCGTCCAGCTCTACTTGGCCGCGACAACTTCCAGATACTACCACGCCTACAGCGCCCTCGATGACCCGGCCAATGTCTGGTCTTTCCGCCGCCCTCGCTACAACGCTGACGCCGACGACGACGACGATGCCGACGATGCCGACGACGTAATCGATCGTAATGAAACTCTCGCCCTCCACACCACAAACACATTATCCACAATCGCTGTGAACAAGCCCCGCGGAGAGCTTACAGTCGTGATACTCGAGGAAGTCGCCGTATTGGCCCAGCTTGGGCTCCACGTCGCCATCCTCGTCACCAATGCCTGGGGCCGCCATGGAAGAATCGCGGCTATTGCCAGTGTCGCCGTATGGGCCTACATCGCCATGCTGACCTCGCTACGACTGCTCTTCTCTAGCACAAGTAGATTTTCTTTCCCCAAGCTATGGTATCACACTGCCTTTATCTACGGCTTCCAGTGGCTCTTCAGTGTCCTGCTGTTCCGATCGGCCATCATACACCCTCGCTCGCACATGCACCAGAAGCTAATGATTGCCGACTTTGTTCTCGTTTCACTGCTGTTCCTCATCTCCCTATGCTCTAGGAAGGGCAACAAGGCAGTCGAGTTGGAATATGAAGGGGATATCGCGCCAGCCCGTGAACCTGTCGCAAGTGTCCTCTCGCTCGCCACGTTCAGCTGGGTGGATCCTATCGTTTGGACAGGGTATATGAAGACATATGAGCTTCCCGATGTTTGGAATCTGCCTGCAAAAGACAAGGCTGCGGCTGTCATTGCCAACTACCGCCAGGTCAAGAAGACATCGAGCCTAGCCTATCATCTGCTCAAGCATTTCAAGCGCGGCCTACTTATTCAAGCAGCATGGGCTGCCATGTCCGGCTTCCTCACTTTTGCACCGACGCTGCTCCTCAAGGTTATCCTCGAGTACGTTGAGAAGCCCGACCTTACACCCGCAAATGCTGCATGGTTCTACGTCATCCTACTTTTCGTCTCTGGCAGCTTATCCGCACTGGCCGACGGCCAGGCCCTCTGGCTTGGTCGCAAGATCTGCGTTCGACTACGCGCTGTCATCATTGGCGAAATCTACGCAAAGGCACTCAAGCGTAGAGCAGCGGCTACTACCGACAAGATCTTGGGCGAAGAGAAGAAGCAGGAGCAAGAAGACGAGCCAAAAGGATTGAAGCGCTTCTTGACCTTTGGGAAGAAGAAGAAGACTGCCAGCACGGACAATGACGAAGATGAAGCAAACCCAGCATCGGATGCTCAGGTCACTACCGGCGCAATCATCAACCTCATGGCTGTGGATGCCTTCAAGGTCAGCGAGCTCTGTGCCTATCTACATTTCTTGTGGGCCAACACTCCAGTCCAAGTCGTCGTAGCCGTTTACCTACTCTACCGCATCTTGGGATACAGCTCGATTGCTGGTATTGGAATTATGGTATTTCTACTCCCCATCAACATGTATGTCGCGGGACAGTTCTCCAAGACCCAGAAGCTTATCCTTGCTGCTACCGATGCGCGTATCCATACGACCAACGAGGTCCTCACCAACATCCGAATTATCAAGTTTTTTGCTTGGGAGCAGCGCTTCATCGGTTTGGTCAACGAGAAGCGTTACGTTGAGCTGAAGCATCTCCGTCGTCGGTACATACTGTGGGCTGTAGCTGCCACTATTTGGTCAGGCTCTCCTGTATTGATCACGTTTCTGTCCTTCTTAGTCTACACGAACATCGAGCACAAAGCTCTGATACCATCCGTCGCCTTCACTGCTCTGTCACTCTTTCAGATTCTCCGAATTCCTTTGGACCAGCTTGCCGACATGGTCGCGCACGTGCAAGAATCCAAAGTGTCAGTCGACCGTATTGAGGAGTACCTGTTGGAGCCCGAAACAGACAAATACTCGCAGCTTGTCACCGAGAAGAAGGACGAAGACGGCGAGCCCATCATTGGTTTCGAAAATGGTACATTTAGCTGGGGTGGCACCGACATGGCCGACCAAGCAGCTGCAGACGCGTTTAAACTCATGGACCTAAACCTGAACTTCCATGTCGGCAAACTGAATGTCGTGGTTGGACCTACTGGTTGCGGAAAGACTTCATTGCTCATGGGACTGCTTGGCGAGATGACAAAGCTCAAGGGCAATGTGTACTTGCCCGGAGGGGCCAGCCGAGAAGACTTGACCCCAGACCCTGACACGGGACTCACGGAAAGCGTAGCTTACTGTGCTCAACAAGCCTGGCTGGTGAACGGTACCGTCAAGGACAACATTGTGTTTGCAAGTGATTGGGACCAGAAACGCTACAACGATGTCATCGACGCATGCTCTTTGAAGAGGGATCTGGAAATTCTTGACGCTGGTGACGAGACCGTGGTAGGTGAAAAGGGTGTGACACTTTCTGGAGGCCAGAAGCAACGCATCTCGCTTGCTCGTGCGCTCTACAGCAAAGCTCGGCATGTACTTCTCGACGACGTTCTCAGTGCTGTTGACGCCCACACCGCCAAATGGATCTTCCAATACGCGCTCCACGGCCCCCTCATGGCTAATCGCACTTGCATCTTGGTCACGCACAATGTCAGCCTTTGCTTGCCACACGCCGAGTTTGTGGTGGCACTCGAAAACGGGAGGATTGTCGCGCAAGGTACAGCAGACGAAGTCATCAAATCTGGAAAACTCTCAGAGGACCTCACCAAATCGCGACCTGCCTCTCGTGGAACGTCAAAACCCCCTTCCCAAGCCCCCTCGGTCGAAGAAACAGACGGCGGAGTCGAACATACTAACGGAGATGCCAATGTCACCCTCAACGGCAAACCGGACAAGAAAAAGACGCCAGCTAGCAACTCACAGGAAGAGACAAAGGCCGAAGGCGGTGTCAAGCTAAGCATTATCATGATGTATCTGAAGGCTATGGGCCCATGGTACTATTGGCTTGGTGCCACCATTGCCTTTGTCGCTGCGCAGATTTCGTCAGTGTCTACAAACCTGTGGATTCGCACTTGGGCAAACGCATACGCAGACAAGGGTTATGCTGCGATGGGCAGCCACCATCGGTCTCCGGTCACGCATGCTCCAACTCTGAGCGGAATGGGAACTTGTCTGAATAGCGCCACTTGCAGCTGGAATATCCCGTTCTTTGCACAACAAGAACAGCAGTCATTCTCTTACAGCTCCATGCAAACGACCTTTGGAGCTTCTGATCCAGACGTCAACTCAGCCTACTTCCTTGTCGTGTACGCTGTGCTTGGACTAATCTTTATCTTGATTACATTTCTACGAGAAGGCTTCCTTTTCGGAGGTTCCCTTGCCGCATCCCGACGCGTGCATGAGAGGCTCATCCAGAAAGTTACGCATGCCAAGTTCCGCTTCTTTGATCAAACCCCTCTTGGTCAGCTCATGAACCGGTTTTCCAAGGATATCGAGGCTGTTGACCAGGAAGTAGCACCGGTCGCCATAGGCGTCGTCCACTGCTTCGCCTCCGTTATTACGATCGTTATTCTTATCTCGGTCATTACACCTGCATTTCTGATTGCCGCCTTCTTCATATCCATCATCTACTTCCTCATAGGCCGCTTCTACATCAACTCCTCGCGCGACCTGAAGCGCTTGGAGTCTGTCCACCGAAGCCCATTGTACCAGCAGTTCGGCGAAACCCTATCTGGCATGACAACTATCCGAGCCTACGGCGATGAGCGACGCTTCATTCGCGAGAACTTGAACAAGATCAACACCCAACATCGGCCTTACATTTACCTTTGGGCGGCTAATAGGTGGCTCGCCTTCCGAGTAGATGTTGTTGGCGCTATGGTAGCATTCTTTTCTGGGGCTTTTGTTGTGCTAAGCGTTGGACGCATCGATGCAGGTGCCGCTGGTCTTGCGCTAACTTACGCTGTCACTTTTACCGAGAACGTTTTGTGGTTTGTCCGACTCTACTCGGCCAACGAACAGAATATGAACTCTGTCGAGCGTGTTAAGGAATACCTCGATGTCGACCAGGAAGCACCATCTGTCATCCCTGCAAACCGGCCGCCATCCAACTGGCCGAGCAAGGGATCGGTGGAGTTTATCAACTACAGCACGCGATACAGGGCCGATTTCGATCTCGTACTGAAGAACCTGACGTTCAAGATTCTACCCGGAGAGAAAGTAGGTGTCGTTGGCAGAACAGGTGCGGGCAAGAGTTCAATGGCGCTTGCATTGTTCCGAGCTCTAGAGGCCGAACAGGGCAAGATTTTGATTGACGATATCGACGTTGGTTTGATCGGTCTCCACGATCTGCGGGAGAATGTTGTTATGGTACCGCAAGGTAAGCACACTTCTGACATGGTATACACGAGCAGCTACTGACACTTCCAGATCCGACACTATTCACAGGCACTATTCGAAGCAACCTCGATCCCTTTTCCATCTTCACAGATGAGGAGATATATACTGCGCTCCGTGAGGTTAACCTCATCTCGACTCTATCCCGGCCGACATCTGGCACCGCTACACCCACGGAAGAATCTACCCCAGCTCGCGCTATCGAGATTTCTGTTCCTACAACAGGCGCTGGGACGGCCGAGGTGAACTCGAGCTACTCAGCTGCAACTACAAACCCTGGGTCTATCTTGGCAAAGTGCAATTGGGATCGCGGCGAGACACAGGACGACACCATCGTAGTGATGCCCAATGGGCATGTCGCGGGCCGCGACCATGCAGCAGCGATGGAGACGGACAACAAGAACCCGTTCAAGAACCTCAACTCGCCAGTCTCTGAGTCGGGGTCCAACCTCTCGCAAGGTCAACGACAACTTCTCTGCCTCGCACGTGCCCTTCTCAAGGCCCCCAAGGTCTTGCTCATGGATGAAGCCACCGCCTCCATCGACTACGCCACCGACGCCAAGATCCAAGAAACTATCCGTCAGATCAAGAACACGACCATTACCATAGCACATCGTCTCCAAACAATCATTGACTACGACAAGGTTCTCGTCTTGGATAAGGGCGAGATTCTGGAATACGGCCACCCGTACGACCTCATCCGTAAAGCAGATGGCTCTTTCCGTTCCATGTGCGAGACCAGCGGAGAACTAGATGCGTTGACGAGCACGGCAAAAACCGCATATGAAAAAAAGTACCCAGCAACCGAAGAGTAAAAATAGGCTGGCATTCTTTAGTGCATGAAAAAAAAAAAAACTCAATTTGAGAAGATGAGTGGCACAAAAGGAAAACCGTATGGCTATAGAGGGTGGGCGAGGAGTTATGGTTGCATCAAAGAACGTACACGACGAAGACGGCTTTTGCATGATCGAGGAATGTGGGATTTCTGTTTCTTTTCCTTCGGGCTGGGGTTTGCCTTGTTATGGCATAGCATGCTGAGTCTTATGGGCGGCTTTTGTTCTCACTCCCTTGTACACTGTAGTCTTAATAGTACATATAGCTACGATTGACCCGGACTCTGTCTTGGGTCTGTAATTAGGGTATAGACTGCGTTAATGCAGTCAAGTAAAAAAAATCAAGGCTTTACACGTGCTGAGAGCAAGCTGAACAGCGCTGTATGCTATTGTACTTGGAAAACATGCAGACTAGTATCCTATTACAGGTCATTGGCGAGCCGATGCGAGCGATCCCGCGACCCGCATTAGCGCGAGCCAGGGTGGCTTTGTCAGCTGCGCTTAGAACTTCACACCATAGAGATACTACATTCCGTTTTTTCGTATAATAAAATTGCCGATTTGCCTTATTCTTGCCTCAAATATGAGTGGTATTTCCGTATCTTTTGGGCGCGATTGCGGCTCGCGCATTGACTGAGACTTAGCACGTCTGCATCTAGGATTTCGTAATGTCCTGGGCGTCTATCGTTATAATGCCTAGTCTAGTCAAAGAGAAGGCGCATTCGTAGGTAGTATGGAGAATTGATTTTCTTCTAATCCACACAAGTGCATAATGGCTGTTGTGTGTTAGTATCGCATAGCCACGTGAAGATTTCCTTAGAGTCCACACGTCTGACAGTAACTTCTATTTTGCGTTCAGCATGGAGTACGCGATAGGCCAGTCTCACGTAGGTATTTTAAAACACCTCAATCTAACCTTTCTCTGTCTGTCTTCTGAATGTTTGAATATCCCAAGAATTGCAGCGATCTCCATTCACCGCGTTACCTTGTCTCATTATGAATTCTGCACTTACAATAGAGGCTGTTCCACACACTTATTGTCATGAAATTTGGAAGTAAGCTAATGAGTAAAGCTCAATGTGTCAGTGCTTAGTATTGTAGTGAAGACAGAATAGGAAATCACCATCCGTTTACTAGGCAACCGCACCCAACTCTAAAAACTCTCTTCCAGCTTCAGCCAACAACATCACCAACTACTCAACACACAGGTTACCAATCCATCATCATATTAAAATGGATACATACTATCAAATACAATACGAGCCGCGCGTCGGTCTCCTCGCGTTCACGTTTGACATGGGCTTAATCCTCTTCGGCATGGCCGTAGGAACCGCGATCTACCTTGCGGTGTCGTCCCCCAAAGTAGAAAAGCAAAGTCCAGGTAAGCATTCGAGGTTGTTCATCTTTACATCATCATTTCTAACAAAATGAAAGAAGTAGCCATGAGCAAGCAAGAGCTCAAAGAGCTTCTCGAAAGCGCCGTGCGTGGCGAGGTCCACAGGCAAGTGGCGGCGCGCGAGAGTGAGCGGGCTGAGGCCCTCGAAGACATATACCAGCACAAAGTCCGCATAGCGGCACTAGAAGATGACCACAACAAGGCGATGAGGGAGATTGGCGCCCTTCAAGCCACCATTAATGCCACAAAACCCTCCACTACAGCCGACGAGACCCTCCCGGCTCCCCTATCAACACCTTCTCCGTCATCCTCGTCGTCCACAGAGGCTCCCAGTCACCGGCTGGACAATTCAGATGCTGGCAGCATATACGGCGATGAAGACTACGAGTCCTCGCCACGAGCTTCGTCGTCGCCTCGTCATATGTCTGGGGTTTCCAGCCCCCAGCTTGACAAGGAGATGGAAGATGAGCTCGCTGAGTTGGGTGGTTGGGGTCTAGACGAAGAAGCGTCCGATGACGTTACTGATGGAGACATCACTGACGAGGATGCCGAAGGCGAGACTGACGACGGCAACGACGATAAATCAATTTCCGTCCCACCCACAGCCAGCGAGCCGCTCGCCCAGCCCTTCATGCTTGGTCAGAGGCCCGTAAGACCGCTGTCAGAATGTAAGACAAAGGGCGCTCGAAACCTTCAGAGATAGGCGGGGATGTCTTCCAGTATGTGTCAATCGTCAACTTCTCGCGTCTTGAATACTATTAACATCTACATATAGGCTAAAACATACAGTTTCGACACTCGGGGAAAACGACAACCAGATACGCTAAGCTACCGCCCTAGTCATTATGCCTCCTTTCCCATCAGCTCGCTGTAACCTCGATACCCTCCAACCTCCCATCTTCTCGCCACTTCTCCAAATATCTTCTATAGTCAGTCAAACCCTTATACCAGATGGAACCTTTGCTCCTTTTCTCCATCGCCGCAGCATCATCCGCCGCCGGCCTTTTCGTGGCTTCACCCTCAAGATTCAAATAGCCAGGCGTGCAGACTGAAATGGAACTGAAGAATGCTGCACCCTTTGCAATCAACTTCCCCCATTCAGCTTCTGCCTCGACCGAAGTTTCGATGACGATTCTCTCTGTTCCTTTGGTGGCATGATTACCGGCAATTGCGATAATGGACGTTATGTGCTCGCTCAAAACGTCGATCACATCATTCCAGTTGCTTGATACCCCGGCTTGGCCCGGACTCACGATAAAGAGATTTGGAAACCCATTTGTCAGAACCCCATGGAATGTGGAATAACCCTCCTCTTTCCATTTTTCTGCCAACTGGCGCCCATTACGACCAACAACTTTGATCCCAGTGCGTGATCCGGGGTCACCTCCGGTTGAGGGCGAGCGGTAACCAGTACCCAAGATCAGGAAATCGATGGGGTATTCTTGGCCGTTTGCGATGATGCCACTGGGCTGTTGTGGGTTTAGCAGTGTGTTTTGCGGGGAAGCAAGGGCTTGAAACGTACCGTGACAGCATCCAATCCTTTACCATCCGTATCGATGAGGTGAACCGTATCGCTGTTGAAGGTTTGGAGATACGTATCACTAAAGGTCGGGCGCTTGCACCAGATCGGATAAAATGCCATCAGCTTCTTCGCTGTATCCTCATCTTTCACAATCTGCGAGACACGTGCCCTTGCTCTTTCAGTATGTGCCAAATCCATTGCCATCAGGTTCTCAACGTGCTTCCCTGCATTTTCTGGGGTAATCATTCCAAATCTAGTGCTCCCCTGTATAGCAGCGTAAGAATCTAGACGGGACCACTGGTCTCCTACTAAGTCTTCTTCTGGCTGCTGACCAGTGATGATGTCGGTCAAGTTCTGCATTCTGGCTATTTGCCAACCTGGCTTCGCAGCGATCTTCTCCCGCCACTCTACTGGGTCTGTGTCCTTTTGGCCCCTGGTGAAGACGTGAGAGGGAGTTCGTTGGAACACAAACACTTTCTTTGCATATTTGGCGACCACAGGGAGAGCTTGGATCATAGTCGCACCGGTTCCGATTACTCCGACGACTTTGTCCTTGAGCTTGGACATTTCCGGAAAGACATCATCGCTAGAACCTCCTGTGAGGCCATAGTCCCAGCGTGAGGTGTGGAGCATTTGTCCACTGAACTCTGCAAGACCAGGAACCTTTGGTACTTGCGGATATGGAAACAGACCCCTGACAATTATCACGTGGTCGGCGTGGAAAGAAAGAGTCTTTTCATCCTTGCCTTCGTCTCCACGACGCATCGATACGTTTGCTTGCCAGGATTTGAGAGCATCGTTCCACGTTGTGTCGGTGACTTGAGTTCGGAGCAATACTCGCTTACTCAGACCAAACTTTTCGGATATCTGCTCAAGATACTGACGTATCTCAGTACCTGAGCTGTACTTTTGACGAGGCATATATCCCATCTCTTCTAGTAGAGGAAGATAGCAGTAAGATTCAACGTCACAATGCAATCCCTGTAAACAAGCAAGTCAGTCTCGGCAAAATTTATTTGGGTTGCGTAGCCTACCGGGTAACGGTTCCAGTACCAAGTTCCTCCCACACCACCAGCTGTATCTGTCAATAGGATCTGCTCGGCGCTGAATCCCTTCTTGATCAACTTGACCGTCATGACGAGGCCGCCTAGACCAGCACCCACGATCATAAACTTGATGCGTCCATCATCGTTAATCGGCATTGGGAGACTGGCGATTGTTAGGTTGGTGCTTGCAGGGCTTCGGCTTTGCGACTTACGCATCGAGTGCGGCATGGTCAGCCCAAATGTCCTTCACAAGCCTGCGCAATCGCTCGTTTTTCGAGAAGTGCAACTGTTCGAATTGGGCAAGACCATCTTCTCTTTTGCGTTTTGCGGCTTCGAGAACATACTTTTGCTCTATGGAAATGGTGGATTCATTCGACTCGATGACGGTGGAGTTACTCATCTGGTTGCTGATGCCCTTCGGGTTGTACTACAGAGACAATCAGAAGGGGCAGTTATTTTGAAGGGTAATTAATAGGACGCTCGGCGCCATGGTATTCGACGCTAAATTGCTGGGCCGTTTGTTGTCTACACCTACAAGGCAGGCAGACTGGGTAAAGAAGCTCTTACTGCAGGGAGTGGAGAGAATAGTAAACAGCTTCTAAGAAAGAGAAAGAGCCTGGTATATAGGAAAGAGGGTGTGCGATTCTACCCCGCCTGCTGACTTGAGTGAGACTGATTTCTTGGCGTACCGGTAGCTTCCGGTATGTGGTGTCAACCGTGTAGTACGTATACGAGCTGTCATCTCGGCATTTCAACGTCAGCACGAACGCTCAACACTTATTCTGGTACCAAGGTGCTGGTCGTCGAATTTGTCTCTGGAACTCAACCCCTAATTGACTTCTGGTTCCAGTTGCCAAAACGCCAACATAACAGTAATAATAGCGTTGGAATTCCCCACCTTTGATGATTTGCCGCGAGTCCATGGTATGCCACACGGCTGTGCATGGGAAGTCTTTGGCAAGGACAGGAAGAAAGACTTGCACGGCACCTTGAGCTTTCTCACACCAGACATTGTTGCAGCAGCATGCAAGGAGGCGAAAGATGGCGTCTCCATATCACTCAAGTACGTCTCTTGTGACCGCTTCTCAAGTATAGCATGCAGGCTCAACTTGAGATCAGCTCGGGCCGCAATAGATGCAGTGTTAAATAGCAGTAACTGATACGATGCAGCTGGCCGCTGAATGCCTCCCCTTTCCCCATCAGCGGTCGGATCGATCCTATACACAAGGTCATGACGCTGGAAGAAGCCCATATTGGCACCAGCAAAGGATTTGGCGATGAACTCCATTTCAACACCCAACGCTCAAGTCAGTGGGGTAGTTTATGCCATTGGTGTGATCAAAGTACCGGGCTCGCATACAACGGTATCGAAGTCAGCAAGGAAACTCTCACTACGGCAACAGAGACAGAAGATAACCAAATGCCCACGCTGGATCACTGGCACACACACGCGGCGGTCTCGTAGCGCGCAGCGTACTCATCGACTACAAAGCTTGGTACGATGCTCAGGCAGCAAAAGAAGGCAAAACAGGCGAGGCTGCAACCTTTTCTGCCGCGGACGGCCATCGCATCACCATCGCAGAGTCGAGGCTATTGACTCTTATCAAAACGTTACCTTTCGCCCCGGTGATGTACTACTCATCCGTACAGGCGCTACTGAATTCCTGGCGAACCCATCGAAAGCTGATTTTTCCAAAATGGCACAAGGGAAGATAACCGGGGTTCACGGATCTGCAGAGACAGCGCGCTGGTTCTGAAATAAGAGGTTTGCGGCTGTTGCATCTGATACCATTGCTTTCGAGGCACTGCCTCCAACGAGCAACAGCGGCGAGGTGCTGGAAACAGGGAACTTGGTGCTTCACAATTGGCTGTTGGCAATGTTTGGCATGTCGATTGGTGAGCTGTGGGGCTTGAAGAAGTTGGGCGAGCATTGTAAGAAGACGGGCAGATATAGCTTCCTGCTTACTAGTGTGCCGATGAATATCCCGGGATTGGTGGGGAGCTTACCCAATGCGTTGGCGATATTCTGAGAGTAGGCGGGTAGTTTGTTATCTCGCAGTCAATGCGTGAGGGAGAGTGAAGTTGATGGTGCAGGTGTAGGCAACTATCGTTCTTGAGTGCCGTCACTACAACAAGAAAGGGCGGCTACAAGAAGTTCTACACTGGAGAAGTCTCAAGTATCTAGCAGTTTAACAGCGGAGAGCCTCCTATTCGTGAATTTCCGACCCCCCTCGCTAAAATATGAAAAAAAGGAGAACAGAAAAGTTCTCATGTCAAGACCACCCTCTTTAGTGTTTCCGAAAATATAGTACCGCCCACCCCATGACCCGATAGACGAACACAATAACCAACAAGTATCCCACGTACTTCCCCTGATCCCCTGTGTCAAACCCATACACACCCAGCACAGCCTTGCCCTCCACCAAACACTGATCCTGCAGCGCACTCGGATACATGCACTGACACGCCCCACCAGCCACCGTCTCGCAGTTATAATTCCTCTTGCCAAACTCATTCACCATCATGCCGCGAAAGACGTAGGCCTGATAATCAATATAGTGAAAAACATAGCGCCAGAACGGGTTCAGTGTATCCGGCTGGACCATGAAGCCATTCACACACATCCAAAGGCCATTCGCAAACGCCGTCGCTGCGAGAGCAACAACGAAAATGGGAATAAGACTCGATAGGAAAACAACCAGAGACTCTGCAGCCAGCAGATCTAGAAACAGCCACAACACCCACATCCAAAAACCCTCAGCCGTGGGGTTAAAGTTGCCCAGCCAGTAACTCACGACAGAAAATAAAATAGTAATGAGAAACAGATAGGGCAAGCCCACGACGAAATTCGCAATGGTAAAAGCAAGGGGGCCGTATAATCCGTTTGCCCGTTCCTTTTGGTACATGGATAGGTCTTCGAGGAACGCGGGGATGTAGGCAACGGCCATGAAAGACATGAAAGCGCCGCCGAAGAAGATGGCATTGGTGAAGGCTTGGATGTTGGATTGTAAGGGGGCGAGGCGGAGCCAGACTGTGCCCATCATTATCGCGAGGCCCATGTACATGAATATACGGATGCCATAGGCGACGACGTCGCGGTAGGATTTTATAAATGATCGGTGCATGAGGGTGAGAGGGAGGGTGAGCGGGTTGGCGGTGGTGCGATGGTCTGGAAGTACTGGAGGGGTGTGTGTGGTAGTGGAGCGGATGGTGCTGGATACGGAAGCTGCGTCCGGGGAGTTTGCCCATGAGGTGTGGAGGTGGGTGAGGCGGTTAGTTGCCGTTTCGGCGTTGTCTGAAAAATCGGTGTTTACGAGGTCGATGACGAATTCGGCGGGGTTGGTATAGAGAGGCATCTTTTGGGTCGCAAGTCAGAGGGTTTGCCGTTCTACAGGAATTAAGTTATACTTGACACTTACCTCATACCCCAGACTGGCAAGATAACTCTTGACCTTCTTCACCTCCCCGTTGTAAACCACCTTGCCTCTACTCAGCAACATGAGCTTATCGAAAAGCTTGAATGTGGTGGTCGACGGCTGGTGAATGGATGCAATGACAAGCACCTTGTATTTCTTGGCGACATCCCTCACAAACTTCATCACCTCGTAACTCGCCGCAGAGTCCAAGCCGCTAGTTGGCTCGTCGAGGAAGAGGATCTTGGGGCTGGTGATGAGCTGGCTGGCTACACTAACTCGACGTTTCTGGCCGCCCGATACACCTTTGCGAATCGGTGTACCGATCAATGTATTGGCTTGGTTCTGGAGACCAAAGGAGGCAAGGAGACTGGAGATGCGCTCTTTGCGAGCTGCTCTGTTGATGGTACTATGGAGCCAAGATCAGTAAAAGGACAGAATAAAAAGTGCAGAAGAATACATACCTTGGAAGTGCGAGTTGCGCCGCAAAGTACATTGTCTCGTTCACAGTAAGAGAGCCGATAAGAGCATCTTCTTGCTCAACATAGCTGCTCAGCTTTCGAAAGGAGTGTAGAGATGTAGGCGCTCCATTGATGCTAAGATGGTGCTGGATTGTGGCTTTTGGCATAGCAGCTCGGTGGGCAAGTACGTTGAGCAGAGTAGTCTTTCCAGAGCCACTTGGCCCCATCAAGGCCATGACTTCACCAGCTTCCACAATGCCACTGACGTTTGACAAGATATCAATGGGTTCTTTCGAGGTCCGGTCCTTGACAGTAACAGTGACATCCTGCCAGCTAAAATTTTGGACGACGTCGTTTGTTAGATGGGCAAAGTCTGTGCCTACAGTGTCCTTTTCAACATCGTGAGAGTGGTTTGATATCGACATATCCAAAGGTCAAGGTGTGAGACGCCAGTCACATATGTGACAAAAGCGAGAGACAAAAGGAGGTGGTTATGTAAGGTTGTAGGTAGTAAAAATAAAAGGATTGGGATGAACATGTGAAGAATATACCCGTCTGACACGTATATACATACGTCCTGTCAATCACTAGATCTACACTGCTTAGGCGTCCCGTAACGGACCGGCTCATCGCCCATCGGAGAGCACAAAGCTCCCCGTAAGCGGAGACTAGGAATCTGAGACTCAGAGATAAGATAGCAGTTCTCCAGATTCCAGGCCAAACCACTCTCTAAAAGGAAACGTTGGACCCTGAAGTGCAACACGGTACACCATCAGCTATTACATGGCTTGATCATAATTGCGCTAATGCATGTAATACCAGGCGTCGTGTGGGTTGATAATAACTGCCAATAATCTCTCGCTATTTTTACCGTTGGATGTGCTCGACTGCGCATGTCCAATCTTCTTCGGGGTCTTCGAACATGTGCCCAGATGCACCGGGGCTTAGCGCTGGGGCGTCGACTGCTTTTTACCGTAAGCGGGCAAGACATGGCTTGCGGCATCTTGATTAGACAGATGCAGTCGTCGCTGCTGGGAAACAAGGTGATCAGATTCGGGGAGTCGTGACGAAATGCATAGCACATGAACTTTCTTCTTCCTTTAACCCCTTCACACCCACCCGTTACCCGCTCCCGATGTCCCAAATTTCCCAATACAACACCCTCTGCATTTAGGCGTCCAGCCAAGAAGCTGCATAGAACATGCATGATGTGACGGTGCGGTGGGTGTCATGATGAGATTCGCTCAGCTGAAGACGGGCAGGTTGGCGAGGCTGAAGTCACCGCCCACCCCTCTTCCATCGGCGACTTCTGGAAGCGCACGGGCGCCACTCGTGCAACGTCGCCGACTGTCTCGTAGGGCTGAGATGCAGAGATTTTGCGAGAGAGACGCTGTACTGTTGCAGAGATGCTGCAAATATATGCTGACCTAAGCTTTGCATTCAAAGCCTTGAATGTTCTAGGCTAAATGGGAATAGGTGACACTGACCATGAGACTCGCCCACGGCTAAAGAGGGTGATGCAAACATTCGAAAACGGTTATACTACATATCTTACTGACGATTTCCGTCAGTACATGAACTCACTAATCTCCAGCAACTGTGCATCCAGAGCTCTCTTCGCCTGAACACTCGCCTCTCTGTTATCGCCATTGACCTTTTCCTCGTACGTCATTTGCAGTAGCTTCTTGACCTCTTCCTCTCCAAACCTATCTCCTGGCACGCCAAAGCTTCTGCCATACTGTTTCGCCCGAGCAATAATCGCGTCTGGGCCGGCAGTGAACAGATCAAAGAACAGAGCAGCGTAGGGCAGCGTAGCTCCGTCTTCAATATTCTTCAGGTTCTGTTGCAGAACAAGAATGTTGAGCTGCATTAGCGCACACCCATTCGTGTTCATGCGTTCTATCTTGGAAGTGCAGAGACTGAAGAGGTAAGTGTCCATTAGTGCGGCTAGACCACGCGTGATGTGGCTGTATGATGTGACAGGGATATAGGTTGATACTGCGGTATCGAACGACACGAGCGTCGAGTTGAGAGCGAGAATCGCTGGATCGGGATCGCTAAGTAGGGTGTCGATGTAGATGCTAGGTTGCGTGCTGGCGTTGAGTGAGTAGAGAATTGTGGCGCGGATCGAGAGGTGCATAGTACGCAGAACGCAATTGCTGAGGGACTTGTAGGTTGAAACGACTGCATCAAATATACTGCGACAGGTTAGTATGTAGAGCGTGTCATGGGGAGAAGTTGACGCTTACGTAGCGGTTTCCGCGCTAAGTGGTAGATAGACTGCAGCGCCTTCCGGTCTGGGGTCAGAAGAGGCAAGCTGAGTCCACCGCCTATTGTGTCGTTGACCATTGGATTCTGCGCTGTTTGGGTCGGAGGCGCGGTCGCTGATGTGTCGTAACTGCGCCGTCTTTGTAGCCAGCCACTTCATACTTGTGTATAACAAGCAGAGGCTGACAATGGTCTTCTTGTCCTGAATCATGTCCGCTTGATCCAAGGGCTCATCTGCTTCTACAGCGTCAATAAGGAGAGCAACTTCGTTATCTACAGCCGGTTTCAAATTCTCGCGGTCTGAAGGATCTGTGTGAATCAGGCGAGTGATGAGCTCTTCCATTTCATCCGATTCAGCCCACACAGCTGGGGCTTTCAAGCGACGATCGCTGGGTGTGGGCTGTGAGCGGCTCACAAGGGCTTTGTACCAGTCTATACATTTCCGGGCATATGTATCCATTTGGTTGACGATGAGTTGAGAGAATGCTTGATCGTGTGGGAGGTTGTCGAGCATCTTGCAGAATGCGGTGATGAGCGTAAAGAATTGCGCAGTGCCCTAGATTGTTAGCATGGATGCAGTTTGTTGGATAGAAGCCTTACCTTGAAGATTGGCTTCTTGGAATGTCTCATCCAGTGCGGATCTTCGGTGAAAGCGTCAAGCTCAATGAAGGTCTGAGCACAGAGCTCTATAAGAGTTTCATCCAGCTGTGGATGGAAAACGTTTACTAAGAAGTCATCCAAGAAAGAAGTCAAGGTACTCATGCTGATGTCGGCGTTCGAGGGCACAACCTCCTTCAATCTGTTTAGGAAGTCTAGTGAGGGTGGTAATAGGATGCCCATGTTGAACACGCTTGGCTCAACAAGCAGTTTGTGCCCAGTTGCACTTCCGTCGAGGTTGGCAGTTGTGTTGGTAGTTACTTCTTCTTCTCTCTTCGAGTCGGAG
The DNA here is from genome assembly GCA_014334815.1 of Pyrenophora teres f. maculata. NCBI lineage: Eukaryota > Fungi > Ascomycota > Dothideomycetes > Pleosporales > Pleosporaceae > Pyrenophora > Pyrenophora teres. The sequence continues at coordinate 1,509,376 of CP060570.1, forward strand.
ACTAGCCCAGGTACAGACGTCTTCAAGATGAGTTCGAGATCTTCTCGTTCTTGCAACAGCTCAGGTGCTTTAGTGTCCACATCCGATAACTTGAACATGCGCTTGTTCCTGTCTCGAGGCGCACGCGAGAAAGCGCTATCAGCCGATGTCTGGCCCGGGCCGCCCCGGTAGGATGCCTCGCCATCAGTGGCAAGATAATCGTGGAGAAGTGATCGAATCTAGATCTAGTTAGTGGAATCCTACATGTTATGCTACGAGTGGCTCACTTCGCTTTGGTACAGCTTCCATAACTCCTTGAAGCCACGAGTGAGTGCTGTATTCGATGAAGCTCTGTTCTCCCGTCTAAGGATACCAGCAACAACGTCGTGTACAACTCTATGACTCTCCGCAATGGCTTCGAAGCGTGCATAAAGGGTCCACATCAAGTCATTCAAAAGAGTTGAGCGAACATCTTCGCTTTCAATCTCAGTCTTTGACTTGCCGCTCTTCTTTGCAGAGTATGCTCGCAATATGCTCGGATGTCGTTGGGCTACTTCGTTGTTGGACTTGTCAACAACCTTGAACAGCTCGACAGGTAGCCTTTGCTCGATGGTATCTACCGCCAAGTCTAAGCGGTTCATTTTGTTCAGTGCTTCAATGACAAGCCGTATGTACTGAAATGTGTCTGATTCAGGATTATGGGTAGAGTCGTCGGTCATCTCTTCAGAAGTATCAAGACCATCAAGGAAGTAGTAAAGTAATCGACCCCTGGCATCGGCCTGGGCGCGCTGGGAGAGGTCTCCCTTGATCTGGTTTTGGGCATATTCCTTCCATCTATCCTCGCAGTATGGCGATTTGAGGTAAAGATGGCTGTGGAGCTCCTCGACCAGGATGTCTGTGAGAGAGACTTCCTGGTTGCTCAGGTATGTACGCAGGTCAGAAAGAGCGCCAATCCTTTCCATTTCTGTCTTGCGAATCATCCGTAGAGCGTCTTGTAGGATGTCTACGGCACTCAGAAAGCGCTTCTCTGATATGCGAGCCTCCAGCCTTTCAGGGATGAGCTGCAGCTTTTCGATTGTGTCGAGCATTTGCAACATCTCATCGTAGTTCTGGGAGGTAGTTGCGAACTCTCTGAGTTCGGGCTTGGCGGTGGAAAGCTGCGACTTGGCCGCAACGAGGGAGCCCTTTAATGTCCTGACGCGGTGCTGGGAGCTCTGTAAACTAGACTGAATTTGATGAAAGGTACCGATGGAGCTATTGAAGCCCTGGTGGTGCTCGTTGACGATGCCCTTTAGAGCGTTTTGCAGTTGATCGTGCGTCTGTTGAAATTGGCCAGCTTGATTTGCCAGGCCCAGTGAGCTCGAGTCCATGAGCTTCAGGGCTACTTCGATAGGCACACACTGGTCTTTTGTCATAAAGTCCCATTTCTGCTGGATGTACTGCAAGACTTGCTCGATAGCTTGACTTCCCGGTCCAGGGTTTGGACTCCTAGGAGCTCTGCCGTTCTGGCGTTCTCCACTGCGACGTTTGGCCGGGCTGCGGTCGAGACTGGTTGGGCGCATTACCTGACGCGGGCTTTCGTCGCGGGCAGCATATCCGCCTCCTCCATAGCCCGTTGGCCTACGCTCTCGTTCGCCGCTGGGCCTCCTATCCAAGTCTTCTTCTTGAGCGAGCCCCCCGTATCCTCCAGGCCGCCGGGCACGGTCATTGCTCGGGCGCGGTGCGTAGTCGTCTGGCGAGGGATTCAAGCCTCCATAGCCTCCAGGTCGCCGTGGTCGCTCACCGCTCGGGCGGCCGTCGTAGTTTGGGTCGGCGGGAGGAGCATATCCATTGTATCCCCCGCCATTATAGCTACCGTTGTCATTGGCATAGCCTCCATTGGCACCCGCCCGCGAGTAGCCTGGATTGCGCGACATGGCAGATTCAAATGTCGCCACGTATTCTGTGTCTTATAGGCGCATACACTGGGGTCATGGTGTGTGAATCTGAGGTTTGCGCATCGTTTGGGCTATGGGGTGTGAGTGAGCACTGTTGCGGGGAGCTCGGGGGTGTACCGGTACCCAAGTTGAAGCAGCAGGGATCACTGGGCGTCGCGAATTGGAGATGGTTGATGGTGATGGCGATGGCGATGGCGATGCAGCAAACGGTTCACACACAACAGGACTGAGTGGCCACGTGAGTGAAGGTGAGTGTCCTTGCACACCACACTAAACACCCAATCGTGTCTTTTCTCGTATGGGCGATTGTTCCAAGTCGGTCCAGCATCACCGTCGCGCCAAGGCATTGGTTCCGCACGTCCTCCCGGTTCCGCGCTCCCTGGAAGCAGCTCTCACTCGCGATTCTTTGTCCATCCAAACACAACCGCAGGCTTGGAATCTGCCTCGCGCCCTTTACTCGCCCACCCTCGACCTGCTATGTCGCGATAAGGGCCGTTGCCATCCCCACTCCAATCGCCAACACAGTACTCGCGCGTCGCGACTTGACTTGTCCCCATCATGGCTGGAGGCCAGGCAAACGGCGCGAACGGCGTAAATGGCGCTGGTACCATGTTCCCACCACCACGATACTCGGACGTGCCTAGTTCCATTACCATCTCGGTCGCTGATGAGGAGGGAGGCCAGCTGGATGTTGAGATTCCGCTCGATGACCAGATCCAAGACGACCCAACCGAGTTATGCGACATCCTCGAGGCCGAGAAGAGCGCGACATCAACGTGGGTGCAGGTCGCCGTCGCCTATGCAAAGCACAAGCGCATAGACACGGCCATAGACGTGCTGAAACAGGCCACGGGCGTCTTCAACCGCGCCCACAGTGAAGTCCGGCTCAGCATCCTCAACGGCCTGTGTTGGTTGTATCTGCAAAAGTGCCGCGAAGCACCGCGTGTGAGGCCTCGTAAGTCTTTGCATCATTGCACTGCCCCGAGCCCCGAACCAGCACTGACGAGTAGATAGAAAATGCAGATGGCGACACAAAGTTGAAGGAGTTCTGGATCCAATCCGCTACCGGCGTGCTCAACGATGCCTCGCGAATCAGCCCCTCGCACCCTCCATTGTTTCTCGCACGCGGTGTCCTATACCTCCTCAAGGCCTCTCTCCAGGGCCCAGCCACAGCCGCTGGCTCGACCGTTAGCCCAGAGCGCATGGAGACGCTCAAGCAGGCTGCAAAGTGCTTCGAGGACGCACTGAGAGCTTCTGGCGGAAGGAACCTCATGGCCAAGATGGGAAAAGCGCGCGTCAACTACTCCATGGGCAAGTGGGCAGATGCTCTCAAGGGCTATCAGAACATCCTCGAGAGCTCGCCAGACCTCCTCGACCCAGACCCACGTATCGGTATTGGCTGCTGCTTCTGGCAACTGGGCCACAAGGACGAAGCTGCCACCGCTTGGCAAAGGTCGCTGGAACTCAACCCAAAGTCCAAAATTGCCCTGATCCTCCTCGGCATCTACAACTTTCAATTGACTGCTAACCTGTCTACCGCGGATCCCAAATTTGCCGCCTTGATCAAGAAGGCAACAGGCGAATACATTCAGCCTGCGTTGAAGTTAGATAACCAATATCCTCTGAGCTGCGCAACAGTCGGAACCTATCTCGTGCTCAGGAAGGACCTAGGAAAGACCGAGGACGTAGCCAGGCGCGCTATCGAGCTTACCGACACCAACGCCATTGCCAGTGACGGCTGGTATCTCCGGGCCAAGATTGCGCATCAGCAGGAGAACACGGCTCTCGCAGCAGAATACTACTCAAAGTCCGACCAGGCTCGCGGAGGCGAAGAGCGGGGTTACATACCAGCCAAGTTCGGTCTGGCTCAGATGAATGTCTTGATGAGCAACTATGACGGTGCCAAGTTCCGTCTCGAAAAGATCCTCCAGCAGTCGCCCAACGTGGAAGCGCAGACATTGCTCGGTACCCTCTATGCTGAGGACGTATTTGCTGCTCAGAACAGCAAATCCACGGAGGACAAGTCTGCCGAGTTGAAAAAGGCACTCAAGTATCTCGAAAGCGTCCAGAACGCATGGAAAGACCCCAAGAAGAAGGTCATACCTGACCAGTCCGTGCTGCTCAACCTGGCTCGTCTTTACGAGACCGATCACCCTGAGAAGAGCTTGAAGTGCCTCGAGGAGGTGGAGCTGATGGAGATTGAAGCCATTCCAGAAGAAGACTACCCAGAAGGTCTGGAAGAGGGTCCTGAACTCAAAGCCGCACTCCGTCAACTACTGCCCCCACAACTTCTTAACAACATGGGTTGTTTCCAGTTTCAGGCGGAGCGCTACGTTCGAGCTCAGGAGCTTTTCCAAGTCGCTCTCAACGCTTGTGTCAATGCGGAAAACCGTGACAATACCATCGATACAGACGCACTCGTCACTTCCATCAGCTTCAACCTCGCTCGCACCTACGAAGCTGAGGGTGAGCCAGAGGAAGCCAAGAAGGTCTACAACAGTCTACTTCAACGACATCCCGATTACGTTGACGCGCGCATTCGTCTGACCTATATCGCCCTCAGAGAGAAACCGCAAGACGAGGGCCCAAGAGCAATGAAGGATCTCTTCAAGGAGAACGAAGACAACGTCGAGGTCCGAGCGCTCTATGGATGGTATGTGAACAAGTCGAAGAAGAGGACGCAGAATTTCGCAGCCGACGAAGAGCAGCGTCTTTACAAGCGCACTCTACAAAAGTCGGACAAGCACGACCGATACTCGCTCATGGGTATGGGCAACATCCATCTTGCCATTGCTCGTGAAATGCCTCGCAGTTCGGAGCAAGACAAGGAGAAGCGCCGAAAAGGTTACGAGCGAGCCGTCGAGTTCTTCGACAAGGTACTGCAGCTTGACCCTAAGAATGCATATGCAGCTCAGGGTATCGCTATCGCCTTGGTTGAGGATAAAAAGGACTACTCGACAGCCCTGCAAATCTTTACAAAGGTCAAGGAGACGCTCAAGGACCACAGCGTCTTTGTCAACTTGGGTCATACATACTGCGAGATCAAGCAGTACGCGCGAGCCATTGAAAACGTAAGTCAGTTTCCGCTGTGAAGATGAGACAGAACTAACACATCACAGTACGAAGCCGCTCTATCAAGAAACCAACACAACAACCCGAAGATCTTGGCCTGCCTTGGACGAGCCTGGTACCTTCGAGCCCGACATGAGCGCAGTGTAGCCGGTATCCGAACTGCACTCGACTACTCAAAACAAGCCCTCAAGGCTGCTCCATCGGATCTCAACTCTCAATTCAACGTCGCCTTTGTCCAGTTCCAGATCGCCACCATGGTTTACTCTCTCCCGGAGCAGCAGCGTACTCTCCAAGAGGTCGATGAGGCTGCTACAGGCCTCACAGAAGCCATCGAAGCGCTTGAAAAGCTCGCCAAAGAGGAAAATCCGCCTTTTCCGCGCGCGGATATCACATCCCGCGCAAACATGGGTCGCAACACAATGGTCAGGCAATTGGAGCGCGCCCGCGAGAAGCAGGCTGCATACGAAGGCGAAAATGCGACCAAGCTCGACGCAGCGCGCCGTCTCAGGGAAGCAGAAGTCCGTCGACGAGAAGAAGAGAAGAAGCGCGCAGAAGAAGAAGCCCTGGAGAAGAAGCGCAAGTATGCAGAAGAACAGGAACGCCTTATTCGTCGCGACCGCGAGCTCATGGAAAAGCGCAACGAAGAAGAGCGCAGACGCATGGAAGAAGACGAAGACAAGGAGCTGCGCAAGGCTGAGCGGAAAGCCCGTGGCCCCAAGGGCCCCAAACGGAAGAAGAAGGACGCTGACTCTGATACTGACGGTGTGCCCTCAGACGACGATGAGCCGCGGTCAAGGCGCCGGAGGACAACGGCTAGTGGCACAGAGGATCTGTCGGATGAAGAGCGCCCACGCGAGAAGAAGAAGAGAAAGCTTGCGCGCAAGAGCGAGCCAGCTGGCAAATTCAAGTCTGCAGAGTTCATCGACGATGAGAGCGACGACGAGGCTGCTGCTGCTGCGCCTGCAGATGACGGCGAAAAGGCTGATGCGGCCGCTGCAACCGACGATGAAGCTGCTGCTGCTGCTCCGCGTCCCCGCAAGGCCCGCATTGTAGACGATGATGATGAAGATGACGACGCTATTGCTGCGCCAAAGGCAAACGGTGATGTTGCTATGGATGACGACGAGGATGAGTAGTATCGTGCTCCGTTGGCAAATAGTCAGGTCGTTTAAGTCTTTTCGTCACATACACACACATACAGCGATACTGGGAATGGGGCACTCTGATTGACGCTGTTAAACTCGGCGTTGGAACACGCTTTCATCAACGTGTTTTGTGCGCTCTTCTTTATCTATTCTTTTACTACTTACATTCTCATCTACATCTGCATCAGCGCCACGGCGTCACGGGTTGGGGAGCACAGGATAGGCAGCGGGGTATCAGCAGCAGCTAGTCAGTTAGTTCTGCCAGCTGACGCACCCAAAAAATGAAAATTTGTATAGCAAGAGTGCAACAGCTGGATGGATGGACTGGACTGGACTATCCCGGTCGTTATTTGAGTACATGTGTACAATATAAGCCAGCCTTGATTCAGTCCAGTCTCTCGTTCTGTGTCTGCTCGTGAATGTAACCACCTAATACGTATGAAAACATGAATCGTCAATAAAACCACGCCGCTTTACAACGCCCACTCATCCTTGTTGTCTGTCGCGCTGATAAACGGCTCATTAACCAGTTTAACGGCCAAGTCACTGCATAAAACACTAAAAACAAAAAAGTCAGCATGGCAGTCATGACTAAAATGCAGAAAAGTCCAAGAGGGAAAACATACCAACTACTCCCCACCAAAGCATCCAACTCCTTAATCGCCCTCTCCCTGCCCACGCCCGTCTTGATTCCCTTTTGCACCTCGACCTGCAACTCGGCAATGCGTTTCCCTCTCGCGATACCCGCAAGCTCCACGACCTTTTTAGCCAAACAATCGCTATGAAACGCATGCTGGCAAGGAAACACAAAGAACTGGCGCGCCAGCAGCGGCAGCCCACAAGTGTAGCATCGTTCGCCCGGTTCGACGATAGCATAGCGCTGCTCAAGGGCTTTGATATCCTCTTTAATGTGTGTAGCCGTCGCCTCCGAGTCATCCATTTCCTGTTTCAGCCCATCGATTTTGCGCGAGTAGTCCTCAAGGGCAGCGCAGATTTCGTCTTTGAAGTCATCGATGACGACAAAGTCTGGGAAAAACGGTATTAGGTCTTCGATGCGGAGGAGGTCGACGCGGCGGAGAAATTCGATTGCGGTTTTGATGCCCGAGGATTGAGAGATGACCTTTTTGGCAATGGCGAGCCAGAGCTTTTTGCGGAGTGGAGGCGATGTGTTTGAGCGGTCGGCCACGGTGCTGGCGAGGTCGACCTGGTCGTATTTTAGGGCCAGGTCGACGGCTTGGGCGTATTGCTGCATGGAGCTGTAGATATGCACGCATGATTGGACGCGCTTGTGTTGGATACAGAGACGGAGGGCGAAGTCGGCGTCGTAGTTTTGCTCGTGCGCGAGGGATTGGCCTTCGAGGTAGGCGAGGAGTGCTGATTCGTCTTTTGTGGGATGTGATGCGTAGATGGAGATGAGCGTGTTGTGGATCGCCGCGTCTGTTGAGTTGTGCTGGTTGATCTCGAATAGCAAGTAGCGGACTGCTTGGTTCTGGTTCAGCGAGGCTTTGGTGTGGTTGTTGTAATTTAAGAATGCCGGGATGAGCTTTTGAGCATCAAAGGTTGAGTGGCGCATCATGATGTCTACGAGCTCGACTGGCACATGTGCCATCAGTACACTGCTGTACTTGTAGAATATCTCAGGATCGGTCTGCTTCTTGAGAACGGCTAGCGACTCTTGCCATCTCTCTCGCTGTACCCAGTATGACAAAACGTAATTGTAATCGTTCACCACTGTGGCAAAGAATAGCAGTTCCTCTTCGCGACCGTGACTACTGATGATCTCATAAACCGTCTTGCGGTCCAGATCAGTCTTGTACTTGGTTACAAAGTCTTGATATTCTTTCCTGATGACGGATAGCTGATCGTGAGTCTCCGCAGTGTTCATGCTTTCGGAGAGCTCTGCCTTTGTCGTAATGGTATCATCGAGGGTATTGAGCTTCGCCATGTAAATCTCGATCAGCCAAGTTGCCACCATAGTCCTTTGCATGATTGAGGACTTCTTCAGCGTCGACAGCTTAGTTACAAGGTATTTACGCAGAGCGTCTTGTTCACCATTGTCGATGAAAGTCAAAGCCACTTGTTCGAAAGGCTTCGTACTTCGGCCGTAGACTGTTGCAGCTTCCATGTATTGATTCTTTCCGACGAGATAGTCTCCAGATGCAGTTGCGACTGCGTCCTTTTGTGCTGGCGTTTTGGCATACTGTGAAGCCGCCTCAAACTGTTGCGCCTTGAGCATGATCTTCCAAACGTCTCTACTCTCATCTGTGACTACCACTTCGAAGATTTCTTGCGTCGTGAAGAGCCAGTAGGTGTTCTTCTTCAGATCGGCTACGAGGCCAAGTGCACTTTGTCCAGGCTCCAGTACAACCTGGTCAAGGACAATGGTGTCGTCGAGACGATTGATGGCAACAATCCTGCCTTCAACGAGTTGCAAGATGTGCCACTGACTCAGTATCATGGAGCTGACGGCGTCCTGTGTCCTTCTTGTGCGTCCACTAGCTGTCTGCGAAGGTGGCACTTGCGATCTAGGCAGCATTTTCGAGTCCCCAAGGACCTTGCCGCCAAGCTCAGACGTGTCTTGTGACAAATAAAGCTTGCCGTGGAGCACTCCCTGCGAAGTAAGCCAGCCGAATATCCTCTCCGCAGGCGTATCATCACGGTTTGTGGCGTCTTGGTGTTCGGGAGAGACGGCAAGCAGCGAAGTTGCCGTAGGTGCCACATTCGAGACCTCATGAACAGTCGCAGACTCACTTTCGAAGAGCTTCGAAAAGATGGATCCGCTTCCTTCTTGTCCCTGGCGTCCAACCTTGCCTGCGAAATGCAGAAAGGTCGAAGGCGTCGCAACGATGATGCGCCGTAGATCTGTCCTGCCAGGCACAGTATCCGTCCACAAGCCCGTGATAGGTCCATCGTTGGTTCTGTATACACTTTTCAAATATCTCTCCTCTCTACGATAGAACTCGGAAGAGGGCTCAATGTACACCTCGTACACGTTGCCGTCCGAGGCGCCTACCAGTATCTCGCGGGTCGATGCGGTAGGCTGCGAAGGGTTCCATGATATACTCTCTATGACGACACCCTTCAGCCGCGACAAGGCCTTTGGTGTTCTCGACTGGGTGTGCAGATAGTAGTTCTCGGCGAGCGTAGTGGTTACGATTAGGTGGGACGCAGAGGGGTCGAGGAAGAGGCGCTTAATGACGCCGATTTCTGAGGGCTTCTTTGGCAGATCAATGTCTTTGCAAGAGTAAGTAATCAGTTCTCGCGGTATCAAAGGACCCTGGTGTACTCTACGAACCGTCAATGTCTGCGGGACTGTCCAGGTCTATTCGCAGAATGCGCCCGGTAGAAAGGGCGAGTATCAGGACATTGTTCGCTACCGCAGCGGCTACAAAGTCGGAGGATATGTTGAACTGGAGTGATACGCGCTCTATGTTGAACATGGGGAGTGAGGCATCCTCTTGCATGTTGCTGGTGCTAGGCGGTGCATACCCGCTGGACGTGTCGTAGGCCATGGCGGGCTTCCTTTTAAGCTCACCGCTATCGTAGGCTTGTAGTCATTGTTCGCGCGACAATTTGAACCTCTTTCGATCTGTTGCCGAAATTCGCTATGAATGTGAGCGCATCACGGCCGCCTACGGTGACGCTTGAACTTGGAGCTTGGACATCGGAGTTGGGGCGGAGATAGGCCGACTAGCGTAAACGTCGTTAAGCCGAGTTCCGCAACTACTGCATCGTTAGCACATGAACCACTGATATTGGCTCTACGGTAGTCTTCTGGAGTACACCCCATATGAATTTCATCTCTTCCTGTCATGTGTCCAGATATCGATTCAGCATTTCTCATACACACGTGATTTCAAATCACTTCTAAATCCGCATTTGACTACATCACAACTAGAAATAACGACATCACTAACATTCCAAAGAAAAACATATCAAAAAAAACGCAAGTCATAACACATCAGCCCCAGCTTCTTCATAATCCCCTCCCTCAAATCTTCCCCTCCCTAATCATCTGCCTAATCTCAGCCTCCGTAAACAACGTCACGTCAGACCCATCCATATGATTGCTCCAAGCCCCACAAGCTTTGTACTGACAACTGTAAAACGCCTCTCTCCTCCCGAAATGGTCCTGTTTGTTCTTAGCCACCAGCCTCAACTTCGCCCGTGGACTACAGTCACAATATAGCCCTGGTGTCAGTCCGCGCGTATCGGCGAAGCCGTTCCAGCTGCCGCAGCTGCTGCATATGCGGTAATCACGGCCGGCGTTGAGAGGGTTGCTAAAGCCGGTGGAACGTATGTTGTTTTTGGCTGAGCATTTGGGGCAGTGTGTGCCACGGGGTGGGGTGGTGACCGCGGTGGCGGTGGGTGTGTAGACGGGAGGAGGGGCCATGGATGAGGATGGCATGGTTAGATTGGTGGATAGTGTTTGGGAATTGGTGGACCGCGTGGAGGCATTGGATGATTGGGTCGAGTTATGAGTACACTGAGCAGGAACATTCCTCGGTAGTGGAGAACTTGTGAGCCCAAATACGGCAGTCGGGGCAGGCGCACTTGACGGTACTACCGCTGAACTTCGGATGGGCAACGTAGCAGAGTGTCTCAGTGTAACACTATCCTGGGAGCTACGGGAGAGCCCGAAGACAGCAGTTGGACCAGGAAATGCAGTTGTAGTAAAGGTTGAGGACGAAGTAGATGCTGGTGCAAAAGAAGAAGATGACGAAGAGGGGAAAGCTTTGCTCGGGAACTGCAGGTCATCATTACCAGCAACGAATACATATGGCTGGGAGGGAGCGGGCGGTGGTAGGAAATCCACTGCTTTCTCTAGACACGGGGCGGAGTGTATGTCTTTGGACTGGTTCACAGCGTCTTTGTCGTCTAATAAGCCTGTCTTTTCTGTATATGGTACGAGTTTGCCTTTGTCTGCTGAACGTTCCAATGATGCCTTGGGTTCATTACGCTGGGGGAGCGACTTGGTAGCACGTGGGTTGATATTGCTCGATTGGCGACGTGTGTCTGAAGTGCTGTCCGGTACAAATGTGTTCGATGGAATCGCCTGGACGGGCGACTCAGTATCTGAAACGTATGCAGGTGGTGGTGTTATCTCCTTGATAGGCTGCGTAGTCTCAACGGTGGAATTTTTGCTTGTCTCCTCATTTTGTTTTACGCTTTCGCTGACGGCATGATGTGGAACATCTGCAGTGGCATCAGTCTACCCTAATCAGAGTTGCAAGCTTAATGCGACACTTACCGTGGGAGTAATCGATACTATAACTGCGTCCACGATGCCTGAAGCAGCAACACAATACACCGAAGAAATCCATCCTGGTCGTCACGGGTACGAGGTGTATATCTTTGGTAGTTAGAGGTTAGTTCCGGGATATAACGTCGCCTAGTGAATATAGGCTAAAAGATCCCCCAGAAGTTATTTGTATGTACGTTATATACTCAAACCTCCCATCTCACAAGGCTGAGCCTCCCAAACCCCGCCTCGAGAAACGACACACTATCTACCTACCCCACGCCTACTCCGCCCCAAACCAATTCGAATAGGCGAAATTTTCCCAAGACAATACAAGGCTGATACATATCGTCTTGGCAACTCTCTCCTCCCCAATAAGAAGTATCCTGAGCGGGCTTAGCCGCCGGGAGGTGAATGGGTAAGCGAGTACGTGGCTTGGCAATAGTACACCACAGCCTCTCACTTCCGCCTAGAGAGACTGAAAGCCTGAGGCATAGTCGCCGATTGAATTTGCGACCTTCGGGCCTTTTATCATGGTTGGATTTGGCGACATGGGAAGAGTTTGGGTATCTGATCGCCCTTCGTGACGCCGGTGTGATGAGTTGGGCAGCATGCATGGACGTGGCTTAAGAATTCGAGTCATGGTTTGGGGGCGGTGTTTTCGTTTGTATGAGACAGTGTGGCTGCCTTGTAGCCAGTTGTTCAACGAGGTTTGCTCGCCATTGCATGATACAAGTCTAGGCAGGTAGAGTTTGTTCACACTTTTGGTAAGAACAGGCGAATCTGAGATGCCAAAAGATGCATGAATCCACAGCGACCAGCACTTCCACTAGGGCGCGCATATTGGAGTTGGCTGTAAGGAAAATAGAACCACCAACAGTCCAAAGTGAGCCATAAATGGATGGAACCTGGCGTGATTTGTTGAGAGGATTTCGGGATATTTGTCTATTGATTTGTCTCTCCCACTAAGTAATCGATGTGTTTCAACTAGACGTTATTTGAGAGTTGCATGTTCCATGAAAATAGTGACAATGCCTGTTATGAAGCATAGTAATTCCCAGGAAGCGATTCTGCCTCCAGAGTACCCTGTGATAAGCATTGAATGTCACCCAGTAAGTCTTGTTTTAGTGCTGCAATGATTGGCCGACGATATTAGAGTTGGATGCGAGCTAGTTTTGGCTACCTTGAGTACGATGTAGGGCATACTCTTTGATACAGCATGTAATATCGGCTGCCAAGACAAAGATCTAGGGAGTATCCTGGAGATGAGTATGAACCCTAGACTAGAAGCATGTATTTTCGGGAGAAGTAGTGTTTGCTCAAAACTAAGCTGCCCAAACAACGCACAGCCGTGGAGTGTAACTTGCAAGATTTGTTGTGTAAAGGGTGGTTGCATGGAAACATTGAATTCGGTCAGAGGTGTTTTTGAGGTAGTGTTTGAATACCAGATAGAACCCTAAGCGGCCATCAGTACCAGTAAGCTGCCCTTGGTGCGAGAACCAATACGTAGAATGGAAACCTGCAGTATACATGCAGGTATGCGATTACATTAGCCGTTTTGTATATCCAGGCAGAACTGGCAGGATCCTACCAGTGAAGATCCTGTGATTATACTTCAGTTTTGCTGTAACAGGGAAACAACGTAAACGAGTACAAGGTCCACACCCAAATTTTATCACCAAGATGCAAGTGGCATACCATCATGTCAGTATCCGACTGTACTCGCCGGGATGTGATGAATAGAGAGAGAGAGGGAGAGAGGGAGAGAAAGGTTTGTCATCCAATGGGTGATGTGATAAGGGTACTACATAGTACTGTTGAACATGGAAGCAAATGAGTAACTTTGAGATCCACAAGTAACACGACGATGACTTTCTGTCCGCTAGACCGGGATCAAGTCGCAGAAGGGTTGCTCATTGTGTACCAGACTTTTCGAATAGATCGCGAAATCCCTCGGTGAGGTATGATTGTGTTCTGGCATTCATTGAAAGAGCACCCTGAATATGATCCTTCAGATACAATGCGAGCACCAGTATTCTGGAAGTGATACTGTTGGGGCTTTGCGCGGTGAAGGTTTACGGGCATGCCGAAAAATGTAGGTGTTGATACCCCGGCATGTTACATGTTGCCTACCTGTGGCGTGGGGGAGCACCGTTTGATAGGACCAGCCCCTGATAGATCCAAGGGTTAGTCATTGTGAGTACTCGATAATTGACACATTGGCGACATCTGCCCGGGCTACTGCTGCTCGCATGTGGAGCACGTACTTCAACTTGGGGGGTTGCCGTCGTTCCAGGACTGATATAACGCTCAGCTAAATTGTTGCGGACTTGAACATGCCGGCTAGAGATGAGCGGCGTGAGCGCTGCGACCGATGTCGGCTGCCCTGGGCATCCAACTGTGCAACCGTCGCGCATCTTGTATCTACCGTAGTCTTTGCATTCAGCGGATATGCGAAACGCATCTTACATTGTGGTGCGCTAAATTTTCGGGGAAATATCCGGCGGTTCGACAGCATGTCAGGTGTTTGCACAGATTGGTCGAGAAGGGCAGTGGTGTAACGGTAGTCGAGTACTCGGTAAGGCTGATGTGCATATGTGCATATGTGTACTTGGCTTCAGGTTCGGATGGAAACGACGCTCGGCCTCTTGGGGATGGCTTAGCATCTAGGAGAGGTCAGCGAAGATGGCGTCTGTGTCTCCCATGCAAGCGCCCCTGGACATTGCTTCGCGTATAGCGTCCCGCCACCAGATCTGAGACAAAGCGGGAGGCTTGGTAGGACACAGTCGTTGTGTATCTGTGCAGTGGGAACTTGATCCCTAAGCCTTCACGATACAGTCGACATGGGCTACTTGAAGATTGACCATGGGCCATGTCGGACCACAAGACGCAAACTGGGCCGAGTAACGTGACACTGAAGATGTATGTACCGGTAGAGTTGCATCCAAGGAGCAGCATCCGAGACGAAGCAATCGAGAAGGGTCCTAGTGCAAAGGGTTGGGTCGCGGTACGTGAGCGGAGGGTTGGGCGCAGTCACATGACAGGAGCCAATGAGGCGGGCGGTAATCCCGACACGCGAACCAAGCTGCAGTCTGCAGGTTGACGTACGAGCGGGCAGTCGGGCATGGCTAGCCTACCCACACAACAAGCGGCAAAATGCAAAATCGGCGGGCCATGTCTCAGCCGCCATGGGCGCCAGCACGCTTGCAGCTGCACAGCGAGCGAGTCTGGGTGCACGGGTGCAGTCGATGCTGCTTCATGACGACCAAGGTTTTTTCATGGTGGCGGTAGGCGCCATGTTTGCACGTGCCTTGCAGCACGAAGTGCGGGAATGGCGAGGAGGGGAACACAAGCGTCATTAATAGTTGCAACGATGTCGGTTCCTGCACGTCTCGCCCGATGGGGCTTACGGGCTGGAACGGGGTTCGTGTGTGTGTTACCCGCACCGAGCAGTCGTTCACACCGGCCAGTGGCCGGCCAGTGGGCCCTCTGATCCGACGACGGCCGTGGGCGACAAGCTGGATGACCTGGTGCAGCGTGCCGAGGGGACATGGAGGCATGCACCACACTGGGTGGAGAGGCCGTGTGCGGGACCAGCGAGCAGGCAGCGAAAGAGAGCGAGAGAGAGGCTGAGCGGGTGTGAGGAACATACGTCGCACACCATACTTCTGGGACCGGACATTCGGCTGTAGACGAGAGAGAGAGGGGAGGGGAGGGGTGTCAGGACCAGGACCAGGGCGCGAGCGAACATCAGCTGCCCTCCAAGTGGAGCTACAGGCCACGAGGGCGGTGCTGGGGCCTGAGCAACAGTAAGGGGCAAGACTTGGAAACGAGGCGGCGGTTGCGGTTAATGGACGATGCAAAGACTACATAGTATGTCTGCGTGTATGAGCATGACTTTGCATGCACGGTAATGTTCGCCTGGCACTGGACAGTCGACGACCAAGGTGGCCGTTGCCGTGACTGCGGCTATCCACGCCTCGTACTCGACATGTTGCGCATCATGTCCAGTGTGTGCCCAATGTGCCCCCAATCTTTGCGGCTGGATTGACGGGCGGTGGTGCAAACAGAGAGACCAGGGCGCGGTTGCTCACACTGGGCGCTGCATGAAAAGGCTGCGGCCGGGCTGGCATAGGTAGGTCTGTCGCATTGAATTGGCTGCAGAGGACCAGTGGTGAGCATGGTCAGGCCATGTTAACGGCCGCCATGGTCTTGCCCGTTGTCGCATGTCAAACGGGCAGTCTTGTAGTCTTGTATGTAGACGACTTGGTGTTGTTGTTGTTATTGTTGGTGCTGTTGTTGTTGTTGTTGTTGTTGTCGTCGTCGTCGTCGTTGTCATCGCCATTAGTAGTCATAGCCAGCCGCCCGCAGTGCAGCTTATTCACAGCTCATCTTACTTGTTCCAACCGGCATCATTTGCTTGGTGCTGAGCAAAAAGGCTCTCCGACGGGCTCACGTGCAGGTTGCGGCCGTGGCCAGCCAGGGCCGGTCACGTTGGTGACGAGGCGTCGCATCGCAAAGGCGGCGCCTGGGAGAGGCCAGCGTGCCATGACGCCTGCGCCTGCGCCTGCGCTGTCGTGTGCAATTTCTAGCATTCTACGGCTGCCGCGACCGCTGACGTCTGTTTCAACAGCTATCGGCCAGGTCTTGTATGTATGCAGTGCATTGCTCCACGCCCCATTTACTTCAATCTTCTGCTCTGCTTTGCTCTGCTCTGCATCCCATCCCGCCTTCTCCTGCAGGTCCATAATTCCTGCACCAGACTATTACCATATCGTTCCTCAACGCTCAGACGCATTTCCACTGGCCTGCGCTGACCAGTACGTGAATTGCAGGCCTTCTGATCACGTTGGCACCCAATTTCGCACTAGCAGTGCCCCGCCCTTAATCCCCAGCACTGCCGTCACTCAACCCCATCGTCGCCTTCCCTCGCACCTTTACAAGCTGCATACTCTCCCATTCAATTGTTCCTCTCTCCATTAAAGTCCCCGCCTGTTGCTCCCCCCACCGCCCCGGTCGTCGTTGCTTCACGGTCCGTCTGCGCCTTCCTTGCCCACTAGCTCCGTCAGCCACAAGCCCATCACCTGGTACTGCACAGACGGCACGCGGGACCACGCCCTCTTCACCACTCGACCTCGCGCCTACACCGACAACCTCATCCACTACGGCTCCTCTCCACCCCCCACCGAAGCCCCCTCGCACTCTGCTCAGCTCCAGCCCGCCTCACTCTCGATAGCAATCCGCGCTGCGCTTGCGGTCCCCCCCCCCTCCCATACGCATAACGCCGTACAATGACCCAGAACCGGCCATCGGCCTTCTCCTCGCTAAGAATGGGTGGTGAGTCTTGCCCTCGTCCCCCCGCTGCCTAATTGCACCCATGCTCACCCCCAACCAGAAGTAATCCGCGAAAAGGTCCAGGACGGCCTGACGGGCGACTACAAAGACCTCGCATACACGCAGTGCAAAATTGTCGGCAACGGCTCCTTCGGTGTAGTCTTCCAGACCAAGCTGTCACCCAGTGGTGAAGATGCTGCCATCAAACGTGTGCTGCAGGACAAGCGCTTCAAGGTGCGTGTCGCGGCCTCCCTCGCATGCAATCGCGCTCACGTTGCTGACCTCAACAGAACCGCGAACTCCAAATCATGCGCATTGTCCGCCATCCCAACATCGTCGAACTCAAGGCCTTCTTCTACAACAACGGCGAGCGGGTATGTGTCTGCAAGCAAGCGCATGTGTGCCGTTCACATAGCTAACCGTTTCAGCCACAGAAGGATGAGGTCTACCTGAACCTCGTGCTGGAATTCGTTCCCGAGACCGTTTACCGGGCGTCGCGCTACTTCAACAAGATGAAGACGGTCATGCCCATTCTCGAAGTCAAGCTGTACATCTACCAGCTCTTCCGCTCGCTCGCCTACATCCACTCCCAGGGCATCTGCCACAGGGACATCAAGCCCCAAAACCTCCTTCTGGACCCGTCGACTGGTGTGCTGAAGCTGTGCGATTTTGGAAGTGCCAAGATCCTGGTAGAGAATGAGCCGAATGTGTCGTACATCTGCTCCAGGTACTACCGCGCGCCCGAGCTGATTTTTGGAGCGACAAATTACACCACCAAGATCGGTATGTTGGTCGTATGGTGCTTTGAATAAATAGCATGCTAATTCTGCTTGTAGATGTCTGGTCCACAGGTTGCGTCATGGCAGAGCTGATGCTTGGACAGCCACTGTTCCCGGGAGAGTCGGGTATTGATCAGCTGGTAGAGATCATCAAGGTGCTGGGAACGCCCACGCGAGACCAGATCCGCACCATGAACCCCAACTACATGGAACACAAGTTCCCGCAGATCAAGCCTCATCCGTTCAGTAAGGTACGTCGCTAACTCGGCTCCGTGTCTCCTTCCCATTCGCTAACCCCCCTTGCCCAGGTTTTCCGGAAGGCCGACCCTAGCGCCATCGAATTGATTTCCAAGCTGCTCGAATACACCCCCACTCAGCGTCTGTCGGCCATCGATGCCATGGTGCACCCCTTCTTTGATGAGTTGAGGGATCCGAACACGCGCCTGCCAGACTCGCGCCACCCCAACGGGGCCACTCGTGATCTGCCCGAGCTGTACAACTTCACTCACCATGGTAAGTCTGTTTATTCGAGCAACCAGGACAGTAGCTAACGTAGCCAGAACTCTCCATCGCTCCTCATCTCAACGCCCAGCTGGTCCCGCCGCACCACCGCGCGACACTGGCTGCGCGTGGTCTTGACTTTGAATCACCGAGCTTCAAGCCATTAACAAAGGACCAGATGATAGCAAGGCTAGATTAAGCCCTGCCTGCTATCACACGAAACGATACCATTTATTCATGCGGCGGCTTCTGATCCTCTCCGCTCGTAAGCGCGAAGCTTTTCCGTCCGGAGAGATGCAAAATGGAGTCTCAGTTGGGCGTCGGTTTTATCAGGTGTATACTACGAGGAGCACACCCTTTCCTGCTTAATCTGAGCGCGTCTGAAATGATACCGACATTCACGTTTACAAAGAATGACCTGGCTTGCTTTTCTTTCGGGGCTACTGGCCTCCCCGTTTACGCGAAATGATCATGGAACGGCACCGCAACTGATGTTCCTCAATTGCTTTTGGAGGTGATGAGTGGGCAATGAGGAATGCACAATCAAGGGAATGAGGAACTGGCAAAAATCGGGTTGTACTGGGTATGGGAAGCTGAGGAAGAGTTGCTCATCCGATTTCCGACGCTTCAATATGGGTCACGATGCGTTACCTGAGTTGCATGTGGGAGTTTTCTTTCTGTCCAAGATGTTTTCGGTGGGCTGCACATCGGGCATGTGGGGCTTCTTTCACAATAGGGTGGTTTCATTCTACTGGAGAATGGCCCTATGTTGAGAGCACATGGACTGGCGACCTGGATTACTATTAGAGCGAGGGGCTGCACTTCTGCAGCGGAGCGAATGCTTACTCGACAATGATTAGCCTGCTGTATCACCCGCCTCTAAGCATACCCATTATGACGGCTAGACCTTTTTCCATGACTTTTTTGTTACTGTACTGACCATGTTCGTGGTATGTTTGGCTGAGATTGTGCAATGGATTGACTCGGCGTGAGGTAGAGTGCTATTGATCTTAGGAAGAGCTGTGTGCCCGTACTTGCCCGACTCTACAGGTGAGAGGGTTTGTATGATGGCCAACCTTTACATGCGGTTGGAACAGCTGGTTGGTGGCTTATAAGTAGCCACTGTGTCTAATTTCACCTTGAGCTCTTCCCATCACTCAGTCTCTTATTTGAAGTTTTAAAGTGACTGATAGTATCCGAAGCAGAAACAAAAATGCTCGACACTCAGGGCCAAGCTGCAAATGGCAGCGTAATGAATGTTGGGGGTGACGCCATGAAGATTGACTCTGGAACAGCCTCATCAGACACACAGAGTGTGCTTACAGTCAAAAATTCTCATTCATCCCAAGAGCTAGTTGGAACCAACTTGAATTCACCAGTGCTTGATCTGCCCATGGACGTTGCTATCCCGGATGCAGGTGCTGGACGCCAAGACCGGGGCTCAAACGGCGCTAACCCCATTGAACGGCAAGCTCTCGCGGAAGCTCCAGAGCGACTTCCGCGAATCTTCAACAATTCACGTCCGCGACCCGTTGCTCAACACTGCACTCGACAAGCGTCATACCGCGACCACGTTTCTTGTCATCAGCGCGGCGATTTCTATCCACCACGTGCAACAGGATATCACGACAAAGACGGCCCTCGTGCCCACCGTGATTATAGTCTATTGGGCCATCACGAACACTCAGGAAGGTTGAAGCAGAAGGCACAGACAGGATTCGTTGCAGTCATGGCGGACATGGAATCTAGGGAGGAGCGCGATGATAGGCGCGACGACAGGCGCGATCGGGGTGGCTATCGAGGCGGCAACAAGCGCCGTCGCGACGGTAAGTTGCAACTCTACTTGCGCCCGGGTATGCGCACCTAGCATAGGGTGCGCTGGATGATTCAAGACACTTCGCCATTGATATAGGGTAGGGTGGTGTCTAGAATTCATCTGGCTTTGTTTGTGTCATGTTTTTAATCATCTTCACATACCAGTACTAACACCAATGCGCAGACGGCGACGACAACCACTATCGCGGCGACGACCGCCGAAACACGCGACGCCGCAATGATGATGGCCCTCGCCGCCGATACGAAGAGCCCCCATTCCCCAAGCTCCGTAGGCTGCTCTTAAACATTGCCAGTTCCACCAAGCTGCCGCAAGACGAGGCCATCGACATCGCCAAATTCTTTGGAGAACACTATGACGATGAGCGCCTTCGTGCCGACTTCTTCGATGTTTTTGTGCAACTGTGAGCATTTGCCAACTTCTATCCAACGTTTGCGGTTGTACTAACCCACTACAGCATCGTCGAGCAACCCTTCAAGATCCCTTTCGTTGCAGCCGTCGCCTACTACGCAAACGACGTCAAGCCAGAGATTACCGCGGAAGCCATGAAGCGCGTTGCAGAGCGGGCGCAAGAGGCGCTCAATGCCGGCGAGTGGAAAGAGTTCAAGCTATTGTTGAGATTCTTTGCCTGTCTGCAGTCGCTATACCCGGATGAAGGCGTCTTCCCCTTTCTCGGACAGTTGTTTGATACGGTTGTGGATCTCCAGAGTGCCAACGAGAATGATGTAAGAGGTACTCGCAATCAGCTATTGTTACTCCGCTAACAAGACTAGGTGCTCGGCATAGAGCTCGTCAAAATCATCCTGCTCACTATCCCATACGCACTCGTTTCCGGGGGTGAGAGATTTCACGAGCAAGCACAACAGCTGCTAAAAAACACCGAGATCGTGGCGAGCAACGCTGTCCCTATCGAGAGCCTTATCCATTCGTACGTGGGCGATTTTGAGTCGAAGCCGGTCAACTACAACAGTGTCATCGGCCTCCTTCAGGCACAACTTTCGGTCGAGGCTGAGAATGGATTCGAGCTTAGATGCATTCCGCGTATCGACGTCGATGCTCTACGTAGGATGATGGCCAAGGAAGAGGACGCCCTACCCATAGCCCCACAGACTCATGCCTTCCCTACATTCATCATCCCATCTCCAGTCAACCCGGGTCCTCGACCAGTCTTTCCAGAGGCCTATTTCTCTCTATTTGCGGACCAAGAAGTCGACACCGTTCCCAAGACCACAGATATTGCGTCATCGCTTGTTCGAGATGCTATCGTTGACACCATCAATCAACTGGACTTTAACCGTGAGATGGTTGCCAAGTTCCTCGTAGATGTCGACTGCTACTGGTCCGTTGACATCTTCGCCAAGCGCGGCTCACCATTCGACAAGTTCCGCGAGTTGGTTGGCGACAAGGTTCAGTACAAGTCCGAGGACATGATCATTGATGCCATCTTCTCGCAACCATTCAAGTTGCCTAGCGCGGAACACAAGCTTGTATATTACCATGCCCTCATCACCCAATGTTGTAAAGTCGCACCTGCTGCCATTG
Source organism: Pyrenophora teres f. maculata (assembly GCA_014334815.1). Taxonomy (NCBI): domain Eukaryota; kingdom Fungi; phylum Ascomycota; class Dothideomycetes; order Pleosporales; family Pleosporaceae; genus Pyrenophora; species Pyrenophora teres. The sequence continues at coordinate 1,530,741 of CP060570.1, forward strand.
CCCCGTCACTCGGCCGAGCGATCCGTACCATCTACAAGAATCTGCCCATGATGGATCTCGAGCTAGGCTACCGATTCTTAGATTGGTTCTCCCATCATCTCAGCAACTTCGAGTTCCGGTGGAGGTGGACTGAATGGTATGTCCAAATCGTTCCAGTACAGAGTCAAACTAATTTCAACTTAGGCTTGAGGACCTCGAGCTCTCTAACTTGCATCCGAAGAAGGCGTTCATTCTTGCTACGCTAGACAAGGAGATCCGACTTTCATTTGCAAAGCGCATCCGATCTACACTGCCAGAGCCGATGCATTCCATGATCCCCGAGCGACTTGATGCAGATAACAGCCCTGACTTCAAGTACGACAATCAAGGTAGGCGAAACGACGAAACCAATATGACGATTGCTGACATTACAGTAGACACCCCATATGCTGCGGAGGGCCAGATGTTGCTCACCCAACTTAGGAAGAAGGCCACTTCGGAGGAAATCCAAGCTACTATTGATAGTATCCACGAGAAAGCACTCGAACAAGGCATCACTGAAGTGCTTGTGCCGTCAACAGATGCCTTTGTCACAGCCATCTGCCGTCTGGGAGCCAAGTCACTGTCTCATGTTCTATCCTGCATCGAGCGAGGCAAGGATCGATTGCTGGAAATCTCCCAAAACGAGGTTGCACGTCGTCAGATCGTAGCCAGTGTTGTTGAGTACTGGAAAGACCAGCCTGGTGTCGCAGTCCGTATCATCGACATCTTGCTCAACTACACGATCCTCGCACCTATGACGGTGGTGCAATGGGTGTTTGGTAGTCACATGGGCGCCGGGGAGGGCGTTGACTGAAAGCTGGGTATTTGAGATGGTGTCCAACACAGTCGCCAAGGTTACGAACCGAAACCGTCAAATCGCATCTGCTCGTCTCCAAAAGGGTCTTCAGCAAGAGCAAACTGAAATGGTAGAGGCCACACTTGCCAAGGATCGAGACAACGCACGGGAGTTGTTCAAGTACATTGAAGATTCCATGCGGGGCGTAGCAGAGGGATCCGCTGATACTTTGGTTGAAAAGTCAACCAACGGCAACCTCACAGACGAGGAAGTCCAACTCATCAAGGCGTGGGGCAAGCGCTGGCACACTGTCTTCATCCGCAAGGCACAGGTTGAAGAGTCTGTTGTTGGCGAAGAGGCTGTTGAAGCACGCATCAAGCTCCTTGCTGCTGAACCCGATGTAGTTGCTGTTGCTGAGAACATGGAGCAGGACGGCAATGGCGTTGCAGAGGCCACAAACAGCAATGCACAGATGTCACTTGGCTGAAGTAGCCAAGTCCGAAGGTGTGAAGTGGGCGGGTCAAAAGCATAGCAGGCAGCGTCTGAATTCATTGAGGCGTACTGGGATGCACATGGGCACAATCTTTGCAGTCGAGCCTTGAGCAGGTTACGCGACATGGCATGGAGACCCATCGGATAGTGTACGATATAGCTATATTTCTACATTGATATGAAATCACCTTGTGGATCTATCTTGTCTCGATTCGTGTCTTGCAAGTGACGTGGTACATGCCCGAAAGTAAAGGACCGAAACTGGAACGAGTGTTTTGGGAAGGGATATGCTAATATGATGCATGAAACAGATACTGGAGCTTTCTAGAAGTAGTAAAATGGTGAGGGGAAAAGAAGGAGTGTAATTATGATTATCATCCTACTTAATGGGCCCCCCGGCCCTGAAGTCGTCAAGGAGATGGCTGTGGGAACGTTTGGGACTTCCAACTAACATACATAAACCAAAGTTTCAGCGTGACAGCACCATAGCGGCTTCATGCGAGGTGTCAAAAGTCGGGGCGGATGTCGTATGCAGAGTGACGGTTAGCGCGGGACAGCATTCATGGATGCGTCTGCATGCCGAGCTTGGATCGCCTTGTCGTCATGTGAAAGATATCCCGAGAAGAACCCTGCAGATGTCGCGGGAACCGGCGCCCAAGCAATGCTACAGTGCACCGCTGACATTTGCCATACTGCGCTGACAACAAACATGTCGCTCTATGTTCCTTACCTTGGGAAGCAGATATAACGTTACGCGCGCGTTGTTTTGACCCTGTACATAGCCTTTCCGTCTTACCATCTCCAGCCCCACGAGCCACGAGCCACGAGCCACGAGCCACGAGCCACCACACGCTCGGTTCCAACTTCCGCGTCACGACCCGCAACTCGACCGCCGCAATGCATATACCCCCCACCCACGTCGCTGCTGGTCCAGCGACACCAATAACGAGCATAATACCACCTAATGCCTTATCATGGATCACAAAAGACAGACCCGGAACCGGAGATGGATATACAGAGAACTGGAGCAGTCTTATTGGCATTCTCACCGCCATAATAGGAAATGTCTTGATATCTTTTGCGCTCAACATGCAGCGGTATGCGCATATACGGCTAGACAGAGAATGGCAAGAAAAGGAGCGACAGAGGAAGAAGAGGAACGCCTCTAGCCTGAGCCTGCAGAGGTTAGCGGACGAGGTCACCAAGAATGCTGGGCAGCGCAAGCCTCAACGCCATGAGGATATGGTTGAGCAGAGAGGCGTGGCTGGCCATCATATCCGCGAAGCGACCGAGTCGGATCCGCTCCTTCCACCATCACAGGCGCAGAAGAGACCAGGGGTGGAGAGGGATGACAGCACAGGGTCGGGAACGGAAGAAGCAGCCTACAAGCAAACGTCGTACCTCAAATCGCCCTACTGGTGGTTTGGCATAATCCTCATGGCTATAGGAGAATGCGGCAACTTTTTGGCTTATGGTTTTGCGCCTGCATCCATCGTTTCGCCTCTTGGTGTAGTCGCTCTAATCAGCAACTGCATCATTGCGCCGTTCATGCTCAAGGAGCCTTTCCGCAAGCGCGATGCCCTTGGTGTCATTATCGCGGTTGGGGGTGCTGTCACCGTGGTACTTTCGGCAAACGACAACAACCCGAAGCTGGGCCCTGGTGAAGTCTGGGATCTCATCAGAAGATGGGAATTTGAGACTTACTTGGGCATCACTGTTGGCGTGATGATGGTACTGATGGTTGCCAGTAACCGCTACGGAGAAAAGAACATCTTGATCGATTTGGGCCTTGTGGGATTATTCGGTATGCTATTCTTGCCTTCTGGCCCAAATGTGATGACTGACATTAGTTCTAGGTGGATACACGGCGCTCTCGACCAAGGGTGTCGCTTCATTACTCTCATACACGCTCTGGCGTGCCATCACTTTCCCAGTCTTCTATCTGCTCGTCGCTATCCTTGTTGGCACTGCAGTCATGCAGATCAAATACATCAATCGGGCACTCCAACGATTCGACGCCACCCAGGTTATTCCTGTCCAGTTCGTCCTCTTCACTCTTTCAGTTATTGGTGGATCCGCTGTGCTCTACCGAGACTTTGAAAGAACTTCGGCAGAGGACGCTGGCAAGTTTGTCGGTGGATGCGCTTTAACATTCTTTGGCGTCTGGCTCATTACAAGTGGACGGCCCGGACGGGACGAGGAAGAAGATGAAGAGGATGACGAACCGGAATCAGAAGAAGTTGTTCATCTGGCTGGCGAGCGGTACGCGGATGAAGTTGGTGGAAGGAGCGACCAAGTCACTGCAAATACCCGACGCTCATCAACAACACGCCAACTATCACCACCTATCGAGATCCACTCGCACTACCGTGACAGTGATAGTCGTCCCTCAACACCAGAGATTAGAGTCATACCAGAACCAGTCACACCTCCAAATCGAACTCGACCCGCCACTTCCGACATCCTGTCATCCATCATCGCCAACCCATGGGCCCAAGGTGGCAACGAGCCCGAGTATCGAACACCACCACTAAACCGACATACATCAACACCTGTGCTTCCATCTGAAGCCGCACCTCCACCCCTTGTATCCATCTCAGACTCCAACCGCGGGCCACCTGAAACGCCTACGCGTGGAAGATCATACATCGACGCGCCTACCACGCCAGGCTCCCAGCCTCCACTTCGCCGTCTACGAACTGGAGACCGCGTCCAGAGCGCACGTAACAGCGTCGCCGGTCCGCTACTAGCAAGTCCTCTAAGCACGAGTCTTAGTACCATGGTGCAAGATCTCAAGCGCGGAGGAAGCATACGCCGGCAGCATAGTTTACTAGGTCTCCGAACCAGAGAGGGAGAAGATGTCGGCGGCATGCTGGTTCTAGGCGAGCCGCTTACTAGACGGCCAACAAGGGAGAGTTTCGGCCCTTCAGAGGGCGTCGTCGCACCTGGCAGGATGGGCAGAGGTAGAAGTCTTAGCGGGACGCTGAATGAGATTTGGAGGGGAATCAGGGGTCAGGGTAGCAGGGAGGATATGCATGTTGAAGAGGTGGCAAGGGATGTGGAGAGAGAAAGGTGACGTTAAAAAATTGAACATCGCTTCTTCTTGTCCATATTGGTTTCTTTCTTGATTTCTGGATCTTGTTGTTTTGTGGCGGAAAAGCCTTTATGATGATTTGTAATGTTGGACGCTTGGATGTATGGATGTATGTACATGAATGTACATGATGGATTGAATGGTCTACGGTAACGAACGAACGAACGAGCGAGCGAGAAAGGAGTAAGACTAGACATGGACACTCCTACAAGTTTACATGACAACAATATCAGCTCAATTATTGAAAGGAAGTCAACTTTGTACATTTGAATAAAAAGGGTTGGAATAGCTTTCATTAGCGAAACTCGGCGCTGGCACAACCACAAGGGTTGGAAAGTATACTGAATGCTAAAGTAGAAATAAAAAAGAAGAAGAAGAAGAAGAAGAAGAAGAATAGAAAGAAAAGAAAGTGTTAGAAGATAAAGGTATAAAAAAAGGGGGGGTGATCAAGAATCAAACAACCAATCCCATCATCAAGATAAAAATCAATAACCAAAAAGCATTTCTACCCAGTCAAACTGACTAAGCTGCCCTACATTCCCCTCAACACCCATACACAGACACCTAAAATCAAAGCAAAGTTGCCACCAGCCGTAGTCTTGGACTCGGACTTGATACTAACATTCTTCACCATGATCGTCTTTCCATCCGTACTCGTAACCCTAACGTCGACGGCATCGGTGCCAAAGCCCGACGCATTCTCAAAGAAGTTGTACGGCTGCCTCTTTGTCTGTTTCCAGGAAGCACCGCCATCGGTCGAGACCTCGAGCTTGGCGACGCCGATGTTTGAGTTCATGACTTGCATGCTGAACCAGAACTTGCTGGTGCCAGACTTGTTCTTGAGGACAATGGGGGAGGAGATGCCGCAGGGGACGACGGTCCAGTCGACGGTGATGTTTCCGGCGTTGAGGTTCTCGATGGCGGCGAAGCCCTCGGTGAAGATGTCGAGGTGGTTGGGGCCGCAGCCTGGGCACTGGTCTACGGCCATGACTTTGATCATGTTGCCCCTGGGGCCCTTGACGTTGAGGCAGGTGCCGCAGATGCCGGCAGAGTCCCAGTTTAGGTCCGAGATCGCGGTGCCGTAGATGCCGGCGGGGATCGTGTAGTCGACGAAGGAGCAGGTGCCGCCCGAGATGTTGCCAGCGTACCAGGTGGCGGAGCCGCGCTTGGTGACGCCGGCTCTGGTTTTCATGACGCGGGGGGCGGAGGCGGCATAGGGGGATGGGGGTGTGGATGCTGTGGGCTTAGGGGCGGCGACTGTGGACATGGTTGCAGTCGGGCGTGGGGGAGGAATGGGAGTGTGAGTTGCTGAAGTAGAGTTTAGAAGTGTGGTTGCTGAGGAGGGCTTGAAGAGGGCGGCAGTGGTCGAGTTGACAAAGTAGCCACCAGATGGGTGGACAGTGACGGTTGTGTACAGGTTGAGGGTGGAGGTCGAAGTAACGTCGATAGTCCTAGTAGAATCGGGCGTGTAGCTGACTGTGATGTACACCTTCTCAGTTGTAGTGACTGAGACGGTGCTTGGTTTGCAAAAGTCCGAGCTGGTGGTGGCATCTGTGACAAGCGTAGGTGTTGGAGTGGCAGTCTCGTAGACAACCTCGACCGAAGTTTCGGTGATGGTCTCTTCGGGCTCAGCAGGGCATGCCGATTCCTGAGCGAAAGCGAGGCCCATAAAGGGTAGAATGGAGAATATGGTAGACTTCATTGTGGATGGTCTTCAACTGATGATGGATTTGGCGATATGATGTTTTTCGAAAACGCAAGGAAGATGGCGAGGATATAAATAATCGTATCAACGAGTTCTGTAAGAAACTGAACCGGCACAGCGGCTATTTGCAAATGCAATGATGAGAAGAGTAACCAAAGTTCGACTTTGCGATGATGATGATGATGAAACCAACAAAACGGTGTACCCTGCCCAAGTACATGTACTCTTCAGACGGCCACCCATCTCATTACACTAACCCCCGGGGCAAAGTGACAGCGCCACCGGACAAACCGTAGTGTGGAAATTTGCGCCTCGGGAGAACTGGAGATAAGCTAATTTCACGGTCCACCACATGGGAAGGCGCTCTCGTAGCGAGACTACAATCTAAATCCCTACACAAACACGAGGGCTATAGATGAAGAGGTCGTGAAGTTTTTTTCTTTGGACACGGATGGACCCAGATCAATCCTTCGAGAGAAACACGTGCACTGGGCAATACGAAAGACGAATGTGGAAAGGAAGATCAAGCATCCCACGATGTGTGTGGGTCAGTTTTCGGTTGGTTGAACGCGGCCAGCATCATGGCGAGCATAACGAAACCTCGTGTCATGCAATGAGCAGGCCCTATGCCAGTTTCAGCCAGGTTAGACAGAGTAAACGTCTAGGATATCGTTGGTCTAGATTTGTTTCACACAAAGCTTGTATGATGCTTGTTGTGGCGGCTTGAACGGGAACCATGAGGTTTTGTGATGAGGAGGCGGGATGAAGGGACGCGCTAGGAGAAGATCAAACATGGCGGGAGATGATCCCAGGCCGCAACACAAGAATGACTGACCTTGTTGCTGTGAAACACTCTAATTCATGTTCTACAAACTACAGTACAGTAGAGAATGTCAGATTAGTGTAGTGCAAACCCCGGGATCGGCAGTCCCAGAAGATGTCTCCGAGAAACGGTGCGGGCGTGCAGTACCGAGTCGAGCTACCTGGATTTGGGAGAAGGAACGGCTGGGTAATACTTCACGTCATTTTGTTGGTGGGATGCAAACTGTGCCGTGCAGCAAGTACCGGCGGCGGTCCAGAGCGTCAACACAGGATATGTGGTTTCACCGAATATAGTCCGGTACAGGTGGGCGCTGTCAGAATAGAACAAAAAGTGCCCGTGGCGCCAAGCCTGCTATTTACTTTTGCTTTCGATATTGGTGGCGAGAGCGAACGCAGTAAGGCTTACTCTTTCCCTGTGCTCAAACAGGTGCGATGGTCTGTCGTAGGCCCGATTAATTGATTAGCCCGAGTGTGGCGATACATATCATGACAACGTGCGGCAGTGCCTTGATGAGAGAGACTATATCGATTAGCGATAGTCAGCTCTTAGTAGCATGCAAGCTGGGAGACTTGAACGGTTTCGTGCTGTACATCTTTGCCCTTCTGCAACTTTGATATTGTACTAGGCCGATGAGGGTTCATGGTGTGAATGCCGTGCCGGCAAGATCGGATCTGACGATGAGCGCATTTCCAAGGATCGAGGCATGCGAGAATGTACATAAAGAGGTCTAGTGCGAGGCGATTAGTCCTGCTGGACGAGTAACCAGGTATGCAGAGAGTTGTGTCCTGGCTCCCGGTGTCCGAATTACCTGATAGACAAGATTTACCCCTCCACGACTGTCCGCTTCACCAGCAAAGGCATCCGCGTGCTCTACGAGGAGTCAGTACTCACGAAGCATGATAGTAAAGATACCTAGGCACTATTCCTTCAATATCGAACATGACGTGGACAATTCTGAAAGTGCGAGGTGGATAGCAGATTCAGAATGGCCGTTGACCTTCCCATGCATACCCAAGCGAGCGTGGCCTATTCAGACCAAGCCGCGGTTGCAGCGCCCAAAGTAACTGCATCATCAACACCTTCAACACCTCCCTCATGACTATCATCTCGTAAAATGCACCATGTACTATATAAATCTCTTCTTTCATCAATATTCGGACCGCCAGCTCGCCGTTCTTTGCCAACCACAGTACTGACGTCGTCTCTCAACACCACCTGCACCTGCATATTCTACAATTATACCGAGAATCTCTGCAAATTGATGTTGAGCCGTACGAGGTAACTCCTTTGGTATCAAAGGCTTGTTAGTTTAACGGGGGTTTCAAGGTTGCAGAATTCTGTCGGCTCAAATGATGCAAGCCCAGTTTCTGTCCTTTCTGCTGATCGTCCGGTCAAGGTAAGGGAGCTTCCCCAAAGCCCCCGCAGAAACATATAAACCTCTACGTTCACTTCTTCTTTTTGCACTACAAGCAGTACGAAGCATGAAACAGTGGCTAACCGAGCCACACGCAGCAAAGTTGTAGCATAGTGCACCGATTCACATGGCCACAGTCCCATACTAACAAGCAAGGCATCTTGTAAGTCATTGCAGGTCCTATGTCCTAAACAAGCCGTATGATCACGTAAGAGCTCGAAACCAACTAGACAATCTAGCGCGCTTTGAATGGGCAATTACTACATCACTGATCGTCATGTCAAGGCCTATCTGCTTTTCATCACAGCCGCCAAGATATCCATCATTCACAATGATTATACGAAACATGAAGAAGATACCAACGTTACTAATACATTATCCCTATATTCAACGTATCAAATTACCACCTCAACCCCTGTTTTCCAAACGTTTCATCAACTCGTAATCCCACAATCAATCTACAACATACCAAGCGCAAATCCGAGAGCGCCAATTCCAATCGCGGCACCCGCAGTCTTAGCTGGGGCCGGGTTGCTTGTCGCACTCGCACCCTGCGTGCTTGTGCTAGTAATAATAATAGCCACACTAGTCTTGCTCACGACATCCGTCTTGGTTGTACTAACAGTATCGGTACTGGTAGCAACCGCGCTGATAGCCGCCGCGTTGTAGGCCGTAGTCTTGAGCGAACACTCTGAAAGGATGCTGGAGACAGCCGTGTCCTCGTTGTTGGACTTGTCTGACTTGAATTTTCCGATGCAGGCTGAGCAGAGTGGGATTAAGTTGGATGCGTTATTGGCGGTGCAGACGCACTTTATGGCGGCGTTTTGGTCATCTATGTAGTGTGTTAGATAGATGAATAGGATGAAAGGGGTGGGTGGATGGTGGGCTTACTGCTGTTGGTCTTGCATCCGTTGGAGATACCGGACACTTGAGAGCAGACGTCTTTGCACTCGAGGGGCAGGTTGTCGACGTTGATAGTCGTATCGGCAATGGCGAAGGCGGCAAGGCCGGAGAAGATAGACAGCTTAGTAAAGAGCATTTTGGCGGTTTATTTGTTTGATCGAGAGTGGTTGTAGTTTAGCGTAGTTATGGTAAAGAAGTGAAGCCTTGATGTAGATTTGCTGTGATGATGATGATGATGATGGACAATTTGACATGTCGACTACAGTCGTCTTTATACCTTCCCCTCTCTCCTAGCTACCCTAACCCAGACTTGCAGCATTATCTACCTACATTCGGTTGTAACGGATCTGGCTTGTACGCTTGTTTGAGCGGCTAGGTCTCCGTGCAGTCGTTGGCGTCGGAAGTACATGTTCACTCCAAGTTATGACAGCGCCGAGACCCAATCAACCACCATTACGTAGCGTTAAGTCTTGTCCCATGGATAGGGTGGCCGAAAATGCTGTACCGGGCCTGGGTGCATGTCATGCAGTTTGATTCGAGATTTTTATGGGTTTCGCACCTCCTACTTCCGGAGTATAAGTAGCATGATGTAGGTAACTGCAGTGCCGTTGTCGCTGCGTTCATCCAAACTCATCCAAGATGTGATATACAGGCTATCCAGCCTGTTTCCAGTCAAGGCCAGACTCGTCAGTTCTGCTACAGTACCGTGGTTGCTGCTTCGATCCACACTACTGGCATGCATCCAAGCTATTGATCGTGTGGCACACTTGCTGCACTAGTCATTGTCACTGCCACATACTAGTTCGCGTACCAGACTTGGGCCTATGAGGTCAGTGAGCCGGCGTTTTCGACGTGCTGAGATACCGGTTTGTGCGTAAACACGGTCCTGCAAGCGCAGTGGCGGGACCGGACGCTTGTCGTTTAGTTTTAACGCACGGTTGGCTTTCTACTCTTGACGCATGAGGTGAGTGTTGATGGAGAGAGGGGGAGGTTCACAAAACTGGGTGAGTCGTCTCAATGATGGCAGCCGTGTTTTTTTTACTCGACCGCACTGAAAGGAAGGAGCAAACATCAACCTAACTACGTCATCTCAGAAAAGCAAATACAAACCTAGTCGATCTCGTTCCCCCGGTATTTACCGCTCAGCCACATTCAGAACGTTTCACTACAACTCGACATGCAACTTCGCCGGCTTCTCCTCTGCAACCGACATGGGGTTTCAACTCGTTCGGGGTTCACGAATAGATCAAGCAATACAAGCTTTTTGCCCGATCGTCTGGCCTGGCCCGGCTCGATCCACTTCCCCAGCTGCCAAGGCTCCAATGATACCTGCCTGGGATAACCTCCGGATGTTAGCCACTAGTCACCGTGCTATGACCACCAGCTACGTACGCACCTCTGCGCTCCCAGGTTTGTGGCGCGAGGTGTTTTTTTTTAGCTGTGTGGGAGAGCAAGTAGGCGGGTTCAGATACGATAGAGATGTGCGGATTAGACACTTCTCTTCGCAGGAAAGAGAAAGAGAGAGAAAGAAAGAGAGAGAGAGAGAGAGAGAGAGAGAGAGAGAGAGAGAGAGAAAGAGAGAGAGAGAGCAGCATCGGCATCCTGCGTTGATGTTGATGACAGTTTGGTTCATATCGTAATGGTGCATCGTAGCGTTTACCGGTATCGAGACTGGGCATGGATCTTAGCTGTTAGTTGGAACAGGTGTAATGCAAATACTGGCCTTCCTCTTGCCTCCACCTCTTTGAATTTCGTCAGTCCAAGTTGCTGCGGGATTAATGTGGGCCTAGAGGGACAATCAAAAATCTGGAAAGATACTAGCTTCTGTCAAACAAGCTTTAAACAAGCTTTGTCGCGGCCTTGGTCTACTCATGTATGCAGAGTCTGATCCATAGCCATGCTACATGTATAGATGCACATGCGCTCTCAACTCACTGCTTATCAAGTCATGCACACACGTGTGCTCATATCCCGGGTATCATTGCTTTTACATGATGGTACACACCCAAGTGCACGCTTCCATGGCCAATAGCAAACCAGATGTTGGAAATATCTTTCAAGCACAATGAATAACGACCAAGTCATTCATTCATTCACTCCACGTGAACATGGACGCTGCTCCAACGACTTCCTACCAACAAGCCATATACACACACAATTTCATCTATCGTGGTTGCATGGCAGGAAAGTATCTAGGACCTGAATATCCATGGAGCTGAACGCTTTCTATGTCAATGTTGCCGTCATGTTTCGGGCTCCAAAACTTCAGCAGGACGTATCTCCCCGAGCTATCGCCAATCGTCAACATGAGTTCAACATATCATAGTAGAGAATTGACCACTTACATGGCAGGGTGAAACTTGATGGTGATTTTATTTTTGTTTTTCGCAATGAAGAACCTCGCATGGGGTGGAATGAGCACGTCCGTGTCTGGTGAGGGTTCAGAGGGCTCAATGCGGCTTGGTGCAGCTACACGCGAAGCGCGGATAGGCTCCAGGTATCGTTCTCTTCTCTCCCGCCATTCACCAAAGGTACTGTAATCGAGCGCTGGTGCTCGGCGGAGGGGTCCCATACGTGGAATAATTTCATCGTCATCATCGTCACTGTCGGGACGCCAGCGGCTTTCTCTCCGAAGGCGGTCAGCCATAATGGCAGCACTGGGCTGTTCCTCATTCGAGTCTGAAGATTCCTCCTCACTAGCAGCAGTAGTGACGGTGAAGGGCGGCGGAGTGGGTGCGGAAACGCCAGCAGGACCGCTATAAGACTCCTCTCCCGCATGATCACAGTTGTCGCCATCTGCTTCGTCTTCATGTTCCACCATCTGGCGCAAGATCCGACGCCGTTCCGAGTCGGAGCGCAAAGACGATATCAAGTCAGCCGATTCCGCGTTCAGTCTCTCGCTGCGAAGTCGGAGATTCTCGATGCGTTCCTCCATGTCCTCTTGAGTGTCTTGATGAGAGTACTGCCATATCGAAGGGTCTTCGAGAGCTTCCCTCAGTGATATGTGTTCGTTGTCTTCGGTTGGGGAGCTGGGCGTGGGTGACATGAGTGGGGACCGATTGTCGTACCGGAGGTTGTAGGCTGATGTGCCGGCGAGAAGATCATCTGCAGACATGGATACAAACACAAGTCCCTCTTGAACGCTGGCGTGATGTTAGCAACGCGATCAAAGCAAGGGGCAGAGATACGTACGGAGCAGTGAACCCACGGTCCGGCGCTCGGATGACGACCTTTTCCAGAGCAAACGGAGCCTCCCCGATGTGCTTCAACAAAAGGTTGCACTGAGAGCTTTCACTGCAATAGACGCTCTTGTCGTTCTTCAAGACATTCTGGACCCTGTACAGCCCTGGCGGATTGTCTCTCCGGTGCTCACCCCCGTCGCAGCTCACAATCTCCATCCTTAGGCGTCCAGAAACAACCTGGCCCTTGTGGCCATACTTGAAACAGGTGTACTCGGTCGCGGCGCTGGTGTCGTGTTGAAGCTTTCTTCGCTTGTGGCGGCGCTCGCTGTTGACCTGCACAATGGGGCTCCGAGGACGGGACTGGGCATACGAAGGGGCAGTGAAAGGGTTGGTGATGGGGAGGTCGCTCAGAGAATCGAGCACATGATTGGGCGAGTCCATTTCGGCGGAGCGCTGTTCCCTGATGCGGGCCTGGGAGCGGCGGAGGTAACGTTCGCTTGGCGTGGCACGGGGACGGTTGGGGTTGGCTGTGGGAGGGCGCCTGGAGAGGTTGTCTACCGCGTCGCTGTCACGTGGGGGACCAAATATGCGGTGGAGTGAGCCGCGTCTGGTAGCGTTGCGGGTGCGCCTGGCCGTGGGTCTGGGTGCGGGTTCGGCATCGTGGAGGGCCGGGGAGTGCTGGGGGTTTGGGCGCAGGGCACTGCGTGAAGCGCTCGTGATTGCGGTACGGGAGACACTTGGCGGCAACGTCGAGGCATGGGGAAAGTCAAAGCCTCCGCCCGTGAAGGAGAACGAGGCCGGCGGCGGAGACGGGGACGAGGGCGGTCTGGGCATTGGTGACGTCGGCGCTCGCTCCCATTGAGGAACGAGGTGCAACGGGAGGGTTGTGGTCGTGTTTGTGTTTGGAGGAGACTAAGGACGATTAGGGTAGTCAGGGTGAAAGGTGGCGCTTTGTCGAGGCTGAGGTCATGAAGATGCGTGCGTCTACGTCTTGGAACAATGCCGACCGTGGCAGCGATCCCTCGTTCGCGGGGATGTCAGGCTAGCGCGGGCCACCAGTGAGGGCCCTGCAGAGCCGCATACCGGTAGCTACCGTACCAAACCAGCTAATGCCGTCACCACTAGCTGCCTTTGCCTCGCGACTGTGACTGCGACTGCGACCGCGACCCGGCTGGCTTGCTGTGAGCCGCGAAGCAAGCCATTCTATACATCTAGTTCCCTGAACCGGGTGCCCAATCTTCTCCTCTGTCGTCTGATTGTTGCCACGTGACGCGACTTTGTATCCACCGAAAGCTAGCTCGACAACAAAGCCATTGCGACGAAAATGGCCGACATGACCGAGCCCTCCGCAATTCCTCCGCCAGCAGCCAACGGCGCTCTGCCTACAGAAGACGCTGCCGGCCAGACAGTGGCTGCCATTGCTGAGGCGGACAAGATCTCTGCGGGTAAGCGCGGCTCAGTCGCAGCTCATTAAATAGTAATGCTCCTGCTAACCCGCGCATAGACGAAATCGCCCTCTACGACCGCCAGATTCGTCTCTGGGGCGTTCAAGCACAGCAGAAGATACGCACCGCAAACATCCTGCTCGTCTGCTTCAAAGCCCTCGCCAATGAAATCGCAAAGAACCTCGTTCTCGCAGGCATTGGCTCCATCACCCTCGCCGACCACCAAGTTGTCACCGAAGATGACCTGGGTGCCCAGTTCTTCCTCACCGACGCCGACGTAGGCAAGAACCGCGCCGAAGCAGCTGCCCCCGAGGTCCGCAAGCTCAACCCACGCGTCACCGTCAAGACGCTCACGACGGACATTCGCAATGTGCAAGATCCCAACTTCTACGCCGCCTACGACATCATCATAACCACCGACATGGACTTCATGTCCACCACGGCCGTCAATGCCGGAGCCCGCATAGTAAAGAAGCCCTTTTACGCAGGCGCTTCCCACGGCATGTACGGCTACATATTTGCCGACCTCGTCGAGCACAATTTTGTCATTGAGCGCGAGAAGAGCAACCGCGACACCCAGGTTGGTCCTGAGAGCACGACGCGGAGTGTCAAGGGCGTGCAAGTAAAGAAGGAGAATGGAAAGGTGGTGGAGCTGGTCAACAAGCAGGAGGTCTACAGCCCACTCATGCTAGTCAAAGACAGTCCGCTCCCCGCCGAAATCGCAAACAACGCGCGGAGACTGAAAAAGGTACACCCACTACTGACATGCGTGCGCGCGCTATGGGAATACCAACGCAACGGCCACGGCATCTATCCCTCCCATACCCAGCAAGACCTCACGCTCTTTACCACCATTGCAAACGTAAAGCACCAGGAGCTCTTGCTCCCTGCCGACTCTCTCAAGGCCGACGTCCTCCGTAACTTTCTCCAGAACCTCGGCAGCGAGTTGGCACCTGTGACTGCCTTTTTGGGCGGCCAACTAGCTCAGGACGTCATCAACGTGCTGGGTCAGAGGGAACAGCCAATCCAGAACCTGATGCTGTTTGATGGCGAGGATAGTGCAGGACCTGTATATACCCTTCATCCCATCTTTCCGGATACGCCGTTGCCGATTATCCCGAGCATTCCCGTTGAGGCGCCTATCACCGTGCTCTAGAGCAGTTTGGGATGGCGGACAGGAATGCATCTAGTATGGTTTGCTAATATTACCGGCAGGCGATTGGATACGGTCAATCTAAACAAGGACAGCAGACTGGAAGCATGTAGAAGTTGTGATGGTACACACGATGAGAGATACCCCATAACAGCACCAAGGAAAGACAACATCAAAATAGTAACCACACATGTCCAAGCCCACAGTAACAAGTGCTATCTCATCTTTTACACTCCTAACATTTACTGCACCTTGATGGTACACACGATGAGAGATACCCCATAACAGCACCAAGGAAAGACAACATCAAAATAGTAACCACACATGTCCAAGCCCACAGTAACAAGTGCTATCTCATCTTTTACACTCCTAACATTTACTGCACCTTCTTCTCCCCTTCCTCCACCTTCTTCCCACTCCCACTCCCACTCCTCCCAAACAAAACCCAACACAACCCCAGAAACGCCACCAGCACAACCCCCACCGTCCCCCCTCGACCCAGGTACTCCGCCTCGTCGCAAAACCGGCACCTTGATAAACTCCACCAGCCAATCATCCCCAACAAACGGCTCCAGAAACTTGTCCCTGATAACCTCCCCCTTGGCACTAACATCAGGCTTGGGATCCACATGCAAGAACCTAGTCTTTGACCCAAACAAGCCCTCATACCCCAGATGCGTACGATCAAACGGATTCGACGTATGCTGCGCGCCCGAATCTGCGTGGCACGCCCAAAACACGACGGGCCAGGGGACAGGCACAATGCGGTAGCCACTGTGAGAAGCGGGAAGGTAACGGAGATGAAGGGGTATGCTTATATTCCAGTTTCCTTGTCCTCCTGCTTTAGTATTTTCTTCGATTTGCGATTTCTTGGGCACGGCGAGTTGGAACAGAGCGGCTGAGCCCCATTCTTCGACGACCCAGTCTGGGGCTTCGAGGTCGGTGGCGCCGGCGAGGGAACGCAGGGACTTTAGGTTCTTGGACGAGAGGAAGAGCGGATCTGTGAATTGGTATTTGTCGATGAAGAGGTATGAGGGGAGGGTTAGGTGGGCGTGGAGTTTGCACGAGGGGGCTGGTGGGGTCAGGTGGGCGGTGGGGAAGCTGAGGGTTAGGGTTGGATGGAGGCCTGTGGGGCGGTTGAGGGAGGTGGTATAGGTGAGAGGGTGGGGTTTTGGTGGTGCAGTTGGGTTGGACGTCGTGTTCAGGAGGGGGTAGTGCCGGGTTGGGGTTTGGAAACGTGTTGCTTCTGGTGGAAAGTGTTAGTTTTGTCTTGTTCTTGTACTGAGAAAGTAGATGCCTAAGTAGAGATGCGTACTTGGCTTTTTGTCTTGGCCTAAGACGGTGAGGAAGCCTCCGAATTGTATGTCCTCGGGGTCTGCGTTACCCTCGTGACTCAAGACGCCGATCTCGACTGTGGATTCTTCCGTGGGTACATCTTTGGGGGATAATCCTCCGTGTTTGATCATCCAAGCGGAGGGTAATCGATGTGCTGAAGTCCAGCCCTTCTCCTCCACCCACCAATCCTTTTCAGCAAGCGGCCAGAGAGCTGTCAGAACCACTGATCTGGAAATAGTGTCATAGTCAATGTCAACAGACCGCGCCGTCGAGAAATCATTTACAAGTTTCTCACAATAAGCTTGCAAAGGCCCTTTCTCGCACATGATGCCTTGCCAGGGGCCTTGATAGGCGCCAATGTTATCCAGGTAGGCGTAAAACTGAGAGGTAGCAGACATTGAGAAGCGCTCAGAGAGAATAGGAAGCTTAGTGGACGTCGATGCTGTTGTTGAGCACTTCAAGTCATCCCGGGAGACTTCAGACGGGATGAGCCATTGAAGTTGTGAGCACAATGCATCTTCGGGTGTGTTGGATAGTGGGGTGAAGAAGACATGTAGACCGGGCGAGACACGTGATGTGAACGGTGGAATTCCTGCATGAGGTTTTGGAGATGCCCAGCGCACATGTAGTTCATGCCACTGTTGGAGGATGCTGCTAATCTGTGTTGTGTTAGATTTCCATCATTCATTTGGAACTTGGGAATATACATTGCTAGGCAGCTCGTCTAGCCCGAGTGTGATACGGTGTTCCTTTGCAGCTTGAACATTCTTCAAGGCGAAGCGTGGGCCAAGCTCATCTTCGGTGATTTCGATTTGTTCGGGGGTGAACTCCTCGGGTTTGTGCACAACGTAGGTTATTCGCTGTTTCATGTTGCCGAGAACGGTGTTGATGGCTTCTACGCGTGGTGCTCGCGATGCTGTGAGCGTACCAGTCTAGTCCAGATGTGGTATTAGCGCATGAATCTTCCTGGCGGTGCCTCGGCGGTACGTCATTGCCCATGTGGCATTCAATGGTCCAGCTTCTAGAATCGCCGTATCAGCATTGCCACTGTGTCTTTGGTCGTGGCTGAGTCGCCAGCGTGGCCCTTTAAATCTATCGCTATCTACCTTACTTGCTGTGGTGGTTCTTCAGCCAGCAAACATGCTTCTTGTCAGCTTCTTGTATCCTGCGCTGCTGGCCGCGAGTGGCGCAGATGCCCTTCGTTCCGACAAAGTCAAGCTCTCCAATATTCAGAGCCTCACGTTGCGCAAAGGCCTACAAACATCAGCACGGCGCGTTGACCCTATCCCTCAGGTACGCGATATCACCCCACTGATACATCCCCTTGGAATCTACGCAACTAACAAACCTCAGTTGAAATGTGTTGGCGGCTCCGCTCGTGGCCTCTATGAACCTGAAGTAATGCGATGCAAGAATAGTGGCTCCGACTACGATGAAAACTCCATACAGTGGACCTGTACTGCTTCGCTCCCCGAAGAATTCAAGCTCGGCTCCACCGATGTCATCTGCGAAGGCTACGACTACCCCGAAGACCCATACATCCTCAAAGGCAGCTGCGGAGTAGAGTATCGTCTCATCCTCACAGATCGCGGGCGGGAGAAGTACGGCAAAGGAGGAGGATGGAGTGGTGACGATGATGACAGACCTGATGGTCCGAGGACCACGGGCGAGAAGATTGCAGGTGTACTCTTCTGGATGCTCTTCGGTGGCGTGGTGCTGTGGATGATATACTCTGCTCTTAAAAACCGCGCACAGGGACCCGATGGTGTACCGGGAGTCAACAGACCTGGCTGGGGTGGCGGCGGTGGTGGTGGATGGGGAGGCGGCTACAATGATGACAATGACGACCCTCCCCCACCATACTATCCAAACCGGCCCAATAACCCCAACAACCCCAAGTCTGGGTACGGAACCAACCAAGGCTGGCGCCCCGGCTTCTGGTCTGGTGCCGCAGGTGGCGCTGCAGCTGGATGGGCAGCAGGCCAATTTGCAAACAGAGGAAACAGGAGCAATCAAACCGGTGGTTGGAGAGATGGAAACGGCAGTGGAAGTCGCTGGAATAATGGCGGAGAAGGAAACTCGAGGAGTTCATCTGGTGATAGCTTCTCAAGTACAAGACATGAGAGTACTGGGTTTGGCGGTACCTCGAGACGATGATCCGATCATGGTTAGGATGAGAGAGATATTTCACCTTGGTTCAAAATGATACCCCTACTATTCGAAAGTTTAACTGAATTACATCTATATATCTAAGTGCCCTTTACATTCACTCTACACACTGAATATAGTGTGGCTGCCAATTCCGTTGTCGGTGTTGTGGTCGATGCCATTTCTGGTGCCAACGTCCTTGACAGAGCCATGGAGTACTCAGTCCCCGTAATAGCCCTCGTCGCCGTCGGTGCTGTTGCTGTCGACATTGTCCATAGCCTGCGAGGCTGCAGTGCCAAATGTGTCAGTGTTCTCTTGGTGGTCGGTCTGAACAGCAATATCGCGTGAGCTCGATATGGGAGCACTGGACTTGTGCTGGGGAGGTAGCAATAACGTCCCGTCGTCACTATTTTCGCTATACTCTGATGAGCCTGAGTCGTAAAAGTCTATATCACCACTGGGTGACTCAGGCGTTTCGCTCAAGTCGGGAACGAGAACTTGACCGTAGGGGTTATTACGCTTGTTCTCTGGAAGTTGGCGTTCGGAGCTTGAGCGCGGGAGATCGATAACAGAGGCGATGGTGAACGTCGACTGGGTCCATAGCTCATAATGCGGTGCTGATGAAGGAGGTAATTATGACGTAGACTCGAGGATAGTGGAGCTACCGGTTGCCACAGTAGATATGAGGTCGACTGCAGACTTCTGCAGACCTTCAGTACTCTCTAAGAGAGCGCGAGGGTTGGCCAATATGGAATTGGGAACGTTCATCATAGCGGTCATGGAAGCGGGGTCAGCCTGGCGCTTTCGAGGCTCCCCATAAGGCGGTGAACGGCTTCGTTTGCGTTTGTCCATGTTGGGGTTGATAGTATCAAGGACATGTATGAGTTTCCATAAGGAATGACGAACAGTGGACAACCAGAGGGTCTAAGTGTGTATGAGGATGGAGGTGATGCCAAAGGCAAGGTGCGGACCATATATTTGATAGGTGCCCTGAGAGATGCGGTGAAGGGGCGAAGGAGTACAGCGATGAGACCTTTGAGCAAACTTTACCCCGAATCTGTGGCCTATGAGCCAGTGATGGTGCGTGCAATCAACCCTCGCCACGGGCGAGAGAAAGGTAAAATGTGAAACCCTGATGTCTTTCGGGACCGGCAGAATAATATGGGGTGTTTGGGATATATCTCAGCGCTACTGGAAACAGTATTTTAGAGCTCAAGGCTGCCTTGATGTATTCACATGTTCCGTTCAAGCGATGGGCTGTCTGGCCTTTGGTTCGCCAGCGACAGCGTCCAAAGAAGAGTATATTATTATTCCAAGAGTGCGGAACGGGACACCACCTAGAATTGTAAACGAAACATTCTTCTCTCCGAGGTCCAGACTTACCCAACTCAGACTGCTTGCGTGGAAGTTGCATAGTCAGTTATCACCTCCCCCCTCCTCGAAGGTAGGTAAGATTCAACTTAACGATGAGCGCAAAGATAGGTTGCTTATGGAATTGCAGGCGCAACATCTCTCGTCTCTTCCCTGGGCGACTCAACAAGATCCCAGATTACCCTTATGAAACCACCTAATGGTGACTTACAACGCGTGACTAACATGCTTGAGTGGGTCTCAAAAAGCCGATCAACGACCTCCTCAGCACACTATCCACTTGAATTCGTATCCGCTCCCGAGGTTCAATTCAATTAGGAAAAAATACGCCTAAACGTTCAGGCCCTTTCCTCCTTTCCGCAGTTCAAATTCGACCCATGTATGCTTCATGAAGGTTGAATCGCTCTTGACATAATCTTTGTTAACGATAAAAGACTCCACAAATCCAGAGGTTGACCAGGCGTGTATAACAAACACCGAGACTATCCAGAAGGCAAAAGACTTAGGAAAAACTCCATAACACGTATACTAGCTGCCGGTACGCGCTTAATAAGACATAGAGAAATCGTAGCCACTGAATATATTACTTGTTCTTTACTTGTTGGCTGTCAGCCTCGTCTGTGAGAATGATCTTGAGATGTGGTGTTGTTTCGCTCCATCAGGCCCCAGTTGCTTCCTTTGGCTTGGCTAGCGAGAGTAGGAGCGGCAGTAGGCGTGGCACTCTGTGCCTAGGCGATCAGAGATGCTACCAAATGAAGGCATGCCCGATATTTTCTTTCCGACTTTTCCCCTTTCGATGCACATTCCCAAGGCCCCCAAACTACGACTGCGTTGCCTGTACCCTTGTACCCATGTCCAGCAATGCTCCCGATCTCAATCTCAGGAGGTGTCGCATTGATTCTGTTTGCCTCGGACAATCTGACAATTCATGCTGATCACGCCCGAAAGCATATCAATAACTCCACATATGGCATGCGTCCGCGATGGCTTGCATGAGCGAGGCGTTATTCAGCTGAAGCACTCTGGCCTATTACTACTTCCAGATCCCCTTGTAGTCTTCAAACGTTGTTCTCCCATATTCACAGCTTCAAAACATTCCTAATCTTACTATCTGACCACCTACAGTCGAGAGCATGGCTGTTGACGAGGGCAATATCGCCACTGCAGCCTTGGCTATAGCTATAGCAGCTTTGATCATCGCAGCCAGTCAGTTTATATCGCAACTCTTCTCGACAGCAGATGGTTATCGTAGATGCCAGCCGTCAATCATTGGAGACTGGTTTCATTTGGTGGAGTTACCATTCAGGTGGTCAGTTTCTCAGGTTCTACACGGGTAGACAGATGCCAGACTTGGTAAGCTGACTCTAATAGGAGTTCCTTTAGGTTTGAGGGCAAAGTCACAACGCCTCATTTCACGATCGCGAGAATGCGAGATTCAACCATTAATGGCTCGTATCTCCGACATCCAGAGAAGGGACTACCCAGTTTTCCACAATCACTCTTCGTACGTAAAAAACAATATCTGGTCGATCCCGGGTTTCCAGTGCCACTTCTTGGTACTGAAATGTCACGAAATGGCACTTTCAGTAAGTCTTATGCTTCCAATTTTGATAGGTTTGGCGACAAATTCGATGCACGGTCCTGGGAGTCGCTAGAGGATACACCCACGTGAATGAACCTTCCGTGGGACATTCACAACCTCCAGGATTACTGCATTATATACAGTTTGACTATGGGTTACCCTAACCTACAGAACGCTTTAACGATACTCGGAAACTCCTACAACTTTCAAATGATAAGTATCAAGCTCAAAACTCGCTCGTGGGATTTCATGCCACCAGAAATCGTACGACCGGTTGCTAGCTCTACACTAGGCGATCTCATCACAATGGCACATCGTATGGGTATGAAATGGTCAGATTTCCGCCCTAGCGAAGGGAAAATAAGCTCTTTTGGCAATGGAAAAAGCTTCTCGACCTTATTGATTCAAGGCATGGGACTATTTGTTGAGTACAATACCATTAGGGATAGTGCCGAAATCTATGCCCATCGCATACCTGATGATCGGGTAGACCAAGTGAGTCTTGTTTAATGAGGAACTTTGGTATTATAGCTTACAAGTGTAAGATGGCATGTGGTATTCTGCCGGGTAATGAGTTACTTTGGGATAAATTCAATGAGCCACTACCAGTCAGGCATGATGATTTGGCAGCAGCAGATCAACTGAAGCGCATACTCTCAAGCTTAGAAATGCCAGATGAAGTGGAACAGACTCTACTGGCATGTCTTTCCCATCAGCACCCAGCCAGTAGGCTTCCTGGCCTTGCGGATATCCTCGGCCACTGGAATGAGTGGCTTCTTTGCCCCTTCGTGGAGACCAATGTGGTAGATAATCCATTTCCATTCTCTATAACGACAATGGGAGAAAGAGCAGAATCGCGAACAGTGTGGAGGTTAGCTCTCGAGAAGAAGAGAGTGTCCCTCTCTGCAAATTGTATGCAACTGTTGGAGTTCTACGAGATACGGGAAGAACTTGAGAAACGCGTGCAGCCAAGTTCCACCTCGACTGCAGAGAAGAAAACTTTGTTAACACCCCTTTTCGAGGGCATGTTTAATAGGACAACGGTGTTCTTCAAAGACCACGATTTCAGTTATTGGCTCTTAGTAAAGACCCACATCATTGTCAACTGCCGATCTTTCGAAAAAGCGCAAAACAATATTAGAGACGGATATGATAAGAAATGAGATATCATACCAGTCCCTGGATCCAACGAGCCGTACCACGGCGACCCTATTTTCATGGAGCGCGCTTATATCTACACTATAATATCCCCACATTTGTGGCTGTAGCAGAGATGGGAATGGAAGAGGAAGGATGTTCCTTAGATGGGCTTTGCCTCGAAGAAGCCTGGTGGATGATGATGATGCGTCTTCACGCATGGACTATGGGTCACAAATGGGTGGATAGAAAGGGTGTGAAGATACCGAGCGAGTACTACCAAAACCCAACTCGGGTTTGTATCTTGTAACGGAACAACTCTAACTAGGTTTCTGTGGCCTGCACGGTCTCTCAAAACGTATGCTTGAAACCAAGTTACCCAGGAAGAGGAATGCATGGTCTTTACTAGTCACGTAGTATACATTCCATTAATACATATCATGAATACTGTGGTAGAGAGATAAGTCCGATAGTCAGAAGAGTGCTCGCCAACCCGCAAGCCGTAGAAAGTAAAGCATGTTTGGTATGCATCTATTACATTGGTGAAGTCTGAAGATCCTAGTAAACCTAAGAGGCAGCAACTATATAGTCCGATGGGCCCGTGCCCATACATGTCACGTGATCATGTGTCACTTTCCCAACAAATGCTCGTGACATGGTTTTGGTGCCGTAACTCAGTCACTAAGTAGTCTTTAGTCATGGTAGATGCGCCATAACTAGGAGCTCAAAGGTATTCACGATGTACTGCCCTATGAGACTGTGAAAGGCAATTAGCATTCACTACCAAAGACCCAAAAAAGTGTGCCGGATCCAGAAAAGGAAAGGACAACATGCGACCGGGATGACAAGGCGGTTGTGAAGCTCGAATGATTTTGAGTCAATCCAAATGCTGACTATAAAACTCAAGATGGGAAGGCGCATGGACTGCACTGTCAACCTGGTGGGAATTAAGATGTAAGATTAGCTTGCTGCCTCCTCCCGAGGAGCAATTGTACGGAAAAATTAGGTTGCGACTCCAGAGCTCTTGGTTAAAGGTACAATGCGGGGATAGGTGGTGTGTATTGAGAGTGAAGGGACGGTGGCGGGAATCGAGCTGACAGACACTATTCTGAACTGGCAAAAAGAAATAGAAAACTGTAAGATGTATGCCTACTTGTGATTGATGGCGATGAATGGTGCTAGTGAAGAAGAGGGCGCCGAGGGTACAGGAACAAGGGAAGTAGGCGCGTTATCGCCATGACGTATGCCAGAGCGCAACTCGGCACGACGAGCCTGGAAATTCCCCAATCTCAAAATCGCGACTTCTAGCGTACAGAGGGATACAGCTTAGATACATCTTCTACAAGCTATCCGCAAAAGACGATTGATCCAGGCCAACAATGATACCCACGAAAAAGCGCCTTGAGAAAGAATACTACAGTCTCCGCCAGGCCCCACATCCAGGCTACATCGTCTCCCTCCTCAACAGCGACCTCTTCACTTGGCACGGTTCCCTCCAAGGCCTAAAAAAATCGCCCTACGAAGGCGGTACCTTCTCCTTCCACGTCCAATTCACCGAAGACTATCCCACAGAGCCACCAAAACTAAACTTCACAACCAAAATCTACCACCCAAATGTGGATGGGATATCGGGCGCCGTGAGCTGGAAGATGCTGGGGAGAGATTGGCACCATAATCATACCATGGAAAAAGTACTTCTGAGTTTGAGGATGTTGCTCGATCATCCGGAATTGGAAAGTGCGGTGGAAGTTGGCTTGGCGAATGAGTTTGCGAATCGGAGGGAGGCGTATCTGAATCATGCAAAGGGGTGGACGGAGAGGTGTGCGATGCCAAATTCGGTGTCTACTGAGTTTACGTAAATGTATGCGGTGGACTTGACGCGGCTGGCTCCTGTGCACTTGCATCTGCACACTTCATGTTGCACACTTTTGTCTGGAGCCACCTTACGATTTTGCTATCGTAAATCTAATATTAATTGCATGCTACATATACCGACACGGTCTTTATTGAATACGAGCTCTGGTAGAGCCACCGGAATGGGAGGAACACTATTTTTGTGAACGCGCTATCTTCCAGTAGGAATATTGCGTCGTTGTAGCGGCATACCTGCTAGATGGAATGACTAACGACTTGAGACCTTAACCGGAGCCCATAATTCTAGATCAAGCTCCTAGTGAGGGACACTATTTTCCTTTGCGTAGCATATTCAACGATATTCATCCCGAGCTATCAATACCGAAACGCCTCTTGTAAGCTGGCAGCGCTTGGTCATAAGCGCGCTCCCGCTTCTGCATTAACTCTGGGGGCGTCTCTTGTACGAGTACGGAATCATTCTCGGGGTCTCGAGCCTCCTGCTGTTGGTAGTAAACTTCGTCAACTGTGTGCTTATCTCTGCGTTCCTCATAATCCACGTATTCTTCAAGAGGCGTTTGGGGTACTTGAACTGAACCGTGCTCTGACTGATACTCCGGGTTCTGCAAGCGTCGTATGAAGTCTCTCCGCTGCGAGTAGTTATTCGTAGCCTGATTCAAGCTCTCCCCAGAACATTCCGAGTCTTCGCCATCATCCATGTCGTCAACATTCATACCTGGTGCGGCTAACTTCACAAGCGAAATTTGGTGCCCAGAGCTCTCCAGTATGACGCTCGCTTGAGATGGCTGCAGTTCGCGATGGATGAGCTGACCTCCTGATTGAAGATGCGGTGTAGGAGCTTTGTCTTTACTTGATGAAAGCTTCACTTGGCTTGCACATTGGGCTGACTCATGATCCTCTATTATGGACGGCAGTGGGGTGTTGGGACGCCGAAACTGCGAACTTGCGTCACCAAAATGGCGCGAGGTCGTAACATAGCTTGATGTTTTGTTGGACATACCAGCAGCAGGCAAGGGACTGATGATGCGTTCGACTAGTTGAATGTTCTTTTTGCGGGGTTTCCAGGCGGCAATGGTCCGTGCATACACCTTCTTGGTGTCTTCGGCGTACGAAGAGAACCAGGGATGTACAAGAGCGATTGATGCAGTCATACGGTCTTCCTCTTTCAAGACTAGAAGATTCTTGATGAAATGCTTGGGGAGATCACCGACTACGCCCCAATATGGATGGTGGTCCTCATCCAGCACCCTCAGATCACAAACGGCTGCAAGGCCAACAATTACGTCTTTGGGGTTTGTGTGGTACTCGGGATGGGAACGGTCAACAAAGAGGGCCTCCCCCGTTAACAGGATAGCGGTGATGGAGCCGATAGACCACATGTCAACACTCTTTGAGTAACCACCGTCAGATGGAATGGCACGGTTCAGTCGGTAGATCTCGGGCGCGGTGTATTCGAAAGTTCCAACCACAGAGAACATTCGTTGATACTTTTTGGACTGCGAGGAACTTGGTTTAGCACCAGGTAGAAATCTAGCAGCGCCAAAGTCACTGATGACGACACGAGCATCTTCTTCAAACGAGGTCATTAAGATGTTGTCAGGCTTAAGGTCGCGGTGTGCGATACCTTGGCCGTGAAGATATTCGACACCTTTGAGGATTTGATGCACAACAGTCGCCGCCTGTGTTCCATCAAGCTTGCCGCCCTTGAAGTTGATGAAAGAAAACAAATCACCGCCTGTAGCAAGCTCTAGGAAAATGTAGATAGTGTTTGGGCTCCAGAAGACTTTCTCCAGAGCAATGACGTTCGGATGAGTGAGATCTTTGAGTATGTCGAACTCGCGAAAACAGCTGGTAACTCTCGTGGGCCATCGATTCTTAGTCTGACGCTCACGCTCTTGCTGTCCGCCAGTAGGTAGGAGCAGGTTTTGTACGGCTATGTTGTTGTACAATTTGTCTATTCGAATGATTTTGCATGCGAGTTGTCGCTGGGTGTCCTGTTTGATGCCAACAAGCACCTTTCCATACCCGCCCTCGCCGAGGAGACGACCAGTGATAAGAAAGCGCGATGCAAACGTCTGCCTCTCTTTTTCTTGCGTGGTCGTGAGACTCATCCGCTTCAGAGACCTTCTAGCTCGGTAAATTAATGTGACGGTGTCTGAGATACTGATTTCGTCCCCATCTTCTAATAAGAAAGTGCCATTGCGACCCATCAGGATCCCGGGACCTCGCGACGCGGTACACTCTGAATTCTTCTTCTTCAGATAGGTACCGTTGGCAGAGAGATCGGTCGCATACACAAACGGGGCGATAGTGGAATCCGGGTCTTCATCGTAGAGAATGCAGTGTATGCGTAGATGCACTCGTGAAATAGTGAGGTCCTCGTACCAGGCATAACGACTGGTGGTGAGGTCAGAACAAGCTCACATCACGGCGAAGGATACACTGCTCTCACCAGAGCTCTGTATCTCTCCCCAGGTAGAACTGCTCGTTTCCGCACACTTCAATGCTGCTGCCGTGGGTGCCTGCATATGTCAGTCTGAGATCACGGGTCGACGATCTTCAGTCTACCATATGTATCTTGGCCTGCAATTCGAATCTGTAAATATGCCGTGACCTCCCCTTCCATCCTACAAGACTACCTCGTTGGTAAGATCACTGATGTAGAATGAGCGAGTGAGGGATGACACAGGGAAGGTGACGCGACGCGTATCGAGTCCTTGGCGTCGTTCCACGGCTGAGGCGCCAAGCCACTTTCGTTAAGCGAGCCCCGCACCCACCTAGTTATTTCGTGAGCTCTCCTGGAACTCTTGCTTCCTCACCCACGACACTCATCTCTTCAGCAATGTAAGTTATTCTGCACGGCTCCCAATGAATATGCCTTGCGACACTCTGATAAGCACTGGTTGTGCTTATTGGGGTCCTCTGCGCTTCCTGCCAACTCCATGGAATGCAATTGCAGCCGCTGACCTCACCTGACAGCCGCCGACAAGATGAGAGCCAAATGGAGGAAGAAGCGCGTTCGACGTCTCAAGCGCAAGAGAAGAAAGACTAGGGCTCGCTCGTAAGTTATCCCGTATTGTTGTTGCCATTGAAACCGAGTCTAACATACGTCTAGCAAATAAACTACTCGCCCCTCAATCACAGTACCCACCACCTCAACTCTGAACGATAACGATCAATGAACGACGTTTTCCACGCACGACCCTCTGACCGGCTCGCACCAAACTTGTCCAACACGCACTCCGACCTCAAGTTACGTCATATGGCGGATTGCGACATGCGAGCTTCAACTACCATTTCCGAGGGTGACGACTGTGCGGGGTTGCGGAACGCGATGGATGCTGGTCAATTGCTGAACAAGCACATTGGGGTTCTTCGGGGGTTTCTTTGAACATGCGATCCGACGGTCACTCTAACACCGGCTCGCTACCTCTTCTGGGGGCTTGCCTTTGACTGATACGTCGCCATGTGGACATGCGATAACGGAATCAAAAATGCTTCACGACAATTGCCTACTTGCTATGTGATGTGATGCAACTGATGTCAATCTTTGTGCGTGTGGGCGATGACGCAATGTGGTCACGCTAATTGCCTTAACCGACAATGGGACATGGGTGCTTCTCACACCACCTCATGACAAGACCAGGTGTTGACCAGACAGCTACTTGCGGGGTGCTGTCATGCACTCCTCAAGATCAGCATTGCGTCACTCAACGCGCCCCGGCAAATCATTCCGGCTCCTCTCCAGATATCTAAAGGCCCCGGTTTTTGAACCACGCCAGATCATGAGATAGATCAGGAGACAGAATTAGCATACGACTTTGAAGAAACGACTGCATTAAGAAAGAAGACTACCCAAGAAAATAAGCCCGAAGATATATAAATACCCGAGTGTGAACCACAGCAGTTAGGGGGGTGAACTGGCTGCCATGAACCTTATCACTATACATCTCGACATGCTCTTAGAGACTGAACTCCCACGTAATTATGTGACCGTTTAAACTAACGCATCAATAGAACTCCCATCTTTCTCACTCTCCCGTTTCTCATGACGCGCCTGATGCACCTCGTGGAAGACATGAACGCCACTACCGACGCTGGCTCGTCCACCAGACGATGTTCCATGCGCAGCCCAAGCTTGGGCGTGTACGCCTGGTGAAGGCGAGGGTGGTGCTGTAGCTGGCGATCTGTTCGCATCGGGAGCCATTATGGTTATGAAGTTGCGGTGGGAGAAGAAGGGCAGGATAGGGCTACTCAGATACGGGGTAGCAAACCAGCGTTTGAAGAACGAAGGACGCTTGTCCGGTGAAGCTAAGTCGTGCTGCTTCTGGCGCACCAGCGTGTCCTCGGTAGTTGTGTTCTGCAAGTGCGAGATGGCGTCTAGAGCAATGGAGCCGTTGCGCGTAGAAGAACTAAACGTATCTCTTGTCTCATCTGTCTTTGACGACGACGAGAGCATACTCTTTGCCTTGGTCGAAACGTTCTCTGTCCAGGACCTCGCCGCGATAAAACTATTCGGCGTGCGTGACCCATGCTGACTCTCTTCGTACAAACTGGGCCAAATCTTGCCCGCGCCGACAGAAACAAGCATTCTCTTGTAGAGATTATGCGCATCGACGCCGGTACCGAACAAGGCAAAGATGACAAAGCCGGTGACGATTTGAATCCACTTGTCCATTTGGACTTTGCCATGCACGGGGATGCGGATGATGGTATTGAATCTGGTGGGATCGTGAATCGTGGACCATGAGTAAGGGTCCTTGACTACGAGACAGACTTGGACGAGGAGGTAGAAGGAGTAGACGAGATAGATGAGAATGACGACCATGCTGAGGATGAAGAGGCGGACGAAGCGCGAGGTAGTTGTATTGCGTGCTGAGACTAGACGGTGAAAGTCTCGTCTGTAACGGTACAGGCGGTAGACTAAGAGGGCTGTGGTGGTGTCAGAAGTGAACTTGGAGAAGAAGAAAGGGGGGAATGGTACGTACCTGCCCAGTAAGAGGCGACGCACATGGCTATGGGTGCCCAGATGAAGATTATCGCTATGCTCGGCCAGGATGTGTCGTAGGTGGCTATGCAGCCTACGATGCCGTAGATCATGTAGCGGGTTGGCTGGATAACGTAGTACACAATCATCAGAAGTAGTGGAGCACCCCAACACCACACTGCTTCCCAAATCCTCTCTTTAGTCTTGCTAGTCCGGCTGCTCGATACAGTAATGTTGCTCGTGTCCATGACCGTAGCCAATTTGCGCACAATGAGGGCGGAAGAGACGGCGAGGCCTACACCGCAGCCCACTTGGAGGCGCACTTGGATGTCACACCAGACGCTGCCGTCCCACCAGTCGATGAGGTTGTCGCGGGGCCAGATGAGCGGGTTGATGGAGTTGAAGAAGTTGAGCAGGATGATCCAGAGGATGAAGGAGCCCATGGCTACGTTAGACTGTTGGAGATGCCAGACCACAGGTGGAATGCAGATGATCCATGATATGAAGGCGAGCACAGGAAATACCACGGCGGATGTGTAGAGAGGGGCATTCATTACACCTGCTTGTACATAGGCGTCGATATCTATGACATCGGTGCCCATCTTATCGAGGTTGATGGACCGAGTGGGAAGAGATTGTGGTAGTGAAATTGGGCGTTGTGGTGGTACACTCTTTGGTACTGCTCAACCAGTTGTAGCCGTTACACTGGGTATTTGAATCTTTGTTCGGTTTGTTTTTGGGATGCTGTCTCCTAAGTGGATGGTCAGGCGACGTCAAAGAGTAGAGATATAGGAAAGATGGTATTAGGCAAGAGTAAGTGAAGCAAAAGAAATTGTAATGAACGGATATCGGTATAGACGGTTGCCTCCATGATTACGGTATTGAAACGGCATATATTGAAATCCCAATAGAACTCGTGTGTCTCAAGCTTCAATACTGCTGAATAGAAGCTTCTGATTGACTTACATTCACTTGAGTGGTGAAATCCGGTCGCTCCACTTGACATTCATCTTAAGTAGACGTACTCGCCGAGATCAATCACAGTCTTTCTGAAACGAGCTGAGCGGTCGCCCAGACTCGGCACTGCCTAGTGCTCGCGATAGTTGGTTGCGGCGTTGCTGGTTGTGGTGAGGGTACTGAGACTCACGCCAAACCGCATTTGGGTCTGAATAGAAAAATGACGATGCCAAACGAGGTCTGAATAGAAATCCGATGCGACGCAAACAGAAACATGACTGTGATGATATATCAGAGCACCACAGCGAACACGGCGTGGAAAACGTGTTGGGTCTCCGCACGTGCGGGTAGGTGCAGGTCGGGTTGTACAATGGCATTTATCCAGATTGTCCCGGCCCCAGCTTCTCCTACACCTGTCAAGGTCAATGTTGCTTGTTGGTGGATATGTCATGCGAATATCTACTTGCATAGAGATCTTCAAAGGTACGCCTACTGGGGCGGGAACGACTCAACGGCAGGTGGGTTGCTGCGGGAGGAACCGCGGGCGAAAAAGCGATGGGGCGTATAACATGCAGCGGGTGGCAACTGACCTTCGTTCACTTCCCGTTCTGGGGTGCGCTCCGTCGACTCCTTGTTGCAAGCAGTAGGGCCATGCAGTGATAAGAATGCGGCATGGTTGCCACAGCCTGGGCGCTAGAGATAACGACGACATGCTCATGATCATCTCAGTGCATGTAAAAAGATAAGGATGTTCAGTCTGCCTTGCTCATCAAGTAAGCAGCGTGTGCGGGGAATGAAGAAGTTCGGGAAGGGATGCATCTCTACAATTGTCCCAATCGGGAAGCAAGTGACGTAATGGCCAATCGATAGTTCCGAGGCGTCGTCAACTACGGCACACGACCGTCATGTTCGCAAAAAGTACGGGTCATTGGAACCATAGCAATGCATTTCCAGCCACTGCGATTACTGCGACACAGTCATCTGCATCTCTGCCACGTCGCTCCTTCTTGAGTTGAGATTCTAGGCATCCGCGACACGTCGGTCCACGTTGCACTCATTTGCCTCGACTTTCTCCGCAATGGAGGCCGCGTCTGTTGAAGGCCATGCGCCGCTACACCCGCAGCTACGCCAGCGAATGTTGAACCGCGCAGCAACCGTCGCTGAGGGTGCGCTATCCTCTACATCCCCTACAGCCATGCCCCGACGCCGCAGTTCCGTCGTGTCCAATCTCTCAGATACGCGCTATTCCTTGGGATCCTCGACCGACAACCTATTAAGAGTGGGAAAAAATGATATGGATATGCATGCGTCATTGGACGAGCCTTCGCGATGGATCGCGCTGCCCGTTTTCGCGGCTGTCGTTCCTGCAATCATTGGGCTGACGGTAGAGAATGGCGCTGCCATTGCGACGGATGTCTTCATTCTAGTGCTAGCAGGCTGGTTCCTGCACTGGAGTGTGAGAGTCCCATGGTGAGCTAGATTAGACAACGTCAAAGCTAGTCGCTGACAGATACAGGGACTGGTACCACGATGCCCAGCAAAGACTGTACGTGAACGACCAGGTGGAGGACACATACGAAGAGGATACGATTCTTGAAGAAGACGGAGAAGACGATGAGGATCTATCTGAGACCCAGGTAGACGTGTCAAGCGAGCCAAGGTCGGGCAACAATGTTTCCACTACATCGACAGCGCAGAAGGAGGCTCGGGACGCACTGAAGCGAACAGAGCTTTTCGCCTTCGCTGGATGTTTCCTAGGCCCACTGCTTGGTGCACTTCTAATGCACACCATACGTGGACAACTCATGCGCGCCGAAGGCATAGCCTCCGACGCCAACCTCAGCATCTTCCTCCTCTGTGCCGAGATACCCCCCATGAACCGGCTCATCAAGATGCGCACCCAGCGAATCCTCCACCTCCAACGCATCTTTCGCGAAGCACCACGAGAGCCTATCCGTACCCTAGATGCACAACAGCTATCGCAGCGCCTTTCCGAGCTAGAAGGTCGCCTCGACGGTGTCCAAACTCCCAACCCAAACAACAACATCCACGAAGCCGACTTTGAAAAAATCACCGCCGAAGTCCGACAGACTACGCAAATCCAACTCGATGGCCTCACTCGTGCAGTTAGGCGCTACGAGAAACGCCACATGGTGCAATCCCTTCAGATCGAAGCGCGCTTTCAGGACTTGGAATCTAGACTCAAAGACGCCCTTGCTCTGGCCGCTGCTGCTGCACGGACGGGGCAACGACCTGGTCTTATTTCAAAGACGCTGAGCTGGATCGTGGGAACTGTCAGTTATACGTTGCAGACGGGTTGGGATATCGTCATGTATCCTTTTCGCACGGCCGCTGTGGCGTTTGGTGTGGCTAAGAGTATGTTTGTGAGGGATGAGCGACAGGGAAGACGAAGGGGGAAGGGTGTGCAGCAAGGGGGTGGGTACACGGCTTTGTCGTCGAGTCGGATGCAGGGGAAGTTGGGCAAGTAATGTTGTTGGTCGGGGCTATCATTACTCCTTTTTTTTAATTCGCAGACTGGTATCTTTTTCCCTTTGTTTACTTTCCCAGTGCGAAGTCGCACATCTATCTTTTCTATGTACTTCACAAGCTGCGTTCGGAACAACGCTGATGGTCTCGGAATTCGGAGTCACCATGATGTACTTTAAGTTCCGAAAATCGGGTTCAGATTCCCAATCTAGTATCCCGCAATAAATGCAATGCAGGTACCTTACTACATACCTACCTCCCGTCCGCTAATTCGGAGATAACAATCACATGGGGTGGTTCGATGGGGGTATGATGACTACATGTAGGAAAGAGCCCATGTATCCAGCTCCCATAAAGTTGACGATGTAACCCCACCCCCACTATCAACAGCTATCAGCCTTCCATCATCAACCATCGTCGTCTTCAACCCAACGTTTATCTCCCAACTCAAATTTGATTATACTGAGAAGAAAGTTTGACAATTTGGAACCCCCTTGTTTGCTGCATAAAAAAAGTATAAGGAAAAAGAGATAGTTATTACACAGCACAATGGCGCCGCCACCTCTGAAATCCGATCTCACAATCGACGCCTCCAAATTCGATCGCAGCACCGTTGACAAACAGACATTGGAGTTTAACGAGAAATTAATCAAGATCTGGGCTGATGGACCTAGGTGGTATGAGGTAAATACTCCTTCTATCTCCTTCCTGCTCTGCCCTCCCCCCACCATCAGCACCAAACTAACCCACCCCAAGGTCGGCGCAGCAGCATACCGCCAGATGCGCTGGGAAGGCAAGACGCCCCTTCCTAAACCCATAGTTCTGCCTGAGGGTACAAATGGCGCTCTTCCCTCGCGAGACGCAGGAAGAGAAATTCCGTATCGCGTTTTCAAGCCTGCTGGGGGGAAGAGTAGGGGAATTCATATGCATATTCATGGTGGGGGGTGGGTGTTGATGAGTGAGGCTTAGTATGTGGATTTTCTCTCTTTTGTTTGTTTGGGATTGTGTGATGAAGATGAAGTAGGGACTGACTAACGTGTCGTAGCCAGGACCCGTATCTAAAGTACATGGCCGACCATTTCGAGGTTACGGTTGTGTCGATTGGATATCGTCTTGCGCCTGAGGATCCATGGCCTGCGGGTGCAGAAGACTGCTACGATGCTGCCGAGTGGCTGGTTAAGAATGGGCCGAGTGTTTTTGGCGGGGAGCTCATGTTTACTGGCGGCGAGGTTCGTGTCCCCTTTCCCTTCGTCTCCGCAATGCATACTGATCTTCTCAAGTCCGCCGGTGGCCATCTCGCCTGTCTAGTCGCTTTTCACCTCCTAGAAACCATGCCAGACTTTGCTTTCAAGGGTCTACTGTTGCACTTTGGTTGCTACGACATGTCAAGTTTCCTGCCGCATGTCCTGCATCATGAGACTCATCTTGTCATTGATCATGACGTGATGAAATCCTATATTGACGCGCTGCTCCCCAATACCACGGAAGCCCAGCGTCGCGATCCGTCGATAAGTCCGTTCTGGGCTGATTTGCGGGGGAAGAAGTTGCCGCCGGCGCTGTTTACGTGCGGAAGTGAGGATCCGTTGTTGGATGATAGCGTCATGATGGGCAGTAAGTGGGCCATGTGGGGGAACGAGAGCGTGGTCAAGATTTACCATGGTGCGCCTCATGGCTTTATTGGGTTTCCGCCGGGGACTATCAAGGCGGTACAGGAGGTGTTGGATGATACAGAGGCGTTTGTTCGGGAGAAGATAGGGGAGTAAAGTGAGGTGTATTCGTCAAGCATATGTAAGAGGGTGGTCTTCCATCAGTTGTATTACCTACGACTACGCCAGATAGAGCATTGCATTTTTCTTCACCGCCACTCCTCTCTTAACATGGCGCATCGACTTGAACTGACCGGCTGTAGGATGAGTACCGCGACTTCAACCCACTAGGAACATCCGAACTAATTGGGAAAGGCTCTAGCGTTGTGCTACTGAGACCTGTAATTTGTACTTGGTAGCGAGGTGCATCAAAGGAGAAAAAATTGCTTATGTGACTTCCACCTTGACAACAAAGTTTCCACGCCTAAATGTCCCTAGGGAGACCCATATATGGGCGTTAAACAACTATCAAATCAAAACAAAAGTTTCCATGCCTACCCGTGCGGGATGGTCAGGATGGAGTACATCAAGCGATTTTATCGACTCTTCTAGAGCCTGGAAGCAATTCTCCAGCCTAGACACTGATCTCTTGTCTTCCCTGCTAAGGACCATTGACTGGTCGTACACCCGAAGACACTCACAACAATGAAGCGACTGAAGAATTTAATAGAAAGATGTGCATGGCAGTTTTTGATGTACTATGGCCATTCCTGGGGTATTGCTGTGACCAGCAAGGCAGGGACGTTTTTGGTGTACCATGGACGTTCCTGGGTATTGCTGCGACCAGCAAGGTAAAACCGCTAGTGAATTACATCTAGCGGTGCGGAACGGTGATTTTCTACATAAGGAATCTTGAAACCCAAACCCAAACCTCAAGGCCACGAGCAATTAGCAGGTGGTAGTTCTGTCAGATGCCGAAGGTTGGATGGCAATTCTGTCCACATTGAATCATTTTAATGTCCAGGAGAGTAAATGTGGTAGTGGCGGAGACCAGCCCAGTAACTCCGGCTATCGAAGATGAGGTCTGGGTGCATGAGCGATATGCCACCACTGCCCGGTTGTCGCCAGGCACCTTCCCAGTAATTACCAGGCTTTAGCAGGGCACTAGTGCGCTTTAGCCATGCGGAAAGCTCATAACCCCTCCAGTATGGATGTTCTGAGTTAGGCACAAATCCCTTGCTCTCATTTGCGCTAAATGACCACCCAAACTGCTGGCGATAATTTAGGTTAGGTCCTGATGCAGTAGCGACTATTCCTTGGTGGTATCCTAAATGTATCTTATAGAGAGCAAGCGTCGATTCCTTTTAGTAAATCAATTCCTTAGCACGTTGTATTATAGTCTTGCTTTCAATTACTGCCGAAGCCATTGCGTTAGTTTTGCGGTGCTCGTGTGCTTTAGCTTTGTAAGCCTTGATAGTATTTAGTGAATCTTCGAACCCTTGTGGATCACAATACCCCCCTCCTGATCGAAGGGTGTCGACTGTGGTTTTGATCTTAGTAGTAGCATCGGATATCTTGTGATAAATCTTTTTGGTGTTGGTAAGGTGGGCAGATGCGTTCTCTAATATTTTATAGGACTTCTTTATATTCTCTTTAATGGTAATCTGAGAGCGGAGATCTTCTGTGGCAACATGGAGCTGATCTTTTAAGTCGTCGACCTAGGCCGATAGCATGCGAGCGGTATGGATAGTGGCGTCAATTTTGGCATCGGCCTATGTGCCCCACGCTCTGGCACGACTGAGGACTAGAAGGATAGCATTGACATACTTCTTGAGGAGTACTATCTCTTGTCTGCGCTTGGCTCCGTTATCTCTGTCGAGCTGAGAAAGGTTAAAGTAGCCCTAGAAACTCTTCTGGTCTGTAGGTGGCGGCTTCGGTGGCTCGTCATCTCGTCCAGGTATGGCAATGGTGATAGGAGGACTATGTTCTGTGAATTGTCAGTGTATGCAAAGTCTCGACTTTATTACTCGTATTGCACTTTCGTATTTATCGTCGACCGAATAAGACCTCTTAGCATTGTTTAGACTGGGTTCCCTTCTGTTTGACGAATCGGCGGCAGTGGCAGCAGTGGCAGCACTGGCAGTAGTGGCAGCAGGCGCATCTACTGCTTTAATTATGCGTATTGTAAGCTCTGATGGCCGCATTGTGTCTGCCATTTTGTTTATAGGGGTGTAGAGCTTTGTGGTATTCTTTTGCGGAGGTGGGATGGCTAGGGGAGCACAAAGTCGTGTGTTAGCGTGGCAAAGTTTGCTACCTGGTTTGAAGGTGAAAGTGAAAAGTGGGCTTATTGCGCTTTACTGAGTATCGAGATACTTTAAGAACCACGTGCAGGTTGTTAGAGAAGTAAGCACATGTTCTATAACGACTTAACACGTCTATTAAAATTGAGATGAACACTATTGTTGCTGCTACAGTGACACTGTCACATGACGATGTGAGCTTAGTCAGAGAGATAAGGATCGGTTAGGAAGTCGCGATGTAGGCCACACGTCGTTTCCTCGCTTCCTTTAGAGTTTTCACTTACTAAACATCTGCATTATTGCAATTTCCTAAACGGCATGGGGGGTAATTCACCTATAGTCAGCGACGTGCCTAAAAGCAACGTGCCTCACAGCACTGAAGCTGTGCCCAGCTCGCTTGCCGCTTCTTCCTGGAGACCTTATAAAGGAGATGTCCCCCTTTCACATAGCTATGCCGTCAGTGAACGCAGCCACACGTTCCTAGAGAAGGGGAAGGCACCTATGCCTCTATCCGAAGAAGAATATGCATTTAGCGAAGACAATACTACTAGATAAATATGCCTCTATCTAAGACGACGGCATGCTACTTCCTCCTGACGTAATCGATACACCAACTAGGAGCACTGGTGTTTTTAAGCGGCTACGTCTTCTAGACCGTCTTCGCCTGCTAAATGCAAGAAACTAGGAGCACTGGTGTTTTTAAGCGGCTACGTCTTCTGGACCGTCTTCGCCTGCTAAATGCAAGAAACTAGTCGATAGATGCCGACGAAGAGCCTACTGTGCGGTTAGTTGGGAGTTAAAGCTTTGGAGAAAGTTCTCAACAGAGCGTTAGGAGCACAAACTACTTTTAAGGCAATCTCCAGCAGGAAGCTGTTAGACGTTTGTACTCTAAAAGGAAAGCTCCTGACGGAACTTTGCTACTACTCTAAAGGGCCCTCGAGGCGACTCCCAGCAGATGCAAGATGACCTTGAGATTCAAAGACAACCTAGGGTTTCGGGTCTGGATCACGGAGAGCCCTCACAGCTACGGCAGTTCACTTCAGAGTCTGCGTATACTTCAGAGTCTGCCCAAATGGATACCCAAGTGGGTGCCGATGCCCAGAGCGATGCCGAGATAGTAGAACGCGAAACACAAATGCTCCAGTCATTTAATCCCAACTTAGAAGATCGCATGCGATACGACTATGCGTTGGAACACACATGCGTTGCTGCTGCAAAGTTGACACGACTGCATGCCGAAAAGCTCTCCCATCGGCTTGTTAGCTTGGTCCACGATTTTAAGTGGCTTTTGTGTGTGCGGAACATACTCTGGAGCATGCCAAGAGAGCTTTTGGAGACTCTAGTGAGCAGCAACATTGCCTTGGAAGCTGCCAATGCCGAATCGACTGTTTGGCGTCTATATATGGACGAGGCGACGGAGTGGATGCACACCGCAAACACGGTCCAGGCGCCTTTGATTTACTCGATATTTCTTGCCGCCACAGGAACTGGCCGTGTCAAGGGGTCGTCGCCAACTGCCCGTGAATGGCGGGAAGTTATCCTGTTGTTGCGATTATACGTGTCCATGAACGTATCCAGCCACGAAACTGCCTTTGCCATCGACAATGCCTTCCGGAGGCACTCTGAAATATATGACATCCAGAACTCTCGGCCTTACTATCTCTGCCGCGAGCGTGGACTGCTGGTATTGGGTCGGAAGGAAGCTGTGCTTGTATTTGCCGTTCTCTTGAGGTACGCATCAACAAGTTGCCATCTACTGGAGAAGACGAGCCATTGCAACATCCGCTCCAATACATCGGCTATACAAAGTCCTGGTCTAGTCGCTGGAAGAATCATCAGGCTGGAGAATATTGCTTCCTTCTTCATCTCGTGCATGGTGCCTTGCAGTTCGCATACCCAGGAGTGTTTTCCTTGCAAGAGTTCCCTTTGTGCTTCTTAGCAGAAGCAGCAGAGGCGAAACTTGGGGAGCTCGTTTTGACCATGATGAGCGACAGCTTCTCTGCCACCGGGGTTGAACAACAGCAGTGCCGATACCATTACAGCGGAGGTCTGGGCACAATGCGAACAAATCAGAATAGACAGTGAACATTGGGATGAGAATATGGCCAAGGATGTAGCGATCCTGCGAGCCGAGAAGCAAAACCCAGTGGATGGGGGGTCTGCCGGTAAGCTGGGTGAGTCTCAACAAGCCCGACTTCAGGCTATGCGTCAAAAGCTGGAGGCTCTTCAAATCGAGGTAGCTGCCAAGAAACTCGAAAGGAAAAACCGCTTAGCGGCTATACATTATAATTTGGAGACCATTACGAACCCGGAGTTGCAGGAAGTGTGTGCGGAAGCGCTAGAAATGATGAAGAAGTCTATGCCATAGCAAAGCCACAGCAAAGCCATATGTATTGTGGTTTGTTAGATTAGATAGAAGTTAGCTGATGTGCGTTCAGCGGCTACAGCGAAGACATCCTATGGAGACATCTAACATGACATCCAGATAGAATGAATCTGTGTTTCCTTCTTCCCATGAGCGATTTGATTGATACAAGCAGCGCCGGCCCAAAGTATGCGGTCTCGATCCATGGGTGTGTGTAACGTAGTCGACGCAGTGCTGTGTCAATGGCAAGGCGGAGGAGCGAGGCTTGTCTAATGATGCACTAGGCGTTGTGAGTCTCTTGACTGCATCATGTATGAGCGTGACCGAGGCATCTTCACAAACGATTCGACACGTCAGTAGGATACTGTACTCAGTCCTGCCGACGCCCACAAACAGCGAGGTGTTGAGGTGAAAGTACTAAGGAGGTCCAGCCCTGACTAGCGGAAGTATCCGTGCGATAGCCTGCAAAGCTCCGTCATACCGCCCGTACCGACAGCCTATCTCGCCCAACCGAGGACGCGCCAGGAAAAGTTACCGTTTCCTTGAACAAACACCATGGCCCGGTAATACAATCGTAAAAAGTACCATGACAGACAACGAGAGCCCCGAGAGGCGGCGACCCCGCAGAATGAGCGCCATGTACCGCCGTGGCTCCCACATCAGCGAGTAGGTGCGACAGGCCAGGTCAGCTCGACGCGCGACTAATGACTTCAGGGCAAGCTTCATGGAAGACGTCGAGATGGCGCAAGAAGAGGTATTCGAACTCGCGCCCATGGCTCCATCCCGCCCTTCCTACAACCCTCGGGGCAGGACACCTGGCCAGCAGCTGACGCCCAGAATCCAGGTCTTCTCCGGTCCCATGAGCGAGAGCATCCCCACGAGCGTATCCGGCTTCCGACACCGACGGTCAAGAGCAGACTCCAGCGCGAGTTTGACTAGTTTCGCCTACTACGATGAAGAGCAGGATTCAGATGGGGAGCTGGAAGACGAGGATAGCGCCATCCTGGAAGACGAAGAGAGTGTATACAACGGATACACCGTATCGGAGATTGAGGATCTCGAGGCTGGTGTATCGTCGCAGTCGTCGCCTTCACCGTCGCCATCGCGCCGGCCGTCGAATGGCAGCGGAATATCGTCTCACAGCAGGAAATCGTCTAATAGCAGGAAGTCTTCCGAGAGGCCGTTGCTGCGGAGACACTCTTCGACAGGCAGTATAGGCTCGGGCATCGACTGGAGGGGGCGCAGGTCCAATCAGAAGATTTACATCATGACTGAGGATCTCACCATTGTCATTGCCGGTTTCAAGACGTCGCCGTTTGGGTTTGCGCTGTATGCGCTACTGTGCGTTGGGACCTTTGGACTCGGCTGGCTCCTTTTCAGATGGCTGCCACGTTGGAGGGTTGCGATAATCGGGAAATCCACGCCGCTGAAAGAGTGCGACTGGATAGTGACAGAAAACCAGTGGGGAGAGTTTGCGGTACAGGACGTCAGCGTGCAAATCTACGGGCGGTCGCTGTCAACCGTATTCGGCGACCCAGAAAAGGGACGACCGAGGGATTGGGATGAAGACGACGACCCGTTAATCGGAGAACTGCGATGCTTGGACTACCGCTACATTCGCTTCGTCTACCACCCCATCAAGGATAAGTTTGTGCTGGCGAATACCTGGAAGGATCCCACCTGGACCGAAGTCTCCGCTCTACGAGAGGGTCTCGACAACGACGAGCGCGATTATCGCGAACTAGTCTTTGGAAAGAACTTGATTGACATTGCCGAGAAGACCATTGGCCAGCTTCTCGTTGATGAGGTCTTCCACCCCTTCTACGTCTTTCAAATCGCTAGTCTGATCCTTTGGTCCTTGGACGAGTACTACTACTACGCTTGCGCCATCTTCATCATCTCGGCTGTCAGTATTGTCACGACGTTGATCGAGACAAAGACTTCGATGAAGCGACTTCGCGAAGTGTCCAAGTTCGAATGCGACGTCCGAGTATTGCGCAGTGGATTTTGGACCCATGTCGATTCTGCCGAACTCGTGCCAGGAGATGTCTACGAGGTCACCGACCCTGCGCTTACGCAGTTCCCCTGCGACAGTCTGCTGCTCTCTGGAGACTGCATTGTCAATGAGAGTATGCTGACGGGCGAGTCTATCCCGGTTTCCAAGCTTCCCGTTACAAATCAGTCGCTGGACATGCTCGACCTCAGCGCCTCGGCTGTTCATCCAGAAGTCGCACGCCACATGCTTTTCAGCGGAACCAAGATCATCCGCGCTCGTAGACCGCACGAAGATCATGTTGACGATGAAGCCGCCGCACTGGCCATGGTTGTCCGTACCGGCTTCAACACGACAAAGGGCGCGTTAGTCCGATCGATGCTCTTCCCTAAGCCGTCAGGTTTCAAGTTCTACCGTGACTCTTTCCGATACATCTCTGTCATGGCTTTTATTGCCATGATTGGCTTTGTTGCATCGTTCATCAACTTTGTGCACCTAGGTCTTGCATGGCACTTGATCGTTGTGCGAGCTCTCGACTTGATCACCATTGTCGTCCCTCCTGCCCTTCCTGCCACACTCACCATCGGTACGAGCTTCGCTCTCTCACGTCTGAAGCAGAAGCAAATATTTTGCATCAGTCCGCAACGAGTCAACGTCGGTGGCAAGCTTGATGTCGTCTGCTTTGACAAGACTGGTACGCTCACCGAGGAAGGTCTTGATGTGTTGGGTGTTCGCGTAGTCGAGCGCCCCAGAAATAGGTTTAGTGAGCTTCTGCCAGATGCTTACGATATCCTCCCTGCATCCCAGCACGACCGTGACCCGACTGTGGAATACTTGGCACACAAAACTATCCTCTATACCATGGCTACATGTCATTCATTGCGCAAGATTGATGATGAGCTGGTGGGCGACCCACTGGATGTTAAAATGTTCGACTTTACTGGTTGGAGCTACGAGGAGGGTGACCAAAAGTCTGGCAGCTCCGACGACGATCCAGAGCAGAAGCTTTCGCCTTCGGTAGCCCGACCTCCACCAGGCCGAGAGTACGACGTGGATGATGTCGACGATGACACCAATAGGAAGCAAGTCGAGCTCGGTGTACTGAAGTGCTACGAATTCGTGTCTCAACTTCGGAGAGCCAGCGTCATCGTGCGGCAGTTTGGATCAAAAAGCGGACAGGTGTACGTCAAGGGCGCGCCTGAAGTCATGAAGGAGATATGTCGACCTGGAAGCTTCCCTACTGATTACGAAGAGCTACTGGCATTTTACACGCACCGCGGCTACCGCGTCATTGCCTGCGCTACAAAGACGATCCCCAAGCTCAACTGGCTCAAGACGCAACGTATGAAGCGCGAGGAGGCTGAGAGCGACCTCGACTTTGTCGGTTTTATCATCTTTGAGAACAAGCTCAAGGACAGCACAGCGCCAGTCATCGAAGAGCTCGAACGCGCCAACATCCGCAAGGTCATGTGCACAGGTGATAACATCCTCACCGCCATCAGCGTGGCTCGTGAGTGTGGTCTTATCAACAAGACCGCACACTGCTTTGTACCTCATTTTGAAGAGGGTGACTCTCGGACGGCTTTGTCGAAACTCTGCTGGGAAAGCGTGGACGATCCTGTCTTCAAGCTAGACGACAACACGCTCAAGCCTCTTCCACCGCCACCAGAAGCCGACGTCTCACTTCCCTATGACATCTCCAACCTCCGCAACTACAGCCTGGCAGTCAGCGGCGACGTCTTCCGCTGGATCGTCGACTTTGCCTCTGAAAACGTCTTACGCGAGATGCTCGTCTGTGGCCAAGTCTTCGCGCGCATGTCGCCCGACGAGAAGCACGAGCTCGTCGAAAAGCTCCAATCCATCGACTACTGTGTTGGTTTCTGTGGCGACGGCGCCAACGACTGCGGCGCCCTCAAAGCCGCCGATGTGGGCATCTCGCTCTCCGAGGCTGAAGCTTCAGTCGCCGCGCCTTTTACCTCCCGCCAATTTGACATCAGCTGCGTTCCGCAAGTGATTAAAGAAGGCCGCGCAGCCCTCGTCACAAGCTTCAGCTGTTTCAAATACATGTCTCTCTACAGCGCCATCCAATTCTGCTCAGTGTCCTTTCTCTACGCCTCTGCCAGCAACCTCGGCGACTTCCAATTCCTCTTCATCGACCTCCTGCTCATCCTACCTATTGCAATCTTCATGGGCTGGTCTGGCGCTTACCCCATCCTCAGCCGCAAACGCCCCACCGCTAACCTCGTCTCCCGCAAAGTGCTCACCCCGCTGCTCGGCCAGATGGTCCTTTGTATCTTGGTCCAGTACATTGCGTTCCACTTTGTCAAATTGCAGGACTGGTACCAGCCCCCTGTCATCGATCGCAACCACAGCAACAGCCTGAACTCCCAAAACACGGCACTTTTCTTGACGAGCTGCTTCCAGTACATTCTCTCTGCTGTTGTTCTTTCCGTTGGCAAACCATACAGAGAACCCATGTCCCGCAACTTGCCGTTCGTAACCACCATCTTTGTTACCCTGGCTATTACTCTGTACATGCTGTTCGACCCCGCTCAGTGGGTTATGAAGGCCATGGAACTCACGTGGATGGATGTTCCTTTCAAAGTTTTCATCTTGGCCCTAGGTCTAGGTAACTTTGCTGCGGCATATGTTTGTGAGAGAATTCTTTTTCCCGGGCTAAGCAAGTGGATTGGCGTTGCCAAGGTCAAGTTTGGTGGGAAGAGGGGCCAGAAGAAGAGGAAGGAAT
Source organism: Pyrenophora teres f. maculata (assembly GCA_014334815.1). NCBI lineage: Eukaryota > Fungi > Ascomycota > Dothideomycetes > Pleosporales > Pleosporaceae > Pyrenophora > Pyrenophora teres. The sequence continues at coordinate 1,574,635 of CP060570.1, forward strand.
ATAAAATTATTCTCGAGGGGATGATGATGTGAGGGGGAGAGTGGCAGCGGGTTTTTTATGAGGGTGAGGTGTGGGATGGACATCGGCGGTATAGAAAAGTTTGGGTGTTCAAAGGGTATATGCGTGTGTTTATGTGTGTATGTATGTATGTCTAGAATATGATACGGATGATACAGTAATGGCTGGAGATGTTTAGTGCATTATCAGATTCTTTTCGCGCAGGTTGTGAAGGTTAGTATTTACCAATATCCTCCATCTTGTATCACATCCGCAAGGCCTAGGTATCATGTATGAATCATCCGTACATGATTGCTGAGTAAGAGGTATACAGAGCGTTCCTTGCAGCTTTAGACAGTGTTCTTAAAAGCTTAAGTACGAAATTTGGACGAAAGGCTCTCTGCTCCAAACTCCATTTGGGTATCTGCGAAAGCGCCGTCTTAGTTGACTTCATCATTGCTAGTGGGTATATCAGTGTTTTTGTAGTATCAGTAGCTGTGTAGCGATGGTGTTCCATTATACCCACGTAGTTTCGGCGTCTTTTCATAACTTGTGTTTGATGGAACCACGCGCACGGCAGACGCAGTGTAAAGCATTGGGATTCGAGCACATGTCTATGAAGCCAGCGACGCCCCAAATTGGCCATTTCAAGACCAACCCTATTATTTGAAGCGACCTGTGTTTCACTTGGGAGGGATTTTAGCGTGTGTATTGCTCGTTGGCTAGTGTCATGTGATGAGATTGGCACGTTCGTAGATATCCAAAACGCCGCACTTAGCACCTTTATCTAGGTAATTATAGTACACCGTCCATGATACTGCAACCTCCTCACGGCTTTTGAGCCAAGTGATTTTCGCAGAATTGTCTTGAGTAGTCATCTGACAAGAGAAGTTTTGCAATTTCATTTTCTTGGTATGTATTGTGGTATAGTAGTTTATCACGTGACATGGCGTTAGACAATCGGGGTAGAAGCTGTTTACCTATTACTAATACACTTCAATTCTCATGCTGCAGTACGCTTCCGAGCCTCGCTTGTAGCATCAAGAAACGCGACTGTGGGAAATTAAACTACATTTCTAAGATTCCGAGGCCTTCCCAGTGCTATGATGAGATCTCCATTTGTGAACATGGACGAATTCGGCCTATTCCCAGTGCACAAATGTACAATCCGGACAACGCTTCTAGGTTAGCTGTGAGTCGGGCGGTGTAAGTAGAATAGACTACAGCTAATGGAATCTTTAGGTTGCAGGAATTATATTCGAAGTTCGATATTTGCCCATCATGTCCATGTGTGTTGGTGGTGTTCAATAGGAAGCCGAGTCAGTGAAACCGTGCTGTCACGTGCGTGATTGGCAGGCCAGCTGCGCTAATTAGCGCCTCTGTCGCATGTCGAAAGTTGCGTCGCGACCAGAACTCTCTCAACTTGACTCCAACACCAACACCACAACAATGGCCGACGTAAAACCCTCTCCCACAATGCTCGAGATGGACGCGAAACCTGCGCTCGCGCCCGATACCTCTCTCGAAGCCACCACGACGTCAACTGACCTTGTCCCCACGACGGACCAAACAATCATCACCACCAACGCCGAGGGCAAAAAAGTCAAAAAGATCATCCGTCGCAAACGCCGGCCCGCGCGCCCCCAAGTCGACCCTGCAACCCTCAAACCGCAAGAAATCGCCCAAACAGGAAACATCTACAACGTCTGGTACAACAAATGGTCTGGCGGCGACCGCGAAGACAAATACCTCTCTCAAACCGCGGCGCCGGGTCGCTGCAACATTGCAAAAGACAGCGGCTACACCAAAGCGGATAAAACACCCGGTTCCTACTTTTGCCTCTTCTTCGCACGCGGCATGTGTCCGAAAGGTGTAGACTGCGAGTATCTGCACCGTCTACCCACCGTCACAGATATATTCCCCAGCAACGTGGATTGCTTCGGGCGCGACAAACACGCTGATTACAGGGACGACATGGGTGGTGTAGGTACCTTTCAGCGCCAGAACCGTACCCTGTACATCGGCCGCATACACCCCACGGACGATATCGAAGAGGTGGTTGCGCGCCACATGCAAGAATGGGGCGAGATTGAACGCACGCGTGTGTTGACGGCACGTGGTGTGGCATTCGTCACGTATCTCAACGAAGCCAACTCGCAGTTTGCAAAAGAAGCGATGGCGCATCAGGCGTTTGACCATGGCGAGATCCTCAACGTGAGATGGGCAACTGTGGACCCGAATCCGCAGGCAGCAAAGCGGGAGGCACGGCGTATAGAGGAGCAGGCCGCGGAGGCGATAAGGAAAGCGCTGCCGGCGGCGTATGTGGCGGAGCTTGAGGGCAGGGACCCCGAGGGCAAGAAGAGGAGGAAGGTGGAGGGCAGTTTTGGTTTGCAAGGGTACGAAGCCCCGGATGATGTGTGGTATGCCAAGGAAAAGGCCGAGTGGGAGGATAGGAAAAGGATTGAAAACGGTGGTGGTGGTGGGGAGCACATGATGATTGAACAGGGTGACGAGGCGGCGTCTGCACAACAGGATGCGTATGCCGCACAGTCTACTCAACAACAGGAATCTGGGAATAGTGGTATTCTGTCTGGTGCTACACTTGCAGCTCTCAAGGGATACACGGCTACGGCGTCGAGTAGCAACAAGCGGCCTGCGCCCAAGGCGGGGCCGTTGGTGGATTACGGCAGTGATAGCGATTGAGTATTTGGGACGACATGGGCAAAATGGGGAAGTCCTTGTAATATAGCATAGGCATCCATTGCATAGGGTTGGCGTTTTGACATTGTCGTATCTTGAATGATTTGATACCCTCTTTTGTATCAAGTGTGGGTCTGCTTTGCGATTCTCAGTTAAGACATGAGTACACGTTTTGAGATAGTTACGAGTGCACCTGGATGACATGAAATACGTGACACCCTAGTATCCAAAAGCTGTAGGCGCCAGATATACCTATTAGGAATAGAGTAGCAGGTTTCCCCTACCCTGTCGTTGCCAAGTATTTGATGTCACCTAAATGAGCGAGAGAATAAAGTATTCCGACTACAACAGAAAAAAGCACAAAATAATGAGCGTGTCCAAAAAGAAATGAAGCCGAAAGCCGCCAAATATCAGCCCAACAGCTAAAGTGACGAAAGTCCCGAAAACCTCTTCTATCCACTCATGAGATCAGAAACTCCACGTACACAATATCCTTGTTTGCTTTGAAAAGCCATTGCTTCCCCGGCTCATATCCCAGTTCCTTAAAACGGCGCAACACCTTCCCTCTCACATCCAGACAAGAACTGATTCCAATCGGTAACAAGCCGTCTACCAGCCCACGTGCTCGTAACATGCTCCGCGCTTTCTTCACTCGAGTTCTGTTCAACCTGACCATCAAGACCATACCCATATGCATCCACATTCCCATCCTCACTCTGCTCATCATCTTTGGTAACAACTTCTTCAACATCTCGGAAAAGTCGCTTGGCAGCAGCAGCCTCGCCCACATTCGCAGTACCACATCCAAAACCGCACACGCGGCGGCCGCAGGGACGCCAGAAGCGGTACTCGGCGACTTGAGGTTCAGAGAGGGGAGGAACGCCAAGGAGACCAGAATCAACGCTGCGGTTAGATGTGTAGAAGAGAATGGTGCCGGTGGGATCGATGGGGGATGTGGCTTCAGATTCTACGCCGTTGGCGATGTGGATGGATGGGGCTAGCGGCGAGTGTGGACTGGTGGAAGAGAAAGATCGTATGGAAGAAGGTGGTGAAGCAGGATATGCGTTGAGGTTACGGGAGTTGGGATGGTCAAGACCAGGCCCTGGATTTGTAACAGAGGTAGGCGATAGCTCGGGAAGACCATGCTTCACAGCCAGTTTGTTCAGCATAGCAGTACGTGGGGACATGTGATGGGAAGGGCTGGTGGGGGGACTCGCAAGGCCGGTAATGCTGTGAGATGATGCAGATGGGGTGCGGGATGTGCTATGTAGTGGCTTTCTGGAGACGATGTTGTCAATGAGGCCTAGCTGCGATGCAAAATGGCTGTATCCGTGGGACTCGCAACGCCGTGAAGGCCCGCACATCTCCGAACCATCGATGCTCATAGGAGTGGCAGTGCGACCTGCGGGGGTTATAGCGCGTGGCGTCATGTTCCCACTTCCGGGGCCATAAGATGGCGATGGGTATGGTTCCGCATTCATAGTAGGAGATAGTGGTGTGGGGAAGCCCGGGTATTTTCTCCCAACATCCGTCAGGAATGACAGATGCGGTTTAGTTGCACTAGGCGGTGGCAGGGCGTTATTTGAGGCGCCCATGTTGAAAACGGGACCGCTACCCGTACATCGTGGCGTGCTATGGAATCCATTTGTAGATCCATCAAATGCGCCTATCCATGAGGGCAGGCGGTCATATTCGACCGAGGGCATATGCTGGAAAGAGCTATTGGTGAAGACACTTGTGGGACTTGTGGAGTAGTTACTGCTGCTGGAGCCGACCGAAGATCCTTCACTGGTGATCCGGCGTAGAGCTAGAGCAGTGAAGGTGTTCATCCGTTCTGATCGTGCAAATCTGGAATCATCGCAAGACCAAAGTCCGCCGTACTGCTGCCATGGAAAGGTCTGCAGGAAAACATCTTCTGGATAGACATCGTATCCGAGGGTACGAGCACGGAAGAATACGTATACGAAACGACAATCGGGAAATTGACGAAGGACCTAGCAAGCAAAAGTTCAGCAAAAGTAATCAGAATTGTTCAATGGTTTGAATGCGAGAAATTCGGAGCGTGGCATTGGGAAAATGTGCTAAGATGGCGGAATGTGCCGAGTATTCATCTATATGCAGAGGAACAGGCTTGGGGTGGATGTTCATACATCCCAAGCTGGGAAAAGAGGCGGTGTTGCCGTGAGCCTGTATTCATCAGCATCGAAGGTATAGTTGTTCACAAGACTCACATCAGAATCTCAAAAGCAGCATGCTTTTTGAGTTTTCCAGCGCCGCGTCGATACGCGTACAGAACCTCCGGTCGAGCACTTTTGATGTTCTTCCGGCCAAGCAGCTTATGCATAGCAGGGCTAGTGGAATACATGGGATCGAAGACGACAAGATTGCAATTGCCGTCATAGTGGCGTTCAAAACCAATGATGGTGATTGAATGGCCTGGCTGTTGAAGATATATGGGCGGCAAAAGGGTTTTGTGGACATTGGAGCCATCGTTGACAGCTGCCCGTGTAAAGTACCGTTCCATAGCTGCGAGAAGTGCTTCGTGGGCACATGTGCCATTTTCCTTGTTATCACTGAACTGTTCCACAGCGCAGTTAATCTCTGCGTTTAGGAAGAAAGCTTGTGCCTACATCAAATTAGCTTCGCAGCAAACGGAATGGCAAAATCGTACCTCTGGCGTGCCGATGTATTTTCTTGTATCCCGGATGCCGCCTGTTTGAATGCGACCAATGTGATTGATGCCCTGATCCCAAGCATCTTCTATGTGGTTCTGCATCTTCAGGATGCTTGGAAGTCGCCCAGGGAACTCTTCGTATCCCTGAGCTTTCGCACCCTGAATGTATGAAAGCAACATATGTATGTTCCGATAACCACAGAACCCACCTTCGTTTGGAGTTTTGCCAATGTGGAGTGTGGAAGGGTGACAGTAGTAAGCGTCCTTGACAGTACGGTCCAAAGCAGATAGTTGAGCGAGGATGGGTATGATACCAGGCGTCTCGTTCTGCACCTGCTCGTGCTTGATAAGGCGTCCGTCTCGGCCGATCCGATTGATATTGATAATCTTAGGACCAGCATCGAGCTGATCGTGCAGCCACTTAGGCATGCGCTTTTCCCAGGCATAAGGGCCGAGTTCGGATTTCTAGCAAGATTAGCAAAGGTAACACGACAAGGACGATGTACGGACCCCAAGACGAGCACTCTTCACTGGTGGCTTGACAGTCTTGTCTGACTTTGCGAAAGGGTTAAAGCCCATGATGCTTCTGCCAATCGTGCTCTTTTCGCTGTCGTCGGTATCACGCCTATGGCGGTGGGGATGTTTCTTTGCTTTGCGCTCATGGCTCTTGGTTGCCTTCTGGGCTTCTGATGAGTCTGTGTCGAGGTTGTGTTCAACAGGCGCAGTCTTGGTACGGCTCGCACGGGGCCGGCGAGTAGATACGGAGCTCTGCATACTATTGGATGAATGATGAGAATGATACTTTCCGGTGGTCTCGTCGAATGATAACGTTTCTGCGTTGTGGTAATCGAGATGGTCGTTGAAGTCGGAAAGAGGAACAACTTCGGCACAGTTTGTTTTAGGACAGACCATGGAGCTTTCTTCTTGGTCAGAGTCATCGGAGGAAGTCGTGTCCTCGGCATGCTGGGAATTTGAGGAAGGCCTGGGGGGTAATGAAGGTGGCAGCGGTTCAGGGTCATCTTTGATTATGAAAGGGGAGTCGGTGGTATGCACCTGCTCAAAGTGCAACTGGAGAATGTAGTCATCTTTCAGAAGGACAGTGAATTGGCACATGGGGCACTCTAGAAGCTCCATCTTGCTCGACATGACTGTGCAAGTGCAATCTTGGACGCAGGTGCTCTTGGCGGAGTCTGCTGGAACCCAAGTATTGTAATGGGCGAAGATTGAAGGCGTGTTACTGCCAAGTCTTAGGGAAACGGTCACTTCGTGCGTGTTCGGCTGACTTTGCTGTCGCGGTTGCTGTGTGCTTGCGTGGCTTAGCATGACGAACGCACTATGGATAGCAAGGAAACAACAACGAAGAAGCTTGACAAGAAGCACACATACAGCGAGCAGGTTAAAAGAAGGAGAGACGGCGTTGGCTAGTGGGTGATGATGTTGTCGGTCAGAATACGGTGAAGGCTGATGTGAAGAAGGTGCGACGCTCGTAGGCAGCTAAACAGAGAGAATCACACTCGGAGACGCATATGCCAAGGCTCGTGACTACAGAAGCCGGATTATGAGCGCGTACGATTAGGTTTACCGCTACTATTCAATCGTGAGATATGTTGGTCTACATGTCGGTGTGAAGAGGCTTAGGCTCATTGTTGTTAGCAGGCGGGTCCGAGCGAAGGGTGCAGCCTCGGATACAGTACCTAGGTAACATGCAGGCGGTAGTTGAAAGTAAACGACGTCTTGTCTTGACAGTTCGTTTAGGTGTTTGACGAAGAAAGAGCTATAGTTCATGATTCTCGCAACGGGCGTGTCAAAAGACAGTCAGTCTATGTTGTTTGGAGAGGGCATTGGATCACATGAGCTACGTCACTAGGAGTCGGCCGCCAAGACTGGAACGAGGAGCCGCGGAATTTGACGGCGCACGACGCCTCACTGAAGTTTCGCCCAATGTTGCTCCGGACGCCATGTACTCGGCGCATTGGCTTGACATTGCCATATCGCAGGATATGGCGAAACATTCCAGTGCGATGCTACACGTCGACAAATCCAGACGAACCAGCGTGGTTCCAGGAGCTGCGCGCCGAAATGCTGCAGCGAGACGTGAAGCATTTTCCTGATCACATTACCAACCCACACGAGTTCCGGCTCAGCCAAACCCTTATAGGCTTCTTACCTCTGGAAGCATGTATTACGCCTGGATACAAAAGACCTGTCATACCTGTCGGTCATCACTTAATCTGGTTCAACGCAGCCGTAGCCACAAACGAGCTGCTTCCCGATGGAACCGACGCATTGCAGAGCCCCGGTGGTCCCTGGGTACGACGCATGTGGGCAGGCGGCTCTCTTCAGGTGAAGTCTGATGCTTATTTCGACAAGTCCTGCGGCTTCGTATTGGATACTCCCATGGTGGGCACAGAGTGCATCAAAAACGTCGAGCTGCGTGGAGAGGGTGATGCTGCCAAAATCTTTGTCACACTCGAACGCCGCTTCGCCCGGGTCGACCAATTGGAGAAAAGCTACACGGCCGAGCATGGCTCGTTAGGAAGGGCGACAGGCCTAGAAAGGATCCAAAGGTATTTCACAGAAGAGATACGCAAAGACGAGGGCTGGGGCCATGCCTTGTTGAAAGAGGAGCGCAACCTCGTCTTCTTCAAAAAGGTCAATGCAGATGAGGCGCGAAACGTTCCTGTCAAGTATCTCACTCGTGCGTATTGTTGTCCCTGCCTGACTGTCGCCCACTGACTGTCTACAGCCCCTGGCGAACGTAACTTTGCACATACACTTACCCCCAACCGTACCCTTCTCTTCCGCTTTTCCGCCCTCACATTCAATGCCCACCGCATCCATCTCGATCCTGACTATGCCCGCAACGTCGAAGGCCATCGTAATTTGTTAGTCCATGGCCCCTTGTCCTTGATACTGCTCCTGCAAGTCTTCAACCACCACATAGCCAAGGAGACAGAGGGAATGCAGGTTGTCCAGTCTATTGAGTATCGCAATCTCGCCCCGCTTTACTGCGACGAGGAGATGCGCATATGTGGCTTCAAGAAAAAGACATTGTTCAACGGTGCCATTTACGATGTATGGATCGAAGGGCCTACCGGTGGTGTGGCTGTAACAGGCACTATCTACACAACTATGCGCCTAATAGCGCCACCTCCTCCACCAGATTCCAAACCAGCCCCTCAAGCCAACACTACGCCCCGTATCACCAGGCATCTCACCAGGGATCCGTCTATCCTTCAATCGCAGACTGTGTCCAGCCCTCAGTTGCAGACTGTGTCCACTCCTCAGTTGCAGACTGTATCCACCCCTCAGTCGCATAACACAACAAGTTCAGCTGTTCCAGGACTGCAAGTTGTGCCGGAATACAAGGCTTCCTTCGTACGGCTGGAAAATGAGATTTTGCGACGTCGCATGCACAAGATCCGGAGAGATGCTGAGAAGGCTGAAACCAAAGCTGCTAAGAAACAGAAGAAGCTGTTGGATAAAGAGAAAAAGGCAGCCCAAAAGGTTGCTCAACAAGAGAAGCAAGCAGCTAAGAAAGAGATGGTATTGCAATCTGCCATGCTTGAGTCTTTGTCAGACGCGCACGATTCAGCTGAGCCGGATACTGCCCCAAGTCCCGATCCGTCAAGCTCAGAGACGTCTTCTGAAGCCGAGCAGCCAAACGAACCGTCCTTGCCGCCTCCTACGAGCTCTGAGCCCCCTTCCCAGCCCCAAGGTGAGAATACCGAAACCCCTATCCTCCCCTATGAAACTACTTCTCAACCACAATCTAGAGAAGTAACTCCAAGTTCAACGCCTGCGTCTAGTCTGGTATACGACCGCAAACCGCGTACGAGATTACGAGCATACAAGTTCATCGTCAATCCTTCTCCTCCTACCTCTGTCCGTCTTGTCAAATCTCTCACACCCGTAAAGCCGACAATATCGGTCCTTACTAAGAGGATCATTCACCGTCTCACTCATCGTTACAAGTCACCAGAGATGTACATCAAGCCCATACCGCTTCTGCGCAAACACGCCAGCAGGGACCGTAGGAATCCTGATGTCACAGCTGCACGGTACAGCAGGTATCTGCAACAGGGAGTGAGGTTGTTTGACATGCCATCGATAAGATATACCACTCCTTTCAAGGAACCTGGATATAGATTTCGGCGATGATTCACTGTGAGGCCACTTTTGGGCTTGTTCTACTTGCACATATTGTATCATAAATGTGTCATACAGAAAGTGCTACTCTGGTAATCAAATAACTACATTTCCCACTCCACCAATTCAAATGCTGTCATCTCTGTTGCAGTGATTTTGATAAAAACAATCCAATGGCTGCGACTATGAGGAGCATGCTTGTTCTTATGACGGATCCGCGAAGATCTTTGAATAGGATGTTGGGATGAGTGATGCGTTAGGAGAATGTTGGGATTATGTTTGGATGAGACGCTGGGAGTGAGGATGCGCAGATTTGGTCTGTTCCATGCGAAGTTTGGGCCATGGGCAGTTTTGCATGATTTGTTGCGTTGAAGTCGAGACTGCCCGAGAGAATACAGTTTCCTTGACGAGTACGCACTCCGAGGTTGACAGAGAAGTAAAGTGGCTTCTTGTATATTTCTCTTTTGCTGTCTAAACGCGGGAGTATTTTGTAAGCTTCATGTCATCAGACGCGCATCCCAGAGTGGGAAATCATATACTTTATAATCACTCATTTCGTGTGTGAGCTATCGGGGCAGCTTCTCATTGAAGGTACCAGCCTCCAAATCCTCTTCCGCTTTCTCTTTCTTCTGGCAAAATTGGCATACAATTGCACAAGTGATCGCGTACAAAAGTACTGCGATGAAGACAAATACCGACATGTTGATGTGGACAGGACGTGTATGGAGAGGTGAAGGTGCGACTGTGATGTTGGAGATGGGATTATTTTTCCATGTGCGCGATGAATATTATATAGATTAATCCTGTATTCAACGGTACCATGGTATACGTGCTTGCCCGTGTACCAGAAAAAGTGGAGACGTACCGCTTACCTGATGTACTCAACGATCGCTATTGTAATGCATATTGATGTTTGGCGTACACTTCCAAAGGAGACACATTATTAGATAGAACGAATGGTGAATTGAGAAGAACTATACACATACAATGCTACCACGACATCGGCGAACCATTAAGGCCGGTTTCGTGTTGCAGGAGACAGTGAGGCCTGTTTCGTTGTGCACTAAGCGGCAAGGCCCGCTTAGTTGCTAAGAGAAACCGAAAGTAACACCTCAGATAATCTTGAGGCACTCAGAAAAAAGAAAACTCTTCCTCCTCTATGAACCGATCAAATTCCGCATCGGAATCCCTGTAGTGGGCAACAAATCGGCCTTGGCTTGGGCATCAATTTTCCTCTTGTATTGCTCAACACGAGCAGGCCTCTAACCAAATGTGGACCCACCACGACCGCGACCACGGGCATCTCCTCTGCCAAGGGCATCTCCCATCGCTTGGTGAGAGCCGACTCAGCTTCACCTAGTATAATAGAATTCGATAAGGATGTTAGTAATCGCCCATGTCGTTGTCAACCGTTGGTCTTTCGAGAGCTCGTTTCCCAAACTCTAGATGTCCATTGTTACTCTCTCACTTACTAGTAGTACTACTCATCTTGATCGCCCCATCAATTTCCACCACAGCTCCATTTACATACCTCGCCCCCTCGCCCAACAAAAACGCCACAACGTCAGCTACCTCCTCAGGCGTTCCCAACCTCTCCAACGCATTCCCATTCCTCATCCTCTCTACCGCCTCTCCACCTTTAACAATCCCCGCATTACTCGGCGTATCAATATACCCAGGCGCGACGCAATTTACCCTGATACCCCTAGGTCCCAGCTCCAGCGCCAGGGACTTGGACATGCCAATTAGTCCGAACTTGGTAGTACAATACACAGACTGCAGTGCAGAGCCGCGGATACCTGATATAGAGGAGACATTTACAATGGCAGCGCCGCGTTGAAGGTGCGGGAGACAGGCGCGAGTGACGAGGAAGACGCCTTTGAGGTTTGTGTTTACGAGTTTGTCCCAGTAGTCGTCGGAGGTTTCTTCGAGGGGTATGCTGGTGGGGTTCACGCCGGCACAGTTGAAGACGTAGTCGAGCCTGCCGTATGTGGCTATTGTGGCTGATACAAATCCTTCTACTTCTTCTTTGCTGCTCACGTCGACTCGCGAGGTGTGGCTCGGTGTGCTGCATGAAGTGGCTACGGCCTCGAGGTTTGAGGCATCGAGATCGCAGAGGGAGAGGGAGGCGCCTAGGGACGAGAGTTTGAGGGCCGTGGCCCGGCTGGAGTAGGTGTTAGCTAGGTTTCTGGATTGCAATCGGTGAGAGGAAAAACATGGGAAGTTGAATAGGTACAGTACCCAATACCGCTAGCTCCTCCTGTAATGAGCGCAACCTTGCCCTGGAATTCTTTTGCCATGTTAATTTTGAAGTGTTGGTGGGGATATTTAGAACATGAGATCAACGTTGGAATTACAGGAAAAAGAGTAAGTGGTTTACGTCATGACGATGATGGTGTTGCTTTCTCTGAGGAAAGTGGGGTGAAGTGGGATGTCATATGCATGACTCGCGCGGCAGTCTTATCTCCGCTCTGGTAGTCATGATCAAGCGAAGTATCCATGTTCGGTCTTCTAGAAATGGTATAAAGTTCATGCTCCCCTGATAAATGCAGGTCGTGTACTCATACTGCTCATCCAGTCGTCCAGTCCGTGCCATCCAAGATAAACCATCCAAGATAAACCATCCAAGATAAACCATCCAAAACACCATGCAATGCAGTCTTGAGCTGACAGAGTTTCAGCAGAGTCAAATAACACAAATAATGCAAGCATAAACAGTCGAGCTTAGGGTAAGCGTGAGAGCATAAGCACTCATGTTTCTTGTCGCTGCCTCTGTTTCTGCTGCTTTTGTACTTCTTCTGGTGTCGACCTTGTCTGTGGTGTTCCTTCCCTAATGTTGGCCCGCGATCTTGATCCGCCCCTGCGTTTATTGTCTCGCTCATTTTCTGGGTCCGCATCATCCTTCTTTTCATCATCGTCTCGTGGGTGGAGGTCGGTTCTTCCCTCCTCCTCATTTGTCTCCACTTTCTCCGGCGCCGAGTTTCCGTTTGGTCTATTGTCATGCTTTGCACTACCGCCATTATTGCGTACTAGCCTTCGCACCTTGCGCACCAAATCATCCACCTTGAACGGCTTAGAGATGACATCGTCCATGCCAGCCTCGCGCATGCTATTGGTCTGCGCCTCTCGTACGTTTGCTGAGACACCTAGGATGTGACTATATCCAGCCTTGCCCTCATCTTGTAGTACCCTGATTTCTTGTGTCGCGGTATTACCATCCTTGATAGGCATCTCCTGATCCATGAGTATGCAGTCGAAGTAATTTCGATCTCCCGGGCCATTGTTTGCTTCCCCACGTTCCGCCACGGCATCGATGGCTTCTTGACCGTTGTTCGCCGTGAAAACCTCGAACCCACGAGATTGGAGTTGACGGCGCAAGACCTTCTGGTTGATCAGGTTGTCTTCTACAAGAAGCAGGGTATATTTGTCCTCGGAGCGTTGATCGCTTTGTGATCTTGATATTTCCTTGGCGCCTTCTTCTTGTCGTGAGGTCTCTCCTCTCTTTAGATCTGGCAGTTTCCTCTCCATATGTGGTTGCTGCGAAGGAAGATTCTTAGTAGCTTCCCTGGTCTCGTGGTAGCGAGCATCTTCATGCGATTGCGGATGCGACTCAGGTCTTTCTTCTACTGGCGGATCTTTGAGTGACGGGTCGACGTCATCTGTGTCCACTCCTCCATGACTGGACAACTGTGTCCTCGCTTCAGGCCTTTCATTATTTCGCTCCTTAATGGGCTGGAGATTGGAATTGGCACGACTATAGCCAGGGCGGACCAGTTTCGAGCCATTCTCTGACGGACGGTTCGACGAAGTCGAGCATTCCGAATTACTTCGGGATGGAATCGTTGGTCGATCATCGTCATAGTTTCCTGTCGCGCGTCGGACCTTGAAGAAGAAGCCGAACGTGGAACCTTCACCTTCCTTGGAGCTCACACCTATGTCTCCGCCGTGTAAAGTACATACTATTTAGAAGTCAGTTGGAGAATGAGTCAAGTGCAAACGGCAACTCGCATTTGCGTGATATAAATAGTCCTAGTCCCGAACCGCCGTATTTTTCCTGTGTTTTCGGAGTCGCTTGCCTGTTAGACTGTCAGTTTCACAAGGCTCAATAAGCGGAGTACGTTCTCTACCTAAAACGCTCAAAACAGCTTGGCTTGGTCTTCCTTGCTAATACCTATACCAGTGTCTTTAACAGCAACCATCAGGTACATGGCGGCGCCAGCGCCCCATTCCGAGGTCATTGTTGAGTCAAGATGGAAGGCTTCCTTTTCCTCGCTAAAGTAGATGACATTGGGGGGGATAAGATGTAGGGCGTTTCATAGAAGCGCCCATGGAGACAATTATCTTTCGTTCACCATTCTTCCTAGAGGTGAACTTTATAGCATTGGTTATGAGGTTGACTAGGACTGCAAGATGTTAGCATGGGCTTTGGTCAAGTGCAGAACACGTACCTTGCTTCATGCGATTGAGATCTGCGACAACGGTGTCTACGTTTTGCTCTTCAAACGAGACATCCATGGCATAATGAAAGTCGATATTCTTCGCCTTGAATTCAGAATGAAATACTCGGAGTGCCTGGGAAAACTCCCACTTGGGTCTTGTTTCTACAATAATTCAGCGAGTGATGCAACAGTGCTTGCGGAAACTTACGGCGGGGCACTAAGGATAGCATCATGGAGTCGAGCTTGGAAAAGGATAAAATATCGTCTACAAGGGTGTTTTGATGCGAGACGCACAGGAGGATAGTATCGGCAGCGTCCAGAATATCGGCTACCTGGTCGCGGATGTCCTCATGATCGACCGCAATCTCTTTGGTGACCTCCTTCACTTCTTCGGCCAAGTGCAAAACAGCAGAAAGTGGGTTACGAATTTCGTGTGAAACCATGTCTATAAACCTCTCCTGCTGTTCCTTGCGCTCCTTGGCCTCGTTTGCAGCCTTTTCTTGTGTCAGCTGGGCCTGCTTGATGTCGGTGATGTCTATGACGGCGCTGATATAGCCGGCATCGGCTTCTTCACTCAATGGCTTCAGCAGAAACAGCCGCCACTGCTCGCCCAGTCTCTCGGCGGGCTCCACAACGTCGCACCGAAACTCTATCTGCAGCTCTGTCCGGCTTTCGAACGCTTTGCGGTAGGCTGACATGACGTCTTCGTAGTCGTCCGGATGTATGCTTTCGGGCCAGGCGCGGAACTCGTTGTTGCCCTTGTTGGTTGTGAGTTTGAAGAAACCGTCGTTTACGAAGATGGCCTCTGCGTCTTTATCGAGAATGGCCAGGCCGTTGGGAAGTAGTTCGGCAAATCTCTGAAACATGTTGGTCTGCATCGAGTCGGCCTGCTCTGTCTTGGCATGATTGCCAGACTGGTGATTCCGACCGTCTTTTGGCCGTCTTCCTTGGTGCCGGCGTGAGAGGTCGTCCAAGCCTTCAATGGGCATGTAGTGGTCGACGTTCTGGTTCTCCAGGAGCTGGGCTAGCACACCCTGCCGCGTGCCGCTTTCGTCGAGGATTGTGCTAAGGAGCAGTTGCATGCTTTTATCGTCTGGTAAGTCCTCGAGGAAGTACCTGGCCGCTACACGCGTCAGTCTCGGCCACACTGACTGCGAGGACATGGTGCGATGCTTACCTACCTTGACCGTTCGCCCTCGCAGCACCGTCTTCAGAGTGCCTAGTGCTTCATGACTGTAGCTGTTGCGCGCATTGGTGGCCTGGCCGTCAAGCCCTCCCCGTGCCTTTTCCCAGGCCAGATTGTGGATTACGATCAGGTCTGTGCCCCAGAAGATGGCGGCGCAATGGGGCATGGGCAGCACGCATGTGTTGACAAGACATGTCAGAGCAGTGGGCCACGAGTCGCGTGTACCTATTGATGTCTTCGCCCTGGCGACTGTCAGTATTGGCGCACGATGAGGGGCGCAGGCTGAGTTGGCGCAGACTCACCAGTCACTGCGGTTCAGATTCTCCTCATTAAGGTCGAATATGGGAAGCCCCGTCGCCGAGAGTTTGTCGAGGTTCTCCATGGCGCTGGTGCAGACAATGCGCTCGGCGTGTCTCACAGCGAGAGTAGCGGGTGAGAAGAAGCCTTCTCAGAGAATGGAGAGCCGCGTGACGTCATATCAGGGATCCAAACTCAACCAACACAACCCCATGAGCGCGTGCCTGACGGATACATGGTAGGAGGCAAACCAAGGACCCGCCAACGTCGAATTGCTGAGGGGACCATGGACGGGACATAGGAGAACAAAGGCCTACGCGGTCTAGGCCGGTAGATCCCAATCCAATGCCCTCTTTCCAGGCGCCGTGCATGCTGGCAGGGCAGGAATCGCCTGCTTAGCTGGGCCTGATCGGCGATTGAGCGTGCTAACCTACATACTTAGCCTTGATCAGAGCCTGCAGCTGAGAACGGCACGTCATGGTGCCCGGTTATCCAAGTTGACATTTCTCTTGTCGCAACCACTTACCTGTCTGTGGCTTGGTAGCTGAGTTGTATTCGCAATCCTTCTTTTTCGCAAACGATTCCGCAAAGAGGCCAAGGTTGGCTATGGAAACAAGCCCACGACCATCTTCGTCACGATGGTGGCATCTCTACAACCATGCACGATAGAGATGATGCGTCGGCCTTGACGTGCCACGACTCGCTTACATTACCACATAGGTTGACGTGTGACTGCATGTCCAACGTCGTTCCATGCCAAAGTCTGAACACGACAGATAGTGTTCAACAGTATACCTAGAAAGGCATTTTAGCCACAATGTTAAACCCACAAGCTAAAATAACACGTACCATGATCCATCTATGGTACATACCTACATACTCATACCGACCTACATACGGGACATGTGGGGTCTGAGTCACGTGCAGCGACCAGCAATGAACCGTGGAAATCACACGTCGCGATACCTCCCCAATTGCTTCCAATCTGCCGCGCTACCCTCATAACATCTCGTTGCACCGGATAACGCGGCAATAAACGACAATCAACCCCCACGTAGACCTACGGTGTATATGTACTTACAACAACCCCCTGCTCACCACGGCGTTGCCTCTCGGCGGATGCGCGGACTTCCGGACTTTTGGCCTCCCACTTCTGCAGCGCCAACTTGAGGTCTGCTCCCCCTATCTATAGAATCTCAGGTGCATGTCGTCCCCCCCACGAATCTGCTTAGCCTCTGCCCTTTTCGGGTCAGGTGAAACACTCGACTGCATCTCGCGGGGTACTTCAAAATTTGCCCTGTAAACCTGTGCGTGAGAACCTTCCGCGACCGCGCCCAAATTGAACTGTATGTTCCTCCTCCTTTCGTTTTGGCTTTCAATCTGCTTCTTTGCCCCCTCCAGAATCTCCCTTGTCCGCATGTACCTACTCCCCTTCACCGGGTTTCCGTTTCCTTTCGCCTTGATCCAAGCTTTCAGCATATCAAAAGCATACAAGTCAATCTCAACAGCCGCGCGACCATCCGTCTGGCCTACCCTTGGGGTCCAGCCTTCCGTTCCCCACTTGATCTCCAACGGTGCCCCATTTTTATGCGTGGAGTCGAAATCACCAATGACGAAGCGTTGAGCTGCGATATCGACCAGAATATTGCACGGTTTGATGTCGCAGTGCACGAGACCTAGAGAGTGCATATGTGCTATACCTTCCCAGATGTCCTGTATGCATCTCCCAACATCGAAAAGGTGTTGATTTAGTACAAAGTCCCGTAGGTTTGCGTCGTAGCGATCAAATACAAGACCAGTTACTTCCAAGTGCTTATTATAATCGACTCCTTTGTAGCGACAGATATTCGGGTGTGGATGCCTGCGCAAGATTTCACACGTCTTTATTTCGCGTAGCACGATATCTTTGATACGGACTAAGCCACCGAAGAGCAAGTTGGCATATCGTAACATGTTTGCCTCTTTCAAAAACAAGCGATCCCTACTACTAAATTTGGCACGTGTCATTTCCGCTGCTTTGTACGTTGGTCGCACAACCTGCATATCGATCTTGCGAGGCGGTGCATCCCAGTAAAATGGATTTGTGTCGGGCTTACGACTACGAGTCATTTTCGTCTCCGCGTACCAAAGTCCACCAAGCCTAAGCGATCGGAAAGTGGCCCGCATTATGTCGCCATCAAGGAGAGAATCTACCAACACCAAGTCATTCTTGACATAGGACACTACTCTTCCTTTACTTGAAGCTCCTTCGTTTCGTTGATGCTGAGGCATGGCTGAGGTGCTCGATCTGATCGAGTGGATTTGGTGTGCTGCGAGTGTGTAGCATATATAAAGAAAGGAAGCTCTGCGCTGCTACGAGAAGAGGGTATGGGGAGAATCTGTTTGGCAACAAGATCATCGTTTGCTGACGTGATATTCCGCCTTGCATGTTGTGACAGACTGAGACTATGGTCATCACTAGGCGACGTGGCAATGGCTCAGCAGCCTCTATGAGATCACATCCCGAAGGAGACTTACCGATCATCCCCCCGATCGCACTTGAAAGCCTCAATCGCCTTGAATATGAATGTAATCTCCAAGTTTGGTCTGCATGATCCGATCCAGCATCGACACCTAGTAGAGGACCGGTGTTGCATCCACGTTGTGCTGTAAAACGGAATGAAGGTTGGTGGTCATTAGATAACGCGCAAGCAGTAGGACGAGTATTAGATGGCGAGTAGACCCTCGGTTCGCACGCGATGATAGGAATACGAGAAAATGGTCTTGGATAGGACGATATGGGCATCGCTCCAAGCAAATGGAACACTGACCAACCTTTGGTAACAATGGCAATACGAAGGGCTGCGGAACTACGCGTACTCGGAAATTGTGCAAGATGGAAAATTTCAATGTCCGCGGGCGGTCCCCAATCGTAAGGAAATTAGAACGGAGGCCGGCCTGCGGAGTACAAAGGAGCCATCCTTGACCTTGAAGTTGTATAGTGAACAGAACAACAGGTAGAAGCATGAAAGGATTCGGCATAAGCAGACATTTATTTATGCTATACGAGCGCACTAAATCGTGTTGGGAGTATATTAATATGTCGCGTGTTGTTGAGAACCAAGGGCGGGCATTGATACCCCGACGCCAGTGCGTATATCAGCCCCACTCTAAAGCGGGTCATGGGTCCAAAACGTCGGCTCGACCCGACTTGGCTCTGACATTTCTCAATCTGGATCCCAAACAGCTCACAGCCCGTGCCGCCAATAACTTGACTCGCGGTGGCTTGCACATCATTGGTATATTAGCTCCCATCTCCACGCCTCTCGGTATATAGTCTGCATATCATATATGTTCATACCCTGCCAATAGCCAGTCTTCACCAGCCAACTACAATGTCTCAACCAACGTCGCAATTAGCCGCCAAAATGCTCAACACGCTTCCCAAGCCCACGCGCGACCTACTTGAACTCGCAAGAGAAGAGAAGAGCTTTACCTTTAATCACTTCACGTGTGAACATGCCTGGGTGATAGGAAACATATTGCGAAACTCTCTCCGAACCGCCGAATGCCCCGCCCTCATCCACATATCGATAGCGAACCAGACCCTCTTCCACTCCCCGAGCCTGCCTGGCATGATGCCCGACCACGAGAAGTGGGCAGAAAGAAAGCGTAATACTGTGCTAAGATGGGGCCACTCGACGTGGTTTGTGAGCTGTCAATTTGATGGCGACTTCAAGCGGTTCACAGACCATCATGCCATGGGCGGAGATGAACGGTCAATGTATACACTTGAAGGAGGCGGATATCCCGTGTTTGTGAAGGGCGTCGAGGGTGTTGTCGGCACAATTGTTATAGTGGGCTTAGGCATGGATAGCCAACAGTCACATGGGGTTGTTATCAAGGCTGTCGAGGAGTACAAGGATCTGAGGGAGGGCTTCAGAAGTCCAATGAGAAGCACGACGGTCAAAATGACTAGAAGGTCTCGGGACCGGAGATGGACTTTGGGCTGCACTTTAGCATCGAGGAGAGGCTTGGCAAAAACGTGGAGAACAAGAGCTGAACGGGTGACATGACTCTACATCATTCTGGGGGCTATAATACAGACGAGGATCCAGGACTGCTGGCCGGCCGAAAACCAAAATACCCCCCTTTCGCATCGAACGCTATCGAGTAGCCAAACAGCAAGCATCGCCCAGTGTTGACAAAGGGCGGATGCTCTGGGAGCTGAGGGAAAACATAACTAGGCTCGATGGTGGAATTGTCACCGACAACGAACGAGTAGGACGTTGCCGGTCGATCTAGTGAGGGAAAGCCAATACTGAGTTTAGTGCCTGGTTTGACACGCTTCACCATCCTTGCATTGCCATTCGGGTTGGGATTGGGGATGATGACAGTCGGTATCGATACGCCTTGCTCCGCTCGAATGTACATTTGCGCTATGCCAGTATCAACGAGCATGGTACCACAGTTCCTTCCCTCGCCATTGATGCTGAAGCACATGCTTGCCATGGCCCAGTCTCTTGGGTCTTCAGCGTGTGTCAAGCCTGGTTCTAAGGCGGCGAATGCAAAGGCTCGTGTATTCTTCGGCGTCAGGCCTATATGGGCGCCCTCTGCTGATACGATATAGCCAGCCCGCATTGATTTGTCAGAAACAGGCTCTCCGTTGACAGCATTGATGTTCAAGAATGGGTTGATTTTGGGTGACGCGTAAGGCATACCGTCCTTTGCACCATTTCTTCCGAAGCCCACTCCCATGTAGGTAATCTCAGAAGTGTCTCTCTCTATGGCCTGCTCTCCGTTGGGACCAGGTGGGCATTCGAATTGGTTCGTCTTTGGGTCATACCAAGGGCATCTCCAGCTTTTATCAACGATCAACACTGGAACCGTGGCAGTCGCATACGAGCCAGCCTCACCACCAAAGTGCATGGCAAGTCGAACCAAACGTCCCACGTAGAGAATCTTACTGCTTGTGAAGAAGTGGTGTGCTGGTGTGCCCGCGGTTGATGATAAGTTTGGGAGTATTGGGGCTCCTATCAGAGTGCCGGTAGAGCCTGTGTCTACGGGCATCTTGATATCGACGCCCTCAACTGTGCACATGACTTGCGGTACATGGTGGGTGTTGAACTTGCGAACGAAGGGAAGAAAGATCGAGTCGGTGTATTGAGATAGATCGATGTTCGCGGAATGCATGGCATTTGAGTAGTAATAGAGGGTATAGAGGGCGAGGCTGACAGTGAGAACAATGACGCGCACGAAGCGTGTTGAACGCTTCGGTCTGCTTGTTAATGTTGAAGATGATGGAAGCGGCATTATACCCGGCGGTGATGGCGTTTTATACCGGTATTCGTCGGTTTCCATAGCAGTTTAGAGATGCCGAGACCACCTGCACTGCCCGCTGGCAAAAGCCCAATATCTGCGCCAAGACCATGTTCAATGTCGCGTGCACGTGAACTAACGGTGTAGCATCCGACACGATGCCTAAATGGTTGTGAAAAAGCATCAGTGTAGTGCTCAGACGTCAGCGCCGCTCCCTGGATTGGCGGACCGTCCCCGCAGTGTCCGGTCAGCTACCCCAGGCTTCGTGATTCTGACTAACCCCCCAACACCACCTGCGATATTCAAGCTTCAGCAGACTCGCAGTGCTGTGTGCTTGCCGGCCATGTCGACTAAGAACCTTGGAAGCAGCCCCCGGCGATCATCACGTGTGTTGATGCAGGTTGTCGCCTGGGGCAGCCCTAAGTTAGCTTCTGCGTTACCCACGCCTGCGGCTGACGGCAATCTCCCACCGCCAGAATAGTAGTACAGGAGCAAACTTAAGAGGGGGGAAGTTGATACTTAAAATGGTCTGCGGCGACTTGCGCGACCTAGTCTACCGACGTTAAAACGAAATTCCATCCCGAATCGCATCGAAACCACCTTTGCGCTCCTATCACGCCTTGGACGCCTGACGAACGCGTGAGCAAAGGCAGAACATGTAGCCACCATGGCCCGCTCACCCTCACGATCCAGCGATGGCGCAGACTCGGCGCAGAGTCCTCGCGTGGAACCGCGACTCCTCAAAGCCGTCGAAGAAGCCAAGTACGACGAGACGGTTGCTATCATCGAGCACGCAAAAGTGAAATCGCAAAATATCGACCACTTGTTGCGCATAGGCTTGATGCGCGCAGCCGAGCGCGGGCATGTAGCCATTGCCGAATACTTTCTGAACAGCGGCGCGAAGCCTGACGGTACGCCAGATGGCAGGCTATCACCATTGCTCAAGGCAATCGAGAAGAATCAAGTCAGCATCGTTAAGCTTTTGCTGCGGTTTGGGGCCAATGCAGACGCACACGATAAACAGGGAAGGACGGCGCTCATGACTGCTGCATGGAAGAACCATTTCCACATCATGCATGAGCTGCTGAGATGCGGTGCCAGCGTCAACAAAAAGGACAATACGGGGCGGAACGTACTACACAACTTGGCGGCCGACAAGCATTGCAATTGGGGACGCGACGTTATCGCCGAGCTGCTGAGGCAAAACATCGCCATTGACGGTCCAGAGGGCCAGGACGACCAGAAGCGCACTCCATTGCATTGGGCAGCCAGTACGGGAAAGAGGGAGCTATGCGAAATGCTACTGAGGAGGCCCAGGCTACCCAGGGCAAACGTCAACGCAGTCGAGGTCAGGCAGAAGACGGCACTTCATTTGGCAGTCGCACATGGCAGAGACGACATTATCGAGGTGTTGCTCATCAACGGCGCGGATATCATGGCAAAGAGCGACGGGTCTTGGACTCCGCTGCACAATGCTTGCGAGCAAGGAAGTGTCAAGGTGCTCAAGATGTTGTTGGGCGCTGGAGCAGATATCAATGCGCGTCTCTTGAATGGAATGACGCCCTTGCATGTGGCAGCGCAGGCCGGACACGTAGACGTAGTCAATTGCCTCTTGGAGAGGAAGGATATCAAGCGCGCGGCCAAGGACACGTTCGGCATCACGCCATTCTTGCGCGCTGCACAGAGCAAGAAAGCGGCACGTAAAGCTATCATCAATACACTCGCGCCGCACAACCAAGTGGAAGCACTTAGCGAGGATGCACTAGGTGCGACGCGCGGGTTTCACGCAACAATTGTCGACTTTGGGAACTTCCACAATGAGAACAAAGTCACGCGGAAGACGGTTCATGAGCTTCTGTATGCTCGCGATGCCATCAACCCGAGAAAGCCAGCTGTTGCTGTCCTACCCAAAGAGTCCAAGGCGACAAGCTTTAGATGGATACACCTTCCTGCCAACAACATGGCTTGGGTAGAAGCCTTGTTGACGAAAGCATTCATCGAGGAAGGTGCGGCTGATGTAGAAGGTTTCAAGGCGCTTGAACGGTCTTTTACCCATCAACACCGTGGACAGCAAATACACTCGCATTTCATGAGGCCACTGTGCCAGAGCACACCACGGGCGCCAAGACATCAAGATGATTCCGATCTTTCTGACGGTGCTGACCAAGGCCTGCCGCAGATCACTGTAAACAACGCTCTGGGGCTTGGCATCGACGCCGTGGCAGGAGCTCAAGAGCCAGCACCGTCGCACTTGCCTCGGACGCCTGTGCGGTCAGAGACGGTCAGCACTGACCAGACCGACTGGGCTGCGGGGTCAGGCTCGGGCACTGTGACCGGTAGGGAAGGAAAGACCAAGACTAAAGAAAAGACGAAGAAGGCGCAGAAGTGGACCGGTTCCAGGCAAGCCGGCAAGCGATCTGGTGGCACCGAGACCCCAAGCAGAGCTCCTCCAGACCAGTATGCCCGACGGACACATACGAGCCACCCCCTCACCAGCAGTGGTCATCTGAGATCGCCTGGTAGTCCTGGTAGAAAGGATCCGACGGCAGTGGCAAAGGGAAACATCTTCGCCTTTATGCCGTATCTGCACTTTGAGACGAATAGTCGGCGGCAGGAAATGCAGGATGCGATTAAAACGAGCCAGGCGTTGAAGGAGCGCAGAATCAACGACTGGCGCACTACCAGGCAGCCTGTGAAGCGGGCATCGACATATGATGAGATGCTACTCAGGGCTCACTTGACATCTTCGCAGGTTTCATTGCACGTGCGACGGACCCTGGACCAATTCTTCTACCACAACATCGACACCCAGTCTCGAGACAGAGACCAGGTTGTCTATCGATACCAGTGCAAGTCGAATGAGCCTGAACATGTAGATCCCAAGATCTTCATGGTTGACCAGTTGTGGATGTGGACTCTTGGCAAGGACTTGATCGTTACTGCCTTCCCTCAGCGGTGGCAGCAGCCCCGCAATGACCCGCTCAACGTGCTCGACGGTGTGATAGAAGACATCAACAGCAAGACAAGAGATCCCGTGCGCAGCGTCTATGATCTTGCGATGATCATCACTGGCCGATGTAGCGGTGTCTTTGACCGTCACAGAGTTGGCGATGAGGAGTATCAGTTCCTCGACATGTTTGAATCAAGCATCGGCGATGCTACCGAGATGGAGACTATGCTGTTCAAAGAATTCAACACGGCGTCTGCCCAGGCCTCGGCTTGGCTGCAACATCATCGCCGCCCAAATCGATTCTCACGCCATTTGGAGGCCGAAGGGAGACAACGCGAGCATCTCCACCGTCGACATGCGCCCCACCACTCTCATGCGCATGCCTTGACAGATCCCCCTGTGAGGGAAGAAGAGTTTGACTACGATGATAGCGACCGAACAGCTGCCCACGCCCCGCTCTTCGTCGATAAGCTCTTGGACATTGGTGCAGAGACGGATCTCTTAGCGGAAACAAAGGACATTCGCGACGAGCTCAACATGATTTCAAAGGTGCTAGAAGATCAACGCATTGTCCTCCCCGACATGGAAGCGAGCATCACAGACATCTACCGCGAAGAGCACAAAAGCCAGCAGGATCTCAAAAGACGATTCAGAGACATGCTGAAGACGATTGACACGCACATCAAGGACATTGAACGCATGGACAAGCAAGCCAAGCGCATCTACGAATCCATTACCGACCTTCTCGACCTAAAGCAAAAGCACGCCAACGCCTTCGAAGCACGTTTCGCACGCGACCAAGCCGCCGGTACAGCACGTCAAAGTCAAACAATCATGGTCTTCACCATTGTAACAATCATCTTCCTGCCCCTCTCCTTCATCGCCGCCCTTTTCGCAATCAACATCCGCGAATACCCACACAACCCCGGCGGTGACCAGCCATCGCTGCCTCTATCCTTTGTCAGCAAATACATGTTCGGCATCAGTTTTGCAATCTCCATCCCTTTCATCGCCATCGCTCTCTCCTTTGACGCCATCGGCGACTTCTTCCGCGAAGTCAAACGCCGCTGGCGCGAACGCAAAGCCAGACATCAACAACGGCATCATAACAATAATGGCACCGGCAACGACGCTTTCATCAGTATCAACAGAACCGAATTCTTCGATCACACATTGGATACCCGCACGATTGAGGAGGCGCTGAGTCGCGGTCGCAGCACCGCCTATCGTCCGGATGGCAGACGAAGCATCGAAAGTTATCTCGGCAGTCTGGGCAGTGCGCGTATGAATTCTCTACTGCCAATTGCGAGTCGTAGTACTGGCCCGAGCCCGGAAAAGGGTGCCGGTAATGTGAGGGTTACAAATACGTTGAACGGGAATGGCAATGCAAATGGGACAACCGGGGGTATTGCGGATAGGTTGAGTGTGGATCATGCGAGGAATCAGATTCCGATTGAGAGGATTAGTACGGGGTTTAGGATGAGGGGGAGTGGCGAGTATGCTCGTGCTTGATGGCGGGGTGCAGGAGGTAGTAAGTGCTTGAAGAGGAGAGAGATGTTGAGTTCTGAGTAAGGCGTTTGGCAGAAGAAGTGAAAAAAATGGGGGGTGAATTACGGATATGGATACCCAAGTGTTGTAAGTGTGTTGTAATTTGTACGAGAAATGTTGAAATGTTAATGATTGTTTTTGTGACATGTTCATACAAATGATTCGCGTTTTGAGCTACACATCCGTACATTGAAGTTTCCCCAGGTGTCTCACGATCATACATATTTGGCTTTTTCAGTGCCTTGTATGCTCCAGGCGCCTCCATAATCTCGAATATGGGCATGCATGGCTCGGGAGACAGGACTACGACACATAGGAACATCGCTTCCAAAAGCAGAACATATCTCAACCCCTTCCCCCTTTTTAAGCTTTCAGAAAAGTGCCCTTAGAGGTGTTAGGTTGTAGGTATGGTCAAAGAAGTTTTAGCGACAAAGTAATGTGGGAAATAGCACCTCGTTATAATATGACCAGGCGTGTATTGTTCTTTTTATGCGAGGAAATAGCCTGTTCCTGATAGGAGTTACACCTATTTGGTCTCTCCCTCTCAACAAAAAAGGGAAGGTAACAAGGTAGGTATAATTACCAAGGAAGTTTTCATAACGTGTCGGAGTGGCGCCTGCTCAGATCATGAAGGTCAATTGTGGATTTTTTATGATTATAGAAAACGCAGACTAGGACATTTGGCGACTACCTCGTCGTTTGAGTGTTATACTAGGGAGCATCTGGTAAGGAAAAGAGATGTACCACTCTAGCACAGTATACAGAAACACTACTGTATATGTATAGGTGCCAGTGTTATCCACTTTATACTCTTTTTCACATGCTTCTCAATATTGACGTCTTTTTGGTGCGAACAGGACAAACAACACACATTTTGAGTCTCAAAAGAGAATGGCACAGGAGAAAGATTCACACAGACCCGCCTACCAGCACAATAGGAGCATGGATTTTCGGGAAAAGGCTTTTAGAGTTTAGCTTTTCCCATTAGAGGAGAGAACAACTTTCCACACACGTCTAGAGTTCCTGGGTCGTCTTTTGGAAAAGACAGGACATAGGTCACCTACAAAGTCTTTTGAATTTTACTAAGAAGGTGTGTGATGAGACGTAGAGGAGAACTCTAGAGGGAGAGGACATGGACTTTCATCCTTTGCGTTTTGTTTTTTATATTAGAAATGTAGAGATGTCGGTAGTAAGGAGGAGAGGAGATTATAGGAGACGGAGCGGTCATGTAGTCTTTCTTAGCTGCACAATAGCCAACTGATCGGTATAGAGGTATTCTTTTTAAGATTTCAAATGCTGAGTGGTGTGATAGGGGCAGAGAAATAGAGTAAGATAGAAGTGTAGGAAGCATGATGGACAGTAAGTTTCAGCACACACCACGTAGCATGACACATGACGTTATCTTTTTTGTCGAACACAAAGATGGCCACAGCGTCGTTGAACATACGTAGGTAGATATCAGATTTCAGGAAAGGTGCTCAGGAAAGGACATGGGGGTATAGCTTTTCCATTTTCTTTTCGAGTATTGAGTGGTACGTTTTGGAGTAGGTAGAAATTAAATAGAATGGTGTAAAGAGAATTTATATGCGCCTAGTCAGTGCACTGGACTCCATAGCTCGGTTGTGCAGGCTTTTGAATTCACCCCATGAGACTGATGAAAGTGGCTTTTCACACATGTTCATGTTTTAGCTCAGTTTAAGAGATAGAGAATGGAAATATATAGTATAAGAGAGAGGAGAGAAGCGATATTTATATGCACAGTCCTGGCTGGAAGGGAGAAGTGTAATGGAGAATATCGTTTTTTTGGAGACATTTGCATTTGAACTAGAAAAGTGCAGTTTGGAATAGAAAGTCTCATTGTAGGGGGTTTGGATTTAGAGAATACAAAGAATCTTACAGCCAACCCTACTCGTTCCACTCGGTTCCAGTCTTGCTAGTTACATGTATATCAATGTCTAAGCCTTATACATCGTTTCGTCAATAGCATTTAGTGAACATCCTCCAGGTTTCACATATAGGACCACGTCGTCCCCTCTTACCTCAGATATTATCGTTATTCCCAGGGCTTTTGGGTCCGAGAAGGAGGACATTACACTCGCCTAGCACTTTTTGATTTTGGAAAACGTAGAACGCAATACACGCACAGTTCTGTAAGCCGTTTGAAAAAACACAGAGAAGAACTACCTAGATTGGTCTCTTGCAATTTTCAAAAAGAGAATTCTGGAAATGATTTCTATAAAATAACAAGGAGTCACAGGAGAACATGAACTAATATACGTGTCGTTTTAGTCTCGGTCACTTAAGGTATACGTTATTCTCGCTCTTCTCCTCACATGAGGTGTTGCTCCAATCATTTCAAAACCAAGACACGAAACTTTATGCTGTGGTAGGATTTTACTGCCTCCAAACGTTTAGAAGGATATACTATTTTAAAGAATCCCGCTCTGCCGACATGCTTTGTTTAATATGCGGTTTTAGAAAAAGAACAGAGGAGTGCCATCCCCACTGTTTTAGAGATTTTGTAAAGAAGGGAAACTAAGTGTGTTTTAAAAGTAAGTAAGACACGCGGAAGAGAGAGAAGATGCTTATATACCTCTTACTTTCATTCTCCAACCATCTTTAATGCCGCATGCAGAGGATCCTGCACAGGAAGATTTTATCTTGTCGCCTTAAGTTTTGGTTCCAGCAAACAGAACGGAACATGTTATCTTCGTAGTACCGTTTTTGAAGGGCTTAATACAACAAGGAGGTATAAGTATGTCTCCCAATCTTACTCGCAGTCATAGTTGTATCAGGTCGTCTTTTCAAGAAGTTTAGAAGAAGAGAAAAGATAGTAGTCTTAGTCGTGAGAACTATAGATATTTGTACATATATCTCAATCAGAAATCCTAGACCTTTCTGCAAGAGGAGAAACACAGACATGGGCTCGTTAGGTGTCCATTTTGAGAAGGGCGGAAGGACACATATACTTGCATTGCATTTGCTTTAGAGTAAATCGTGCGTGTACTTATAGAAAAGAGGAGAAAAACTGTAGAAGGTAGTATATTTCAAAGTGCAACAGACACAGACAGACATGCATTGGTACCGACCCCTTTTAGCAAACAGGCCGGAGAATATGTGTCTCTAGTCCCCTCATTTTCAGAAAAAGATCGAAGGGTAGACAATAAGGAGAGAAGAGAGGTTTATATCCATCTCAGTTGGTCTTTGACGCGCAGACTTAGCATCTCTGGCTTCTGTATTTTCTAGGTGGGTGTTCAGACTATGTCTGATAAGTAGATATACCGGTAGTGGATTTATAGTTCTAATGCAGACGCAGAAACAGACATTCCACGGTTGTACATCTTTTTCAGAGAGCAGTGCGGATGCCATAAACTCGGGGTCGATAATTTTCAAAGATAGGTATAGATTTTTCAGGAATAGAGAAGGAACAGAGAGAGCAGGGACGATATTTTATATACCAAAAATGTCTGCACGCGCCGCGACATGCGTTTGCACTCTTTATCTTTTGGTTCTTGACTCCGGAGGTGGTACACATGCCCAGGAAATGCTGCCAATGGTGTTTCATGACGCAGAAGAAGACACATCATCTCTGCGAGGAGTATGTTTTAGAAAGAAATCAGGAATACATAATCATCTGCTAATTCCTATTTTAGTAGATGAAAGCAGAGGAGTTGTGGCAATAGGAGAGAAGGAGAGTAAGAGAATATCTTATACCCCGTACGCTCGGAAATGCTGCAGCATAAATTCCGTCTCATCCATCTTTATTTTAATCCCGAGGTTTTTTCAGACACATAAGGCCGTGGTTTGTTCTTTTGGATTCGAATGTGGATACAGATTCAGAACCCACGAGATAGCAATTAGAGAACAGAGTATAGGAAAGCACGCGGAAGAACATGGGTTTTCGGTTAATTTGCTTTGGTGCAGGGAGGTCGGCAAGGTGTGAGAACTAAGAAAGCAAAGAAAGACAGGAACAGTGAATTTTTATACCCCTCCGTCTCTAGAGCCCCCGCCATTTAATGAGCTCTCTAAACTCTTGAATTAGTTCCTCGACTCCTATCTCACACATCCAATAATGTTCTGATTGATTGGAACCAATCTCACAAACAGAAGTCAAATATAACTTTCCATCTTCTAATTTTCAGAAGAGCAGACTGAAAACATAGGGAATTCCAATCGATTTCCTTTAGAGGGACAGGCTCGGAACACGTCGCATCCTCAATAACTAGTAATTTTCTCTCGAAAGAGGGGCAGACAGAAAAGATATAAATCTTCTTGCACCAGTTTCCAGAGTTTTAGGGCCAGAACACACTCATCTCCTACTAAGACATTTCTCCAACACAATAACAGGAATAAAGAAACAAGTATCCTATAGTTGTTATACTACTCAACCAACAAGGCCGGCGGACATCTGCCCGAATCACCAAGCATTAATTTTCATTTTTATTCAGGAGAAAAGAGAAGAGAGGAGGCGGAGAACACATCAAAGATGGCATCGTCGTTTTTAAGAGGAGTAAGGTATAGTCTCTGCTGCGCCGGTACTCTGCCACCAGAGGTTGGTGGGCGTGGAGGCGTCCTGCCCAGGGAGACGGGGGACCATTCGCTTAGCTACTTTCAGTATGTTGAGAACTTTTCGATAATCGCGTAGTTATAAGAATAATTGCCGAGCACGCTTAAGATGGCGTCGACGTTTATTCTAGCCTTTGCCTCGTTGTTGGCCCTTTGCCGACCATGTCCATCTTCGTCAATACCGGTCTCGTTCTTCTTATCTGACCCGTCCGGGGCGTCTGTGTCGATGAGAGCATCGTACTTTTTTTTCCTTCAGCATGAGTTTGACGAAACCAGAACTTTCGTTTTCTTCCGCTGCATTGAGCACTTGTTCTGGTGTGTAGCAACAGGCCGTCCGGACATTGTCCAGCCTGTTGCGTCGATACGTAACGTCCGCCAGAATTTTCGTCGCCACGGATACATTGCTTTGGGCCATGTTAAGCTCCTCAGGGGTGGCTTTCCCATCTCCCTGAATGGCCGCCAGTGCGTTTTCTGTCGTTGTGACTGTCTC
This sequence comes from Pyrenophora teres f. maculata, assembly GCA_014334815.1. Lineage (NCBI taxonomy): Eukaryota > Fungi > Ascomycota > Dothideomycetes > Pleosporales > Pleosporaceae > Pyrenophora > Pyrenophora teres. Next base: position 1,604,929 of record CP060570.1, read on the forward strand.
CTTGGCCTTGTCTGCGTCGTTGAACACACATGCCCGCAAAGGGTTTCAGGTTTAAGGGAAACATAGAAAAGGTTTTGTAAAAGTAGGAGGGATGGATTTATAGGTACCTTCCTTGAATTTTCTAAAAGAAGCGCAGACCTTCTCATACATGACCTGCAGGTCAGTTTTTGTTGCAGACTCCAAACGCACTCATGTAAGGGCGAATTGTACTCTTGAAAAACCGCGGACGCAGATGGCGACATGCGTCTGCATTGTTCCACGTTTTGGTAAGAAAGAAAGAAAACAAGAAAACAAGAAAACAGAAGATGAGAAAACGTGGAAACCGCCAGACCTTAGGTTTCATAAGTTAAACATATTTCGATTTTCATATTGGTGCATATGTGGGGGTTTTGATACTGGGCAACGGACCATACGGCTAGTGAAGGGGGTTTTTGAGAGTGGAAAAAGAGGAAGAAGCATATGGGAGCACTCCAGTGTTTTAGAATTGCATGACAGAAGGTTTTCATATGTGAGGGAAAGACAGACAGAGAGACGGCGAGGAAGGGGGGTTTATATATACGCCCAGCGTACAAGTTCAGATAATAAAAGATCCATGTCATGTGGCGCTGTAATTTGATATGTGTTCCAAAAATCACCTCTCTAGAGGCCATGTCATGCTTAGCACCCACCAACCTACGAAGCTGCCTCCGTCGTCTCCACCTTCCTCTTCTTCTTGCCATGGTGCCCCCTTGCTTCAACCCGCCCCTCGATCGGCAGCACTCTCGTAGCCGTGAAGATGTACCCCTCAGCCCCACCTTTACTCGTCATCATCGGATGCGTCCGTCCGGGAAGTACCTGCCACTGTCTTGCCCTTGCCGTCTGCAGCGATGGCGCGAGCAGCAACGTGGGATTTAGCGGGAAGTCCTCTTCATCGTTATCGCCTTCAGTCACGCTATCGCCGTCGTCTTCTTCGAGACCATGCTTCTTCCCATTCGCCTGCTGCTGCTTTTGTGATGGACCGAACTCGCGGGCTATATACGCAGCGCGACGTTCTTTGGAGTAGTAGTCGCAGAGCTCGACCAATGGCTCAACGTTGTGATTATAGACGACTGCTCTCCCGCCACCACGTACAAGGGGTACTAGTTCTCGTAACACACTCTTTGCATCCATGGCAGTTGCGACAACTAGACCGTCGAAACCTCCTCTGCGCGTCTCGTCTACCACGTTTTTGACGCGCTCCCAGCGTCGCCGCTTCTTGTAGTATGTGCCGCGTTTTGTGGACTTGAGCGTCATTAGGACGTCCTCAGGGATGACTTCGGGTTCGTCATACGTGGGGTCGTCTTCGGGGTGGAGGAGTGACAGCCAGGATAGCGACTTGAGGTGCTTGTAAAGGGGGTGCGATACGGTGGGCGCGCCGTAGTCGTAGCCGAAGTATTTGAGGTAGGAGAGGTTGGGTTGGTTGTTTGGATGAAGGACAGTGAGGGTGTTGGTTTTGGCCGACATCTGGGGAATGTGCGGCCGCGGTGGCTTTCGTGGTCTTGGGGGAGGATCTGAAGGGGCGCCATTCGTTGATGAGGGGTAGGCTGCATTTGGCGCATCGGAAGTCATGGTAGTGTCTGCATCTGCATCTACCATGGCGGTGTCGGTATCTCTTGTCTCTGGCGTTGTAGATGTGCCGTTTGTCTTTGCAGCTTCTTCAGCTTCTTCAGCTTCTGGTTCTTCGTCCGATTCGCCATCCTCATCTTCAGGGTATAGTATACCCATCTTCTCTGCAAGTGCTGCCGTGACAAGACCTCCAGTATCATCCACCACAAGCCATCGCCCTCCACCTATCTGACTGACCCCATCTTCTCCTATAAGTACCCGACTTGTCTCTCCAGAGTGTACGTTGGCCCAGGCGTTGATCAAACCCAACAAGTCCTCTCTTAGTTCCATGATCTTGTACGCCTCCTTCTCCAAGACATACTCTGCGAGCAGGCCAATATCCATGGGCAGCGCCGTGAAGCGCTTTAGATACTTTTTCGATTTGCGCAGGGTGTACTTGGCTAGCGAGAAACTCGTCTTTTCGTCAATGGCATTATGTGAAGCCATAATCTTGGCGATAATCTCCTTGCCCGACCCGGCGCCAGCCTTCTTCAGCTCCTCAATCTCGGCCATGGACAGCGCCTGCCGCGATGCATCGTCGACCGTGAGGCGGTTGTTGCGCATTATGACCTGGCCATCTTCGCCTACGATATCGAAGCCCGCATTGCCCTCGGCATTTTCGTCGCTCGCGTCGGCAGCCGGCGCTTGTTCGCTTCCCAAAGTTTCGGCATGTAATTCAGAAGCAGGCACGACGCGCAGCTCCGTCTTGGACTTGCCGTCGTCCTTGTCGAGAAGCTCATATGTCAGATAGTAGGGTCGGCCGAGGAGAAGGTTTGAATTAAAGGTGCCAAACTTCCCAAGATAGATGTTGCTGCATGACTTAGTAAGGACTTCATATATCATTCACTCGGAGGGCTCACTCCAGCTATGCGACGTACGTATTCGGTGTGATCTCAACTATCTTGTAGAGGCCAGAGGGCAGCCGCAGGCCACGTGGGTATTAGGGCGAATGTAGGAATGCATAGCGGAATCTGGGCCTTCCGCTGCTCCACGTCACTATCTCATGTGTAAGACTACAGTTTTTGCGACGGGCGCATGGGAAGAGCGAAAGTTGCAGGACTACTGAATTTGTTGCAGGGATTCCGAGCTTCCCCACGCTCAAGCCACAGACATAGCCACATAGTCGCCTCAGCTTGCTCAGCCACACTTCACGTCATCGCCATTGCGACGTCCGCGACATGCAGCATTCAGGCCGCGTGTGCAACTCGGATCCTCTACACTGCCGCCTACATTGACGCTTACTCTGCGCGTCTCATTCACAACCTGACCATTGTTTTCCCTCAACACCCTCGACAACTCCATACAACCGCCAAGCACGCTTGCGCAACACCGAGAACTCGACCGTGTCTCACCACCAAGCTCTGCCTTTTACCTCGCCCAGCATGGTACTTCGAAAATCTGACGACCAGGACCCTCTCGTACCCGCGCCGCTGTCTAAAGCAAATCCCCCGTATCCCACCTCACCTACCGAAGAGCATCCGCCTGGGCTTCCCTCAACAACAGCCAACGCAGGCAACGCGCCCAGCCCGAGCAAGTCGCCAGCTTTCAATATCAAGACACCAGAAACTAAACCGCTTGCGCATGATAAGAATGACATCGATTCGGACTTGAGCGACGACGAGTGGAACCAGATAGACGACGATTTCGAAGAGGTCGACCCGCACGATGTACCTGCCGCGCTGAAACCTGCTGGGGGCAAGATGCCACCGGTGCCCAGGAATGGTGGTCTCCCAGACGCCCTGAGAGCAGGTCCCGCCAACGGAGTGCCTATCAAGAAGCCAATGGGTTATGTATCGCCCATGCCCACTGGAGCCAGTTCTACTTCCTACGGCGCTGCTAGCACCGTGTCTGAGCAGTCGAATGGATCTATCCCACTCCAGACAAATAACCCATACCTAAAGATGCAGACAACCGGCCAGAACAGCTGGGACGGAGAGAGCAGCCAGGCCATCTGGGGTGATGCGCCTGGCCAAGCCCACAAGTATGAGGCCAAGTACGAAGCGCCCGTGGAGCTGCCGGCATACCAGACGCCAAGCACACCTTCCCACGAAATGCGGAATCTGGGATTAGGTGATAATTCACACGAGCAAACCTCCGCACCGCCATATGAACCGCCTCTTATCGAGATAAACTCCCCCACTCCACGGTCGGAACATGCAAATGTCTCCCTCGACGCAAATCCGTGGGAGCCTTCAGAAGGACGCTCCAACAATGCCTGGCAACCAGCACATGCCAATAATCCCAGCCCAGTAGTGGATCAGCCTGTTCCAAACAATACGCATACTCTAGCGACGGTCCCCGCGGTTTCTCAAACTCAAACGCAGCAGTCTCCAGCGTCTTTCGAGGAGCAACCGCCTGCGCTGCCTCCAAGAAGATCGAATGAGGAAATGGCATCTAGCATGCCTCCAAGGCCTATTGATACTGGAGCCGGCTCTGCGGTTGCACCTGGTCTAGAGTCTCCCAATACTAGGATGAACAGACAAAGGAAAGAACACTATCAAATCAAGCATATCCGATGGCTGGATCATAACATCGAGGACATGCGCGTCTCCCCAATATTGACACAGAACCTAAACGGACCATGCCCTTTGCTTGCTCTAGTCAATGCCCTCGTACTCTCAACCCCTGCAAGACTTGAGACTGCATTGGTTGAGACGCTTCGCACGCGCGAGACTGTTAGCTTAGGCTTGCTACTAGATGCTGTCTTTGAAGAGCTAATGTCTGGCCGACGAGGCGATGCTGCACAGGAGTTACCCGATGTCAGCGAACTTTACAAGTTCCTTCTCGCTCTGCACACTGGCCTAAATGTCAACCCAATGTTTGTCCCGGATACCAATCCGGGAAGTGGTCATGCTGCGCTTACGAATCGCGCAGGCGCTTTCGAAAACACACAGGACATGAAGCTGTACCGAACGTTCAATATTCCCTTGATGCATGGATGGCTTCCAGAGGTCGGAACCCCTGCATTTGCCGCTTTCAACCGCATAGCCCCTTCTTATGAAACATCGCAATTTGTTCAATTTCAGGAAGAGGAGCTCAACACAAAGCTGGCTTCGGGGGATTCTCTAAACGAAGAAGAGCAGCAGATGTTCACAGACATTCATGCCATCAAGGAGTTCTTGTTGACCTGGCCAACACAGTTGAGTGACTATGGTTTGAAGGTGATTCGAGATAATCTGCAGCTCGGTCAGGTTGCCATCCTGTTCAGGAACGACCACTTTTCTACACTGTGCAAGAATCCTCGCAATGGTCAGCTCGTCACTCTAGTTACCGATCAAGGTTACTCGAGCCACGATGAGATTGTTTGGGAATCTCTCACAGATGTCAATGGTCAAGGCAGTCAACTCTTCTCGGGAGATTTCCGCTCGGTTGATAACAGCGACATGTCTGCAGTACTGCAAGGGCAACCGCAGTCTCAATCTGAAGTGGATAATGGCCAAGGATGGACTACTGTACAGGGCCGTCGTGGACAACAGCAGCCAGATGCTGCACAAGCTGCAGAGATCACCTCCCCCAGCGAACTCAGTAGAGCAGAGCAAGAAGACCACGACCTAGCACTAGCACTTCAACTTCAGGAGGAAGAAGAAGACCGCCAAAGACGGGAAACTGAGCAACGAGAACGAGACAATCGGCTCACCGCGAACCCAGCATCGCAGAACCCTCCACCCCCGACATCGCCCAACCGCCGCCCTGAGCAGACCCCCGCCATACCTCCCCGTCGCAACAACATCACAACCCACCGCCCAAACAACGAGCCTGCGCCCCCACCACTCTACGAAGAGGCAATCACAACACCCCAATACAACCCTCCTGCTGGACACCCCGCCAACCCTCAAGCGACAATCTCCCAGGGAAGCGCATACCAAGCCACTAGCGGTGGCTTGCCTCCGCCACCTGGGCCTGGAGGCCGCCGTCCAAACATGATCCCCGGTCGCCCTGGTAGACGGCAGAGCGGTCCTGGGCCGGGTGGTGCGGTACCGCCGAACGGCAGCGAGGAAAGGGATAAGTGCGTTGTCATGTAGACACGCAGTTATCCGTTCTGACGTTTTAACGAGATGCTAATTTCAATGCTGGTGCTAGGGCTACTGCTGCGTTGGGTTGCGATTACTGTTGTATCGTCACATAGTCATGTGTTTTAGTTTGGGCGTTTGGGGGGTGTATTTATACCCGGAATTTATCTCTAATCTACAGTCTGGGACCTGGGGTTGTCGTGTGGGGGTGGTGGAGATTGTAAGTGGAAGAGACGATGGGAAATGGTACTCCCTTGCTTGATATGATGCAGGGTAGGTAGACGGATGTGCTGTGTATCACGATTAAACGAACTATTTTTTACTAAGTCAAGAAACAGTAACTTGATCCGTTACCCTTTCCCTCTTAAACTCATCGTTCACTTAGCTACGTTGAAATGAACGTCTATCTATTGTCAATATGACCATGGTCTCCGAGGGGCAAGAAAGGCACAAAAAGACTTTCCCGATCCAATACATCCATCTTCGCAATCACCACATCCCATCCCACCAAGCCCTTTCCCTTCACAGCCCTACAAGCCCCCTCTCTCACCTTACCCAATACTCCCCAACTGCCTCAAACGCTCCATATCCGCCAACCGCGTCAACTCGTCCTCCCAAGCATCTACATTATCACACATATATTAGCCCCTACTCCAACATGAAATACCACCGCAGCCCATCAGCATTGGTAAACAATAGAAAACTTACTTATCGTCCTCGGTGTACTGGGGTTACTCATTGGTTGCGGCGCGGCGAAGAGGCTGGTTTTGGGTGGTGTGGTGGTGGACTTTGGTGTTGATGATGAAGGCGGTGATTTTGGGGTTGGTTTTGTTTTTGAGGAAAAGGGAAGAGAGATGGGAATGGGGAAGCGGCGTTCGTGCGAGGTAGCTGCGTGACGGTTGTATGGGCGGGGGAAGGGGGAGGGGGAGGGTTCTGGGGAGCGGGGTGGAGAGGGGGAGGGGGAGAATGTGAGGGGGGGATAATAGGGGCGGTGTTGTTGGATGGGTGTGGTACAGAGGGTTGTTAAAGTTTCATCTTTGTTGTTACTGCTCTTGTTGTTATTGTTGTTTTGGTCTTTTGCCCAGTCCTTGAGGACGCGGGCATCTCGTTCGATTGTTTTGGACGTCGTGCAGACCCAGCTGTTAGTACTACTACTACTGCTGCTGCTGGTGTCGTCGTCTTTAGCTTCGTCCTCGTCGTGGTCAGAGCGCCAAGAGCGGAATGCAGGGTGCAAGACACCGCCAACAACCGCAGCTTCACCCAGACTACCCCCAAACCGCTTCTTTTGTCGACTAAATGCATCATCAGCTGCATTCCACTTTCCCGCCAACTTCATCTCTGTGCGCTTCCGCTCCATGAGCTTGAGTTCGTTGGCCCAGGAAGATAGATCCTCGATGCTGGGACCCTTGTGTCTGACAAAGCGGTGTATAGGGGAAACTGAACCCTGTTCAGTTTGGGTTGCTAGAGTGGCAGTGGTGTTGATGCTGAGGTTGGCTGGACGGTACCTTATCGCGTGACTGCGGGAAAGCGAGCCCGAGGATGACTTTGGATGGCGAGGTGTGGGACGTGATGAGTTGGAGAAGGTGGCTTGTCGGGAGCGTAAACTGAGAGGGAAGATGCCTGGGGTGGGCTTGATGGGACTGCTGGCTGAACGTTGAGCGGTTCTAGTTCGTGTGCCGTTGTTTCCATCCTCTTCGGTAGAGGTTGTCACACTCTTCAAGCTTCTCATGATGTTGCCATACTCGTAACCCTCGTCTTCGTCACTATCTTCGTCTTTTAGGTCCTCCTTGTCGTTCAGTATCTTGACAGCCCATGCCAGTCGGACAGCCTGCTCATCGAGAGCCACCTCCCTCTCTTTCCGTCGATGTAGATTCATACGTAGTGTATCGCGCTGTCCATCTAGAATTGTAGTTACAATATCGATGTCATCTTCAAACCACATCCAATAATCTAGATCTCGCAGTTGATCCATGCTCCCAATGTTGTGCTGGCGCAGGATTTCTGTTTGTTCCTCTGCAAAGCTCTGCAGTTTCTCGACGAGTGATGTAGAACTCCAAGCAGGCGGTGGGAACTGGAGAGTAGACAAAACGAGCTCTGCGGCAAGACGCAAGTCTCGTGGCTTGACAAGGGACGGATGCATGGCGTCTTTTTTGGCGGTGGCGGCAGAGCGGCTGGCGCAGAGTCGGAAGGCCATTGTGGTTACGTCTTGGTTGACGGAGTCGTAGGCGGCCCGCGATTCGGGGTCAATGGGAGGAGAAGGGGTACGTCGGATGGGTATGGCAGTTATGGGCGTTACGGGGATAGACCCACTCGCCACCGACGATGTCTTGGGCGTGAGAGAAGCCCAGAAGCCGCCTTCGGCAAAGGCATTCCGCATAGGACCTGCAGTGGCGGATAGCGGAGTGACGGGCCCTGAAACTACCACATCCCAACGTGGTCGCGGTGTAGTTGATGAGCCAGTATCGATGCGTGGGAGATGCGCGGGACGCAGTGGGTGAGCACCCGTTGGCGCAGTGAGAGACGAGAAGCTACGGAGAGGTGGTGGATGGCCTCTAGGTATGTCGATACGTAGCGGTTGAGCATCCTTTGGTGTGGTGACAGACGAGAAGCTACGGAGAGGAGGTGGACGGTCTCTAGGTCTGAGATCGAGACGTCCAGGCGGCGGAGGCGAAGGTGAAGGCCATCCAAACTCAACGAGGCTATGCTCCTGCGTCAACTCATTTATCCGACGCAACACCTGCTTCCATTTGGGGTCCGAAAACTGGTCCTCGTTCCAGTATGTGACCTCTTCCCAGAACTTGTCTTCTTGCTCTTCCCTCAGAAACTTCAGACCAGACTTTTCGTGTTTCTTCAGCGGTTTGCCCGTCGCAGGCGACATCTTTTCAATATGTACCGCTGTGTCAGCTTGTTCTGCCATGTCGAAGCAGTAGTCGCAGCGTGGCTAGTAGACGGGAGTTGCAGGTACACAGATGCGGAGTGCCGCTGCGGAATACGAATGCTCAAGTAGTGATCCCAAAGGTGTCATCAATCATCGGCGATGTTCTATTGTTGGTGATGGGGTCGCCTATCATCGGGTGTGGAGTGAAGAGTCGAGGGCGCGCAGCTGTTGTTGTATTTGCGTCACTACAGTCACGCGCAAGCACCCTTACTACAGCAAACGCGCAACTCGGCGTGAGACAATTTTCATGGGCAGACAATTGAGAGAGCGAGAGCGAGAGAGAGATGCAAAAGTGAGACAGCAGAATGACAATATATTTAATATGGGAAATTTTGTCTAAGTGGTATCCAACTCCACCTGACGCAGATGTGACATTTAGTCTAAGAAAGTAAAAAGGTTCGTATGTACAACATTGAGAGCGCGGTCAGCTTCGCGCTCTTCAATTACGCAGGATATGTTAATCTCGCTGGCACCTGCGATGGATTAGCAAATTGTCAGATCATCGTTCATTTTTACGTACCTTGCGAGATCATCTCGATATTAATGTTGTTCTTGGCCAAGACGCTAAAGAACTTGCCGGAGATACCAATCATGTTCTTCAGCTGCTTACCCACCAGGCTCACAATGGCCATGTCGGGAACAATGTCAATGGCACCAAGCTGACTGAGGTCATTGACCGCGCCCTGGAGATCCTTGTCCTGGATTCTGTACTCGTCCTCGCCACCGCCGCTGAGGAGTGCGGATTCCGAGTGCAAAGCCATGGATACGTGCACCTCGGACGACGAGATGAGGTCGACAGAAAGGTGCCATCTGTCCAGGATGCTAAATATGCTCATGAGGAAGCCATGAGCACGAGTGCGCTTGTTGCTATGTACGTTGAGCACAACAATGTTGTGCTTGATAGTCACAGCAGTAGGGCGCTTGGGGCCTTCGAGCTGAGTAAGCAGGCTTGCAGAACGCGTGCGAAAGAGAGCCGTGTCTTTCAGAGGCGCACGATCGTCAATGCTGTGCAGGTTGTCTGGGAAGATGATGGTACCAGCATTGCGCGGGTTCATGACGTTCTTGATACGGATGGGGATGCGGGCGCGAATGACCTGTTCCATGGTGAAGGGGTGAATGACTTCGGAGCCGTAGAAAGTCAATTCAGCGGCCTCGGCAGGCGTCACAGTAGGAAGCAACGCAGCCGTGGGGACCTTGCGGGGGTCAGCTGTGAAGATGCCATCCACCTCCTTCCAGACCTGAAGCTCCTTCGCCTTGGTGCCGACAGCAACCAGAGCAGCACACAGGTCCGTGTATCCACGTCCAATGGAGTTGAGCAGGCCTCCTGGCACATTCCCAAAGTAGCCGGTGATAACCGGGACCTTGTCTCCGCAGGCTGCCACCTCCTTGCCCAGTTCTTCAGCGAGATCTTTGTAGAACTTGTCGTTGAGTCCGCCCTTGGCAGGCGCATTGAACTTGACAACATCGCTTAGGTCGACAAACTGGGCCGGTGTTCCGCGATCGTTCAGCAGCGCGGCCATGTACCGACAGCTCAGCTTCTCACCCTTGCTAATGATCTTGTCCTCGGCACGACAAGTGACTTCCTCCAAGTGTTGGGCCGACTCGAGAATCTTAGTCAGACTCTCGCACTCGGCATTCACCTCTTCGGTGTAGGAAGCCAATATTTCGGGGCTCTTCAGGATGTCCTTTCCGGCTTGGATGTGGTCGACACGGATGGCTTCCACAATCTCGTCATAGCCGCGGTTGTTTGGTTTCTCGGCAGCGCGGGCGGTGCGAAGAAGGCGGTTGGTGGTTCCCTCCAGCTTTGTGTTGCTGCTGCGCGCGGAGCACACGATAGCGGCGCGGTTCGTCTGAAGACCAGCTCTGTGTCCTGTCAGCACTTTGCTTCCTTATGACGTGTCGCCCTTTTGTGCCTACTTGACAATGCCCGCTATGTTCTCCGCGAATTTGCCCACACTCGTACCCCCGAACTTGAGAACAACCCAGCCTCCTGGCAAATGCTTCTCTTCCGTGTGAGCTATCCGCTCAGACTCGTGCGTGTACCCGTTTGTGACTGCCGACATGTTTGTAGAGGGGGGTTTTTTTGGCGTTCAATTCAATTTCCAGTGCAATATTTTATGTTTTAAAAAGGTTCCTATGGAACGGCAATAGTAGCTGCTAGCCGACGGCGTGTTTCGTGACAGATTTGGTGTGATGAGGTGTGAGGGAATTCCTGGGGACTTAAGTGGGGTCTGAGTCAAAATAACAATGTCTCCGCCCGTAATCGGCTGCACATGCTGCTGACGGTGGCACCATCGAACCCCTCCGACTTCTATGCCACAACCGCGTCGGCAGATGAAAAAGACTCATCTGGGACGTGTCGTCGCATACAACTACGCCTGCTGACCAACCCATCTCTATTGATGGACGCTGTATCTTTGTCCGCTTTCCTACAGCCCTCGTCTCTCAAACACACGTCTGCCGCCGTCTTTCACGCTTGACAGCTCATTGTTGCGCCTTGGCACTCAACAGAATGCCTATTGAAATGTGCGCTTTCGGCTTTGATTACCATTGATTTCTGGCTAACTGCGACGGCCCTGGCTGCTTATTCGTCCCGGTCGTCGCACGTCCAGTTGTCGTGTTCGGCGTACAACCTTTGACAGGTGTGCGTTTGTTGCGAGGCCATCTGGCACGAGCTATAGGATACATAGTGTGTGTCTGCATGTGATGAGTGCAGAGGTGTGAGCAGCAAGCACTTGCGCAACCGTCGCGCATGGTGCGACGACGAGGCTTATCTACGGGTAGCTGCATCGATCGTCCCGAACCATCACCCAGTTCTCCGGGGTCGAAACATTTGCGTGGCCGTCTGCCTGTTTCTCTTCCGGTAGGTACCTGCTTGGAACTCGTCGCTTTAGTTACCACCCGGACAAAACACGAGATTTGCAGAGATTGTCCGACACGACCAGCATGTTCATCTAGCCGCTCTATTGCTGCGGCCGACAAGGCCACTTCCCTAGTCACACGTCACGCGATACATGGGGGCCAAAACATGGCGGCTGTACTGAATCCCCAGCAAGAGACCAACATGGCCACTAGGATCAGGAAGCCACAGTAAGCGATGCATGGCCGAAATTCATCACTGCTTTCTCTTCACCCTAGAAATGCGCGTCATTGCTGCTTCGGAGTGCTTCCCCTTTCATGTCTCGGTATAGACAACGCACCAAGGAGGGGCTGGTATGACAGAGTCTAGCATGCTTCCAGCATCATGCACTCCACGAGCTGTTGTCTGCCTCGTGAGCCTGTCAATCTCTCCTAGATTAGGAGGAGCCCAAGACAAAACTGCAGGATTGTCGTTGTGGCACAGTCTACCATCCAATGGCCGCTGAATCCACGGCCGCATACTGGATTCTCCTCGATGCAGATTTGCGGCGTAGTCACATCTACAAATCAAATGAAGCCACCCCACATGAAGCACTGATATACCATGTCACAGATTAGCAACATTGATAAAGATATAGGACCTGTCACCACCAGAGTGGCTGTACCCGGAAGTACAGACCCCCTACTACTCATATTCTAGTTCTTTCGATTCTGTCATCGCTCAATACCATTCAACTCTCTTCCACCTCTTCCAATCCGTTAATCATGGCAGGAATACAACAGGCTAGCGTGTCCACTACGACATTGCCCCCAGGGACTCCACTCCCAACAGACCAAGCTTTCAAGCCGCTTACCACACCCTTCGTGCAGCCATCAGATTGTACTGATCACTGGACATCGCGTCAAGATGAGACTGTGATACGGAACTCGATCCCATCTTCATGTACGCCAGATGCGACATCCATCCACAGCCCAGGCACATGCATGGATGGTTACTACATCGCCAATGTAATGGTGTATCGGACTGCTGCCTATCAACCAGGCGATGATCAGCTATGGGTAGCGTCTTGTTGCAGAAGGTACGTTATTGACCATGTTTACAATGCAGTTTTGCCGCTTTGCTATATGTGAACACGTGCCATCTAAGCATGCCGAATCTGACATGAGGCTCATAGAGATATGACTACAACCGTCTTCAACGCCAACTGTGTTGCAACCATCACCAGCAGTACCGTAATATACACCCAGCAACAATACGTCATGTTGAACCAACGTTCTGACGGCAGCCGATTTTTCGCCACTTCGTATGACCCCGTTGCACATGTTAGCATAGTCACGACCGAGGGAACATTGTCCATGGATCCGTTCATTGTGTACTGGCAAAGCAGCGACTTGTCCAAGTTCAACTCCGATTACGCGTCGACACTAGCGAGGTACTTGGACATAGATTCAACACCGAAAACAACATCTGCAAGTGTAACGGCACAAAGTCGAAGCGTCAATCCATCAGCAACGGCACTCGCTCCTCTGGGTTCTGGCGCAGGCGAGGATTCAGCCAATCCCAGCCTAAGTCCCGGCGCCAAAGCTGGTATAGGTGTAGGAGCCGCCATAGGAGCGATTATCCTCGGCCTTGTTGGATTTCTAGTCTATAAGAAAACACTGCGGAGCAAATCAAAACTCGATAATACCTCAGCTTTACGGAACGATCAGCCAGAGCTTAGGCAGGCCAATACCGCGTAGTAGTGGTGTCTAGCACGGATAAAGGAGACATAGATACTGCGTCAGGTCGACAGATGGCCGTGTTCTGCAAAGTAAAGAGCCAAGAAGACTGTAAGGGTTACAGGTTGTTACATGACGCGCGTAAAGAACGACGTTATATGCACTACCTTGGTGGGATTCATTTTGGTGTACCTCAAGAAGGGTATTTGAATCAAATACTCCATTACACATCCGCGATACCGCTCCCAAGTACCCGCCACAGGTCATTGTACCCACGACAATTCTCAGGATCCAGCGTTCTTCCTTAGTAGACCTAGCATACTGGCCCGGCCAGTTTTTGGTCGCTTTATGGTTAAGCGTCTTGTACCTCTGTAAATATGTAGCGGGGGTCTAGCTGTTTAAGCTTGGCATGAGTGAAGGCCGAAAGTCGAGGCTATGCATGTCTACCTACACAATAGCATTTGAGCGACGGAAACTAGCGATATCACCCGCACAATCTCAACTACTGTAGCCACCGAGCAGAACCGTCCGTTGGTGTCGCGTGGCTTGCCTTTTGTACAAGACCGTTGCGTGCGCTAAACTCCCGCAATGTATCGCGCATGTTGTCATTGGCTATTGACACGAATTCAAGCTCTGCGTCCCTTGCAGTGAAGAGGCTCTGTACTATGGCATATCTTGTCGTCGCTGTTATTGTGCAAGTGCTTACTATAAACCCCGATGGTGATGTCATCATACAGTGCGCCTAAACCACATTGAGCGCAGCTTGCCCGCATCCAGCACACTACGGAACCCCGACTGGAACGGCAGCCCGACCTCGGGAACAACAAAAGCCATAAACTCACGATAGCTTCAGGTACCACAAAGTTGACAGCCTAGAATTTCTTTTTCCCGGCAATCGTTCTTTCGCATCTTCGAGCCGTCCTCCACCCTGTAAATCCGCCGAGACAATCGAACTAGCCACACAATGAACTTCATTTCAAGTATACACATTATCATCCTACACGCCACCGTCCGAATACTCTACTAAATATCCCAGGTCTCGTCAACTCTGACGCAGTCGTCAACCCACTACTCGACAATGGATACCTGCCGCACCCTATCATTCGTGTGGGCATCCGCCGCCAATTAGCGGAGCGTCTGCAATCCATAGCCACCACATCACTGGAAGCCGGCTATGAATCCAAAATGAACTATGTAAAGCTGCTCCGCGAATGCCCCATTGCCATTGAGACGGCAGCGGCAAATGAGCAGCATTACGAGGTCGGCACGAGCGTGCTGAAGGGTATGCTGGGCCCGAGGATGAAGTACTCATCTTGCTTGTATGAGAAGGGTGGGGAGACTCTTGCTCAGGCAGAAGTTGCCATGATGAGGTCGTATGTTGAGAAGGCGGAGTTGAAGGATGGGATGAGTATCTTAGATCTTGGGTGAGTCCTTCCATCTCCTATTCATAACTTCAAATCACCATCATATGTTTCAGGTCGGAATCAGCGTCTCAAGATAGATACTAACAATCTGCAGATGCGGCTGGGGCTCAGCATCTCTCTACTTTGCCGAAGTCTTTCCCAATTCCAAAATCACTGGCTTCTCCAACTCCCGGACCCAAAAGGAATACATCGACAGCGTCGCTCAAGCAAAGGGATTCAAGAACCTCCAGATCATCACCGGTGATGTCGTTGATTACGAGTTCGAGCCATCACAGTACGACCGCGTAGTCTCGATTGAACTTTTCGAGCACATGAAGAACTATCAGCTCCTCCTCCGCAAGGTCAGCATCGCCCTGAAGCCCGGAGGCAAGCTCTTTGTTCACATTTTTGCCCACTGCACTACGCCCTATGATTTTGACGGCGGATGGATGACGGAGCATTTCTTCACCGGAGGAACTATGCCTTCTGCAGATCTATTGTTATACTTCCAAGATGATTTGAAGGTCAAGAAGCAGTGGTGGGTGTCGGGCATGAATTATAGCAAGACATGTGAGGACTGGCTTCTTTGTATGTACAAGAACAAGGACAGCATTTGGAAGGGACTGGTGGAGACATACGGAGAGGCGGGTGCACTGACATGGTGGAACAGATGGCAAGTGTTCCATCTGGCCTGTAGCGAATTGTTCAAGTGGGATGGAGGTGATACGTGGGGTGTGACCCATTATCTGTTTGAAAAGCCGGAGTAATGTGGGGCATGCATTCGGCGAATGTTTGTAGATTTAAATAGATCAATATTGGAGAATATCCACCAATGAGGGTTAGCCGTTATGTGACTTGACGAGTGCTCAGAAATTAAAATCCATGGCGATGAGTAATATGTGGAATTCTTTCATTTCGGTGTCCTGGCGCTCTTCCCGCGGGATATCGCAGCTTCTTGCCCTTATGCTCACACCCAGCTCCCCATTGTATTTGGCCTGCGATCTGACTATCTTCGCACACTTTACATGTCTATGTTCTGTCTTTTCGAATCGCTCAATGGTCCCATGGGTGCTTCCAGCCAAGTAGTGCCGGGCCATCCTTCTTCGCGCGGTACATCAACTGCCACTATTAGCGTCCTTTCCCATTCATACGGATACCACGACATACGAAGAACCACATTGACGCGCCGAGGCCGGTTGCCATGAATCGGTACAGTGGTCGGACTGGGTGAACGTGAATGGGGTGGTTTGGGTGCGGCGCATATTTGGGCGGCCCCATGCGAGCTCGTGTGGGTTGCATGATGTATGTCGAGCCTAGAAGATGGTGAGAAGCCGTGACGACATACGGCAGCGCGAATCGGGCTGTACCTGCGATATCTGGGGTGCAATGGCTCGTTGACGTCCTTGGTGAGTGAGGTGTGGTTAAGGTCGATCGGAGGGTGCGCTAGTGTTGTGGCGCCAAGGATGTGGCATCATCCGTTAATCGCGTTCCTTGCTCCTTCACTCGCAACAATACAAACGTCTATTTTCATGTTTGCACAATAGCATTCGCTTCGAGCACTCCGGTGCACACCAGCGCCTACGTTTGCGACTCGATATCTCTCGCCGTATCAACCCACCGCACTCGATAGCTTGTTGCGCAACCTCTCCCTGCGGACAAGTCCTCTACGGACCATTCAGGACCAACAAACACACCTTTAGTCCTTCCATCACCGAACCCAGCCAACATCGTCACCGAAATGGCAAACTCGGCGAGTGCGACGCCATCTCGTACGCTACAGCGCCGCTTCAAGGGATGCAGCAAAATCGGTGGTTACGAGATGATGCAGAAGCTTGGAGAGGGCACTTTTGGTGAAGTCCACAAGGCGCGCCAACTTTCTTCTGGCCACGTCTTTGCCCTCAAGAAGATCTTGATGCATAACGAAAAGGATGGCTTCCCCATCACGGCACTGCGAGAAATCAAGCTGCTTAAGATGCTCTCGCACGAAAATGTCCTAAAGCTAGAAGAGATGGCTGTAGAGCGACCGAAGACCGAAGGCAGGAAACGCGCCATTCTCTACATGGTCACACCGTACATGGATCACGATCTCTCAGGCCTTCTCGACAATCCAGAAGTCAGGTTTCAAGAAGCGCAGATCAAGTGCTACATGCTGCAACTTTTCAAGGGCCTACGATACCTCCATGACAACCACATCCTACATCGAGATATGAAGGCGGCCAACCTGCTCATCAACAACCGCGGAAGGCTCCAAATAGCAGATTTTGGTTTGGCGAGACATTATGACGAGGCAGTCCCACAGCGAGGCAGAGGCAATGGCGAAGCCAAGCGCGAGTACACAACCCTGGTCGTAACGAGATGGTACCGACCGCCGGAATTGCTCCTGCAGCTCCGCAAGTACACACCGGCCATTGACATGTGGGGAGCTGGCTGCGTCTTTGGCGAGATGTTCAAGCGCAAGCCCATCCTCGCCGGCCAGAGCGATATACACCAGGCGCAAATAATATTTGAGTTGGTTGGTTCGCCAAATGACCAGAGCATGCCCGGATGGAGTGAGCTCCCAGGAGCTGAACCCGTCCGCTCGTTTCCACCCCATACCGGCAACATCGCCCAACGGTTCCGCGAACTATCGCCCATTGGACTGTCGCTTATAAAAGACCTCATGAAGCTGGACTGGCGGAAACGAATCAACGCCATTGACGCCATCGACCATCCTTACTTCCGAGAATCTCCATTACCTATGCGCGAGGAAGACATACCGCACTTTGCAGACTCGCACGAACTGGATCGACGGAACGCCAGGGGTCAGAAGCAAGCACTGCCTCCGGCACCCCAAGGTGGCACTGTAGGTGGAGGTCCCAACGGAGAATGGATGGGTCAAGGACCGCCACCCCAAGGATGGCAAAATGGTGACCGCCGATACGGCGGCCCACAAGATCGAGGGCCTCCTGGTGTCGATAGAGGTCCTAGAGGCGGCTACGACAGACGCCCGTATGACCAGCGACCTCCCCCACCACCACCAGGCGAGCGAAGACCAAACTGGGGCAACGGTGGAGATCGGGGACATGGCCTCCCAGCACCACCTGCAGATGGCCGACACCCACTCCCACCTGTACCTCGCTACGGCCCAGATGGTGGCGACCGCCGCAGACATCCACACCCTGCCGTAGCTCCAGCTGGCGACACTTACATACCCAGCTACGGTGCAGAAGGCCCTCGTCGCTCTCGCGAACCAGACGATAGCCGGCCACGTCGCGGCTCTCGTGACTCTGGGAACTCCCGTGAAGGCTTCCCTGAAGACCGACCCGACCGTAGCCGCGCATATCGCGACCGCGCGCCCAACTTTACGAGAGACAGGCGGGAAGGCCGGACACGATCGCGTAGCCCGGACCGTAGGGGGGACCGCGGACGCGATGGTAGGGAGAGGGACACGGATATTTACCGGAGGAGATAGGACACTTCTCAGTCAAGTTTAGGGTCAATATCAAGATCAAGTTTGAACCAGGTATATCAGTCGTTCAGACCCAGATACCAAAACTCACACTACAGTCCACCCACACCTGGACACCCTTGTTACAGTCCGTCCAGACACAGACACCCGCATACTGTCTACCCGCCACCTTAGGCTCGTAGGACTCTCCAACATGTATTTTTACGGGGGTAGCGGTGGTATCAGCAAGGCATTATTCGAATTGCTCTTCTCGCGATCCGACGAACATTTTCCGTATTCTTTCATTTTCTGACACATAAGCGACTAAGATTGGGAAGAACACATACAACACACAGGGTTCTGCTTTCTTCAGTCCAAGTGGTCACGGCATGGCGCTTTGATGTGGAGGGCTCGCTTGAAAGCATATTATTCGGCCTGGAGGCTACTTGGTGGGCGCGCGCGCTGTCTCTTGTGCGCTTTTTTTGAAATTGTATTGATAGACCGATGAATCCGTGGGTGGGGGTGTCATGCCATGAGATCAAGTTTGATAGATACCACGTAGTAGTACAACAGGAAGACAAGCAAAATAGTATACTGTAACAAGAATACGAAGTATGATTATGGCATGGGATTTTTTTTAGGTGTTGGGATTGATTGGGTGGTTGGTTAATGACATGCGTGGTTCTTTGCACACGGATCGCTGGACTGGAAATGGAAGTGCATCTATCAAGGGATTCGTCTTGGTTATATCAGGCGCAGCCTTGATTGTCCTTTGACTGCGCTTTGCACATACAGCTGAGAAGAAAAGGAGGAGGAGGAGGAAGAGGAGGTGAGCGTGAGGATGATCCCAGGCAACCAGACCCTGAAAACTTGCTCCTTACAGACATACTCACCTTCACCTTTCATTGCACACACAGGCTATCCTCCTCCCCCGCACCTCATCTAAGCAGAAAAAGCTTCAGCTTCGCACCCTTTTCCCTCGCCCCACCGTCTTTCTTTCCTTCAACTCCCCATCTCCGTCTTGCCTCGCAGCGCCCAAAAGCTCTACTTCTCTCTGCGACAACGAGACAATAGCAACAACAAAACATTTGCAAGTGTAGCTCATCTCGTGTAACTCGAGTGTAAACAAGGCCGTTGACAGCACCTGTCCTAGCAAAAACAACATCTCCGTCGCCATCATGGTCAACAAGTGGACTTCGGAGTTCGAGTCCATTGTACGTAAACACGTCGTGTTTGCGAGCGGAATTGCAACTGTACTAATGCTTTGTTGCAGGTCCTCCAAGGTCTCTTCGAGGAGTGCAACATCTCGTTCAACAAGGCTCTCTGCACCAAGATCGCTGAGCGCGTCACGGCCGCTGGCATGGGTAAATATTCTCTCTCTCCATCTTCCTGTGTTCTTTTCCTGGCTCTCTTCCAATCTCTCGCCACTCTCATCTCCCACCACCCTCCCTCCCTTCTTTCCTTCCAACCTCCGCACTAATCCCACACCGACAGAATGCACCCCCAAGGCCATTGAGAACCGCCTCTACGCCTGGAAGAAGAAGGCCATCTCCAACGGCTCTGGCATCAACTCGTCCAATTCCACGTCCATCCAGCCCCCAGACCCGCCAGGCCGCCAAGGCAGGTGGATCGCGCGCCAAAGGCAAAGGCAAGAAGGTCGATTATGAAGACGAGGAAGACATGGGTTCTGCCCCCAACGCCAATATCGCCTCCTCCGCACCCACTTCTCCCGCTGTCGCCAAGAAGGCCAAAGCCAAAGTCATCGCAAAGCCCAAGCCCAAGGGCAAGGGCAAGCGCGCCATCAAAAAGGAACAAAAGTACGAAGACGAGTCTTCTTCCGTCGACGAGGCCACCGCCCACGTGAGTAAGAAGGTCAAGAAGGAGGATGAGGAAGTCTTTGGCAACGACGATGACGTCTCCGAGGATGACATGGGCGACGAAGATGGCGAGTTTGAGTATGATTAAGTTCCTTTATCCGCCCACGGCTTTCCCCTTTACCTGAATGCGTTCTTTTCATCCTTTCTTTAGGCGTTTTGAATGGCTTTTGGGACATTTAGGGGGCTCTGGGGTTGGGGGGATTGGCTGGATGGCTGGGTGCGGAGTGTGTCATGACGGACTGGAACGAAATGGGGAGGGGATTTCGACTTCTTCTTCTGACTGGATATTGGGATGGTTTTCTTCTTTTTCCGAGTACTTTACTCAGGAGATGGTAACGGTAACGGGAGTTCATGGTGTGTGTGGATGGGAAGTTTGTGCGGCTTGAGCATAGCTTGAGCATGATATCAGGGAGGATTTCGGTCGAAAGATGTGCTACAGCACGGGAGGATGCGTGAGCGAAGCATAGCTCAGTACTGCGGTTTATCCAAGTCTATATCTTGCATTTTCCCTCATTGAAAGTTGCTATGCGATGTCCTGATGATTGACCTGAATGCACTAGTGATGTCTTTTGTGGTCGTGGCTGTAATTTTTCCCATACCACACACTCGCTCTTTCTATCCACTTACGCTTTCGATGTACATAACCACTACTCCTCACGTATATTTGATGAAGCCAAGAAAGACCGCCCCGATCGAACAAGGTTAAGAAGAAAGAGACTCTAGGCATTGACGGTATAATGAGACATGGGCTGAGAAGGTAGAATTGAGAAACCAACACGACCTAATTAATCAAACCATTGCAGTTCAAACGATACATCAAACAATTGACCTTGCTCATCCTCCAAAGCATACCAAGCAACTATGCACCAACGTTAAGCGACAGTGCATCCCTAATCCTCATCGTCTTCGTCTTCCTCGTCAGTAATTTGTGCTCTGTTGTACTCGTCGTCGTCGTCATCATCGTCTGGGATGGATTCTTGTTCGACCGGCTTGTCTTCCTCGTCAATGCCATGTCTCTGGCTGTCCTCGTCGTCTTCTGACTCTTCCATATCCGCATCTTGCGTACCATCCATACCAAGGCCTGTATCCCGTGACCCTAATACCTGTCGCTTCCGCACATGCCACGCCTTCCAAGAATCTAGCACGTTCTTCTTATTACAGCTCTTCCGGACATAAATGTCTAATTCCTTAGGAATGGGATGTAGCTTATCCCTAAAATCTTGCTTTGCAAGTTCTTCCTCCGACATGGACTTGCGCTGCTCCAGGACTTCTGCTTCGCGCACAAAGTACTTGGTCCAGCAAATCTCATACTTAAAGACGTCTTCGCGCCGCCATGGTTGGCGCTGCTTGGTCCTATACTCGCTGCCGACCGGGGAATCTTCTGCTTCAATTTTGAGATCTTGGAGAATCCACTTGCAAATTTCGACGAGAGGGACATTGTTTGCGTCTTGGAGGGCGCGTTGGAGCCAGATTTTACGAAGGCGACGGACTACATTTCCGTAGGCGACTTGGGGCTGTAGGCCACAGGGTGGAAGTAGGTCGTCCAAGAGGGCGGGCACTACGTGGTTAGCTTACCGTATTGGTGGGTTCGTGACGCACTAATCATGCACGTGCGGCTAAGGTTGAAGACGTACTGTAAGGCAGTAGTGCACGCTCCTGCTCGAGAGAAACCCGGTCACCGTCGCGCGGCCTGCCATTTTTGTCAGAACTGGGAACAAAATCTTCAGGCTCAAAGGTGTAGGACCAGTCTGGATCATCTAGGCTATGGCGTCAGTTTTTGTAGGCTTGAAAAATTCGGATAAACCCAATTTACCCTGTGCTGTAAATGGCGAGCCATCTGATGTGGTCCCGTTACGACTGAGCAGCTGTGAAAGCCAGGCCATAGTAAGCGATAGTCTGGAATACTTGAATAATACTGCGGGTTTAAGATATTGAAGAGTGGGGAACTAGAGGGCACCGTGTGGGAGGGGTCGGGGCAGAACAGCAGATGGTTAAACCACCTGAGTGGGTTGGCGCTTGCACCTGCCTGACCAAACGCGCAAACCTTGGGTAGGTGACGTCAGTGCATATCAGGGAAGGAGCCTAGCATGGGAAAAATGATGTTTCAGACAAGGTGGAGACCGAGTGCGAGAGAGCTAGAGAACTGGAATTAAGTTGCGTGACCAGTCACTAGCTCAATCAGCATGCTTATGACTAGCAGATTTAGTATCATGTTATTATCTTGAATCCGTCCGCACTAAGGATTTGCAAGCATTTACAAAGCCTTGCCCATGAACTTCCTCTTGGTGTAGCTAAGCCACCACTTGCTGGGTGTGTTTGTCTCGTCAGCATAGACGCGGTTGAGTAACCGTGTGGCCAATTCCTGTCGCATCTGCATAATGTACTGTCGCATCACTTCTGCCGAGTTCCTGTCTGCCGGCGCCTCGAAAGCTTGGTTCAGCGGGAATCCAGCATCGCCCGGGATTGCAAAGTTGGTGTCAAGCGCAACGTTCATGACAGCCTATTGTACGCAGTCAGACTTTGATATCTCTTTGTCCCCATAGGATCCCACAAGCTACATACCTTCTCGGCTTCTCTCCTTGACATGCCTGGCTTGATCTTCCCCAGCACCTCGCTCACGTATAGAATGCCATAGATGAGCACACGATCCGCTGGCCCCTTGATCTCAAAGTTGCGGAAGAAGGTGTTTGCGCGGAAGAGGGCGAGAATCTCGTCCAAGGGGT
Organism: Pyrenophora teres f. maculata; assembly: GCA_014334815.1. NCBI lineage: Eukaryota > Fungi > Ascomycota > Dothideomycetes > Pleosporales > Pleosporaceae > Pyrenophora > Pyrenophora teres. The sequence goes on from CP060570.1 coordinate 1,627,508, forward strand.
CGTATGATTCGTGTGAGGCATCAATGGTGAGCTCGGTGACGTCGGCGGGCAGAGCAGGCAGTTGAATGGCAGGACCGCGGGTTCTTGTGCGTAGAGGAAGGAGGGCAAAGTTGCCTAATAAGAGTCAGTCACACTGTGTACATTTCGGGCTTCGTCCATGCAGCCGTACCAATCAATTGCTGGTTGGGCTCATCGAGGAAGACGGAATGATAGGCCTAGCGGGGTGTCAGCTACACATGTTTGATTGCTTCATGTATTCGACAGCTCCAGTATATCCAGCATGCCATGTACTTACAGGCATCTTGACGTCTGCTTGCCTGGTATGCGGTGTCGTGTTCTTGAAGCTCGTCGGAGGTGACGGCGCAGCTCCGCTTGTCGAGCGAGGTTGCTCGTAGGGCTGATCAGGCGGGGGTGACTAAGCCAGCCGCCAATTAACGCGTCTCGCGGCGCGTCTACCACAACTTTCTTGGTAGCAAAACACGTCTGGCACTCTCCTGCCCCTTAATTGCTGCCTGTTGGCACTCAAAGCTCTCCTGGTAATCTGTACTACTTACAAGATCACCATCATGTCCGACTTTGAAGATGAAATGGACGTTGATGCGCCTGCTGTGGACAACTCAATAAGCTTCGGCGGAGACCAGAAAAAGGGCAAGCGGAGTGCTGCAAATCTGCCTGTAGAAGCTGAAGATTCCCTACCATGGTAATCCTCGCAATGTACGACCCTCCTGCCAACTACTAATCATGGCGCAGGGTCGAAAAGTACAGACCAAACTCGCTAGACGATGTAGAAGGTCACAAGGACATAATAGCAACCATTAACAAGTTTGTCGACTCAAACGTATGTCCTTGGCCCCTCCCTGAGAGTATACGCTAATAGTCTCAGCGACTTCCCCATCTCCTTCTATATGGCCCTCCAGGAACCGGGAAAACATCGACCGTCCTCGCACTCGCACGACGCATATACGGGAACAAGAACATGCGGCAGATGGTGCTCGAGCTGAATGCTTCAGATGATCGAGGTATCGATGTAGTAAGAGAGCAGATCAAGACATTCAGTAGCACCAAGCAAATCTTCGCCTCCGCACCCAAGACTGGAGACTCGTCGCTTGCGACCTTCAAGCTCATCATCCTTGATGAGGCAGATGCCATGACTGCGACCGCCCAGATGGCACTGCGAAGAATCATGGAGAAGTACACAGCAAACACGCGCTTCTGTATCATTGCAAACTACACACACAAGCTCTCGCCGGCACTACTCTCGCGGTGTACGAGGTTCCGGTTCTCTCCTCTCAAGGACCAGGACATTAGGAACTTGGTCGACAAGGTCATTGAAGACGAAAAGGTCAATATCACACAGGACGCTACAGGCTCGCTCGTCACGCTGAGTAAAGGAGATATGAGGCGAGCACTTAACGTGTTGCAGGCTTGTCACGCTTCAAGCACGCCGCTTCAGCCACCGGGCAAGCCATCAGTAGACCCAAACACCATTGTGCGCGATCAGATCACCCAGACGACCATCTACGACTGCATAGCAGCCCCACATCCCTCCGACATCAAATACATTCTCGAAACGCTACTTTCGAAGAACGATATGACCGAGTGTTTACGGACAGTCAACAACTTGAAGATAATGAAGGGATTGGCACTGGCAGATATCCTCACGGCGGTCAGCGAAGAGCTCGTCACCAATGATGTCCCTCCGCAAGTCATGGTCACATGGATGTCAGGCCTAGCAGACATTGAATACAGGTTAAGTGGGGGTGGTAGTGAAACCATCCAGACGGGTGCAGCAATTGGTGTTGTGAGGACAGGTGTAGAGCTACTAGAAAATGGAAAGAGGTGATCCGTCGCATCGCTGCGCCGCGTCCAAGCACTCACTCGCATACCAATGTATTTGCTTCCAAGCGGCGCGACCGTACCATCGTCACTCTGCGATAATCACAGGTGTGAACGGACCATGATGTGGGGAACTGTGTATCAAAACATCGAAGATCACCGCGGTGATAGGATCAGAGTCGTGTTTTGCGCTAACCGCGCTAGTCGGCATTCACGCGACTCGAACGCGCCTTCCGCCTAAGTACCCCGGGTACTTCCACCAGACCGTCAACAATCGATAACAACACCCAACTCACCACACCTAACATTTTACAACAAACAATCGACCCGCGCACACTGACGTAGGCGTGAATTCCTACACATTGGGACATTCGCCACCAGGTGCCCCGCCATCCGTCCACTATATAATATCCCCCGCGCTCCAACTCAAACACACTCTTCCACAATGCCCGTAAAAGTAAATCACCTTTCAAGAGATATTCAGAACAAGGCTAAGGTTGAGGAGAGAGCAGACAGTACATCAAACCGACGACTCAGCCTTCGTCGCAGTTTCGACTCATTACCCATGGCTAAATCACAAGAGTCTTCCAGTCTACCAAGTCGCCAAGACACAGGCCGAATTAAGAAACGGCCATCCAGGTGGCGAGGACCGGTAAGCTTCCGAATAACTAAACAGTCTGGTGACAAACGTGGCTAATATGTAGCAGAAGAACGCTGACACTCCAGCAAGGTCAACGACTAATACAGCAGCCGTTGTTCAATCGAACACATCCAAAATGCGCGAAGTGAAGCATACCAAAGGCAGCCAACAACCAAAGACTCCCAATGTCGAACTAAGATTCTCGTTCTCAGCAGATGCAGATGAAAGCCCGGAACAAGAAGCGCAAAACGGCATCGTCGCCGAAGGCCTCTCTCAACTTTCCGTGGCTATCCCGTCAAACAAGTCCGTCTCAGATGCACAAAAGAGGGCATCTCCAGTGCAGGCAGTTCAATCACAACCCTCCATTCCTCAGGTACCTCGGTTATCAAAGCCGAAACCAAAACGAGAGGGATATGGGTTCAGCTATTCAGAGTCCTTTATGTATGATTCGGACGAGTATCCGGACACAGAGTGCGAATGGGAGCCAGAGAAGGAACCGACAGAGAGCCCTCAACTCCCGGCGCCTTACAACCCTTACCTCAACTGGGATGGAACTCCATATACCGGCCGTCCCAATTCGAGAGACTCATCGACTACCATTGAAAACCAATCTTTTGAAGACATGGTCGTGCTCCGCGACGTCGGCTCTTTTCATCTTGCCAGACCTCAACGGCCACTACCATGTACCCGTGCCACACGTGAGGACACCGTCCGTCTAAAGCGCCAGGCAAAATTGCTGATTGCGAAGTTCGAAGAATCAGCTGAGGTCCAAGCTCAGCTTTTGACACGGATTGAGCGCATGCTTTACAATGAGCAGCAAAGGACAGGGACCCTTACATCATCCAACCCAATGCTTCACTGTGCGCTGAAGCTGCGCGACTTTTTATTAAAGTCCAAAGAGGAGCGCATCGACACTGGGGAGCACCGCACCAGTGTAGAGCATGAAATCGAGTGGATCAAGTGGTTGGTAGATGCGAGTCGCACAGGAGTGATGCACATAAAGACGGAGGGGTGCACATGTCGCCCGGATTGGGATTCGTAGGAGGAAGAATCAAGGCCATGGTCAGTACAACTGCGACGACTGAATTGTGTTCAAGTATTCTAGATACTAGACAGAAGAGATGGCTTAACAAATAAACAAGACACCCAGAATCTTCTAGAATATTTGCCAATACTGCCTCTCCAGATCGAATCTTTCCGAGACGATTTGAGGTACAGTAGGTGTCATGGAGGTTGTGTGGCTGAAAGCCCGTTACTCTGAAGATTACCACCTTTCTGGTCTAGCCCCGGTTGCCCCGCTATTTCCCACCTGCTTTCACTCAAGCCTCTGCCGCTACTCAGCTCTTGGCAAATGACTCATCCGCCGTCATATCAATGCTGCAAACCCAATATGTGACATAATGTACCTAATAACGTACATACAGGGTCTGAGGGGAATGGTTTGCAGCCACGTATAAAAAGACTCGTTGTCATGGGTCTTTCCTGTCGTACTTCGGATGCGCAAGGCAGCATTGCATATTGATCCAACAGCAAGCGCGGCAAATTCTTGAAATTACTCATAGCTGTAACGAGAAGTTCAGATATCTGGAAGATCAACAAACAAGATATCAACATGACCTCCTCTCATGATCTCACTAATGAGCATGGCCTCCGGGAATACCTCGAAACGAAACAATTAGGAATAGGCAACATCCAATTCCTATCAGGAGGCACAGCGAATTACGTCTACCGCGTCACAAAACATGACGGCTCAAAAAGCATCTTCAAACATGCCGCGCCCTACCTTTACATGAACAAATCCTTCGCACTCGACCCGACGCGTATGAACTACGAAGCTCATGTCTTGGAGAAGTTTTCATCCTCAGCGAGTCCCTTTCCAGCGAGTCTAGAAGGCTCAAACGTACATGCGGTACGACTGCTTGAGTATAACAAGGAGTCCAAGTTGCTGGAGATAGAGGATGGCGGTAGCCGTAACCTCAAGGACGCCTACACAGACAAAAACTTAGACATCCCCCACATTGGGAAGGAGCTCGCAATATGGCTTGCCGCACTACACACTTATTCTCAAGATATGTCACTTCAGCTACCGGATCAAGCTCCGGGCATAAACAACAACCCGATTGCCGTGGACATCTACCGATACTCGTACAGAAATCTTCACACGGCGCTCTCACAATTCGACCACGACCCCCAGCTCGCTCACCGTATTGACGATGAGTTTGGAAGCCTCCTAGCGACAGAAGACGAATGTGTCTGCCACGGCGACTTCTGGCCCGGTAACGTCCTCGTCCATATCACCGAGGATAAACCCGCTGAGATGACTATTGTGGATTGGGAAATTGTTCGTCGAGGCACTAGTGCAACGGATGTAGGGCAATTTGCGGCTGAGGCGTTCCTTGTTGACAGGTTCAGGGGCGGGAGGGGCTTACTTGCTGCTTTTTTACATTCGTATATCACTGCCTGGGCACATTCTGGTGTGCTTGGGAAGACTTGGTTGCGCAGGATGGTGGTGCATTGGGCGGTTCACGTGGCGTTTTGGCCCACTAGAGTTGAATGGGCGGATTGGGAGGGTACGAAGCAGCTTGTTGATATTGGCGTGACGGTCTTGCAGGATGTTGTGAGCGATGATTGGGAAAAGGTGCTGAAGTCGCCGCTGTTGGAGGAAGTGAGAGATGTGTATGCGGCTCTTTTGGCCGAACCTTGAGTGATTTAGTATAGTCTAATATACCACACCCTTTGTGTGCAGTTGATAATCCTTTTCGAGAACTTCTGAGATGGTAGACTCACACGTAGAACCACATCCGCTTCTTCCAGATACATCGCTGCACCCAGTAGAACCTTCCCCCTTCCCCCTTCCCGTCTCTTCCTTGTTATCTCTACCCAATTCAAGCAAACCACATGCCAATAAATAGCCCGGTTCTCTCCGTCCTGGTTCCAAATTAGACTACATTACATAAACGTACGAGCACACAAAGCCAAATATGCCCAAGAACACGACGTTCGGAGAAAAGGAAAAGAGAATGATCCAGCGAGTCTTTGAATACCTCCATGAACGAGGTGTCATTGTCAATGTAAATGATACGCGCAACAAATAATGCAGCGCCTTCTTCCGCGGATGATACGGCACGGGCAGAAGCAGTTCCTTCCGTCAACGACCAGACACCAGCCGAGTCCTCAGCTGATGATGCAACAAAAGTGGCTCCTTCCGCGAACAATGCAACAGAGGTGGCGAACGAAGATGGCGCAGCTCCTTTATCAGACAATACGGGACAGACAGTGAAGTGGGGTGGTTGGTGCTGAGCGGTGGGACAGCGGAGAAAAGTGAGGAAGATGGGGAAGGAGGGGATGAGGGAGCGTAAGTGGTGGCTGAGGCGATGGTTCTTAATGATGATTGCTAGAGGGAGGCTCAAGCTGCTTTCTTTATGCGTACATGTGCAGCATACTATGACGCGAGATACCCCCAAGATTCTCCATCTTACTAGAATGCATGTTTAGATGAGTTTGCTCACGTTGCACGAGTGTTTGAACTGAAATGTCTGAAAGCACGTGTCATGTGATCTGGCTTTATGAAATTTGCGGAGTTCGGTTCATGATCAGACTGGGTTTGAGGTTGTGGTATTTGTGTTTACTGGTTTTGTTCCATACTGTAATGTATAAGCGACGTGTGGGAAAGGGTGCGAGGGTTACTGAGCAAGACTCCCCCGTTCTGACTTATTCTCAGACGATTATGGAGAACACTCTAGTACCTTAGCGAACATACATACCGCATCGTCCCAATTCTGTACGCAAACATATGCTCCCATAAATACGCACACCAAACCTTTCTCCCTCCCCCACCTAGACTACTGCAAGATGTCCACTACCACCACTGTAACTAGCCTATCTGAACCCCTAACCACGTCCATCGCTTCCTTTTTCGGCTGCTTGCTTTCTCCCTTCCTCCACACAGAGATGCGACGCTTACTCCCAAAGATTCTTGACAAGGCACTCGTTGAACGAGACCGGCATAATAACTTTACTCCGGATGGGGAGAGCGACAACGAATCCTTCTCTTTCTGCCGCTCTGGATCCCCGGGGTACTTTTCTGGTAGTAGTACGAAGACTGTGGTGTATAGAGGAAACCGAGAGAGGACTGGTGAGCTTGTTCGTGGAAGGAGTAGGACGGTTAGGAGATGTCCAGGGTGTTAGAGAAGGGCGAAAGAGTGGGGATGAGAGCGGGGATCGAGCATGCTCAAGCTAGCGAAGAGAGATGTTGTTCCGTACTTTCTTTCCAACGGCGGGGTCGAGCGGATGGGAGAGGGGTAGTAGACGTTGCTGGTATCAGTTGATATTCAGAGTTTACTATAATAGGAGTCTTAGTTTTCATTACGCTATCAAGTTCGTATCTGCAGCATTGAGTTCGGTAGGCGTGGTTCCGACCATGGCCGGCCCCGCATGACTAGGTAGTGACGATGGCAGATGACAAGCTTGGATCTTCTAGTGTCGTATCTACGATACGGATGCTATATTAGTGTTGCTTTACGGGCTACCGGTCTACTGACTGGGGTCGTGTCCAACACCGGAACTATGACCAGGAGGGCCCTCTAGCGACAAATGCGTGCGATCAGCCCAGCAATACACAAACGGTACAGGGCCGTGACTGACTCATGACAGTTGACACGGGCTTCGCGAAACTTTCTGAAAAATAGTTGTAACGCGCGTTTTGGCAAGACCTCGTTCGAGAAAAAAGAAATCCGGAGAAGCAGCAACAGACATCGTGTTGCGACATTTCCCCGGCCCTAGTCCCAGGGCGGTATAGCCGCCGACATTTGATTGCGAGGTGGACACCACCTACGATCTTCATCCTAGTGCTTCTATTTCCATCTCCGCCCAGGGCATATTGGGCAATCTTGCCATGCTGCCATACGAGGTAATGCATGAATATCGATATCAGACCATGGCTTCAGGGAGAATCGCGCGCCGCTACTGCGTTGGTCTCCGTACATATAACATGGAAGACTCCATACCTGCAGTTGCGCTCACGCATCTTCCCCTTTGTCAACGTCTCGAAAGATGGGAAAGGTCTCTCGTGCCATTACGGCCCTTCTCCTGGGCACGCAAGTCGCCATCTCCACACCGCTTCAGCCCCAGTTCAACACAGATGCACTTGCACAGCGCAGCACATCAGCGGCCGCAGGCAACAGCGTCCTAAGTGTGTTTATTGTTGAGTTCGCGGACGAAAATGAGACTTTGTCCTCCTTTTACGCGTCTCTCGAGGCCAGTGGCGTGCACGCCAAACACCGGATGGATCTGAGCTTCCGTTTCTTCAAAGGCTGTTCGTTCCAAGTCACCGGTTCGAGCGCAAATTCGACCGTGACCAAGAGTAAGAGCTTCTTAAGCCAACTTCAGGCCGTGCCGCAGATCGGGAACGTATGGCCTTCCGAAATCATAAGCCGTGCACCTGTAGATGTTACAGCACCACCTACTCAGAACACGCGCGTCAGGCGACAAACACAACAGGAGGTTACCTTCTCTCCGCACGTCATGACGCAGGTTGATAAGCTTCATAAAGAAGGTATAACGGGCAAGGGATTTCGCGTCTCCGTTGTTGACAGCGGCATCGACTGGAAACACGAAGCACTTGGTGGCTGCTTTGGCCCAGGCTGTCTAGTTGAAGCTGGCTACGACTTCATAGGCGACAACTACATACCTGGTTCAACACTGCCGCAGCCTGACAGCGACCCAATGGACAATTGCGTAGGACATGGGACTCACGTCTCAGGCATTATCGCCGCTCAGTCCAAAGGCAACAAGTACGGCTTTACCGGTTCTGCTCCTGGTGCCAAGCTTGGCATGTACCGCATGTGGGGATGCCCAGCACAATCCACGTCCGAGGTTGAGATTGCGGCATTTGCTCGAGCGGTTGATGAAGGTGCGGATATCATTTCATACTCCAATGGCGAGGAGTCTGGATGGTCACAAAATTTCCGCGCTCTCATCGTCGATCGCATTGTCAACTCTGGTATTCCAGTTGTGGTCTCCGAAGGCAACGCGGGTGGCAAGGGACTCTTTTATCCCAGCACGCCAGCAACTGCTGTCAGCGCTACAGGGTCTGGAGCGGTGACGAATTCCATGTTCCCTGTATTCCTCGAGCAGGGATCCTACAAGATCGGCGCCAATTCTACCGGCAATAGCACGACCGATTTCGGCTTGTTGATGGGCACTCCTCCGTTCGCAGCTGAAACCACTCTCCCGCTATGGTATGCCAGCAACGCCTGCAGCCCGTTGCCAGACGACATACCGGATCTGAAAAATCGTATCGTGCTTGTGGAGTTTTTTGATCCAAAAGCAACGGGATGCTACCCGCAAGATCAGGGCATCAACATTGCGGCAAAGGGCGGACGCTTCATGATTTTCTATGAAAAGACCAATGCGACGATGCGTGACGACCCGTTTGTCTATGCCGACGGTATCGAAGGAGTAGCCAGGGCTGTCCCATATCACGCTGAACGCTGGATTTCTCTACTTTCGCAAGGCACTACCGTCACTGTAACGATACCCGCCAACGGATCTGCAACCCACCTCGAGCAGCTGGAAAACAATGATACCGGCGGATATGTCTCAGGCTTATTGAGCTGTTGGGGCCCAAGTTGGGAGCTCAACATGACCCCCAAGCTCGTGGCGCCCGGAGAAAACATCCTGGGCACATGGCCAACAGCTTTGGGTAGCTATCGCGTCTTGACTGGTACGAGTATGTCGGCGCCACTAATTGCAGGTGTCTACGCACTGCTTGGTCAAGTGTATGGTAAAATCGATCAGAAGCGTTTCAGTAGGATGCTTATGCACACCGCCAAGCCACTCGCCTGGCAAGACGGCAAGACGGTACACCCTGATATCCTCGCCCCAGTTCCGCAACAAGGCGCTGGAATCGTGCAAGCATGGAACGCCGCTCATACTACCGTCGAGCTCGATGTCGAAAGTCTCATGCTCAACGATACGGAGCACTTTGCCGGCACTCACACCTTTAGTATCTCCAACACCGGCTCCACTGATGAAGTGTTGAAGATGGGTCACCGAAAAGCCGTCACCATGTATACCATGAGTCCTGATGCTCCCACTCTGAACCTCGGCGGCTTCCCCAACGCTATCGTCGATTCGTACGCCAGCATTTCCTTTTCGTCCGACAGCATCACGATTCCTGCGGGCAAGTCTGCCGAAGTTACCGTAACGTTCACGCCACCCACCGGCGTCAATGCTACCCTGCTGGCTGTATACAGTGGCTTCATCAGTGTGGGCGACAAACTCACACTTCCATACATGGGAGTTGTCGGCAACATGCGTGACGTGCCTGTCATCAGATCCTCTAGTGCCTACCTCGCACAAGGCTACAGTCCCGTAGCTGCAAACACGACTTACACAATCCCACGACCAGACCCAGCGAACCCCCCTGCTACTGACAGCGGCAACGAACAGGTCGATCCAAACATGTACTTGAGTCCGGTGGTTGGAATGCGCCTGGTACACATCGACGTTTTGCAAGGGGATGTGGAGTTGGGAGAGTTGGCGGGATGGCCACGAGTGCATCTGAGCAGAAATGAGGCCCGTGGTTGGTTCAACGGTTTGCTAGCGGATGGAACGGTGTTGGAGGCAGGGATGTATAAGATGAGAGCGAGGGCGTTGAGGATTTTCGGAGACGAGAAGCGCAAGGAAGATTGGGATGTGGTCGAAACTGTCGAGTTTCAGATTAAGTACTAATGTAGCCGATGACGTGACTCTTTAAAGTAATGTATAGTAATACTTTGCACTTATGCTCAACGTTCACGTGATGGGCCCCGATGAAATCAAACATTTGGGAATTCTCCGTAGTATGGAAAAGGTGCTATGAGAACATATCGTGGCGCGTTGGATCAGCTTCCGTGACAAAAGCTCGTGTTGATTATCGCTACAAAGGCTCGCGCAACATCAAAGGCTGCTGGTGGATAGGTCCACCCCAAGGCGTGAAGTCGACTTTGAAGAATTCCACGTCCTTGAAGCCACGGTTCTGGTAGAAGCGATGGCCGGCAGCACTAGATTCCAGATAAATAGGAAGACCCAGCTCATCCGCTCGCTTGATACCCCAGTCAAGGAGGAGACCTCCTGCACCGCGGCCTTGATGATCAGGGTCGGTGTGTAGTAGATGAAGGTCTGATATCACGTCAGTATTGAGCATTGCGCCGCAAAAAGACGGTCGTACACATATGCGGCCTGTTTCCTAAGATCTCTCTCTTTTTCTGTGCCAAACTACCAGTATACATCAGAGTTGCTTGAATGTTCCTGCCAGACCCGATGTGCGGTGGATCTGTCGGGGTGGCTACGTCATCCGGATTTTGAACGATAAGATACTTCGTAAAGGCTACCATCTTCCCCGTAACCTCATCACGACACTGTCGGTAGTAAACCGTGGGGTCATTTCGCCTCGATTCTATCAGTTCCCGGGCTCTTTCTTGTACAGCGTCCGAGGGGAGTGGGCCAGGTAGGAGAACGGGTGCAAGAGGGCTGTCCTTGTAAGCAACAAACTCGATCTCGCACGCTCGGAGGATGTGCTCGTCAGAGACGTCGCAGACTGTAAGTGTCATTGTGATGATTGTATTTACCGATGAATCTGGCAGCCTGGAGATTTGCGAGTACTTATCTCTGGCGTGTTGGCCTTGGGGCCTGTATGCAGTTTGGTGCCATTACACCCGTTGGCTCCAGGCAACAGCGTGGCATGCTGAGATCTAATTCGCAGATCAACTTATAATCGTGCAAGATCTTCCAAGTGAATCTGTTGCCAGAAGTGGAGAAGGTTTGCCTTCAAAGCAGATAAAGATCCTGAAGGACGTCCTAAGAGTTTTCCGCTTTTGATAAACCACGCTAAACTATTTCGAGAAGACGGTGCCTTGACACGGCTTTTCATGCTCTAGCGCCCAGGCAAGCCACCACCTACATACAGCAAACGTGAAGATGCTTTTGGAGACGATGCGTAACTCCAGAACGAAGCAGCCAAGACCAACTCAGGCTAGGAGATCCGGCTCAGGATAAAGACGGGAAAAGTGAAATGACTCGACCTGCACGAGGTAAGAGTGGAAAAATCTCGGTAGAGGACCATGGTCAGGTAATTGCGAAAGCCAGCAGATGGCTTGAACCGATGGAGTCTACAGGGTTCTGCATTATCTACCTACACCGCCCGACCAGCCGACTAACTACGAGATATACGACGCGAAACCCATGTAGCCAGGAATGATCAAGGTCTATCTCGATCCACTTGCCTTGGGGCCAAGAGAAGGAAGACAGATTCCCATGTGCCGATGGAAGAACAGTTCGCAGGAGCGAGTGATGCTGATACAAATACTGTATCTGTAGACATCAGCTGACGCGCTGTGATACCTTTCTGGACAGTGGTGAAACCCCCCATCAGGCATCGTTCGCTCTATTCGATCTAAGAACGAGCGCGATGAAGATATAATGAAGTATCTCGAAGCGAGGGGTCAGCTGGAACAGAAAATCACACGTGGGGAGATCGGCTCCAAGGAACCTGGAGCTTGTAACAGCATCAAAAGTGACAATGATCGGCGCTCTCGCTAGGGTTAAATTGCGGTCACGAGCGAGGTAGAAGAGCTGCTGCATGTTGGCCGATTGGGAACGAGCTCGAAACGCATTACCAAGGCATAGTATGAGTTGATATATCTTTGATGGATTATCTTTTATCCCATCTCTTAATATCTGGTTTATCTAGCATCTCTGTCAAACTTGCAAAGACGAACAGCGTTTCCACCAAAATACACAGTCATATCAATCGTCGTGACCTCAGTCATAAACCCCCGGTGCATCATCTCTGCTACCAGACACAAACCCCCGGATCATCTTCTCTGTTATCTACATGTCAGTTAATGACTCTAGGATGTTTATGGTCTCACTTACATGCACTTATGACGCCTATTATACGCCCCAGCATCAATACAACAAACGTTCTTCAAGTCTTGTTTGAGACGTTGTCTCGGGCAAGTACAGAACGAATCAAGGCCATGGAATTTACCCCAAACACCGCACCTATTATCATCGTCGCCATTGAATGTGCATTCGCAAGCAAACCCAGGCGAGCATGTCTGGAATTCGTTATTGGTATTACAGCCGAGCCGTCCTAATGCTGGAAGCACAAGCATTGTAAACTGAAGGAGGGTGGTTGCCTTCATCGTGAGTCCCTAGACTAGAGTCGGCATAATAAAACAAACAAATCATAAGGATAGATACGCACTGTATAGATGAATTGTTCTACGGCGCAAAGCGTTCGTGAAGTAATGTGATCGATGGTTCTTCAGATCGGTAGGCCAAGAATGGGTACCGTGTGATGTCTTGTAGAAAAGGACGAGAGACGATTTCCAGAATGCGCAGATGAGAGCCTCTTTATCTTCCGGGGCCGGCACACAGACCTGATCAGGGTTGTGCACAGTCCTGCGCTTACTGTGCTTATTTCTGATTAGCTACCCACAGCCCAATCGGTGAATTTCTTCAAGATTTTTCCCTTGAGCGTGCCCGGCGAGAAGAGCGATGTGATTTAGATGACAGAGGTAGCCTGAATGCTCAACTTTAGATCAGTTCGGGCTAGACTAGATGCAGCAGTGGTAGCAAATGGTAGAGGAGCTGGTAGATACGTAAAACTGTACGGTGACTCAACACGCTTTCTCCTGAGACTTTGCGCGAATTGTGTAGCAAAGAGGCTAGCAAGATCCAGGTGCTTACCGCATTGTACGGTGAGCCTGAGCTACAGAGGTAGCAACCGGTAAGCAGAAGGTGACACCTTACGAGTAGGCCCTTATATTTCGTCATCAAGCTTGGCTCTCGAGGAATAATCATGTCTTCGGCATTTCTGTGGGGAGCCCATACGATTACGAAAGGCAATTATTTATTGAAAATTGCCGATCTGTACGCAAAAGCCATCGCAAGCGTTTCACAAATTTCAAAGATTGGATATTCTTTCACATAGCCATCGTTAAATTCGAACATGCACCTTTTTTTCATCATGAATGTTGCAAAATTACTACTCTGAGCGCTTGTTGAGCGCCTTTAGACGAGGAATGCTTCTGCAGTAGAAAGTACCCCGTGCGCGTTAGTTCCCCCGTATCCCAAGCTTGTCACGCCAACCCTGTCATCTTGATCAGACTCAGCATCCCGCTCGTTTCCTCGGTATTACCAAAGGCACCCCTCCAGATTGGTGCCCACATGAATGACACTAGTCGCTCTGTCACCAGGCTTTTACACGTTGTCAGGTGCGCGCTCCAACCCACTAACCCCCAAAGCATCGCCCATACTCATTCCGCTATTATGTAGCTCAACATAGCTAATGGTCTCTAAGACTACTTCTGCGGATTCAATTGCCACTGCGATGGTACGCGCTTGTCATTCACTCGATGGCACAGTAAAGCCAACTTTTTTAACCAAACTATCAGACCCTGTCGCGCAGCCCTTAATAATAGCATACACTGCATCGTTGTCGTGCTACGCCGCACTCAATTTCTTTATTACTATAGCGGCCACTGCATCAGCCGGTACAGATCCATTAGTAGCGGCATCAGGCGGGCGGCAGTGGCTAGAAGGACTAAAGACCTGGCCCGGCGCTGTCACGTAACCTCCCAACTATGGAAAATGAACAGTGACTCTACCAATAAGTGCGGCAGTGCAAGTCTCTACACGCAAAGCAGAGAGTGCTTGCTACAGAGAAACCAACGAACTCGAGCATGCAGTGTTGAATGTCGCATTGGGACCCGTCAGGTTGAGCCAGTGTGCGGTGGCGCGCCTGGAAGCTGTCTGTAGGTAAGGGCGTACTAGGTGCATCTTTGTATGTGTTGTGTGCCGCGCCAATGGAGACGCCGGTAGGATTGGGTACGTCCTTGGTAATAGGGATGTTAGCGTCTGCAAGCGCTTAGGAGGCTACAGAGAGGAAGAGCAGTTTCTAGATTTTATTATAAACGAGAAATCTTCGAATAGGGGGATAACTTTACCTGCGGATCCGTAAGGTTTGCTTCATCTAAGGTCATGTTCCACAGCGTTAGCCGGTGGCAGTTCGGGCAGTAAGCCGTATCGAGGCACAAAGATCTCATCTTCTGCCATGTCGCCAGGCGGCAACGCTTCTTCATAAGTCACGGCTGCCGACCGACCTTCTATAACCATTTTCCAGAAGCTATCAACATTAGCAGCATCAGGAAAGAGGCCGATAAGGCTAACGATAGGGAACTTATTGTTATCAAGGTTTAAGAGATTACTAAGAGACGTAGCAGCCGTCTAAGTCGCTCTTGCTATTAGAACTACTATTAGAAAGGAGACATATCTGCTCTAACATTCCTAGCTTGCTTAATAGAAACTCGGCTTATTTAACAATAGTAGGTGCCTCGAAGATGTCCAGTAAGCTTACTTTGTAGTTCGGGAAGTGGTTCACGATATACTTGTGAAGTTCGGTCAGGGCAATGCTGTGACCACCAACCCCAACAAGGATGCAGTTATTGATGTCATGATCCTAGCCCTTGCTATTATCAGGAACAATACAGCATGCAGCTGCTGGCTTTACACCCCATTGAATTCCATGTTCTCGCGAAGGGGTACGTACTGTACATGCATAGAAATGAAATGAACAGGCAAACATTTACTCCAAGATATTCGCGCGGATCGAACTTGATCAGATCTGCATAGGTATGAAGGCTGGTACTCGTAATCACTAGGAGAACCGAGGTACAGCCTCTTACCGGTAAACAGTAGGTTTGAGGGGCCACTTATCGGTTCAGTGCAGGTCTGTGTGATTGGGGCAACCGTCGGGGATCAAGAAGTGAGAAGATTTTGACCTCGCATGTTCCCATGCATGTGCATAGCGCTTTTTTCGACGCACCAAGATCTCTTTGTGGAAAAGCAAAGGTATGTGGTCAAAGGAGCCGCCAGAAAGCTCCCATTCGGATGGTGTTTGCGTGTCGTGATGCTGCTGCTTGCAGATTGGTGTGCCAGAGAGGTGTGGCCGGAAATAAAATCATACCTCATGTCGACCCCTGCGCACTAACCCCGTTCAAGGGCTAGTTACGGGACGGCCCTTCTTCAAACCGCTGTGGATATGTACGTAGCAGCGGCCCACCTAAACTCTTAAATCAGTCAAGCATTTTCCACTCAGCCTTTTTGTTTGAAGCGAGTGTGCATGACAGCGGTTTGTTTAATAGTGACCTTCTCTGTCCTCGTAAAGTGCAGTTTCACGGCCAGGGGCGCCCTTCACATACGACAAAAGGGCGCAGTGTTCTTCGGGGAAGAGCGACCGCACTCGGCTGCAAAGCTTAGCAGGCGCACTTTTCAATTAAAGGACGCAGTGCTCGTTCGCAAAAAGCGCCCGTAGTTGCTCGCTCTCAGCCTCCATTCCATGCTCACGGTCCTTTGGTTATGTATACCATCCATACCATACCATAGATCGCAGTCTGCGACCATCCACCATGCTTCTCCGGAAGCTACAGACTCTCCCAGAGCACACGGCTGGAAGCAGCCTCTACTACATTCTAGCCGTCGTGTACGTATCAGTATAAAGTGCTCTAGCGTTCCACTAACATATGCTATGCAGGTGCTCTGCCATGTTTCTCGATCTGGCAAACTTGAGCGCTATCACTATTGCACTTCCCACAATCCAGAAAGACTTCGGTATTAACGTCAGCAATCTCCAGTGGATCATCTCCGCTTATGCTCTCACATTCGGCGGTTTCCTTCTGCTAGGCGGTCGCGGAGGGGACATATTCGGGTGAGACTTTACCTGAATTTCCACTTTTCGCAACCCCAACTAACATGGAAAAAACCATCGCCGTGTTTTGCTGTATGGCATGGTCTTCTTCGCCCTGTTCAGCTTGGTTTGCGCCTTGTCCCCGACCTTTATAGGACTCGTTGTCGCCAGATCGTTCCAGGGTATTGGGGCAGCGTTTACCATCCCTTCAGCACAGGCGCACATCGCCCTACACTTCACCGACCCAGCCAGGAAGGCAAAAGCTCTTGGAATCTGGGGCGCCGCAGGACCACTGGGATTCATCATTGGACTCATCCTTGGCGGTGTCACCGCATTCCTTGGGTGGCGCTGGATATTCTACATCTCTATAATTATCTCCGGTTCCGTTTGCGAGCGCCTGGTTCGATTCGACGCCCGAGGTATCTCTCTGGGCATTTCTGGTATCCTTCTTCTGACCTATGCTCTCACGTCTGCCAACGCCGAAGGTTGGGACGACTCCAAGACCATTGCCACGCTTGTCGTCTCTGCTGTCCTGCTTGTTGTCTTTATCATTCACGAACGGGTGGCTTCTCAGGCAATCCTGGCACCCCATTTGTTCCGCAACCTGTCCTTCAACCTTACTCTAATCCTTGCTGTCAACACCTATGCCATACGACAAGCATGCACGTACTTCCTAACTGTATAGCTCCAGTCCTATGGGGCTAGTGCCATACACACCTCGGTTCTATTTATCCCGCCGGGTGTGAGCGCCCTTATCTTCAACACTCTTTCGGGCCGTCTTGTGCCCATCCTAGTCGCGAGGGCAATGGTAAGATTTCCCATTTCTCAGCCGTAGCCGCCTCGTAGTATCCTAGAATCGCACTGATGTTATCGTATTCTGTTCAATAGTTCATCGTCGGCTGGGGGCCCTTTCAATCTCCGGCATCCTCCTCTTCAGCTTCATTACCGAGTACAGTTCCTACTGGCGCTACACTTTCCCGGGCATGATCCTATACATCGCCGGTATTGGCGCCGTTTACATAACCGCCAACTTTGTCTTGGTCTCATCCGCGTCAAGGTCGGATCAGGGCGCCGCTGCTGGTGTATTCAACGTCGCTCTGCAGGTCGGTGGTAGCATACTAGGCTTAGCCGTACTTACGGCAGTTGCAGAAGGCATCGAGAAGAAATACGGCGACGCGAACCTCCCCCAAGGTGAGCTTAGCGGTATTGGTTACAAGAGCGTATACTATAGCTGTGTGATCTTGAGTGGTATTGGGCTTTTCCTTAGCGTCTCCGCCATCCAGGTACCAGCCAGCATGCGCGGATCGATGTGGAAGAAGCCTGAAGCAAGTACCCCTACCGAACCCTCCTCGTCTCATGAACTGCAGCCGGTCCAGTCACAACAGTGTTAAAATTGGTACAATGCAGAACTGGTAGATGCTACGTCGTCCCAGAGCTTCCGTACAGGGTTAAAAGGGGTTTATATTGGATTCAAGAAGAAGTGATAGTTCGTGTATAATGTAATCTAAGATGGGGGGTTTTTTGTTGCATAGAAATGCAATCTGGGATCAAGGACAGCGCAGTCACGACTGCTGCAGAGATAAACAAAACACAGCTGAGAGCTGCTACCGTGGCAGTGTACGAAAGCATCAGGAGTCGAAATGTGGAGGTAGATTGAATGCGCACATGCGTTGAGTACTGCCGAGTGGCTGCTTAGGGCTGGCTAAGGCGTTTATGTATAACTTGGAAGAGGCAGATAGGTCCGAATTGCCTAGCGATCGTTGTCGTGGATTTCTTCGCCGCACTGGCACTAACTTAGCGCAGACGGACCCTGAATCCGACCCTGGCTGAGAATTCTTTCATCACTGTGACATCACGCAAACGGGACTTCATATTGCAAACAACACCATCGCACCGTCAAGTAGTACTTCAACTCAACTCAACAGCTTCAGAACGGCATCGAAATGTACAAAAATCGGGATCAAGGTTTCACTGAACGACAATGCAGGGGTGCTGGAAGCTTAGGCGCTCCCTCACCCCTGGATGTACCTCCGTGTGGACATCCGACAGCCAAGTCAGAGTAGAGTAGCGCTCGAAGAAATGCCAGAGTGGCACGACGTGACTCACCAGCCAGATCGTGGCCAGAAAAGAGCTTAGGAGTGAATCAACTGGACGGCATGGATGGACCGGGGAGCACCGCAGCACCTACAATACGTCACGCATCCACAAGATTATGACGATTCCGTTGAGGACGTCCAGAGATTGCACCAATCTCAACCCATTGTTATATTTACTCGTGCAGAGTGCCCTGCGTTCAGTAACCACACCAAAAAATCGGCGCAATTGCTGTGGCTGTACCTGACTGTGTGCTGACCTTGGCGACAACGGTGACGTACCGAGCTCGGCGTGGAAGACACCGAAGGACTACAACCAAGAGAGTTCAAGCATGAAAAGTTGATTAAGCTAGTTACGAATGAAGGGCATAGGGAGCAGAGTACAAGATTTTCAATAAGAGTTCTTAGCGCTGCTTCGCTCATCTTGGCCTTCCAGACGAACCCCAACTGACTTACTGTCTGCTCTTAGCGGGGTATGCAGGATCTGCAAAGCAGCAACGATAATCCCATGCGGATACAACATGCTAGCAAAGCAAAACGCATCTGCTGCCCAGTACCTTCTCGAGAACGTGCGCCTGGAGGTAAGCTTGGAAACTTCGAGATTGCTGGCGTGTCTTTCATGACTGCGGCCCGTGCGTCGGCTTATCGATAGGTCCAATCACTCGTATAGCGTACGCGTACGCCTACGTCTACGTTTGAGGCGGCGGTAAAGAGCCCAACCCCTCATCGTGACTGTTCACCTTCATAAATGCTGGCAAAGTCCAGATTGTGGGCTTCAAGTGTCAAGATTCAAGGACTGCCCTACTTACATTCGTACATTATCATCCGGAGCAACAATGCCATTCGACTTCGAAAAATATGATCAAAAATGCTCTCAGATGTCACCAGAGCAACTACAACTCGAATGGGATCACTACACACGTTGCCTCAGCGGCGCGGCCGCTTCAGCCACTCTCGGTGGATCGGCACTGGTTTTCACTGCAGGCGTCAGTTTAATTGGAGTTGCCATTGGGTCTGCAGGCTTTCACAACGCTCGAAAGAAGCGTCAAATCGTCAAAAGACACCTCGCTCGTTACAGAGAGGCGCCTACAACGCGTAGGCGAGATGTAGTGGGATCGGCGGCTTTCAACGGCGCTGTGGGCCTAACGACGCTCGGTTTAGGGACTCTGGGTGCTGAGAAAGTGTTGGAGTTAGGCATTGAACATGGCTTGTTTGGTGGCGCGGCTGAGGCGGGGGTGGCGGTCGGGACTGGCGTGGTGGTTAATGCAGTCAATACGGCTGCCGATGGCGCATACCACAATGGCAAGAAGAAGAGAGCAGAGAAACGTGCCGGTCTAGCTATCGAGGAAGCATACCGTGACGGCAAAAAGACGAATACAGAAAAACGCAGGAAGTCTCAGAAGAAGCCACACGGGGGCTCGGTGAAGAGTTCTTCGACTGAATCGATTGATATTTAAGAGTCGAGGTTTCGCCAGAGATATGGTTGTTCATATTTGGAAGAGACTGGACCCAGGAAACTTACAGTAGGTACAGTAGGAACCTCTCCGCTTATCCGAGTCACGCTGTCACGCTTGAGTGGTGCGGATACCTCTGCCGTACTGATTCAGCGCACATGGAGACCCCGGACTCGTTTACCTAAAGCTTTATGTCTTGGCTGATCTTTACCCACAATGACATCACGTGTGGTGTTCTTGTCGCAACAGGTAACTCGTTTTCTTTTTTGAAGATGTTTTTCCTCAACATTACGTCGCTATGAGCAAGAGCAACAGCGACAACGATATGGGATCTCTCAAATAGATGGTGCGATTGCTTCCCTACTCACACAACACACTATTCGACCATGTCCGACCCCCAGCGATCGCATGTCCTCGCAGCAGGATTGTTCTCGGCAGCTCAACTACATTAACGATAGCTCTCGAAAAGTGCTGAGCTTCCAAAATCCAAATTCGCGGCGTTATGCAGTGCATGACGAAAACGGGGATGCAACTGGTACAGAGTGGGAGTGGTGGAGTCGCGAGAATCGTAAGGGTACGTATCAACCTTGTGCTCGTTCGCATCACGCGTTGACAAGCGTCACTCCAGGCCGACACATCCTTCTCCTCAACCACGACCGAGCACCATCACACGCTGCGCGTACAACATACCTTATTCGAGCGCTTATCCGTATAGTGACAGTCATAGCCTGGTGGGATGTCTCTTGGTGGATTGGCGTCCTCTTTTCCTTCGGCTCCATGTGTTCCATCACGTCTGGTGTCTTGCAATGGCTTCCAATTGCATACCCATCCATGAAGTTTGTCACTGATCCATCTATTGTTGCCGGTGTGGTAGCCTTCATCCGCGGGATAGTCTTTCTGGTAGGCGGCGTGCTTCTTGTAGTCGAAGCAGTAAACGCAAACCAAAGCGACTGTTTCGGCTGGGCCCTGAAAGAGGCTTTGAACTCGGATCAAGAAAATATCAAGCTTTCTTCTCGGGATGAAGAAAAAGACATTGGCAGTGATTTTCAGACCTGGGCTACTACGTCAGGTTTTCAGCCTGATCGCCGACACTGCACGCACATTTACAATCCAGATCGCGTCAAGTACGAAATCATGCACACCAAAAATTTCAAAGTCGAGGCCCGCCCAACCCTTGAATCCGCGCAGACGTGGAAATGGTGGCCCACATGGCAGGATGTGCGCGTACATTACCGTCGCGAAATCGGCTTCAACGCAAACCTCATCCTCTTTATCGGTACGGCCATTTTCTGGGTCACGAACCTCCTCACTCTTCCGGGTATATACCAAAGACTTCCGCAAGGTGTGATGTACGGACTCTATTACCCTTCCTTCCTTCTAGGAGCTATCAGCTTCTTGCTATCATCGATACTGTATATACTAGAAGTGCAGCGCCAATGGTGGAAGCCTGCGCCCCATATGGTGGGGTGGTGGGTTGGCATGACAAACCTGGTCGGTAGTGTGGGATGGATATGGAGTGCTTGTCTGGGGTATTGCGATGGGAACTGGTGTCAGTACCAGAGTGTTCTGGCTTTGGTTTGGGCACCTGCGATTTACCTCGTCGGCAGTTTGTTGTTGGTCTATGAGGCTGTGGAGAAATGGCCGGTCCATGTTGATGGGTAGACAATAACGTTTGTTACTATACCATACACATATCGCTGTGATGCTCCTGCACATAAGTAGTCTCAATAGTCTCAAGCACTTGAGGCTTCCAAGACGTCATAATGCGTATCACATGATTGCGCGTCAGTGTCGTTTTAGGTTGCCTCTCGATGATTCGCTGGCGCCTGGCTAATCAGGCGGCAACAGCCACTAACCCGCATTCGCGTCGCGGTAGCGCGTCGTTGCCTAAGAAAGTACAAACATCGCCTCATCGGCATCCTGGACCACGCCACTCTCCTGCATTACAGGCTCCTAGCGGGTCTTTCATGATCAACTCTCCTAACCGTTCTAGAGATATAAATCCCCAATGCTGCCACTCTGTCTCGTCATCTCATTTCATCCAGCAACGTCGATTGCAATCATTCCACTCTTCTTGCTTCACACATCCAGACTGTGAAAATGTCGAACCAAGGCCAGCCCTCACCTAAAATCTTACTCCCACCACTTCCAGCTATTCACGCGGATTGGATCTCACATGCCACCAGTCATCCAGACACGCCGTTGTGTGATTTGATAGCTCCTTACAAGGAATACGACTCGAAATTGCGCGAGGTCTTTGCCCAACAGCCAGATCACTCAGCAATCGCAAAACCCAACATCGTTCCCATCTTCGCAGGTCACGAGCAGGATCTCAAAATCCGTGCTCGCAACTTTGCCGCTGAGTCGGAAGCAGAACGCCAATGCTATCTCATGCCACTCAAAAAATGGGACCGGAAGACAAATGGTACCCCGGCTGTTGTCCAATCACTGAAGGAATTCCAGACGAACTTCCAGCTGTTTTCGGAATCCTCCCTTGTTGATATGGATTGGTCCAATGTGGTTGTTGCAGGCAGCGCAGTCGTGACCTCCTTGTTGCCTGTCCCGGAAAAGCACAACGGGTCCAAGCGTGCTCTTCGCGAGTACTACCATCAGCAACTTGCGCCTGCTTCGGATGTCGACCTCTTCCTCTATGATCTCACGGAAGAAGAGGCCGTTGAGAAGATCAAGCAGATCGAACAGCGCATCAGGGATTCGATCTTGACTGAGACCACCACTGTTCGCACCAAGAACGCAATCACTATCGCCTCTCAGTACCCAACACGCCATGTGCAGATTGTGCTGCGTATATACCGGTCCATCTCGGAGATTCTCACTGGCTTCGACGTCGACTGCTCTTGTGCCGCCTACGATGGCTCCCAGGTCTATGCCAGCCCTCGTGCATTGGCTGCATACATGACGCAGATCAATACTATCGACCTAACCCGTCGATCTCCATCCTACGAAAACCGTCTGTCAAAGTACTCGCACCGAGGTTTCGAAATTTACTGGCCACTGCTTGATCGCTCACGCATCGACCCTACGATATTTGAGCGATCGTTTGGTCGCACTCTTGGCCTTGCTAGATTACTCGTGCTAGAAAAGTTACCCAGAAACACGGACAGGGAGGCGTACGTGGACCAGCGACGTGCGGAGCGCGGAAGACCAGCCATCAACCGATGGGGTGGACGCGGCTTCACGGGTAACATGAAGGAAGAGCACGACGACGAGGTCGCAGAGTGGGTCGAAACAGATGAGGTCAGCGACTACCATACCTTCACTATCCCATATGGTCCCAAGTATCATGCACGGAAGATTGAACGTTTGTTGTATGCCAAGGATTTACTTCTCAATGCCGAGTGGAACCGTCCCAAGGAGCGAGAGACTACACTACATCGACACCCTGCGTTCTTTGGGAATGCGACTGATGTGATCGGAGATTGCTGCGGCTACTGTCCTGAACCCATCACACCCGAGGACAAGGAGATCGCGGAGGAAGAGAACAAAGTCTACGTGTCTGGCAGCCTGTCATTCATTAGAGACAACCCAGGTCGACAAGCTATCGGATCATTCAATCCTCTTACTGAAGATGACTGGACTGAGATGGCCTACGTTGGAAACACGGCACGACTATGCCAGGCAATCGTTGAAGGCGATCTGGAGCACGTCCAAGACTGGCTCCGTCAAGAAGGCGCTGACCCTAATCAACGCGACTACACTGGACGCACTCCACTTCAATTAGCTGTCATGACTTCAACGCCTGAGATAGTACAAAGTCTCATCGACGGAGGGGCTCGCATCGTCGCACGCCTTGTAGACGGCAAGACGGCTCTCCATCTTGCCGCCATGCGAGGCGAAACCAGCATGGTCAAGGCGCTTCTCGTCAAGAGCGAAGCTAACAAGGAGCGGGAAGCTGAAAAGGAAGCGCTTAAGAAGGGCGTGTCCAAACCAACTGGAAACAATGATGAGAACATGGCTGACGTTGAGACGGCGGTTGACAACGACTCAGAGACAGTCACAAAACATCAGGGCAGCATACAAGACTCCGAGAATGCCGAGGATGACGAAGACGATGATAGTGAAAAGGACAGCGATATTGACATGCTCGATGACGATTCCGAGAACAACGACGCGACAACGGAGAATTCCATCGTCAAGATTAGTCGTAGGAACTCGGTCGATACTCACGACGCTATGCTAGACAATACTGACGACGAACCTGATGTCTACGATGTCAATGTTTTGGCCTGGGATGCACCTGTATCTGCATTGCACCTTGCAATTGCGAATGGCCATACCGATGTCGTCAAGATGCTCGTGCAGGAGTTCGGCGCCGACGTACTTCTGCCGATCAAGCTTGTCCATGACTTCAACAAGTCGGCACGGGCAGCCATCCTTCCCATTGTTCTTTCGTTACAGCTCCCACAAGAGAAGGCGAAGGAAATGACGGAGCTTCTCATAGGCCTTGGTGCATCGCCCGCCCAAGCTGACGTCGAGCATGTTACTGCTCTTCAGTACTTCACTGCACATGGGGTAGAACTGCTAGCCACCATGGTTTCAGCAAATCAGCCTGCTGCGCAACGAGCTCTCGGTCATATTTCCATGACAAACGGACAATTCAATCGCGATAATATGGACATTCTGAACACGGCCATCTTAAATAGAGATGAGGCTGCGGTGGGCGCCCTCTTGGAACTTGGCGCGAAACCTGAAATTGATTTCGGCACTTACATGACCTCATTGAAGAGCAAATGGGACGCTAGAGGCTCTTCGGAAGATAACGAGAAGAATTTCCGGCAAAACTTCACGCAACCAATATTCTCCGCTGTCAGTACTGAAATGCCATCGGTCGTTTTGAAGCTTTTGGATGCCGGTGCAAATATGAACAGTCTCACAGCGACTGCTTGGGGGGCAGTTCACATGCGCCGTTCCTATGGCGATAACAACATCCATACTCTGCTAGATGCTGTACGCCAAAAGGTTGAGGATATGCGTGAGTTTTTGCAAACAGGCAAGGTCCCGCACGGGAACGGTGGCTACATGTTTAGCTATAACCGCGGCAAGCGCTTTCCGCCTATTGTTCCCAAAGACGACTCCGAATACCTTCAAGATTACGACCCAGAGTCTTACGCTCATTGGCAACTGACGGTGCAGATTTCAAACGCCAAAAAGCGGTATGACCAGGAACTGGAATCTTATAACCAATGGGTTGCGTCGAGCAAGGAACCCAAGGGCACAGAGGAAAAGAAAGCAGCAATTCGGTCACTACTTTCCGAGTTTGAAGTACTCGAATCCCAGCTTCTCCAACGGGGTGCGAAGACTTTCAAGGATATCCACCCCGATATTACACTCCAGGCCCGCCCAAGCTATGACTACGGTGGTTATGAACCGGAACCACCCAAGCCATGGAATCCTATGCTCTCCTTTCAACTCCCTGATTTGAACGATGAGCGACGCGCTGCCTACGTGAGGCTGTTCCAAGCGTGCTGGGTCGCTGACTTGTCGACTGTGAAGGAGCTCACGCTGGCAGTATGGGGAGATAACCAAAGCCCCCTGAAAATTGCTGTGCAGGACATGGCTGGCTTTTCCCCCTTTTCTATTGCAATTCTGCGGAAGCATTCTGACGTCGCGCGAGCTGTTCTAGAGATAGCACATGCTCAATTTGCTCCCGAAGAAAAGGTTGGGACGGTCAAGCACAGTATTCAGGCAACCAACGATGACGATGATTCCGATCGAGATGATGCAGATGTCCAAATCTATTCAGAGATTCTGGACGATCGATTTACCGTTGAAAACATTGGAGAGGTCCAAAACCAAGTCAAGAGCAATATTACCCCGCTTACGCTCGTGTTGTGGACATGCCCAGCGCATCACTTCCTGGGGGGCGAGGGCACATCACAATCCTCCCCACAACGAACCCATTCTCTTTTTGATTACCAGCAACAACTCCAAGGATTGTGGAGGCATCCCATACACAGATATGGTCATAGTCGCAACTACCGGAGTAGTGGTCGCTCTCCCAGGCAGGTATTGAAGCATGCGGCAAATGGTCGGAGTTATCCTGTGCGCTCACAAATCGCTCAAGAGAACATACCAGAAGTAGACAAACCCATGAACCTCTTCCAATTCGCCATATTCCTAAATGATTCAGAGCTTCTACATTTCTTAATCGCCATGGGAGAGGACGCTTCTCGTCGCAAGATGGGCGGCGATGACGACGCAGCACCCAGGTTCTTCAGCTTCGAAGAGGCCGACTTCTTATACGCAATTCGCCTTGCTCGTACGGAGCTATTGAAGGAAATCATCACTCGGACTGGCTGCGGTATACCTCTGGACGACCTGGTCAAGAGGAGCGGGGTTAAGATGGTGGAGAAGCCAAAGCAGTATCAAGGTCTTTCTGTACATGGCCAAAAGAGAGAGGACTGGGCAAACGCTGGAAGAGAAGTGCAGAGTCAGCAAGTTGGAGCGCAGCACCCGCCTCTGCTTCATGCCGCACGGTCTGGAAGCCTTGACAGCCTCGAGTGGTTTTCTAGTGATGCTGTACTGCGTTGCTACTTGCAGTTTACAGATGACCACCGAGGCGACATTCGCATTCAGAATCTCGCAAAGATGAAAGGTGGTGTAGAGGTTGCCATTTCCAAGTGGCTCAACCTACGTTCTCATTTACTATTGCACTGTGTTGTGCTAGGTAAGACGAGGGAAGAGTCTCTGGACTCGCTCCGATACCTATGCAAGAGGTACCCCGAGGCACTCGAACATCGATCTGCAAATGGCATGACACCTTTGCATCTTTGCTTTCCGTCTGTACCGCGTCGATATGATCCCGATTCTCCCTGGAAGCTGGTGCTCAACAGACATGCCGCAACAACGTTGGAGCCAACATCGTGCACTCAATCCTCGAGAGTGCTTTTCTCCCAGACGACAAGAAGCTCGATCGTATCCGCAAATTATTTGGTCTAGTTGATCCTCGTCTCATCGCTAGTCTCTTGACGGAACGCACGACCGAGGCCCCCGGCGCAGCTACACCCCTCGCCCGCTGGATGCATAGCTTCCGGCCACAGTACAGCAGCTCTGTAGCAGAAGGCCACGACAGGGTCCTCAAGGTAATCCTTGACTTCAGCAAGGGCGAGGACCTCGGCATCATCAGCGGTGAAGGCGATACACCAGTACATGTTGCTGCTCGCTACGGTGCCCACACTGTTCTACGTACCATGCTCGATTGCCGTCCTGACCTTCTTTTCCGCGAAAACGCAACTGGAAGAACGCCATATGAGATAGCAGAAGACTCCTACTTATCCAAAGAAGTTTTCAACAACCCACCATCCCTCTCTCCCACGAATGAAAATCACTACTCCAACAATCGCCGCAGGCAGTCTCGCCGCCACAGGTCGGTATACACGGGAGGCGTGCTTCAGAAGAGGGTAGAGGAATTTGCGGAGGAGCCCAAGGATGACACACCAGACGTGGAGAAAGCGTTGGGAGTGTGCAGGGAGTTTGCTACCAAGGCAGAGGGAGCGAAGAGAAAGCTCGTTAGTCTGGTGGAAGCAAGTGAGGTGGCGAGGAGGCTGGCGGCTATGCAGGTTGGGGATGATGATGAAGACGACACGGACGAGGAGGTGAACAATGATGGTGAAGAAGAGGACGAAGAGGAAGAGGGGGAGGAACAGGAACAGGAAACAGGCATGAGGTGTGATGAGGTGGAGGTCTGGTTTGCCATGGGAGAGGGTGCAGATTTGTAATTGACGAGGGAACCGCATGCATGGAGTGTCGCGATAAACGTGTTAGTCAGACAGATAACGCCACATTTATATCTCTTTCATACCCTATATAGCAATGAATGAACGCCTGTATGAAACTACAATGTTTCTCGCAACCCTAAAATTCCATCAGTCACATGGAAGATGCAACAAAAAATAACCCCCTCACTCGCCCCCACCCTTCCTCATCATCCAACTCCAATGCCCCTCTACATTCCCTATCAACTCTTCCCAAACCCCAAAATTAGCAACCCACTTCCCATCCTTTAACAAAATCGCCTCCTCGGCCAACTCCGCATACCTCAGCGCCATATCCCTATCACCCACCGCACTATACGCCAACGCCGCGTACCCATATGCCAAATCCATGAAACCCTCCAGTCCTTCACTGCGATACAGACCCATCAATTCGTCGACTAGCGCGAGGGATGTCGCGGGTGAGGCGGCGGGCGAGGTGGCGGACCAGTCGTTTAGCTGGGATTGGATGGTTTCCATGCGGGAGAGTGTTGCGTCAGAGGTGGGTGAGGTACAGCGTGAACAGGTGCAGTTGAAGTGGAAGCCGGTTTGGAGGTGTTTTTGGCGGAGGTGAGTGGGTTCTAGGGGGGTGGTGTCTGGGGGTTGTTTGTTAGAAGGGTTGTGGAGGGAAAGAAGGGGGATGAGGAAGGGGAGCTTACAAGCGATTGTTATTTCCTCGCCCGCAGCAATGGGGCGTGTGACGCGAACGACTTGGGTGAGGTGTTCAGGATCGATGACGTATTGTGCGCTGTTTTACATGTCTTGGTTAGCACTTGCACAATTCTCGTCTCCGTTGCACCTTCCCAAATCCAACCACATGAACACAAGGAGTGATAAGAAAAACTTACTTTGGAGCACATCCATGATTCGCTCTACTCGTCTCTGGCCAAATCGCCAAATGACCAACCCCGCCACCAACCTCAACCCGGAAAGTATTCGACTTGACAACATCCTGCACCTTAACCCTTTCATCGCCATATACAGTTGCCAGATCCAAGAACGCGTCTCGGCTTTCCTTTGGTAACTGCTCCACCGCGCGTCGCCACCACTTCTCCCGCTCCAGGGTCGAAAGTTCGACTTCTAGGTACGCCACAAATGTAGGCGTGTGCGCTGTTACTACGTCGCCAAAGTTGAGATCCCGGGCTGCTAGCATGCCGAGACCTTTTCCTGGGATGGCGGTGGCGGTGTAGGCGTTTGTGGGGGTGTTGATGAGGGGGGGGTGGGGGGATGTGAAGGCAGGGAGGGAGGCGAAGGTTTTTGCGAGGGAAGGGGTAGTGAAAATTGAGATTCCGCGGTTGGAACTGTACGTTGTGGAGGTGTAGATGCAGAGGGTGGAGTTTATGGTTTGGAGGACAGGAGTGCAGATTGGAGGATGTGTCCATGGTGAGTTGTCTGTGTCTTCTGTCTCTTGATTGTGGTTTTGAGGGAACATATCCGGGTGCTGCAGCGGCGTCCATGATGCGTACTCTGATCCTCCGTCAAGTGAGGTTTGTAGCTGGAGCGCGTATAGTGGGCTTGTGTATAGACTCGTAAAAGCATGTGCAGATCGTACCAATGCAGACTGTGCCAGGACAAAAGAGATAGTTCGCATCTTGAGATACATGATGACGGATTTAAAAGCGGAAAAAGTAAAGTTGCAGATGTAAGGAATTATGACATGAACATATTGAAGGATTCGTGGAGAAGTTGGGGTGTTGGAGAGGAAAAAGGCGGTGGTGGCCTGAGGTGAGACGCTAGACGTTTGGACCCTTGTCGTGGAGTTTGCGAATCATCGCTCATCCCAAGTTTCAAGATTGCGGCTTTAGGAAGTCTTTGGAATATCGCGCCAAGAGCTATCACAATAGTAGTCTCGACTTTGAATATGCAGTAAGCTTCTCAATGCGTAATTAGCGTGACTTGCTCTGCGATTTGGTACAATTTTAACCAAAAACCTGGGTATTTGAACTTTTTCAAAATAACCTGAAAACACCAAGAAATGCCGTATAATACCGTGCAGATAAACATGCCCGCAGCCTGCAGTCTTCGAAGATCCTTATGATTCGCCATCTCCCTCCGCCTCGGAACTGCGCTTCTTCTTCTTCTTTTCCTTGCCCTCGCCCTCTTCTCTCTTCCTTTTCTTCTTCTTCCTCTCGCCACCATCCTCATCTGGCGCCACATACTCCTGCATTCTCTCCCTCCTCTTGGCATCCATCTTGTCCTTCATCTTGTCCTCCCTCTCCTCCTGCACCTTCCTCTCCTTTGCATGCTTGCCTAAAAAGTACTCGCCGCTCTCGATCTGCAGGTCCACCTTGCTCTTTTCTTGCGGCGGCGGGAAAGGTGTGTACGTCTTCTTGGTCTTGTCGTTGACCTTGTGGGGCACGCGTCGCTTGCTGAGCGAGCGCTTCTTGAAGTTGGGTAGGAAACGGTCCCAGCTCTCATTGACTAGCTCCGGGTCCTTGGCAAGCTCCTTCTTGATCATGAGTTCTTTGATGGCGTAGATGGGATGGATGTTGTGCATCGTATCTTCGACGATGCGCCGCACTTGCTTCAGGCCTTTGTAGGGGCCCATGGCCGCGACCGTGTTTCCTTGTACGAGCAGGTAACACTCGGTCAACAGTTCCAGTGCCTTGAGCGTCGATCCGTTGGGGCCTAGGATGCGCTGTCGCCTCTTCACGAAACGCTCTTTATTGCCAACCAGATTCCTTATCTTGATGATGTCCATAGCTACTTCGTCATCGAGGATCTTGACCGCTTGTGGCGCCGGCACACTTCTTGCAAGCAACTTGATCAAATCGCGCGCATTCAAGATAGCCGCAGGATCCCATGTTTTCTGTGTCGTCCATACTGTCATGGAACCCTCAACGAGGTTGAGCTCGCACCCGATGCCTTGCTTCTGCAGCGCCTGGGTGATAAATTTCCAAGAACCCTTCAGGTACTGTTCGCGGTACTTTGGGAAGAGGGTGCTAAAGCGGGACTCGTCGGTGAAGGCACCGGCTGTGTTGTCTTCGGGCTTGAAGGGCTCGATCTGTACTATGATTAGTGCTTGGCCGTCGCATGGGCGCATTCATCTGGCAAGCTCACCTTCCACTTGTCAATATCATCGGTATCCCATGGCTTGTCCACATTGTGTGTTGACGGCATTTTGGCAGTCGTGTACTCTGCGCTTCGCAATCAAGTCTCGAGATTGTCGCGGTAACTTTTTTCTGAAAGTTGCGCTTGCGAAGAGAGGTCTGCGCTAAGTTTCTGCCACCGCCTTGGGTGGAGCTCGGGCCATCTTACGCTAAGTCCGTCCATCCCGCATCACATGGTCAACTTTGTGCACACTGAGGTTGTATCTGTATTTCCTTTGCATCTGGAGAACTATCCACAGATCTTGTAAGTGTGCTTGCTTCATGCAAGTATGCCCGCCTCTCTCTTCCGATTATCAAGAAATGCTATAGGACCTCAAACTCGTAATAGACGTATGCGGTATACTCTTGCTCGCCCATGTGCCCAGCCTGTTGCATGTCGTTCGACATAGCCGCGTCGTCCTTCTTGATGCGACCTTTGCTGTCACGACCAAAGGCGTTACCGCCGAGGTATGAGTAAGCTGTGTCGAGATTCGTCTTTGCCGTCTTTGCTTGTTTCGGTGTGGTCTGTAGTCATCAGTCATTTGAACACGGCTCCCAGGCACGATGTTTACTCACCTGAACTATACCGCATACAAAGTCAAGTGGCAGACCGTATCGCAACACCGTCTCTACAAACACTCTTAGGGCCAGTGCGTGAATCCAGATCATGGCACTCTCGCTGTACCCCGTCCGGCCCAGCCGCAGCGCCTCGCCCCAGAGCTTCCGCTCATCCTTTGCCAGCTGATCGGCCTCCTTGGCCTCTTCTTCCTTTCCTCCCTCCTTGTACTGGTAGTCTCTCGGCGTCCACCTCTTCTCCCTGCACTTGTGTACAAACTCGGACGAGTGCTTTTTGAATGTTGTAACAGCGAAGAGAGTGAATTCGTTGTCTTCGGCGAGCTTGTTGGCGGACCGCGGAACGACCATAGGACATAGCTCCTCGTATTGCTGGTAAAAGTCCTTTACGACTGTGTTGGGTACGGCAATGAGGTGAGTATCGAGGTATTCCGAGTCGCGAATCAGCGCCTTTGGGTTTACGACATTGACGAGGGATTTGGTCGAGAGGTTTCCGGTGCGCTTCCGCTCTGCGGCTGCGAGGGCGCCCTTGGTCTGGTTGTACTGGCTAAACTTGGACTTTACGTCGTTGTCGATGCCTTGAATCTCCTGCGCATATGATCAGCCAGAGTAGTGTTGCGCCGGCTGCCCAGTGCTCACCTTCTGTAATGCGTCTATGAGGTCTGCGATGGGCTTGTCCGCCCGGTACTTGACCTTGTTCCACTGGAAGTTTCGCAGGTACTGGTCGACAGGCTCTACGTCATGTGAGCTCTAGCTACTAATCGCCCGGTGCATCCCCGACATACTATCGTTTATCGTCTTCTGCTGTTGTATCTTGCCCTCGTCGCCGTCTAGTATCTGCCGTAGGCTCTCTCCGACCTTTCCGACGACACCCTCACACGCATTACTAAGCTTGGCAAGGTCATCCGCCTGTTGCACCAGTGCATCCAGAGTTCCGATCTTGAAGTTGGGTATTGCGAACGGCGAGGTGGTCCCCACGTCATTGGTTACCGTGGACCGCAGAGCTGTGAGAGCATCCTCGGCATGATTCGAGGGCGAAATGGACGTCGGCAGCGACACCAGCAGGTACTTGCTGCCCTTGGACATGGTTGCTGCAGTTGTTTCGGGGCGATCGGGGCGCGATATAAGCGGTTATGGGAACGATGGCCGTTTTGGTGGATGGAATCCCGCGCAGCTCGATGAGAGCTTGGGCCCACGGCTAGACCAAGGTAAGCCCGCAGCTGCCGTCATGCCAGTCTTATATAGAACCGCCGTGACTACCCGCCGACCAGCCAACAGCAGAATTTCCTCAAGTTTTTCAATTTCACCCACACACAATGGCCTCAAAAAGAGCAATTGCTGCGTTGCGCCCGGCCGTCAATGGTCTTGCACCACGAATTTGGAGAGCCGAATGTATACAGACGGCCCACTATTCCACAAGATCATACACAACTCCCGCCCTACGACCCCGCAAACTCACACGAAAATCTTATCAACAAATCCGTTTTGCCTCTTCAGAGACGGCAGCTGAGAAACTAGGCAAGACTGGTCTGTACGAACTCCATAAAAAATATGGCGCCAAGTTTGTGCCCTTTGGTGGTTACTCCATGCCTGTGCAATATAGCGACATGAGCATTATCGATTCGCATAACTGGACACGAGAGAAGGCCAGCTTGTTCGATGTTGGTCACATGTAAGATGAATTCACGCCAAGTTACATAACATCCAAACCACTAAACACATAACTCCAGGGTCCAGCACCACTTCTCTGGTCCTGGTGCCGAAGCTTTCCTGGAAAGCATCACACCATCGTCACTTTCCTCACTGCCCAAGCACCAGTCCACACTCTCAACCTTGTTGCATTCAACCGGTGGAATCGTAGATGACACAGTAGTCACGCGTCTAGCCGACAAGTTCTACGTCGTCACCAATGCCGGGTGCAGGGAAAAAGACACAGCCTACTTCAAAACGCAACTAGACGCCTGGAAGAACTCTCACCCAGACCAACCTGTCGAGTGGAAGATACTCGACGGTCAAGGTCTCATTGCCCTCCAAGGCCCTTTGTCCTCTGAGATACTCTCCCGCGTCCTAGACGACAAGTCCAAAAAAGATCTCGAATCCCTCTACTTTGGCCAATGCACGCATGCAACCATCAAAGGCACCGACGCCGAAGTGCTTGTAAGCCGTGGCGGCTACACTGGTGAAGACGGGTTTGAAATCAGCATTCCCGCGTACGCCACAGAAGCCGTCACACAGTTCCTGCTCGACTCCGCAAAAGACGAGCTGCGCTTTGCAGGTCTGGGTGCACGCGACACCCTGCGACTAGAAGCAGGCATGTGTCTCTACGGCCACGACCTCGACGATACCACCACGCCCGTCGAAGCCGGCCTCTCCTGGATCATCGGCAAGGACCGCCGCGCAAATGGCGGCTTTCTCGGCGACTCCGTCATCCTGCAGCAGCTGAAGAAGAAGTCGGAAGGTGGTGGTGTATCACGCCGACGCGTTGGCCTCATCGTTGAAGGATCCCCTGCTAGAGAAGGCGCGGAGATTATCAACGAGGCGGGCGAGAAGATTGGTACAATCACCTCCGGATGTCCTTCGCCAACGCTCAAGAAGAACATATCCATGGGTTATGTTAAGGATGGTATGCATAAGGCGGGTACGGAGGTTGAGGTTGTGGTGAGGGGAAAGAAGAGGAAGGCGGTTGTTACAAAGATGCCGTTTCTTCCCAGCAAGTATTATAAGCAGCCTGCCAATATTAAGGCGTAGATGGGGCATAATGTTGGACTGGTTTTTTTTCGCTGGTGGAATTATTTGTTTCAGGCAACCTTTCAACATGCAGTTGCCTTGTCTGATGATATAGATACTCGGAGTCTACTTCAAGACCCAAGCTCTGATGAGTGTGTTCAGCCAACTTATGTGATTTAGGTTGTTCAACTTTTAGTTTGCCTTTTATGGATCACAATCACTTGGAGTATGAAAGACCTTATTTCGCAAACAAGGTGTTTTATTGCACTTCCATTGGTGTTCTATCATGCACGGGTTAACTGATGTATTTG
The DNA here is from genome assembly GCA_014334815.1 of Pyrenophora teres f. maculata. NCBI lineage: Eukaryota > Fungi > Ascomycota > Dothideomycetes > Pleosporales > Pleosporaceae > Pyrenophora > Pyrenophora teres. The sequence continues at coordinate 1,661,735 of CP060570.1, forward strand.
TTACCTTGGAATTGGAGTAGGAAGTGTACATTACATATGAGATGTATCGTTGAAATAATTATCATCAATGCAAATCTAGAGAGCTGGATGTTCGGTAGGGAGAACTTAGTAATAACCAGGTAGGGTCCATGTCCTATATGATCATGGGACATTGTAAACAAGCCGCAAAGTAAGTAGAATATATCCTCTACGCCATAGTAAGGTCTTATATATATGTGGTTGATCTCTTTTCTCATGTATATCGATAACTCCTCGTAATTCATCATGCTGAATCAACCGTGTTTTCATTTTTTGGTGGGTGAGGCATTTGGAATGCGGATAATCGATATGTTTAGCTACTAGAAAGAATATGTATAGTTATAGAAAGCGCCTTGCATCTGTTTCCAGAGTTCACTTCTTCCCCACAAGCCCACAAGGGGCTTCCACAAGGCTGTTCGCCATGACAGTTCCAGCAGATTGCGAGTCTCTGCCACGTTCGCCTACGGATTAGCCAATGGCGCTATCCCCATTCTCGGCATCCCGTTCTTATACTCATGCACAATGTATTTTCCAACTATGAAAGGAGTGCCGAGGACAATATGGGTGGAATCGTAACTGGCCTGCAGCGCGCCATAGCACATGGTAGGATCACTATACAGCCGAGAGTCAATCAAGTTGCCGCCAGCGACTGTGTGTTTGGCGCCACCAATTTTAAACCAGACATCCGGCAATTTGGTGGAGCAGGGGAAAACATAACCGCCTGATTCATCATCGTTGTATGCTCCTGGGATTTTGGCATAATATGCCTCGACGTAATCGGGCCTGAGGAGTATGATCGCAGTTCCTGTATCGACTAGGGCAACGAAGTCGCTGTTCAAGATGCTATTGTCCGTCACATACACATTCCAATAGCCTCGGTTGCTGTTGACTTCTGTGTAGGCGAGCGTGCCTTTGTACTTGGATGCGTCGATGATGCCAAAGTCATAGCTGCCTGGGGCGTCGTAGCGCAACGCAACGGCAAAGAGGGGGGCGGCGAGACTGGGCTTGAGGTTATCGAACCATGTATCCTGCTGGACAGGTTGGATCGAATTGAGTTTGCGGAAGCCGAGGCCTAGTATACCGTCCAACTCGGACTGTTGTAAGGGAAATCCAGTTACGTTTCTCGCAGCGCCGACGGCTTGGTTGGGAACTACAAAGGGACCAGCTTGGACTACATATTTTGCGAGTCAGTCACATGTGGGTGAGCTTGAATCTGTTATTCGTAGATTTCCGTGGGCAAGGATTGAGAAACGGGGGGGGGTAGTCTTACCTTTGTCAACGTAGACATCTCCGTCTGCAGTCCCGTCGTCACCGTAAAGGATAGACCAAGTATAGCCCTTCTTGGCCTTGGAAATGTCGGGATGATAAATGTCATGGTGATATATCTGCTCTGGTGGCTGTAGGGTAGAACCAACCCATCTTTGACATACATTAGCACTCAAAGGACCAAGGACAACTACATTTCGACGAATAAACTTACAGATCAGAAGATCCCGTGTCAAATAGAACATGCACGGTATCCTTTCCCACCGTGATAGGGGAGAAAAAGCGTGACTGGAGTGCACCTTGCCAGGCACTTACGGAGCCACTTGATACTGCGCTTTCTTCAAACATTGCCTTCTTTTGCGTCTTCTCCGCAGCCGCTGCAAGGCGGGCATCCACAGGTAGGCCATATCTACGGAAGGTAGCTACTTTCTTTTGTGCACCGCTCTTCTGAGGTACAGCCTTAGCAGACACTTGCTCGACTGTAAAGGAGGAGCGTTTTCCTGAATTAAGAGTAATGTCAGCCAAGGTTTATTGGAGATTTTTCAGACCGTTCCTTGACTTACGTAGTTCAGCTGGGCTGGAAACGACAGCGCCAGCAAAAGCGAGCACAACCACCGTAATTTGAGCGACAGAAGGCATGATAGCGATAAAACGCTTATGCTGTAACTAAATAAAATGGAAAAGACACAAGAAGTTTCTGAGAAAGGGGCTGACGCCGCGTTGGGATAGCAAGACCGAGGCACGAGAGGCCTGTAGAGAGTTGACTGCAGTAGATAAGAAATGGGAAGCTCATGGCTTTATGTCACACGATCGCAAACAGTGTCATCAAAATGAGTCTCACGGGGGCGTGCGCAAACAATGTCATCAAAATGAATCTCATGGGGGCGTGCTTTTCCGTCATGTTCAAATCGGGCTACATCCTTTTCAGGAGAGTGCAAACACTTCGTGTTGGTGCATGAACCCCTCTGCGACTTGTCAGGACTACTAAACCCCACACTGTTCTGAGTAAACTTGTATTATAGTTTTGAATACGCCGAGAAACGATAGATAAATTCGTGATAAGCGCCACATGAATCAATTAGGAGCAAGTGATCAGAGCCGCGATCAGCTCTTTCGATGTGAGCTCCCGGTACGATTGGTGTACTTGCGACTCAACCATGCGATAAATACATATTTACCTCCTGGAATACGACATAGTTTGGTTCATGTCCATGCTCACAAACATGAAGAGTTGCTGGCAGCATATGCAATACAACTCACCTCTTTGTCTCTTCTTTCTTACGTGTCAAAGCTATAAGGGGAATGCTACCAACTCCCTGGCCAGATGCCTAGCGCCTTGGTTGTTCTGGTCATGCGCTGGAACATGGGGATGTGCTCAGATGATGTTGCAGTCAGCGTCGCTCAGGGTCCAGGGGCAAGTCGGCGCCTTTGAAGGACGTTGTCATACCAACCAACAGCTCGTATTACACGGGAAGATACGAAGCGATCGCGACTGGTCGCTTTGACGAAAACGGGGACGAAAAGATCAGTCCAAGGCCCGAGCGCAGATATTCAGATTTTGGTGTAATCGCAACGGAAATTGCCACATCCAAGTCGGTTAAAGAATGATGTTAGTTGTGCAACTCAGCCTGCTCATCTTCCACGTCCTCTTCCTCTTCCCCCACCTCTTCCCCTATTACCTCCGCGCCCTCTACCACCCTTCCCTCTTGGCGCAGACCTCTCGTATAACTTGACATGCTCGAATGGGCTATCGGCAACTCTGAGGTAGCTTGGCATACCGTTATCTACAACTGCCAAAATAACGTTCCTATATCCATGCTTGAGCCTTTGGTATGGTTGATCTGACTCCTTCGGTCTATCTTCTGGTACCTGTGCCATGAGATCATTCAGCTGTGCGCTCGTAGGAACGGCGTTTGTACGTGCATCAACGACACAGATGCGGAAGTCAGGCGTAAGACTTGCACGGGCAGATTTTCGGAACTTGGCTGTTGTGCGGTATACGTCAAAGTGGATGCGGTACGGATTATCTGGGGACGGCGGAAGGATAAATGAGGGTGGGCATGTGCGGTCGTGCGTTGGGATAAGCTTGAGGAGGCGGTAGATATCGCTGTAGCTTCTGTACAGTCCAGGTTTGATAAGCGGACCGAAAGCCAGGTTCTCGGGTGAGATTGCATAGGTTGGCTGGCTCAGACGCCGCCATATGTCGGCGAAGAAGCGTGCGATGATATGAGGACCAGAATCAAGTTTCTCTTTGAGCTCTGGTGGGGCAAGCAATACCTCTCCTCTATCGTCGTCCCATGTCCCCGTCCTGAAGACGACATAACCTGATCTCTTCAATCCAGCGTAGACGTTGTACATCTCCAGCGTCAGCTTCCCGCCGACGCCTCCCTCGAAGCCAAGAAAGGCCGCATACGCTGACTGCAAGCTCATGGGTGCGCCGTCTTCGGTTCTGTAGACCGTCTCGTCGCCTACCTCGCGCTTCACCGGCCACCGACAGTCCAGGGTGCCTCTCTCGAGCAAGAATAGAGCTTCTTCTGGCAGCAGCCACTCTCTCCCGCCTTTGTTGGTGCCTATGGTCTGGAAGTGCTGGGATCGGACTTTGTCGACGCATGCCATGTTGCGCTCGGGGTCATACATGGCTAGAATATGGCCCTTTTGCGTGTGGGTGCGTTGCCACGAGAGGACACCATGCATGGCCCGGCGTGAGGCCTCGAGCGTATCAAGCTGCAGGTTCGTCTCATGGCTTTCAAAGTCTTTCTCGCCGCGCTTGGGTAGCGTAGGATGTGCGCTATCCTGTGCGCTGTCGCGGTGAAATCAGCATTGTGAGGGACCAGAGCCGCAATGAGAGTGCAAATTGCCTACGTGAGTTTGTCGAGAAACCGAAAATCCTGCGCCTCTTCTGTGGGGTCAAAGTCAGCAGCGTCGGGCACGCGCAGATGCGAAATGTCCTCGTCTTCGTCGGCCATGATTCATCCGAGAAATGTTGGTGAGAATGGCAGGCTAGGATCGGTGGTGGGGGTTGACTCGGAGATGGCTCGGATCGTCGGCGGCGGCAGGCGGGGCAGCACGTGACTACTGCCAAGGCGGCAGTGCCAGATTCGACACGGCATCGGGACGCCGACATGAGGAGTGCATGTCATGCCGCTTAGACTGGGCCACGGCATCGCGGGCCTTGCGGTAGGGATAACTGCCAGGCCAATGAAAGGTCGTACAAGTGACTTACCTACATCAGTCAACACACCTTCACGTCGTTGCCCCATCACTGCATATGCGTTTGTGTCTCCATTTGTTTTCGGCACAGTCCAAGTCAGGCCATTTTCAAGTAACACACATATGCGGCACAGGGAAAAGGATCGCGGCATGTCTGGTGACAAACGATAGGCATTGAGAATGGACCCAGGCAAGGCGTGAGTGAGGAGACGGTGCAGAACCGACCGTCATAGCGGTTGAACATGTGCGTACGGCACAGGGAAGACGTCGACGGCATGTACGATGACAGACAATGGACGTCTGGAATGACTGGCAAAAGGCGACCATGCGATAACGCCCCGGGGACCTCTTCACGGTGATTGAACACTGGCTACCGAGACGGGAAAAGACTGTCATGGCCATCGAGAGTGGCACGAAGAAGGCGACAGTGATGAGAGACTGCAGAGGAGATCATCTCAGAAAGTGTATATAGAGCTCTTCGCCCACATCCATAATATCAGATCCCATACTCGATCACTTTCAACTCAAACCACTTCCCTATCTTCACCATGCCTCTCACCAAATACAAAGCCGCCGCAGTACCTACTCCCCTCTCCGCCTCCCCTAGAGCCCCTATCTAACCATACAACTAAAAAGGTCACCTCCGAGCCCTGCTGGTTCGACCTCACTGCCGGCGTTCAAAAGACTATTGACTTCATCAATGAAGCCGGTGCTGCTGGCTGCAAGCTCGTCGCCTTCCCCGAAGTCTGGATCCCAGGCTACCCCTACTGGATGTGGAAGGTCAACTACCAGCAATCTTTGCCTTTGCTGAAGAAGTACCGCGAGAACTCTCTTCCTATTAATTCGGAAGAGTTTCGAAAGATTCGCAGGGCTGCGAGGGATAATCAGATGTGAGTTTTATCTTGTTCTGATTTAGTGCTTCACTTCGCTCGTTCTTATTTGTACATCTTTCAGTTCACTGACATCGCTGCAGTCATGTCTCTCTGGGCTTCTCGGAGATCGATCATGCGACGTGCTATCTGACACAGACGCTGATCGATCCCACGGGCGAAGTCATCAACCACCGACGCAAAATCAAGCCTACACACGTTGAGAAGCTGGTCTACGGCGACGGCGCAGGCGATACATTCAAGTCCGTTACGCAGACCGAGCTTGGCCGTCTAGGTCAACTCAACTGCTGGGAGAATATGAATCCGTTTCTCAAGGCGCTCAACGTCTCCGAGGGCGAGCAGATCCACATCGCCGCGTGGCCTGTGTATCCCGGCAAGGAGACACTCATCTATCCTGACCTAGCTACTAACGTTGCTGAACCGGCGTCTGATCTAGTAACGCCAGCATATGCTATTGAAACGGGGACTTGGACGCTTGCACCGTTCCAGAGGCTGAGTAAGGAGGGTTTGAAGATCAATACACCTGAGGGTATAGAACCCGAGACTGATCCCTCGACGTACAATGGACATGCGCGTATCTACAGGCCAGATGGGTCGCTGTATGCAAAGCCTGACAAGGACTTTGATGGCCTCATGTTTGTCGATGTATGTCTTTCCACTTCTATATGTTTTTTATGGCTGCTGACAAATTCGCAGATTGACCTCAACGAGTGCCAATTGACCAAGGCTCTGGCAGACTTCTCGGGTCATTACATGCGCCCTGATCTCATCCGCCTGCTCGTCGACACCCGTCGCAAGGAGCTTGTTACTGAAGCTGATCCTCATGGTGGCATTACTTCGTACTCTACTCGCCAACGTCTTGGTCTCGACGTGCTGCTCGATTCCGATGTGCAAAAGCAGAAGAAGAGTGGTGCTTCTGATTTGGGGGCTACCAACGCATTAGCAAACTAGGGCTCGAATGTCTAGAATTTCGGTCATAGCTCCTTCTACTGGAAATAACCCGTGAGTGCTTACTGTGGTCTGAGAGCTTACAAACTGTCTCTACACAAACAGTTAGCTTTTCTTTCATTACTCAATAAATCACTCCACTCCTTTTCAGATGAGACTGTATGCAGTGATACGATGCTCAAGATTGAGAGCCATGTATGAACAAAGTTAAACAGTAGACTTAGTTAGGCGAGAACGCGCAATATATCCCTTTTCCTCTATTAGGGCGTGCCAGTCCCGTATATGGCTCGAGGACATCTTCAGGCAAGGCAGGTGCCGGCTAACGAGCTTCAAGACGACACGTGAATCGCTGATCCTACCCAAACAACTGCAATCCAACACTGCACTTGCCAAAACTTATATTAGTAGCAGTAGAATTCATTCGTACTTTCGTTTTGTTCAGAACTTCATCATAACAATTCCCATACAGCGGGATGCAGCTACCAGCGTCCTTCCACTTCCACTTCACTTTCACTTTCACCACTTACCACTCTACTTTGCACACTCTTAGTCTTAGGCTCACGTTCACTTCGCCACCCCACCCAAAATTCCACGCTAACAACATCAATATCCATTTCTACTCTCAAAACCATTCCCAACCGCATTCTTTATCTCCAGCACTGCTCTCTCTCCCCTCCCACCTCATCCCACCACGCACCAAAGTCACCATGGGCGACCGCCATAAGCCACCCATCCGCTCAACATCTATGCCGCTCTTTCAAGAGCCCCCGCAATCTCCCGAACGCGCCGAATTGCAAGCCTGGCAACGCTCAGTCGAAGTAGCGCAGCATGCAGCGAGAAGCGGAGTGCACGCGCACATGTTCCAGTGCTTCGGTAAATACAATAACACTGCCGTAAGGCGGATTTCTGCTTATGAAGACTTTGCTAATCTGAAATTGAAGATGGCAATGGTACTAGTGCTACTGCTACTGCTGGTATGGGTGAAGTGGATTCGCCTGCGAGCGACACCACTGTCAAGCAGGTCCACAGCCCGGACGACGACAACGATAAAGGCATGGCACCTATATCTGCACTTCCCTATGGATTAGAGCACGCGATGCAGATGGAGACTGAGAGGCACGGTAGCATACCCATTGCCCTGCATGCATCTCCGAATAGCGCTTTAGACCCTTTTGCGCGTATGTACCACACGGATGCCCGAGTGCCGCATAGAATGCCGAATCCTATGCAATTGTCCGGACCTGTGGCCATGGCTGATACGTTTGGCTCGCCTCAGGGTCTTAAGGGTCTCCATAGTGCGACGTTGCATCAGCGGAGAATGGCGAGTATGCCGTCACCGCAGCACATGGGTCAGATGAATAGTCAGATGTCGCCAGTGCCGGAGAGATGTGTTCCTCGAGGTCAACAAATGCCAAAGAGCCCTGCTATGTTTCAGGAATACGATCTTTGTGAAGAGGAGAGTAACAGCGAGTGGGTTGGGTTAGACAAGAAAGATGATGGCTTTGCTGGATATGGTAGACCGCCGCCGCCTCCCAGATCCTTCAACAACACTCCTGGACACGGTCGCCAACCTACCGATCCTTTCGTGGACTATACACCAGAAGCGAGCTCTCGTTTGCTGCAGCCACAGACTCAGTATTTGCTTCCAGGTCAGTCTTCCGTCGGCGCATCCAGGTCCACTGCAGGTCTGCCGCCGCCCGACTCTGCTTTTGCACGGAATTTCGTTGCCAAACAGACGCTTCCTCAAGTCTTCTCCGACAGAGAGCCAAAGTCACCAGCATGGCCGTCTTCTGCTCCCCCAACATTCACGCTAAACGCTCCACCTCCCAGAGCATACGCACCGTCTCCTTCACCGCACGTATCTGCTCGCCCCTCTCTTCCTATACCTCCACCTCCTCTCCCCGGCCTTGGAACCCACTACACTCAAGATCCCACCGCCCGCGCGCGTCTCGAATCGCAAAAGGGCGTCCGCGAAACCTGGATCCGTACCGAAGCCGCAAAGATAGCCCAACTGGCTCGTCTTCGCCACCAAGCTGAACAGCTCTACACCAAGACCCAAACCCAAGAAGACTTTGAGCTCTTGCAGCAAGTCTCAGCCGCATTCTCCGACGCCACCAGTTTGGAGAAGAAACAGGAGGAGCGGCGCGCGTTGTTTCTGAAGGACAAGGGTATGCTGCCGTTGAAGACGAAGAGGAGGGAGGACATGAGTGCTGCGATGAGGGAAGGAACTGAGACTGAGGGTGAATGCGAAGGAGAAGACAAGCTATTGGGATTTGCGATGGCGCTTATGGAGAGGGTTTGTGCAGAGGTCAAGGACAGGGAGGACTTTGAAGACAGTATCACTACGGATATGCTTGCGACGCTTAGTTTGGAGGAGAGGAAGGTGCTGCGTGGGCATCTTGTTGCCAGACTCAAGAAGAGAGAAAAGTAGGCGGGTAGGTAGATTCCGAGGCAGGTTGCGAGACGAGACGAGCAGAGTCTGTGTCCAAGTAGTACAACTTGCCGATGGAAACGGAGGAGGTCAAGATATGTGCACTCATGAGAATCTCATGCTCCCACATGACCCCTCTAACGGGGAAAAAGAATGAATTACAAAGATTCTATATACAAAAGGTCATCATTTCAGGTTTGATCTAACTAAGTTAAGAGTGAAAAAGCTCGGTAGAGCTCTCATCAATATCATGTGAGCGATGGTTCTTCAATCTGGTACGCCAAGGATGGGTACCATGGTACTGTAGAGGAGAGAAAATCTCCGCGAGCACGCGAATATCTCCATCTCTGATCTAACTAATCTAAGCTCCACCACCAGGAACAATCTTCTTCCCTTTGACGCTCTTCTGCTCCATTCCCAGACTCACAAAGAATGCAATGCAGCTCGTCGCAATCGCCACTATAAACGCCGTAACAATCGCGTTATTATACCCCTTCAGCACACCCGGCAGCAGCGCCGCAGACACCACTTTCCTCAGATTCGTTGCCCCAGCATTCGCCACAATGCGTCCATCAAGACCAGGCGCATACTTTGGAATCTCTTTGACCAGCGTATTAACAAATATATTCTGTGCAATGGAAATGGATAGGGCGCCGCCGAGGGAATTGAAAAACATGACGCAGGCGTTGGCGGTCGGCATGTCTTTTTCGTTGGTCACGACTTGCACTGCGACAAAGGGGATTTGTACACCGGCACCTGCACCGATGCCGGAGAGGACCTGGTACCCGATCCATTGGCCGGAAGGGGAGCCGACTTTGAGCGTGTAAAGCATGCCGGCACCGATGGTGAAGACGGCGCTGCCGAACCACATGAAGGGCGCATACCAGCCGACGACTGTGATGAGGCCGCCGATTACAATGGACGAGCAGGTGATGCTGACGAGGTAGGCAATGGTGCGGATACCGGATTGCTCAGCTGTAGTGCCCTTGATGGCTTGGAAGTAAAAGGGGAGGTAAAAGATGTGTCTTGAATCGCGTTAGCTTGTTTGCAAAGGAACATAGTGGGAGCAAGAACTCACGTGTACAAAGCCATTGATAGCAGGGTCGAGTAGAGACAGCTGACCAGGACTGTGCGCTGAGTAAACACTCTTACAGGGATGGTTGCTCGCTCGCCCTGGCGAAGCTGGATGATGATGAAGATGATGATGAGGAGCCCGAAACCTAGTAGCGTGCCCCATACTTTGGAGTTACTCCACGCGTACGTGAAGCCGCCCCATTGCAGTGTCAAAAGCAGACATACGATAGCGCAGATGAGGAACACAGCGCCGGCAATGTCGATATTCTTGAGACGCTCCTTGACAGGAAGATGCGAGTACTGGCGCTTAGGGTTGGTGAAAAAGAAGAAGACCACGAGGAGTGAGACAGCGCCAAAGGGCAAGTTGATCCAGAAGCAATAGCGCCAACTACGATATGAAGTTAGTCTGAGCCAGCTTTGCACAGCCTTTTATGTGCCCGAGCATCGCACTATAAAACCAAAAGACACCAAGACCTTGTCATGTCTTCTCCAGCTTACATTGAGGGGAACTTACCTAAGCCGGTCTGTGAAAGCACCGCCGAGAATGGGTCCGACGACAGACGCAATGCCAAACATGGACGACAATGCAGCAATGTAAATAGCTCGTTTTCGCAACGGTACCGAGAACCCAATGATGGTCATACCCCCAGAGTATAGTGCTGCTGCACCTGCTCCGGCAACCGCTCGCCCGATGATGAACATTGGTGAGCTCGTCGCCGCTGCGCAAATGACTGAGCCAATCTCGAAGATTACAAGGGCAATCAGGTATGTGTATTTGACGTCAAAGTACGTGTACACTCTGCCGAAAGAGGGTTGAAGAGACGTTGTTGTAAGGAGGTAGGACGAGCCGTACCAGCCTACATCGTCGAGACTGTTGAAGTAGGTGGTGATCTTGGGAATGGCGGTAGCGATGATTGTGTTGTCGAGTGCGATGACGAAAGTTGTAAGACAGAGGCCTATGGATAGCATAGCCAGCTTCCAGCCAGTTAGATATTTTGATTCGTCTTCGACTTCGACTTCGTCATCGGCGTGCTCCTTTTCAGCAACATCGACACCAGACTTTTCTCCCTCTGCTTTTGTTGTAGCCGCATTGTCCTGTGAATTTGTGTCGTTGCTGATTCTTGACTCCATTTCGTGCGTTTGTGTCTTTTCGTTGGTCTCTAATGTGGTCTCGGGACTCTTTCCGGTATCTGCTATCCTCCCATCGTCTGCTCTGAGTGGATGTGAAGCTTCGGCATCACGAAGAGTTGTGCTTGCGTCATCCGTCTGCATATCGCCTGTGTTGCCGTCGCACCAGGTTCGAAAGGTTCTATGTGCTGCCGCTCTGAACTACGTAGTACTCCCAGGCGGGTGGGTAGAAGGGATGGATGCAGACAAGCGGGTCGGAAACAAATGCTCGTTACCCAAGATCCGCGGTATGTTTCAATATGTATTACAAGAAGAGTAAACTGGAAAAAAAGCAAAGAAGGGAGACCTTTCGGGTTCGTATGTATGCGACCCTACGGACCCTGCTCACGCGCCGCAATCAAATTGCATACTCCTGGGGGCATGGCCGTATAGAATACGGGCATCGGTAAACCAAGCGAGGTGTCAAATGAGCACTTCTAACCGAGTTGGCGCGGCATTTTGGTTCCCGTGCTCTAGTCCGCCAATCATATAATATGGAAAAAACAAATCCCATGTCGCCGATCTCTACCGGCTTCGCTACAGTTGTGGCGTTCGGCCTTGCCGTATATCTCTTCCACCCATAGGCTCGACTGCGCTTACGATAGATTCAGAGGTCAACCCGACGCGCGACAAGGCCCTTATTGTTGGCCGTGAATTACCTAGTTGTCGGATGATAGCAGGTCGACAGATGCTGGTGGATGCCGCAGTGCATGGGTCTGGTTGCGGTCTGTAAGTAGACTTGTACGCCTCCCTCGGTTAGACGCAAGCTTGGCCATCCCAGCTAGGATCGAACGATCTCGAACCTTCGAAACCGAATGCGAACATGTGATACGGGATCCCTAGTCTTCGTCTACTACTATTGCAGATCTGATGTCGCCATATCAAGCTTCATCCTTGACGAGCATGTGCAGCGGCCCGTTTCGCTCCCGAAGCCGTACCACGGGTTGTAGAGAGATTTCCAGTCCAAGCTTGAAAGTTACCATTAAGCAGGATACGTATAATACAAGTACAAGGCAATACTCGGTCGAGGAAAGGCGACGAGAATGGGCCCATGCAATTCTAGAAAGGTCAAGAAAAGGGTACATTCAAAACTCCTTCATAGAACATCTAAAACTCGCTATTATCACAATGATTCCATCACAGATCTGCGACACCTCACCCATCTAACTGAATTGTTTCACTAGGACTCAATTAGAACTCGTATTTGAAACTTCTGGAGACTTTCGCACCTCGACTGGACATGAATCACAGGATGTTTCGATCTTGACTGTGGCTAGGATTTTGCCATCATGACCTCTGCCGCACTTTCGCTGAATCATCTGGCCTTTGGGGCATAGTTGTTGAAACACCATCTCGGTGTGTCCACACTTGTGAGAGTAGGCGTGGTAGAAACACATTGAAGGCGACGGTGGAAAAGTTGTGGTAATGACCGAAAATTGCTTGAAAGCCCAGTTGTTTGCCAAAGTGCGTTTTGACGGCAAGACAGGACTAGATATATTTGGTATCGTGGTGGTATGGCTCTAGAATAACTACTATATTGTTAGGTCCAGTCTGATGTGAGAAGTGGTATTAGCTTCGTTGCCTCGTGTCTTACTCAAAACCAAGAGCAAAGCGGAAAAATTCAAAGTTCGTACGATTGAATGGATGAACGAATGAATGACAGTGTAGCAGTTTTTGTGAAGGAAATATAGCCTAAAACTCTGAGAAGGCTGTATAGATCAACTGTGCAGTGTTAGGTTTCTGCATCGCAGTCGGCTGCTCTTTATATGGTGAACTATGCGTGCCTTTGGACATGATTGTTACTCTTTGCTCAAGTTACGCAGTTTGATAAGTATGAGTAACTAGGCAATCGGAGGTGTATCCGCTGTTTGACAAGGTCTAGCATTGTACTCGGCGAGGATACACGGGTCTCATTCGGGTGTCATGGCGTCGAAGCTGGATAGAGACTCACCACCAGACATGGAAAAATAGTCGCACATGTTATTCTACAGTATTGTATGACTTCTTCCCGCTGCTGTTCAGCCCTGCGAATACGTCAATGCGTTGTGGTACAAGCGAAGGCGGAAGACCCCGGGTAGGTGGGTACGAAGTACGAAGCGACTGTTTGGAATGCCGGGGTTCTACGAACGCGTGCTCCCGGGGCATATGCATGGGTTGGAAGATGGCCAAACATCATTTAGCGATGGCAAGATTTGCTCTGCCGAACTGGTGTCACGGTGTGTACCGGTACTGCTATGACAGTTTGTTTGATTTGCAGGACTAAGGACGTTGGTGTTTTCCTTCCAGAATTGTACATGTTTTCCTCAATGCCGCCTTGCCGCCGGGAGGTAACTTATAACCAACTAGGTACTTGATAGCGCGATATCGGGGCTGAAGGCTATACACACTTGATTCTCATATTTGAGATGGAGGGCCTGGTGAGAGAACCTGGGCTTCCAAGCGCGACGCGTATATGTTGCTGAGCAGCGACATAGTATAACTGGTGTATCTTGATCTCGTTTAGTTCCATCGCACAGCCCGCTGCGTCAGCGCAGATAGCGTTCGCAAAGTTTTGATGGTATTTGTCCAGCAATTCTTGGAATTCCCAGCCAATCAGCATGTGGTCTCACCGCTAATTCAGGTGGAGTCGTTCGATACAAACTTGCTGCAAGGCTTGCTTTGGCCCGCATATGACGAGATGGTAGCTCATGATTTTCGGCAGGTACCAGTTCCTTTGGGATCGGTGATGGTAAGCTCCAGGCGGGCAGGATGTTTGAGCATTCGGCTCAATCTTCGCCCTCAAGGCTGAGAGATGTAGGTAAATTACTCCGCTCGGCCATACTCGCAAGCTCGCGACGTCATGCCAGGAACATGTCATACTTTGTGAGTGTCTCGTCAGCATGTACCCTGCTTGTCTACATACGCGGTAGGCTGCAGAGTGTACATGGACATGGCAGCTTGTGCTGACCGCTCGTGGTTGACTTGGAAGCGGCGTCTTTACCGCTTAGGACATGGCTTTGAAGCGTCTCTTGGGGACGGGCGATGATGGCATACTGCATCCCATCCAGCCGTGGAACGATGCGTTGGCAGCGGGAGTCGGTCGTCTGAGACGGCAGCTGAGGCACAGCCCTGCAAGTGCACGCTGGCGAAGCTTGAGGCGGAGACATTGACGTCGATTAGGAGAATACTGAAATGGGCATTCTAGCTTGGATGCCAGGTGGCAACGCCTCCGTCTTCGTCTGAACCATTAACGGGAAAAAGGACCTGCAGCAGACGTGTGTAGTTTAGCGGAGAGCTTGACGCTTGACGCTTGACGCTTGACACGTAGCCCACCATGGCTCGCCTGTCTGCATATTGACGCAGGAGCTGCATGTGCACCTGCGTCTCCAGAAGGTCGGAATGGTTTGGGTGGGTTAATACTAGCAACCGTTGCCTTTGCGTTCGCCCTGCAATTCTTCTCTTCTGCTGTTGTCGCTGTTGTTGCTGTCGTCGCTGTCGCCGTCGTCCGCGTGCAATTGCAGTGCGCCCTGCCGCTCGTTCCCCTCAACACCAAGCCCGTGCCCGTCGCATCCTCAAGGAGAAGCCCCACCGGCTGCTCAAAGCACGCTGCAACGGCTATCCCCTGTGCGAGCCTGCAAAGTTGGAGTTTGCCTGCTCGAGCTGCTGGAGTGTGTGCGCGGCCAAGTTCGCGTCCTCGGCGTCCCAAACAGCTGCACTGACCGCTGCCACACCGCCTGCTAACGTCACGGCCCTTTAAGACGGTCGCATAACCTCGCGCGCTGGGACTGCCGGAGCTGGAAGACGTCGCGATGCGCTGTCCGAGGCCTCAGATCCACATCTCCCAGCCTCCCTGCACTTCACAATCGAGGCTTGACGTCTGCTAGCCTGGCGCAAAAGGGTCTTGCATTGCCTCGTCCACTGCGCCTTTCGATTGGCTCAGCCATCACCCGGGTTGTCGAATAAGAGCAAAGCCTGGCTCCAACACAGCGACACCCTCTCGACCTATCCGTTTCGAGACATATCTCTCCATGTGAGCCTTGCTACGCAATCTGGCAGTCTAGCATTCAAGTGCGTCGCTGACAGCTGCCCAGACGTTTTCCAATATAGACTCGTCCCCACGCGAGCGGCATAAACCACCATTATCATTTTTCCCTCTCCTATTTTGTATAGACGTCTACATTATTCTATCATGTGCATACAGTCACCGTCACTCATCGCCTAATTCAACAAATCTCCGACCTGCGCTTTTCCGATTGCGCCATCACGAGAATCGACCTTCACTGGAACAACGGCCGTGCACGGACACCCGGTCTTCTAGTTTGTGGAAGCACATCAATTGGCCATCTTCCGTTGCTTCGGTTTCGAAATCTCCTTCCCCTCGGCCGTCTTCCCCTAAGGCGTCATCGGTCAGCCTGGGCCGGGCTGCACTGTGTCTACCCGTTTGGAGATACAGCGCATCGGTCCGGGTTGGCGGTTAAGGTACGTCAGTGCGTCAGTTTGTCTTCACCATCTTCAACGCAGTCTCTAGAACATTGCCATCTTGACTAGCTCCGTTTCCCATCACAGTCTCATCCACTTCCGCGATCCCTTTCTCTCCCCCTAGCCCGAGCTCCGACTTACGCCGCACAATAGACAACAGTCAAGTTGGTTGAAAGATGGCTTCTCTGGACTTTGATCAGAAGTTCCTCGGTCGGATAGCCAAACAGACAGAAGAGACAAACCCCTTTCTATCCAGCGCGCTGTATCAGATCTTGGGTCTGTCTGTCTTGCTGGCCCGGAGACTCATTCGCGCCAGAAAGCTGCGCAAGCTAGACACGAGTCGAGACACGCCATCACTTGCGGCCTATCAGCACATACTCTGGATGTCCCGTGAGGGATTGTCTATACTGGAGCTATACATACTTCCGTATGCTCAAGACAACCAGCATGGGCCCGAGTGTAGAGTGTTGAGTGTCAAGTTGCGTGCAAGCTTCTACCACATCTTCTGTCTCTTCCACAACCAACCGCCAATAACGACAACAAACATGACGAGTACTGATCCCCGGCATCCCGGTGCACCTCCCCTGCCGTCATCCCCACGAAATGGCAGTGAGTATGGCCGCAAGACAGATGCTTCAGGACTGTCACCCCCATCGAAGCGTGCAGGCAAACAGCCTACCCTTCGTGAACCCGTCGACTCTATTGTGTCCGAGACGTCCTTCGTCACAAACCCCTATCCATCAGGTGGACCAGTTGGAACCCCATCGCCGGGACCAACGATCAACGCGCCACCGGGCCTCAACCCTATTCCCATTCCACAACCTTCATCTTTCATACTGCCACCTCTGAACTTTATACCATTAGCGAGTGGCTACTTCACCACAGCCACACAATACGCCACCTCATATCTACCCGGGTCACATCCGCTGAGACTATCTGTTGCGCTCGAGCACAGCGCATTCTTATGGGACTGTCTTCACGATCACGACGGATCACGACGCATTGCTCGGCGTGCCATCAAGGACGTATACCGCGCGCAAGAGGCCATGGACGATACAGAGTTTGAAGATGCCGCAGAACTTGTGGGCATTCTCGGTCGCATGATGAAGCGGAAGAGTTGGGAAGGTACGCCACGTGTTGGCGGCATGGCCAGCCCGGAGCCCGTCACACAGAACTCCCCACAAGCAAGTGGTGGCGCTCCTGCTCAATCAGGTCGACCTACTACTTCTGCTGGCCCACGTCCCCAGCAAAACAGCCGGAGAGCAGCAGAGGGTCCCCCAATCTCGGACATCACTATACAAATACAACCACCACCCAGTGCAACCCGTAGTCGAGCAAACACAGCGAGCAAATCGTCACCTCGACAAAAAGAAAGCAAAAACCATGCGAACAGTCCGAGATCAGCAACACAGCGACATGTCGAAGCTGGTAGTCCACACACCACACCGCGCACTAGGCGTACTAGCCACGAAAGTGGCTCGAGCACAACGCCTCGAGCACCACCGCAAGGACATGGCCCTCGCTCACCCACCACACCATCCACGGTCCGTACCGCCCACCAAACATCGGGAAGCGGGGGCTCATCAAAAGGAACACCCGTCGCCGGCAGCTCCACCCCCCTTACGCAAAGCGCAGCCGCGACCCTCGCCTCGGACAACATGCGAAACTCGCCCACGCTGCGTCGCACACCGCCCACCCACTTTTCCTCGCCTGAGCAACACGGTTCGCGCTTCTCGCCGTCGCAGGAAAGCTCTTTTGCGCGCCAGAGGAGGTGACTAGCAGAGACGGGGCGGGAGAAGCAAAGAAGAATGGACGTGCAATGGACGAATTCGGCCTCGGAAGCTGATCTTGTGCTGCTGCCTTGGACACAGCCTTCATCAGTGTCTTCGACGCCGGTGGATCATTCCGGGTCGTCGTATCAAGCGCGTCCAGCCGCCTGATAACACGTCCATTCCTTCCCGTCACGTCGCTGCTATATATGTTCGGGGATGTGGTTTGCTCATGTCTTTACTGAACTGCACATACTCCCTCTTACCCTGGGCACTTTGGTGCTCCTACCATACATACACTTCACCACCTCTGTATCATACCCAATGGGCGTTCAACAGGCGTACATACCTCCCTTTCGAGGGATTTCCAATATTCCTTACCAGGTTTTCCCCAGACATACATTGAACATTGAACATGATAGCATGTACATGTACGTATGTCTACTCAAAAGAGCCGCACTGACTCACGCTTTGCCGCTTTGGCGGTGGATTTGCAATAATGTCTTTGTAATGACAACATGGCGTTCTGGGCTTCGTTTGTTTTTCTAGTCATATGGTTGCGAGAGGGTTGCTGACGATACCATTTTCTTGGATCTGAGTCATGTTTTTCTTTTCTTTTGGCTTGTACGATGAGGATAGGCGAACATATATTAATGAAAGGTGGATATGGAAGTGGTGAATGGAATTTTTTACTGTTGTTCGATATACTGGTCTTGATCCCCGTGACATGCAGTACGCAGCCGTGGCTCGCCCCCACATTCCCTCAACCACAGAAATTTCTTCACACACACCCACACGTTACAGCCTGCGTACCATCCTCAACCACTTTACTCCCTCTTCATTCCCAAGATATACGACTATATAATTTGGTTTCCTGAGATTTCTTTCATCCAATCACAATTCAGTGATTAATTCGGTCGCTTAGCTCAGTTGGTTAGAGCGTGGTGCTAATACCCTATATGGTACGCGACGCCAAGGTCGCGAGTTCGACCCTCGTAGTGACCATCAGTTACATGTCTTTTTTGTATTTTTGATGTTTTTGGTGGATATGATGGGTCTCTATAGAGAGAGGAGTAGAAGACAAGGGGAAGCATGTTAACTCCCTTCTTATGAATTTTTACTCCTGTCCTATGACCCGAAGAGAGGTGTGCTTGTATATGAGGTACATGGAGAAACTGAGATACAGATCACCTGGGTGACATAAAATACTTGACATCTCTATCATACAAAATCTTTGTAGGCGCCAGACATACCTATTAGGAATGTAATAGAGGGTTTTGTCCATCTTTGTAGGCACCAGACATGTCTATTAGGAATGTAATAGAGGGGTTTATCCATACTGTCGTAGTCCAATATTTCATGTCACCCAGGTGGATGTATGTACTGTAGCGGTGTGGGGAGTGACTCCCCACCGCAAGGGTATAAGAAGGGCACGACAAGTCTCTTAGTTTGAAGCAGACTTCGGTGGCATCTTAGAAGAGGTAAGGGCCATGCGGCGACGATGAGATGTGCGAGTTTGTGGACATGTTAGAGTCGATAGGTCCGGGGTGCGACAATAGAGTCAACGTGGAGTTAAAAGGCAGTTTATTTAGTTAAGTTTGGTAGGCTAAAGGGTGGAGGGCGCTTAAAGGGCTAATGCGGTTGTGTAGTTATTAATTGTGTAGTTGTTAACTATGTAGTCGTTAATTATGTAGTCGTTAATTGTGTAGTCGTTAATTATATAGTTGTTAATTATGTGGTTGTTAATTTTGTGGTAGCGAAGGCTACAGGCTCAGTATATAAGCACCAGAGGGGAGTACATCAAGTCCATCTTCATTCACATATTGCCGCCACGAACGATCGGGAAACATGCTCAACAAAGACAGAAATAAGGACAAAGACAGAAGCAAGGATAAAGACAGAAACAAACGCTTGCTTGCTAGCACGAGCAGGCATATCAACTACACGGATCTCGGTGGCATCTATCCTCTACCCATGCACTTACTCTTATACTTGAAGAATACTATACATATTATCTCTTTGATGCTCTCCCTGCACGCACTTGGGCTATCGGTCACCAGCGGGCAACGTGGTCTCTACTCCAAACTAGAGACACTGTTTACACCCGTACAGTACCTGTGTGGTATTCAAATAGCTTTTGCTATGTTCTACTAATACTTTTCATACAAGTCACGTCCAAACTCCAAAGTAACACAAGAATCCATCACGCCAACTTGCCCATAACAAACGGCAAACTCCCACTCAACCCCCCATCCACAACCATGGCCTGCGCATTAACATAACTCGCCTCGTCACTCGCCAAGAACAGTACCATCCTAGCAATCTCATCGGGCTGACCTCCCCTCCTCAGCGGATTCAACTGTCCAATCTTGCGCTCCGTACCCCGTTGCCTCGCCGCATCATACGTCACCTTCGTCATGCCCGTCTCGATCAAACCGGGACAGATAGCATTGCACCGGATACCTGTGCCGGCCAGCTGGTACGCGCACGTCTGCATCATGTTGATGACGGCAGCTTTGCTAGCAGAGTAATCTGTCGTCCCGGCGCTCGCACGTAGACCAGCCACGCTGGCTGTAGCGATGATACTACCGCCTGGGTATTTCTTCGTGTCAGAAGTTTTGAGCATAGCGCGGGAAGCATGTTTTGCAGCGAGGAAGACGGATAAGGTGTTTGTACGAAGTACGTCCATGAATTCCTTGTCTGAGATCTCCCAGAAGATTTTCGCGGGCGCGATACCCGCGTTTGCGAAGAATACGTCTAGACGTGAGTAGGTGGTTAGGGCTTCTTGGCAGATTTTCTCGACCGAGGCTTCGTCGGCGGCGTCGAATTGCGAAGTGTGGATCTTGACGGCTGGGTAAAGGGTGCGTAATTCTTGGGCGTGTTTGGAGAGGTTGGTGGAGGAGAAGTCGCAGAGGTAGATTGCGAGGGCACCGTTGCAGGCGAATTGGTGGGCACTGGCGCGACCGATGCCGATTTCTGAGTTTGCGCCTGAGGGGGGAGATGGGTTAGTTGGGGGTTGGGGATGAAAGGGATGGTTGTTGTACCGGTTATGATGATGACTTTGCCTTTGACTCTCCTACAAATTCATCATCAGTCTTATGTCTAAGTAGATAAAATGTATCTCTGATATGATTTGAACTCACTCGTCACCCAAATTACCAGCTATAGTCTTAATTCCCTGCATGCCATCGAATGGCTTGGACTCAGCTGGAGCTTCATTAAGCTCCTTGCTCAGCCCCTGCTTGTTGATTGTCGGTAGTGGTGCCATTATGAGTTCCTTGTCTCAAGGACGATGAAAAGTCTAGACGTATGAGAAAGGCTGAAGTACATGTTGAGTCTTAAATAGGTAGTACCCGAGTTAAGGATGTCTTGGCAAGATGCCGAGGTAAGTCCAACTGACGCAGATGCTCCAGGGCTGGTACGCGGGGTCATCGGCCGGCCCGTGAAACATGCCTGCACGACTAGCTTAGTCACAAAAGCTCGCATAGTTACCGACATTGTGGGGAAAATACGAGTGACATGGTATAACCTTCTAGTACTGAATTTGTATGTGTAATTGCTCTTAGTATTTTCGATACATGATGCATGTACCACGATTCGTACCGGTGGTCTACTCGCCATTTCCATCTGCACTCTCTCCATTTCCTCCAGCCGCAGCTTGAGCAGCCTGCGCCATCTTCCACTTTTGAGCATTCGCCATGAGTCTTGCCAGCTTCGCCGCACTCTCGTCGTCTGCAGGGAACACATAGTCCACATACTCCTCGAAACTGTCGTCGTCCAACTTTCTCCTCTTCTTGACCTTGCGCGGCATCTGTTTCTCAATCTTCTCCTTGTCTTCTGCGCTACCATGGACATCCTCAAACGACTTCCAGGCGCTGAGGAGGGCAACGCGGTCTTCCTTGAGATCGCGTTCCTTGAGACGTGTGTGGGCACGCGTGAAGATTTCGCGAGCACGTGATTTGGCGGCCTCACTGATCGTCTCGTCGTCTTCGGCAGTGGTCTCATCAGGCACGCTGAGTTCAAATTGTGCCCATGAAGTCCATACCTTGACGTGGTCCGTCTTCTGCAGCAGACGCTCGTATAGTGCACGAGTGCGGTCGTACTCGCCTTCGCCTTCTTCAAAGTCTATGTAGGATTTCCAAACCAATTCAGGCATGTCTAGCTGCGGTTCCTCCACCGCAAGCTCGAAGATGGCGCGTGCGCGGTCAAGGTCGTCAAGACCACGCTCTAGTTCCGCAAATTTGATCCAGGTCTGAGAATTCGATCCGTTCCACTCAATGTATTTAGTGTAGAGTTGCCGGCAACGGTTGAACTCGAAAAGCTTCATTTCCAACTCAATGTAGCCTTTGAAGAGTTTGTCCTTTGGACACATGCCCAGGCTCTGACCCAGGAGCTTGCGCGTTGTCGTAAGTTGGCCCTGCCTAACTTCAAAGTGCGCAAACATCAGCCATACTTTGGCAAAAGTGAAGCGCTTGTGCGGCAGCAGGCGTATGCACTCTTGATATATTTGGCGTGTCCGCTCAATGTCGCGTGAAACAGTCTCCTCATAGACGGCATAGAACAACCAAAGATAGATGTATCGTCTCCAATGGCGCTTCTCCTGCGTCGGTGGTATTTGTGCAATCGCTCGCTCGTAAATGTCTCGTACGCGGTCCTGGTTGCTGGAAGTCTCTTCCAGCCGTGCAAAGTCGATCCATGCATCGTAGTTCTTAGGGTTCTCCTTGACCTGCTCTTCGTAGTGCACCCGTCGTTTCGACAATATAACGTCTTCGATGCCGTCCCGATCTCCATACTGCTTCTCAAAGGTTGTAAAAGCCTTGTGCAAATTGACCGACTTTGATCGTGGCATACGATCCAGAGCAAACTTGTAAATGGCTCGAGCTCGTTCCAGTTCCTTAAGCCGCGCTTCGAACTTGGCATATGCCATGAACAGCTTCTCGTCCATGAAGTCATCGCCAAGTGTTGTGACAGCAGTTCCATAGACGTCGCGTACGAGGTCGCTCGTACCATTCTCTTCCTCAAACTTGGCCCATTTAATCCAGTTCTTTGGCTCGGGATGCACAACGGTAAACCGCTCGAATATGGCTCGACATCTCTCGAATTCGCCATGTCTCTTTTCCAGCTTGATGTATGAACTCCAAGCTGCCTCTTCGGGTTCCCATTGCATCCATCGTTCGAAAACAGACCTTGCGCCATCAATGTTGCCGAGGGTCTCCTCCATGTAAACCTAGCCGTTGCTGTCAGTCACCTATACACAAACATCTCAAACTACTTAGACCACTTACATATTTGTACCATAACTTATCGACTCGCGGAAGGATGGTGACGGCACGATCAAGGAGATTGCGCGCATGCTGGACGTTTCGATGCTTCATCTCAGACTCAATATACCGCAGCCAAAGGGCCACGCTTGTCGAGTCGACATCGAGGGCTCTTTCGAAGATGGAGCGCGCGCGTCTGAATTCCTTCTGTTCCAATTCCCAGGCAGCATAGCGCATCCAGTTGTTCATGTTGATGCGGTTCCGCCGCACATAATCCTCAAATTCCTTCCGCTTCCTGCCCTGGAACTCGTGCAGCTCCTCCAGATCAGCAAAGCGCTGCGTTGGCGCTTTGAGCTTCTCATCTTGACGGTCGACGGCTTCTCGTAGCAGCTGCTCTGCGCTGATTTGTATGGGCGCCGCCGCAAGGTTTTTAATACGTGGAGCAGATGTCTTCTCCATGTTTGAATCGAGGTGTTATGTAAGATGCGATGTGCGCGGATGTGGGAAGCAAAGACGCCGTGCGCGTCTTCGGTGGACGAGAGGAAAGTTGCGCCTGGGTGATGTTGACAGAGAAAGTCGACGGAGCTCGGCTCACGCTGCAGGATTGTCGGGCAGCCGGCCGTGAACGAGTCAATACAACCGCCTTCTTGCCAGAAGCTCCACGGTGGTGAATGATGAATATGTGAAGTGTTGGATTGTCTGCGCCCAACTTCTACAACTTGAGAACGCGACTGCCTTAGCGCAACTTTTATGCGCGCCAAGAACCTGCACTTTCACGTCACTGCCGCGCAACTACCTCCACTCTCCACAACACTCGTCTCTCACCCTCACCAACTCGACCGGCGGCCAATCCAGGCAATAGGTACGTATACCACTGCGCGAGACCGAAGCACACCACTCAACCAAACTCTACTAGGAGGGCAACCTCTGGCCGCCGTCGCGACTGCTAAAAGTCCCACCACTCTACTGCCCTCCGCCTCCCACACATACCTGCGAAAAAGTAGCGACATTGTCAAGATCGCATCAACATGGCGACGCTAGAACAGGAACTTCTCGCCGACTTCGCCGAGGATGAAGATCTCCAGGATCTTGAGAATGATTTTGGAGGCGGGTCTGGCGAGGACGATGACATGGTAGACGAGGAGGCCGAGTACAGACAGAAAGAGAAGGACAATGACAGCAAAGTTGAAGCCGACATCAAATCCGCCCAGCAACTGAAAACAAATCTGGAATCCGTCCTCCAGCGCATCGAAGAGGTCAAGGACAAGATGGATATCGTGGAGGGTGAGTCTTTTGAAGACTCTCCAGATTACAAGCTCCTTACAGAGGCCAACGAGTACTCTACACAAATCGACGGCGAAATCGCTACCGTGCACAAGTTCATCCGCGACCACTACTCAGCATTTTTCCCGCATTTGGAAGATCTACTTAAGAATCCCGTCGTCTACGCAAGGGCATGTTTGGTTATCGGTGGTGGACCTCTGGACAACATCAAGACCATTACGCCAAAATTGCGGGGAATCCCTGAGCTCGATCCAGCCTTGATCATGGTAGTGGAAATTGAAGCTACGCGTGTCGAAGGAAGGCTCCTTGATGAAGCTGAGCTCTCCCTGATATCAGATGCTTGCCATCTGTTACTTGATTTGAACGACGCCAAGAAAGTGATTCTGCAATTCGTCGAGTCTCGCACAGCCGTTTTTGCGCCAAACCTCACAGCGTTAATCGGTAGTCTGACGGCCGCTCATCTCATCTCATATTCAGGAGGCATTACCAACCTCGCCAAAACGCCCGCTTGCAACATTGCTCCCTTAGGTTCGACCAAGGTCTCAGGTGCTACTATCGGTCTTTCCAACATCGGCCTAAGACATGAGGGTTTTCTATACCACAGCGATATTGTACAGAACGTGAGGCAAGATCTCAGGAAACAGGCTTTACGTATTGTCTCCGGCAAAGTTATCCTGGCAGCACGAGTTGATGCCCACTCTGGTTCTCACAACGCCGACATTGGCATGGATCTGAGGAAGGAATGCGAAAAGCGCATCGACAGACTCAGTGAGATACCTGCAAACCAAAAAGGCCAACGAGGCAAGTTTATCCTATGTCACATAGACAAGATCACTACTAACATTTATCAGCTCTGCCTGTCCCTGACGAAAAGCCCTCCCGCAAGCGTGGTGGCCGACGTGCCAGAAAGGCCAAAGAAGCAACTGCAATGACGGAGATCCGCAAAGCCCAGAACCGCATGACGTTTGGCAAAGAAGAAAAGGAAGTTGGCTACGGCGACTCAGTCAAAGGAATGGGCATGATCGGAGCAACCGACACAGGCCGTCTCCGCGCGCAACAAATCGACCCCAAAACCCGTGCTAAACTCTCAAAGAAGAACCCAGGCTGGGGCGGCGATACCACCCTCGGCGCTGCTTCTTCGCTCAAAGGTTTTGGTGCAGGCGGCACGGCGACGAGTCTCCGCGCTCAGGGTTTGCGAACTGGTGGCGTGGGCCTCGGTGGTGGCGCAGGGACGAATTCGATTGCTTTCACGCCTGTTCAGGGTCTCGAGCTGGTAGACCCCAAGGCGAGGGAGGAGATGAATCGGAAGCGCAAGGCGGATGATGATCGCTGGTTCAAAGGTGGATCATTCACGCAGCTTAATGGGAGTAGTTCCAAAGTTGATGCTGGTGGGTTCAAGGTCCCTGCGCTGCCGATGAAGAAGCCCAAGACGGACTCTTAGGAGGTACTGTGAGACAGACGGGGATGAGCATCATTGGCGTTTGTTTTATGGCTGATATGGGAAATGCATTTGTTTGGAGTTTAGGCTTTCTTGACTGGGACCACTGTATGGGGAGGAGACTGATGGATGGATGAGTACCAGATTCGCTTCCATGAGGAGTGAGTGAGTGTTAGTTACGGCCGAGCTGGTACATATCTATCAGCCAGCTTGTATTACCTGATCAAATGTGAAGAAGAATCTCAAGCACGAGAGCTTTCGGCCACGAGTACACGTGCAGGTGCATACAAGCTACAAGCAGTTACCGTTCGCGTATTGTGTATCTGCTATGCTGATAAATCAGTTAGCCGCATATCATCACATGTTCCAAGATAGGTATATGCCGTCTGCAAAGCAAACAAAACGACGACGCAAGCAGTAGCGTGAACAGGCCCAGGGTCCTCCCTCCCGGTTTCCCGTCTTGCATGCCCATTTGCCAAGTCAAGTCACGGGAAACGCACGATTTGCCGTGTTGTTGTGCCATGACCTCACACATGCCTAGCTGTAGGTATACCGGTACGTGACGTGCAAAAACGCAATCTCGCGTGACCGTACTTGCAAATGGGATTACGGTAAGATAGATAGATACAACAGCGCAGACAGTTTGTCGTACGATGATGATACTACCCCGTATGCTGGTCACGGACGTCATGTCATTAGTTATTTTAAAATACAAATCCTTGAAAACGTCACGCTCACCGGACGTGACCAAACAACCAACCCAGTCAGCAGTCTGCGCAAAGAAGATGAACATGGAAAAACACTGGGCAAGCGCTGCGTCGCAGCAGGGGGGTGTTGAGCAGCTGCAGCGGGAAATCTTGGAAAAAAGAAAAAAAAGAGGGAAGGATTTACGATCCGAATTCATATCGTCGGTTGGTGGTTGGGAGGGAGGGGAGGGCCTATCCCGCACAACCTTCCTTTGCTTCGTTTGAGCGTTCTCGAAAAATGGCGACGTTTGCGTTACGGGGGGTATCCCTGACGTTAATAATGTTGGGTGGGGGGTGGGAAAAGGCGAGGTGCGGGCTCGGTTCTTTCTCGTGTAATGGGCAGCGGTTGCAGAGATAAACGAGATCTTATCATGTCATGGGCGCGTGTATTGGGGCGCTTGAAATGGGATTGGGTTTGCTTGGGTAGGTAGCTATGTGATGGATGGATGGGACAAGTGGTGTTGGCATCATAGCTACGGTGAGGGTGTTGGGTGTATGCATGTAGGAATGCTGAGTATGTGCTGTTACAATGACCTTTCTGACGCGCATGTCGCCTTGTCAGCCCTAGGGCCGGGGGGCTGTTTTGGTTGTGTCACCTTGGGGTTCGTCGACATGTGCTACCTTGCAGCCAGCTGTTTTCGACGGTGATGAGATGCCGAGGAGGAGGGTGATGAGCCGACCGACCAGTGCATGTCTCGACACGTGTTGGATGGCCTTGTAGTGCGACCTGTTCCCCAAAGCGACGACATGGGGTCTTCCGCTTGATGCACCGGCTACAGGTTGGTCACACTCACACACCCACCCCCCGTCAAGAGCCACAGCTTTGTCGGGATATGATGTGCAAGTGTGGGTTGATTTATCCGCGCATAGCCTTCTCTTGGGTTGGCCACTGGGGGATTTGTGGTTTGAGGGTGCTGAGTCTAGGTTTGGCACGACTTGCATCATGACTAGCGACATGGGCAGTGCGGGTAAATGGCCGGGGAAAATTGATTTTAGGACGGACGGAGGGGTGCATGTTTTCTGTCAGCAATTCCCGGATGGATACAGCAGGTAACAGGTAGGATATGACGACCGCGCTCGGTGCGCGAAAGGGAAGCCGGGCCGCGAACTGGACACAGCTGCAGTCTAGAAATGGCGTGCCCCCGTTGCGGGACAGGGCGCCAGTTGTCAGCCGCCTGCAAACCCATCCAGGACGTCCAAGGCTTCTAAGCGAGGACGCGAGCTATGGCAGGGGAGTGACCTTTTCGTGTTCGAGAAGGTTGCCGCTCGCGCCGGCTGCGCCGGGACCCAGGTACGGTGCGGGCAATCAGTCTTAATCAAAGTCTTTTTTCTTCTTCTCTTTCTTTGCGGCTCCGGCTGGCACCCGTCGACATGCCGTGCGTGTGTGTGTAAGTGATGGTGGTGGTGTACCTACTGTACCTAGGTGGTGGTTCGCTTGTCGTCACGTCACAGATGATTGATGCTGGATATATGTACTTGGACACGTACAGCAAGGCTGGCGGGAAGGCTTTCAGGCAAACTAGGCAATTAGGCGACTCAGGCGAGAGGCAAAGAACGGGGAGCGAGTGATTACTACGGGTCTGATTGCAGAAGAACTGGGTCGGCCTAGGGTGCAGCGTCCAGAAGCGGGAGGAGGCCAGCGTTCACGTGATGCGAGCCAAAGCAGATTAGCGTATGCCGTCTTGGAAGCTACTACTTTTTTTCCAGGCGGTGTCCGACGTCTCTTTTAGCCAGTTGGCAGCAAGGAAACAGGGCGCGGTCACGCACGGAAAAGCCAAAAAAGCCCCCCCTCTGCAAATCGCAGCAAGATCCAGGACGCATCCCCGAGCTCGACGTCAGGACTAGCAGTCGACTACTAGTACTCGCAGATAGCAGCCTACTACCCTGCTCGCTACCTTCCGCTCAAGCGAGAACTCGCTTGTAAGTCAGAGTCCCGTTCCCTTCATCATGGCACCGACTGCTGGCTGCTGCACTGCCACATGCACGCTCATTACCTGCTAAAGGCGGCTAGCGATGCATTGGCGTGCTGTAGCCCGCCCTTGGGGGTGCCGCTTGGTGCGTCGAGGGCATATCGCGCATGCAAGACGTGTTTTCATTCTTGATTCGGGCGCCCCTCGCCGCGCCCAGCACATGTTCTCCTTCTCCCTTGTGTGGCAGTCATGTACGGGTAGTCGTTAATCTATGCCCGCAGTCTTTTGGCCATATCCCATCACACAAGACCAGAGTGCAGCCTATCGCCTATTGTCCACGGTCACGGTCACGGTACAGGACAGGACAGGACAGTACAATACTGCGAGACTGCGTGCACTGCGCCGTGCAGCCAGCGCTGCGGCGTCTTACCGAGCGGCCAGGCCCCTGTCCGCGGGCCAAAACGCCCTCGCCAACTCAGCTAATCCCAGTTCCTTGCCGTCCCTCTCTTCCCATCTGCCTCAAGCTTTCTAGCGCCTGCGTGCTCGACAAAGTCAACCCAAACACCTGTCTGTCTTGCGCCCCGGCGGCCAGCGTCCATTGCTAGCCCATGTCGCACGACTTTGCACACCAGGTCAACGCGCAGCCATACTCGCCAGCGCCGCAACACTTTCCACACCCAGCCATGGCCGATCCCAACATGCAGTCGCGACAGCAGACGGTCGCCGCCTATCCTTCACCGCACTCGTACCCGTCGCCCTCGATGCAATCCTCTTACACGTATCCCCCGCCCCAAGGCCCGCAGAGCAATGAGGGCGGCTATCGCACCTCTCCCCAGGGCGCAAACATGTCGCTGCCGCCCCTCAATCTGCCGCCAATTCGTGTGCAGGACGGCCAGCAACCGCAGGCGCAACAGCAGCCCCAGCAACAGCAGCCCATGGGCTCACCCCTCCCACCGCCGCACCAGCAGCACCAGCAGCACCAGCAACAGCACCAAATGCCCCAGTACTATGCTCACCCAGCGCATGCGCATGCGCAGCCTGGCCCGCCCATGATGGCCAACATGGGTCCGCAGTTCAATTCCATGCGCTACCAGCTGCCGCCCCAGCCCGACCAGCGCGTACTGTCTGGCGGTCGCCACAAGAAGGAGATCAAGCGCCGTACAAAGACGGGCTGTTTGACGTGTCGCAAACGCAGAATAAAGGTGAGTGAAAAGTCCATGGTACGCGGTCGACGACGCGACGCGAGAGGAGCTATTGCCTTGTCGCTTGCTTAACCGAGCGAGAAACCTTGGATCCTACCTCTTACCTCGATCCTCTAGCTGACCAAACTCCATGACAGTGCGACGAGGCCCATCCCATGTGCAGAAACTGTCAGAAAAGTAAACGTGAATGCTTGGGCTACGATCCCATTTTTAAGCAGCAATCCGGCCCCGCCCAGATACAACCTGCACCCAATTCTGCGCCTGCTCCCCACGCCACAAGTGCGCCCCCCGCCCCTGCCCCGGCTTCAACATACAGCCAAAGCCCCGTGCCCCAAGGCTACGCTCCTGCCTCGTCTGCCGGCTACGCCGCTGCCGCTCCTGCTACAAGTGGGGAACATCACCAGCCCAGCTTCCACGCCATTGATCCTGCACTCGCACAGGCAGACTCGGCACTACAGTCACAGCACTACAACGGTGTGCATGCCATGGATCCTGCTATGAGAGCTCCTCCAGGCGCCGCCTTTCCTCCCCCCGGGCAGCCCATGAAAGGTTGGTGCACACATTCAACTCACATGTAATCTATCTCATCATTAACCCAATTCTCCAGGCAAACGACTGACCATGTCGGAAACCTTTGCAATATGTAACCACAGCCCGCCAGACGTTCCTCAGCGTACTTCACCTGTACCCCGTGAACTCGACGACGACTTTACCCGCATCTTCGTCAACGACTATCTAGCAGGGCTCGACATGATACTAGAAACCAATTGGTTCTCAACAAACAGCAATGCACTCAACAGAGTCTTCTCCGACAGGAGCCTGCACGAAGAAGCCGCTTTCTTCACCGACACCATCAAGTATAAGACATCTGATGCAGACATGGGCGGCGTGTTTAGTCAAGAAGCTAGGCTGCTGTGGCACCTGCTCGGCACTTGCAAGCACAACGCCCCAACCACTAACGGGTCGGTACCCGAAAGTGAGGACCTCTTATTACGAGAAGCTCGAGCGCGTTTCGATATCCTCGAAGCTCTTCTGACCAATCAGAATCTCGAATCCAACCCCACCCGTCAGCTCGCATACCCTGCTGGGCTCGACGATGAAAAGAGAATGGAGGTCGACTTTTGGCAGCATCTAGGTGATTTCGTCCAGTACTCTGACGCCGACAATGCGCCCCCTGGTGCTGCTGACAACGCACTCGGCGTTCTCCGAGGCGTATTACGCATGCACGAGGTTCGTGATGCCATTTACTCGATTGCAGTTGCGCGCCACTATGGCAACCGCATTGTTGGTTTCCCCAACAGTCTACCTGCTGCAGCGACACACCACCCCGACAGCGACATAAGCAAGCTTTCCATCGCCATGACATTCATCAGCCATGAGAGTCGCGCTGCTACCCAACAGGTACTCGCACGTATCTGTGACATGGCCATGGTTTCGTGGAATGTCTCACGAATGCCATCAAATCATCAGCAGCCCGGTGTGTTTCTACAATGACAGCAGCATCTTGGATTAAGCTAGAGAGACACTTCAGCGTCTCCAGCTGTGACGGCCTCTGAGCAATGTTATTCTCGTGTACTACGAATTGCAAAGTCTGGTTTTTGCTCCTCTTTGCATTTTCCCAGCGGGCGTTTTTTTTTCCTTCTCGCCATGTGCTGATCCCAGCCAAGGGCACTCTGCTATCGTTAACGATTTATACTCCCCGAATTATACACCCAATCCCTTTATTTACGCTTTTTATTGTTCTTGCATTGGAGCTGGTGGTATCTACAGCATTTTTGGAGGTCAGGCAGGCATCACAAGATATATACCCGGTTCAGATCGATCGTGTGCTGGTTTTATTTTGGTTTCCCGTTTGGCTTTTTCATGGTTGCCCTGTTATCAATGGGTATTACCCTAATAACTATTCTTTTTCAAATGGATAGAGATACTGAAAGACGGTGTGTGTGTGCGTGTGTTTTTGTCTTACAATGTTCATGAGGAGGATAGAGGATTGTAGGTGAGGTACCTTGCCTAGAACAAAGACTGAATGCAAAGACAGGAAAAAATCCAATCGTTGCGCCTATCCTTGACAAATTTGGAACGCTGCCTTCTCAATGCTCACGCATGGAGTAATGAGTTGGTGATCTCTTGATGTTCTTTACCTCGGTGATTACACACATTTTCTTACAAGCCATAAATTACACAGCATTGCATATCTCGGAAATTAGGAAACCCCAAGAAGCCGAAATATACGGGCGTGTTCGGCGTTGGGTTTGGCGTTGCTCAGCATGGTCATGTCACGTCACCCTACCTAACTTTTTTTTTCTTCTTCCCTTTTCTCGTCACACGATACCGTTCGGCCTCCCCGCGGACACAAGCGGTAACCGTCGTCCCCTTGCACCGGTACTCCTTGGGTAGTAACCTGCGCTGAACACATACTCTTGGCCATGTCTAATGACCGTTGTCTATCTCTTGTTTCCTTCCCTTGGCCACATGGCGCAAACCACGTCAAGCAGAACGTTTGTTAGACACCGGCAACTCACATACCATGTACATGTACATGTACATATACACAACATGCCCCGTCTCTCCGTCGGAGAATTCCCACGCCCCCGGGTCCCACACTCCACCCGTTCACTTTCAGCCCAACCGCCCGTTCGTCTACTCCATGTAGGTAAACACTTACACCGTCCTTGGCACAGAACCACCGATGCCGGTACTAATGCCGTGTCACTGTTACCATACACACACACATCCCCCTACTCACCTACCCAGCTTATCAAACAACGTGGAACATGTCCAAACGCCGCCCGTTTGCATTGTAGTAGTATGACGCATGCGCATTTGTAGTGTTCATGACGCCGACTTGTTGTCATACTTACACATACACACACACACATACATGCATGCATACATACACAAGCTAGGTCGGAGAGACAGGACGAGAATAGTAGACGAGATGGGCGTGAGGGGTGCGTGGCACACGTGTTACGCACAACGGCGGGGATGCCGAGTGGTTCGGTTGGATGTGAGTGGCGTGGTGGAAGGTGGCGGCTTGTGTGACTGTTTGAGGGAGGGGGTTTTTGGTGGTGGTGCAAGGGAGAAAAGGGAAGGTTTTGCGAAGGTGGGGGTTGGGGGGTTTGGGATTGTGGGTTGCGTATGTGTATCTAGATATATGCGGGTTGTAGTGAGTGGGGGCTCGGGATTTATTTGTTTGTTGTAGAGCTCGTCATGGATGGGGAGAATTGTGTTACTGGGCTTATGTACGCAGTCATCTACTCTCTGGTCTGGCGGTTTTGGTTATTCACTGTCCGTTTTATCTTTTGCTGCCTCTTTCGAGCCTGACTGCCGACGAGTTCATTCAAGGGAAAAGAGGGGAAGATCAGACTTACAGTGCCGCCGTCTTCTCTCCTTTGCACCTTATTTTTCTTTCTCGTCACCGGTATTTCACGTTCAACATATCATCTTGCTTCCCGTTTGAACCCCCACCCTATTCTCATCTTTCCATCCGTAGGTTTTGAGTCACAACAGCACACAGAGTAAGACGGGCTCAGCCTCACTTTACTCGTACAATGACCCAGTTTCTTTTCGACAAGAAAGAGGTAAACGGGCATTTACTCGAGCTTGTAATAACATATAGACTGTATGCTCACGAGAGAATTTTACTGTATGAAATTTTCCAAATCTAAGGGGTTTTCCCTACATAAGTCCTGCCTTGCATCATCATAATCGTCACTCCTTCATTTTTTACCCTTATACCTACATATCCCTTCCACATTTACCACTGTTCACCATCCCCTAGCACCCTATGCAACAACACCCTGGCAAACTTGCTCTCCCCCGGACTCTTCGTACACCACGCAACCCAATTTCCCCTCCTCGAATCTCTCCACCCTCCCGTATCTCCCACAACTTCCTCTTTCAAATCACCCTCGCCCTCCGTAATAGGCCTGCCTCGTCGATCGACTACAGTACACCCCCTCGTCCACTGTCCACTGGTCTCCACACGAATATCTTCTTTCTTGAATTTCCATGCTGGATTGATGGAAGAGAGCACATACCATATTGTCAGTGGGTCGTGGAGTGCTAAACCCTGTTTTGTGGGATCGACTTGCGGGTTTAGAGAAGCGTTCTTGGCAAAGGTGGTACCGAGGAAGAGGGAGGTCCATTCGGCTAGGGGACTGCCCTTGATGGGTTTGAGGTTGATATAGTCTTCGTACATCGCTTTGGGGAGGATGTGCTGTTCCGTTATGTCGAGAGGGAAGAGTTTGAGTTTGAGGCGTTTGCTTAGTTTCTCAGGGTAGGGTGCTAGTTTAGCAGACTTTTGGGAGTTGGAGAGGGTTGGGGGCATGGTGAGGTGCGGGTTCGCCGATGTGAGGGCGAAGATACGGGCGCTGGCTACAGAGTCGGCGTAGGTGTTAAACTCGGCGCCGGGTGTCATCTGATTCCGGTGGTTTAGTGAGATACGGATGGGGGTGTTGGGTTGGGAGATTAGATTGAAGGGCGGGGTAGGGATGGAGAGGGTGGTGGGTGAGTAGATGAGGTGGAGGGGTGGCGGTGGTCGCTACGGAGAGCTTCAGACCGAGATGGATGAGGAGAGGAGAGGAAGGTATGGCTTACGTTACCAGGTGCGTCAACAGCTCCACCCATCACAACAACCTCTTTAACCTTCAAAAAAGTCTCTGGATCCTGTGCAGCCGCAATGGCAAGATTCGTCAGCGGGCCGACTGCTACAATCGTAATCGTGTCCGGCTCATTCTCCTTCAGTAAGTCAAGCATGACTTCATGCGCCGGCTTCAGTGAGGGTTCGAATAGTGAATGCTGCTCCTTGACCTTTTGAAGCGCCGCCGCTTCGTCCGCGGAAAGACTCTTCGGTGCGGGTTTGAACAAAGACTTCCAGGTTTCTTCCGGGGAAAGGTGCGGATGCTGACTTGATTAGCCACTGATACCCCCAAAGACTTGACTGGAATACATACACTATGATGTATACCTCCCAAACCATCAACACCATCTATGAGTTCTCAGCTTTAGCAGACAAAACAGCCACTCTCTCTATGCTTACGGAAGAAATCCGCCACCATCATATGTTCAGCCAACGGCTCTTCGGCACCAACAGCGACTAACATGTCATTAGCAACAACATTCCCAAATCCCCAAAACATCAACTCACCAATAGGTTTCCTCGCACTCAACGTCTCAAACCCCTCTGGGCGGTTATTTTCCTTTCGCCATACCCTCTCCTTTTCAATGTGATGGAAGAGGGTAACGACGTTCCTGAGGCAACTAGTGTCATATCTGTTAGCCCTGAAACTGTCATGGTAAACGGAAAGCTTACTTCTGAACCTCCACGTTCCCAAACGTAAGCGACAACATCAGCACATCCAACTCGTCGCTCTTTGCGGAAAACGCAAGTAACATTGCCAAAACATCATCCACACCCTACCATCAAGCCCCCTTAGTGTCAGTTACCAGTTTACCCCGCATGACGCACAACATCCAAACTCACCGGGTCAGTATCGATGATGACTTTGTTGGGTGACATGGTTCCGCAACCTGAGAATGAGAATAATTATTTGATGGGTGTATTGTCGAGCGTCACTGGCTGGGTTTGTTGTAGATGTGTTGAGAGTATGCAGGCATGATTAGATAACTAGCGTGCGCCGTTTGTACCCGTGGACACCAAACCATACATGGCAGGTGTGGGCTCTAGAAACGCGGCGGAGCTCACCGACAATGGGGCAATCCAACTCCACTGTGGGTCCGCTTGCCTGCCCGCAAACATCAGGGGCAATATAACGATCATCCCGCCACCACGATGGACCTATACGCAATCAACAATGTGTGTAAAGAAGATTCCTTGTTACTAGCGATTGAATCCAATCGCCGAATTTAACGACAACGCCCATAATTCCCATCCGTAGTCTACACATTGTCGTGCCACTTTGCTCTGAACCTGGCAAACCGCACTTTTGACCCCTCCGCCTACTCCCAAATGTTCTGAGCTGAGCAGTTTTCCCATACAGGACTACTGCTACTGGCATTGCCACACGTTGTTTCCCAAGTAATATGATATGCGTTGTCGAATGTAATGGGTCGTCCGAATTGAAACACGTGTCATGATGCGTGAACCCGCCGATGCCTAGTAGACCTTCTTCTTCTCGTCGACGGAAAACTGCCCCGGGCCCATGTTGACCAGCAAGAGAAGACCACCGCTGGGAGTTTGTTAGTGATGCCTGTGACATGGGAGCGCGGAGGATACTTACACAATTGAGAGGATCTGGAAGAAGTCGTACTTCAAAAAGTCCTTGTGCGGGTGGTGTGGGTGCAACGTCCACCAATTGTTGACATAGAGGTTGAAGACGCTGAGGATAAGTACTAGCATAATGGCCGAGAACTTGGCCTTGAATCCAACCACAACCATAACGCAAGCAACGAGACCCAGCAGACTGGCAATGATTCTCCAGAAGCTCCAGTCGCCGCGGAAGACGAAGCCGACAAACAAGAAGATGAGCAGAACGCGACCAGCGAGCTGGAAGTACATCTTCTTGTCCTTTTCGTCGAGCGTGGGGAGTCCGGCTGGGGCGAACTTCTTGCGGACCCACGAATCGGAAAGCACCATGAGCAGTCCGCCCATGACGGACAAGTTGCGCAGGAAAAAGTTGAGGTCAAAGACCAGACCGTATCCAACGCCCTGGAGCACAACAACAAACATGAGCATGCCGACGCAGTAGTCCGAGTATTTTCGGCCGATAACACCAGCCGAACCAATGACCATAAGAATGACGTTGGTGATGAGGAACAAATGCGTGGCTCCGTGCCAGACTAAATCGCGGCCTTGGTTAGCCATTGCTCCTGGATTGCATGTGAGGGGCATAGAGAAGCATACTGTGTCGGTAGTCGTGTAGATATGAGACTTGGTCGGACCATTGTGTAACTATGCGCAGAGCGTCTTCGAGGAAGGTTACGACGATTAGGAAGCGGCCGATTGCTGGAAGGTATCTTGGGCTTTGTTAGCCATGTCGTCTTGTCGTGCGGGCACGGCGGTAGCAATGGGCCCTGTTCACGTCGTACTCACGGCTTAATGGGGTCCGCGACAGTGTCCAGCATGTCCTCGAGCTTGCTCGTCTGCGCCCTCAGTTGGTCCAACGGACTTGGGTCATTCCTGCTGTCGTCGTTGCGCCCCGAATTGCCAAAGGGGCTCTGGTTGCCCAGGTGGTAGCCAGCTGTGCCGCGTATCTGCGCCATTGCTGGTGTGTAGTAGAGAAAGAGAGAGTGTGTGCGAGGCGAAGATCTTGTATGTTGACTGGGTTGTTGCTGCGAACAGGTGTCCTTCACGCGCTTGAGCTTCGGGCACGCAGATTATGTCAGCCACTAACCTATTGCGCGCTACTTTCGAGTCTCACTACACTTTTCTGTTGCAAGCTAATAAATTGCAGGGTGGAGTTTCTTTTCTGCTTCCGATGAGGGCTCGGCTCACTCTACCAGTATATTACGCCGTGCGCGTGTCCCAAAGTTTATGGGGTCTCAGCAACTCGGTTCGTGCAACGTTTCCAACTACCTTTTGGAGGGCATTTTTCCGTCTCTACCCTTGCCCGGCGTGTCTGAAGGTGAGGATCGGTACCATCCATTGCCGTACCATTCTTGAACTAGCCCACGCTTGCCTTGGCACTGATACCCGGCGAGCGATCACTCTGTGGATCGTGATGTGAACACAATGTATTTTTGGAACCGGACACCCGACAGATGCCCCCTTGGCGAAGCTTTTCACTCACCAAGCTTTGCGTGTTATGTGTCATTATTCATATTTTTCATCTCAAACGTCATGTGTATGTCAAAGGTGTTTTTTTCTACCCTCTAAGCCTCGACGGAGCCTTCATCCAACGTCGACGGGAGTGTGGCTGTTTGTTTGATATAATAGTGAAGTACATGATCAGAATGCAAGGGAAATGCCACACCAAGTCCAGACGCAGCCCCATACACCCATGCTTTTCCATTACCTAGGAAAGCAAAGCAGACGAAGGAAGCACCTAATGCCTCAGCCATACCCCGCGCTCAACACGCAATTCCCACATAGTCATACCCGGTGATGTCCTTCCCCACCAAATAAAATACCACTCTGACCAAAGTTGACGATTTGCTACACCGACGCCTGCGAGACCTCTTGTATCGAATGCCCCAGAAATGACCAAGATTCAAAAAGGAACGTAGCTGCGGGTCTTGTATGAGCACATATGTACCCAAGGTCAAGAACTCAGCTGCTGGCTTGGTGGAGCTTGAGAGCTTCACATGACGGCCCAATCGTCCGCGTCATCGCCAGTGGTTGGCTTGAACTCCTCAGCGAGTATCTGGTAGCGAGAACTAGGGTTCTTGTTCTCCCGGAGAGTCTCGGTCGGTCGAACTGACTTGGCCGCCTGTGGTGCTTTGGTAACAGTGATGTCTTCGCGCTCTTCCGCAAGCTCCTCGTTGACAGTTTTGCGCTTGGTCTTTCCACCCTTGGGGACAGTAGTCCAGGCAGAGTCCTCCATGGCAAGTCTGACCTGCTCTTCCTCGGAAGGCAGGCCGTTGTAGGAGGCAGGAGTAGCGGTCGTGCCGTTTGTGGGAGCGGCCTTGGTGGGAGCAGGTGCTGCCTCGAAGGTGTCAAGAAGCTGGGGAGCGGCCTTGGGGGCCTGGACAGCGCCGCGAGAGGGGACCTCAGTCCAGGCGTTGGTGGCAGGGGCCTTGCTCTGACCAAGACCGTTCTTGGCCGGCTCTCCACGAGCCTCACGAGCAACGCGTCGCTGCTTCTCCTCAAGAGCCTTGCGCGCCTTCTCCTCTTCCTCACGCGCAGCCTTGGCCTCCTCGACCTTCTTTCTGTTCTGGCGCTGCTTCTTCGTCTCCTGCGCAGCCTCGGTCTTTTGTGTTTGGGCCTTGACGGAACGAGCTGGCTTCTCGGAAGGCTTGATGCTCATGACAGCGGGGGAGACAGATCGCTCACCCAGCATGTCAGAGACGTCCTTGCCGCTCGGGGCCTTGTTGATGGCGGCCGCGGGGGGAGCGACCTTGGAGTCGGATTCATCTGCGCTGGAAACCGACTTGGGGGCTGCTTGCGAGACCGCAGCCGCGGCCTTGTTGCCAGCGTCCTGGACGGTCGCCTTGACCGACTTGCGAGGAGCCTTGGCCTTTGGCTTTTGGCTTTTGGGCTTGCTCTCCGTGTCCCAGTTGACCGCATCCTTTAGCGAGTTGGTCGTGGACTTGCCCGTCGTCGATCGTCCTCGCGCAACGGCGTTGTTGTTTTGATGTACATAGTACCAGTAGGCCGCAGCGCCAATTGCCAGGAACATGGCCCAGCTCATCCAAGTCTCCATATTGACGGTGGGGTGTGCAGCGTCTCGAGCGATGTCACGGTAGTGGATACGTGGCTGCTATGCGCGGACACTCGACAACTGTGTGGCCAATGTCAATTCAGTGAATACACAGAGTAGAGTGGGGATAAGATGAGAAGACAGAGTGAATGGTTGCAGCCAGGAGAGAGCCAGCCCAGGTAAGAAGGCGGGTTGCAGCAGCCACTCAGGGAGGTCAAGCAAGGAAAGGAAGTCAAAAGGGGCTTACCAGTAATTGTCTTTGCCTTAGCCCGTGTTTTGTAAGGTCAAGGTTCGACGCGTCGCACCAGCTGCTCCGCTCAACGGTCCGGATGGCGTTGAGAAGAGGCCAGGTAGAGGTGTTGAACCACTTCGGGAGCTACTCGATCGTCGAGTGTAGCCACTGAATCGCGCACTTGACACCTGCGAGCGCCAATCTGGTCTGGGATAGGCTCACGTAATACACGCTTGTAGTGGCGTTGACACGACGTCGGAGCTAACAATGTATGCAGAGGGACGAGGAATCAATTGCTCGAGGTCGCAGAGTAAAAGCACTCCATGTGATAGTGAGTTGGGGGAGTGCCCAGGTGCTCCCCAAATTAGGACGCCGCTAAGCAAGGGTCCACGGAGAGCCGCTGCATCACGTGCTCACTTGTAAGCCTCGAGCGACGGCACCAATAAAATATTACATTAGATATGCCGTCCATGTCCAGTCAGACTTTCGCCCTTACTATCCTACACCATAGGCCGCGCACCTTTTGAACGCCTCGTCTTCCCTCAATGGCTGCACTCGAGCAGAAGCAAGAGCGACTTGAAAAGGACACGAAGCGTAAAGCGCCTGCGGCACGCTAACTCCGACACCCCCGACGGGGTCCGCGGTCCATATGGTCGTATACAGCTTGGCGTGAGGCCTACACTGTCTGATGCCCGCATCATTGGCATGCTTTTGAAATTACCCATATCCTTTGAGTCGCTCCCTTGTGCGACACATTAACTTGGCAGATTGTCACAGTTTCCAATGCTAATTGTCTAGGATACTACCATATGGTTTCATCACCATCGTTAACATATTTGCCACCACACCAACACCCCCCCCCCCCCCCCCCCCCAAAAAATAAATATAAAAAATAGTCGCAAACAGTACGCGTAAAGTACATAACCATGCTCTTCAACGAGCCCTCTTCGCAGCACAGCCCTCGCCTAATTCCTCGGTTTTCCTCTTCCTCACGCAAGCATCACTATGCAAACTCGAGCTCCGACTCATGGGCGGCGTAGCAATAGTCGGCCCCGATGCTGTCTTTTGTGATTGTCCTGCGGCGGCTGCGGCAGCTTGTGCGGCAGCTTGTGCAGCCTGTTGTTGCTGCTGCTGCACTGCCTG
The DNA here is from genome assembly GCA_014334815.1 of Pyrenophora teres f. maculata. Classification (NCBI taxonomy): domain Eukaryota; kingdom Fungi; phylum Ascomycota; class Dothideomycetes; order Pleosporales; family Pleosporaceae; genus Pyrenophora; species Pyrenophora teres. The sequence continues at coordinate 1,701,502 of CP060570.1, forward strand.
ATTCCTCTGCGCCATCTGCATCTGCCTTGCGATATCTCCCAACCCCGGACCAACAATATTTCTATCTCCAATAATCGTCGCGCCACAGTTGACGGTAATGTTGATACTGGGGTACATTTTAACGCCTCTCATCTCCGTTCGTGATGTGGCTACGACCCGCGCTGTGGGAGATGGGGGTGTTAAGGGGCGTCCAGTACCATCTGGGGCTGCTTTGTTGGGGTCGCCAGTGAGTATGGCACTAATGAGATTTGCTACCCGCATGCTATCCATTTGCGCAATGGATACTATGTTTCCATGGCCGCGAATTTGTGTCGTGGCGTTGATGGTGACTTCGGGCGCGTCTTCTTCGTCCTTGTCATCATCCTCTTCTATGTGGTCGTATGGATTCCTGAGGTTTGGAATTGGCATGTTAGGATCTACTACCATGTGGTAGGCTGGTGGCGCCGGCATGTGTTCCAATGAGGATGTGCTTGATGTCGAGGGCCCGTCTTCCGATGTTGAAGTAGAAAGAGTGGTATCTTTTGCGACCGAGTTATGGAAGTGATTCATGGTCTATATGCACACCCGTGACAACCCCCGATTCGGGATCTGGTGATGTTCTTGTGGTGTACACTGATCGTGTGTAGTGTGGCGTGATGTTGGTGTGACCTAGTAGGCGGAGATCATGCGAGTCGAGGATGGCAGAAGGCGGTGGTTAAATACTCTCCCGAGAAATTGCACGACCGCGAAGATGAACAGGAAGTTTTGTTGCGGTAAATGGCCGTTGATATAGCAATGGGCAGACAATGGAGCTGATGGATGACTTCCCTCAGTACATATTTCCACCTAGGTATCCATTCAATGTTAGCGTCAAGGTCTACAAGATAACTTGAGCAACATTCACTTACATTACCAAGACGCTAAATAGATGACTGTGCAAACTTCAATCTTCGTACAAACCTCATTTACCCCACGCCAGCGGCAAGAAGGGCCGTCATATATACACTGAATCCACCCCAGCCCTGCCGCCTATTCACAGCATGCTGAAACACGCAACACAATAGCAAGGCCAATACCCCAAGCGCCCCATGCACAGCATACCGCCCGAATGCATCATCACTGCACGACCATGGGCTGAACCCACACACTTTGCTATTGTGTACCCTCGCTCAATACACTCGCGCTAACCCCTTTAGGACCATGCTACACCACAACCTCCGATGCTATTGTCGCCCACACCCATCGCCTTACCTCCTTTAACTTGCCCATTAACCCGCACATAAGCACGCCATCATCGGGAAAACTTTGACACGTTTCCCCGACGAGGACGTGCAGGCGTCCTTTACTGGATCAGATCTACTCCCCTCCCTGCGGATCTAACTTCACAAATTTCTTGGTAAACTTCCAAGCTTGGTACCCGTACCAACCCAGCCAATAGCGCTGCTACATGATACATTTGCCATTGTGGCACGAGGTTGGGTAGATACTCCGATGCCGATGCGTGACCACTCCTGGTGGGTGTACACGTATGCAACTGCAAGAGTCATTGATTGAATACGGACAATAGGAAGGAAGCAGACGCAAGGCGCATTCTTGAGCGGGTATATACCGTTGCGGCGTTGGAGGGTTTACGCCGCGTGGATCTGCCGTTGAAGGGGCGCGGTGCATACTCAGACGGGTTATTTGGCTGTTTGCCGTCGATGTCTGGTGCATTTGTGGGGCGCGCCGACGGTACAATGGCGGGTTTGGTTGGGGGATGATTGAGGATACTTTGGGTACACAATAGAAACCCGTCGCCGCACGAACAATAGCATGTGGTGGATAATGTGGGACACTACAATGTGCACTAGATTTTCCGGCCTACCAACGTGGAAACCCTTCCGAAAAGATTGTCTAGAGGCCATGGCGATGCTTGTGATTAATTTTCATCTGGTTAGAGCAGCGCTTGTCGCGTTCCGAAACCAACCACATGCACTTCTTACGATAACGCCTAGGAAAGCCTATTTCTTACTCCTGTTAAGCCGGCAAAGTCATCCGCTCCAGAATCCATGTTCACCAAGCTGGTCCACTGGCATGACTGGTGGAGAGCTTGCAAGTTGGAGACACTAAGAATACAATCAAGAAGGGAGAACAATAAGAGCTCAGATATCCTGCTGATCATCTCTGCAAGACGCAGATCTGCCGCAGACCAACACGCTGTCTAGGCAGCTGATGTGATAGAAGGAAGCCACGCCGCAGTTTGTTCGCCGAACAGTCTGACATGAAACCGCGGGCCTACAAATCAAGACACAGTAATCGTCCTTCATCCGCCTAAATGGGTATTCACAACCCAAACCGCAGTCCTCCTCATGGAAGGACTATAGTAGATAGTTTATAGCTTTACCAATAGACAACATGATACCAAGCCCAAGACGCCACGCTGCTAAAATGCGACAAACAGGGAAAAGCCGACAAGCGTTCGGTTTGACGGGTTGACTACCGATGTCATGGCCAGGCTTTCAGCACAAAACACCCCTCATCACCGCTGTGGTCGATATGGCTGCTGAACTTCATGAAGCGGTCGTTCGCTGTAAAATAGGTTTTCAGACCAAGGCGGAAGTTTCTTGTCGCGTTCGTAGAGGTATCCACAGTTGTTGCACAGGGTACGCGGTCCTTTTGGTCCATCGCGGACAGCCCACACAGCAGTTCCCCACACCCAGCAGTGTGCGCATCTCCATGTCTGTCGTTCTCTGTAACATGATTGTCAATACTGGTTTTCTCACATTTGATATAAGTAGTGGTACGTACCCTTCTTGCAGACCACCGTCCTGTCCGCCATAGCCTGAGCCCCCTCCAGCTCCAGGCGTGCCCCGTCCGACAGGGCTCAAACTCCTAAACCTCCTCTTCTTCTTGCTACGCTCGCCACGACCCATGTTCTCTTGGCCCTCAATGTTATTGAAGAATTCGTTGGCTGGGGCGCCCGTCATATTTGTGGTCGAAGAGAAGCGTGCTGTCTCTCTCCGTAATCTGCGGATTTGCCTCTCGCGATCACCTTCGCGCTTTTCAATCTCCTCGGGTGATAGAATTTCGACTTTTGGTTCCCACTCATCGCACAAGTGTTCTTGATCATATCTCCAGCCTGCACCGATTGTGGGCTCGACAGCGTCGTTGTCAATCTCCCCGTCACCCACCAATCCACCATTTTCACAAGCCTCCTTTTTAAGTCGCAATACTGCTTCGTAAATGCTATGTGTCATGGCGTTAACCCATTCCCCTGAAAGTCCGAGATCTGCGCAGGTGGTTTTGGCAAACATTTCCGCAAAACCCGGTGGATGCAAGAGTGACCATTCGAACTTGTCCGTGTATAACCGGTTCATAAGGTTTATGTTGAGAGTGACAATACACCGGTAGGTGTCATCTGGATTGTGAAGCTCCTCGGATGGGAGTGCGGTGGCAGTCGCGCTGATGCCATTCGGTATGCCTGCTGGTGTTCGCGCGCCCTCTGTATGCGATGCGCCGTTTGTCACAGGAGTCGAAACTCCATTAGTGGCGGGTACGACGGGTGTAGAAGTGCCGTCTCGACTTCTTTCGGGTAGTGTGACTTTGGCACCAGTTGCTTGGATGCCTTGGACACCTTGTATGGCAGGCGATGCTGTGGAATGGAAGAGGGGGTGCAGCGCAACTCCAGCATACTCCTCCAGCTGCTGCCGGATTTGGTTCGCAATCTGTAATATAATCATTGGTTTGCGTTCAGTTGGAAGATCTAGCTCATCGACGAATTGCTTTGCAAATTGATCGGGGGTAGTCAAGGCCTCGTGGAGGTTCCAGAGGAAAGAATCCTTCAATCTGTAAGCTGGCGTGACATCCGGCTGCTTGTATGCGGGCAAGTTCTCGTTGATGCCAAAATCTCGAGCATTGGAAGGGGTCGGTAGCGGGGCTTCTGGACGGAAAGACTGTATGTCCATGTCTATTCGAATCGGTATCAATGTAACGGGTAGAACCGACTGCGTCTGGACTTGCTTTTCCGTACTACAAAATGTCAGCCTCTTCATCCCTTGACCAAGCCGTGCCAGTTACCACTCACAGGTTGCGCTTCGGTCTGCCCATCCAGTCTCGCCATATTCCCTGCGTGTCGATAGGCGCAGTGAGCTCTTCGCCTAGAGCTGCTATTTGCGCTTGTTGGTCCACGCTTGACGGGTCGGCCTTTTGTACACTGCGCAGGCCCGTTGCTCGCCGTGGACGGTCGCTATCTTCGAAATCATCGTCATCGTAGGCATCTTCTGCATAACTGAGGACAGCAGTGCCTCGCTTCGTCACGCGCGGCGCAGGGAGCGTATTCGAGGGCGGGACGATGGGCGATATGAGTGAGTTTCCGTGGCTACGTAAGCGCGGCGCATAACTAGACATGAACGCCTGCGGCGGCGCCGTCTTTCCCGTGCTCGTAAACATGGCGGTTGACACGCGCGATGGGTCGTGTAGGAAATGTAAGGAAGCTCAGCAGAGCTCGCGAACACCGGACGCGTCGCAATCCTTGTAAGGGCAAAATGTGGACCGACAGATGCGCAAAGTTTGGTGAGATGTATATTAATTCGCAATCCTGCCCGGGCTATCAGTGACAGTGAAAAACCGTTTGTACGGCAAATGCTCGTGCGCGTTCCTGTAAAGTGATGGGATGCTTTCACGGTTGCGATGCAGCTAATATTGCCAAGAACCGCTAGTCTGAAATAACGCTAGGGTGATTTTCCCTCATTACCTCACCCACTTCACCATGTGCTTTACTTTTTTTTTCCACGTCTGCCTGGTCATTAGCTTGAAGACGCGTATAATAGCAGGTAATACAGGACGCAAATATTAGCTTCTCTGAACACGGCACTCCAGTGCATCACCAATGAAGTATATGAACATCCAAAGCGCAAATGAACTCAACCTACGCAGATCAACGTATCGCACGCTCACTGACAGGAGATCGGGTAACTATACGTCATATACGGTTTCAAGTTCGCCTATCGTTTCATATAGTCTCACTCTTTTATTGCTAGTCTTTCTGCAAACCATTGACGCCTCATGCTGTTCACTCGGTGTGCTGTTCACTCAATATCCCCTCACGCCAACAGTGGCACCATAACTGATTCTACAATGTGAATAGAAAGCGAGGCCTATTACGCTGGCACTTCATACTAACATAGGTCCACGTGGATCTCTGTCCGGAGCCTTTAGAGATCTCGCCATCGCAGATTCACGCAATCACACAATGGTATACCGCGCTCATTGGCCACAGGGCTATAATGCTATTGTCAAACTTTTCATTCACCTCCACCCCGTAAAAAAAATATTCACTCTTTGTCTCATTGTGCAGAGAGCTGTGACACAACACCTCTCGAGGGCTATTGTATCATGGCTTCACAGCGCCTTTCCTAGCCCCCAGCCCTGCCATTACTAAAGTCTCTATTCTATTTTCCCCTACCAGACTTATACCTTCCTTTCTCCAACAGACTTGCAACATCATTCCACGTTTCAACATGTTCAACAAGTCCACTCTTTTCGCCGCCATGCTGGCCATGGCACCCCTTTCCGCCAACGCTCACATGATCATAGCGAGCCCCGTTCCTTACGGCCATCCCAATAACTCTCCTCTCAACCCATCGGGCGCCGACTATCCCTGCAAGGCCGGGCCCTACACCGTCGTCACTATGAATAATTGGAAAGTAGGATCGACACAGAAGCTGTCCTTTACAGGCACTGCCGTCCATGGCGGCGGTAGCTGCCAAATCAGCGTCACGACGGACAAGGAACCCACCAAGGACTCCAAGTTCAAGGTCATCTACTCCATCGAAGGTGGCTGCCCTGCCAATTTCCCTTCCAATTATCCTGAAGGCGGGCCTAGCTACGACGGTTTTTTTCCTTTTACTGTGCCCCCTGAGCTTCCCAACGGCCAAATGACGATGGCTTGGACGTGGATCAACAAGGTGGGTAATCGGGAATTCTACATGAATTGTGCGCCCATCACCGTTTCAGGCGGGGCAACCGACACGAAAGCCTTCGATGCACTCCCCGATATGGTCGTCGCCAATATCAATGTGCCGGGTGCGGGTACCTGTAAGACAAAGGAGACGTTCGACTACACATTTGCCAACCCGGGAAAGTACAAGATTTCGAACGGCATTGGGCCTTGGGTGGATTCTTGCACTGGTCAGAAGTCGACGGCTCCTACTCCTGGCGGCGGCGGCGGTGGTGGTGGTACAGTCGATGCTGGCAATCCTGTTCCCGGTACTGCGCCTGCTGATGGATCTGGATCTGGATCTGGAGCGGAACCTCCTCCAGTCGCTGGAGCTCCTGCTGCTGGTTCACCAGCAGCCCCAGTGTCTTCTTCAGCCCCAGTAGCTTCTGCGCCTGCACCCGACACGACACTCCGCACTATCGCAGCCGCCCCTACACCTCCTTACCCTGCAACCGGTACTTTAGCACCTGCATCCACCGGCCAACTCCCTACTGCTTCTGCTCCTGCTCCCGCTCCCGTCCCCACTGGCGCAGTACCCGGCGGCAACGGTACCCCTTGCCCCACTGATGGCGCAATCATCTGCTCGTCCGATGGTACGCAATTCGGCATTTGCAATTTCGGAAAGGCTATCATGATGTCTGTGGCTATTGGGACCAAGTGTGTGAATGGGGCTATTGCGCGCCGTGGCGCTGTGTATAGCCATCGCAACATGCGGACTGCTGTTTAATTTTAGATTTGAGGCTGCTGTGGCTCGTCTTTGGCATTTATGGTTCCCTGACAGTGAGGATGCATGAGGCAGAGATTGAGTTTGGGTTTTGTTTGTTTTGTCACTGTTAATATGACGTGATTATCATGCTTTGAGTGTTCGAGCATAGCGTAGCATGTTAAGTCAAAAGTTTGTTTTCTGTAACCGAAATAAGTCAGCTTGTTGTGTTGTGCTGTGATGTCTGTGATTTTATAAACCATGTCTTGAATGACGTCCATCGTGATATGTTGCATTGTGTGATAGATCGTTTGTCTCTCACGACCACAGCATAAGACAGATCAATCAATGCCTGAGGCCGCCGCTTCTTTCTTTCCCACTTGCTTAATAATATGTGCACCTCCTTCTTCTCTACAACATCCACATGATCACCTAAGAAACCAGACTCCTCCTCCTCCTCCTGCGATCATGGTATCTTTACTCTCCAACCACTACAGTCTCCTCGGTCCCCCACTACTCCTAAACAGTGCCCACCCCACTATTACGGCCCCTACCCCCAACAGCACCCAATGCGGCACAAAGACCCCGTCTTTCTCAATATGCATATTGTACCCTCGTGCCTTCTCTGCATACGCCTTCTTCCTCGCCTCCACCTCTTCTATATCCACACCCCCCTTCTTCTCCAACAATACCTTTTCAGACATCCCCCTCTTCTCCCCCCTCTTCCTCTCCAATTCTCCTAACCATTCTTGCACAAGTTCATCCTCTTCACCGCTCAAATCCACAAACGGCTGGTCTTTGAAGGACGTAAGACCTTGATCTAATGGACATGCGATATTAAGACCACCCATTACCCCCTCCCTGCTTGTCCTCCTCTCCTTGCTAACCACAACACCAGTCCCATTCTCTTCTTCATTATCAGGTGGCAACCACACCCTCAGCGACTCCACCGGCAAACTGCGGAAAACAAGACACATCAGCATCTCCAGTACGTTCATCGTCAGCGCCACCTCCTCCATGCCCATGGGCACAAAACACAAGACCGCAAAAACATTCCACGCACTCCTCTCCAGCCCAAAATAATGTAAGCCCCCATTATCACGCCTATACCTGAAATTCAAATGCTGGCCAACTCTCTGTCGTAAACACGTGGTTTGGCCAACGTACACTCGTAAGCGCTTGTCTAGGCCTAAGATCCCGTTGAGGTAGATGGCTCGGCCTTCATAGCGTAGGTCGCCGGGGTAGGGCGAGATTTGCTTGAGGGCGTCCAGGGACCAGACGGGCGTGGAGATGAATGTCCAGACGGGGGGTCGGATGAGAGATAGCAGGGTGGTTGTTAGAGTGGGGAATGGTGTGGTGGGTTATCCATTGGGAATAGTGCTTGTGGTAGGGGCAAGAAGGTGATTGAAGGGTGGTGAGAAGGTGGGTTAGGATGGTGTGGGTTTCGAGGTAGGCTGGGGATTGAGATTGGGGTTGTTGGGTGGCCATTGTTGGTGGTGGTTGGCCAGCGAGGTTTTGATGAGATAGTGCTGGTGTCGAGCTGGAAATTGAAACTGTGGCCATTTTGTATGTCTTGTAGTTCAGGGTTGTAAATGCAGGATACTGCACGTTGTTAGGCAACGGACCCGTATAGGACTAGCGCCGAGGCAGCAAGATGTTGGCGGGAAGGCGTCGTGAAGCTATGTTGATGTTACGCGTGCAATCAGGATATGAATGATGTATATGGTAGAAGACGAAAATATCGATAGGCAATTGTTTCCCACTACGCGGTGTTGATGGGACGAGGTTTAGCAGTGAGGCGATTGAGGCTGAAGTTAGCGATCAATTTACTTGCCTCACCGGGTAATACAACGAGACGTGTCGATTACGGCGCGTCATGGGCGCCATGAGGTCTATGACTTTGGCGCACTTTTTCGCCTCTAGAAAGCCGTTCCAACCAACACCAGCTAGCGTCCTCAGACATCCCGGGCAGCAGCCTACCGGTAGATCTCGGGAATACTCGACGGCAAGCGCTGTACAGTTGTCAGGGCTCATTCATGTAGCGGTGGGATTCTTGTAGACTTGTCGTATTCAACAATAACGGTGCACGGTCTAATGTGAAAGAAAGGCTTCTTTGCTTGCGCTGAGCCATGGATATTGTTGTAGACTATTGTCTGTCTCATCGTGGACTCCTTTTTACTCCTTTTGGGCACAGCCAGCCGCGTTCATGCCCTCATCTTACTCCAATAGACCACCACTATCGCTTAACGTGGGCCTGTTGTCGTCGCCTCCCAGATCAGTCCTTCAGCAGACGGGCCACCAGTTGTGCGTTGTTATGCAGGAACATCTTGCCAGTATTTCCTTTTGTATCCAAAACATAGATGTACTACTCCTCAATTGTCTTGACGCACTCCCATCCGCCGCTCAACCTCTCCTTCCATAGGCTGACCCTGTTGTCGCCGGTACTGACTGCTAGAACGTTGCCGCTCAGGCTCCAGCTCACGCGCCAGGCAGCAGCATCAACGTCCAGCTTGGTGCGCTTCCACTCTCCGCGTAAATCCGAACAGGTCCAAATAATGACAGTCTTGTCCTGGGATGCGGAGGCAATGTACGACTTGGAAAGGACGGTAGGTGACCATGCAACGTCGCGCACCCAATCCAGGTGGCCGCCAGGTAGTATCTGCACGTTCTGCCAGTTGCCGGCCTCGGCGCTAAACTCCCAAATCTTGACCTGGCAATCGCTTCCACCTGTAACTAGTCGCCTCACAGCAACTGTCTGATTCCCACTCGCGCTAACAACCTGTCCTGGTGCAACAGCAGGGGCCCAAGAGACACTATTCACACCGCTACCATGAGCATGGAAAATTTGATGTGTCCAGTTGTTGTCCTTGAATTCGAGTACCGAGACATTGCCGTCGGTCGATGCGCAAGCGAGAAGGCAACCGGCTTCGTGGGGTGCCCAGGCAACGAGATTGACGGATGCCGTGTGTAGAGCGACTTCGTAGATCTTCTGCCAGCTGTTGGACTGCTCGCGCCAGATGAGGACTTTGCCATCGTAGGAGGAGGAGGCGAGAATGTTGCCGTACTTGGGGTGTGCCCATGCTACGCTCCAGACAGCACCTTCGTGTCTGTCAATCTGTCAATGCAAGTCCTAGTGTACTCTAACGCGGCAAAGGCCTCAGATTTCATTCTGAACTGCCTCTCCCGGCCATGTACGTACCCTTTGAGAGTTTCAATCAGTGTGTGCTTGTCGCCTTCAACTTCAAAGATCTTGATGGACTTGTCCGAAGAACATGTTGCTAGTCGCCTGCCATAGTAGTCCAGGACAGCATCGTGCTGGATCTCGTTAGCCTGGATGGAGAACAGGTCGGTGTTGGGTGAAGCTGCCATTGCGCCAGCTGGTGTGGGGGTTGGGGTACGAATGTGGGCTTGGGTAGTGATAGAATGAGACGGGTGTGTGTGTCGACGTACTATCATGTCATCGTGGCCAGAGTTGGCTATAACATTTGCCTGGAATGCGGAAACCGCAAGTTAGCGGGACAGTTGCGAGTGCGCGAAGGCGGGCATGTGCTTGCCATTTTCCTTGTACAGCAGCTGTGGCGTCCAGATGTTGGTCAAGGGGAGATTCAGGAAGGATTGATGGCTTAATGGCAAGTGTGTAGGCAGAGATATGGGCAGGCGCGTCAAGACGTGTCCACAGGTTGCAAGTTGGGTTGCTGCTGCTGTGGCCTCAATGCAGGGGTCTAGCGATGAGATTAGATTAGATGGCTCCAATGCGCTACTTGACTGAGCATCACATGCTTAACACCAGCTGGAAGCGACAACATCACAACTCTTATCATGTCGTATTCGTCTCCACGCCATTCACAGAATTTTTACCAGTACGACTCTTCAACGCCGCCGCCGCCTCCGCCCAAACCTGGACGTTCAAGCGGGACTGCAACACCATCACAGGGCCCTCCGCTGCCTCCGCCCCCGCCAGGGCAAGCGTCTTCTGGAAATCAGCAGCATACGTCACAGGCGCAATACCAGCAGTATGCGCCGACAGACGCAGAGCAGTTTGTGATTCAGCCACCAGACAATGGTTGGTTGCCAGATGTTCTCAAAGACAAGTCGTACGTCAGTTCTGGAACATTAACACGGGCATTATTGAGTTGCGAGCAGGACAAAGGATTTGCATCATGTACTGCAGACACCAGAACTGCAGAAGGCGATTATTTATAATCCCGAAACAAGGCATGCGTCCCTGGCTGCATCGATTGCGCCTTTGCAGGCGCTTCTCGCGCAGAACGTAGGACTGGCAGAATCACTCAAGCAGCTTGAAGCGCACGTCCAACATCAGCGGGATGGGGTACAGTCACGCTTACTGGCACTCCGTGCTTTGGAACGACAGTGGAAAACGAAACAAGCGGAGCAAGATGAAGCACTCGGAGAGTTTAGTCCCCCGGCCTTGTATCAGCGTCTGAGTGCCTCAGTAGGTGAGCAAGAGGCACTCTGCCTCGGGCTCGAAGAGAGCTTTCTCGAAGGCGAAGGCTACGGCGGTGGAGATGCTGTGGCCAGCGACCGCGAGGTGACCGACTTTGTAAGGCGGCTGAGGGAAGGCCGCAAGGTCGCCTATCTCCGGGCAGAGCGCAAGGAACGCTGGGACGAAGGCCGAGTGGGTGGGTGGCGGTGAGGAGTACAGTACTTACATAGCTAGTACTATAGTATGGTACATGTACGGAGTTTCGAATAGCGCCAACGTCTTCTAGGCCAGGTTCGGAATTATTGGCAGCACTGGCCCATGCGCGAGTTGTTACAGGGCTCTTGATGGCACAATCATCCGTGTGGCATGAATGTTTATGCGGCGTCGGACGTCAAGGACAATGCCAGGTATTGTCCAAGCGGCTGGCACATGCTAGGCTGGCGAGTTGAATTGCGCTCGGTCGCAATGTCAGATAATAGTAGCACTAAGATGATAACAGCTGCTAAGATTACAGCAGCGGGGCGGCTTCATCTTGACAGAGATTACCATGGCCATGTCGTATACTATGTAGGCCAAAAGGCTGGGAGCCGTGTTTCGTCGAGTCGTGTTCCCGCGCGCATGGTCCGCCGTTCGCAGGTGTCGCGCTCGAGCCAGGGCCCAGGACGGGCTAGCGTCTGCCCAGGTAGTCCCAGCTTTCCACATCGGGCGGAGGTCAGTAGTAGATTGCGTGCGCGATGCGAGAAAATGAAGTTGACGCAAGCCACCCCGTTGCGGGCGTGACCGACGTCGGAACAAAGGAGCGAGCCAGGCTCTCCAGCCCTCCAGCCCGCCAGCCCGCCAGCCAGCACGCTAAGACCAGTGAGTGCCGCTTGTGATGGGCGTGGATTATGCACATGGCGGTACTGCGCGCCGACGAGCTTCTGGTGATGGCATGCTGCTATGCTGCCATGCCTCACCGCGGCGTTTCACATCCTCAGGCATTGCTGTCAACCCCACAGCCTAGCAACATACGTAACAGTACGCCCCGGAGCGCGCGAGACTGCAGAAGCAACACCAGCTCCGCAAGCCAACGTCAATCTTCACGTCGACCACAGCCTCCGAATCATCGCCAACCATCCACTGACTGCGAGCCGCCCCCCAAGACGCGCCCCTTGGCCCACCCGCCCCCATTGGCCGGCTAAGCAGCGTACCTGCAGAGCCCGGCGTGCCCCTGGCGCTCCTCTGCTCCACTCCAAAGTACGCGAACCGCCCATCACAGCCAGGTCTGTGTGGGTGAGCGCCTTGATCCGACCAATTCGAGGCCTGTCGTCAGCGTCAAGACCCCCTTCGTGCCCCTGTCGTCGGCACATGTGCCAGGTCGCTAGCCAGGTCTCCTTTTTCGAGCAACCGTCTTTGGCGACTCTCCACCTCTCTTTGCGCCCATCATTTGTGCAAGGCCATGTCTATCGCGGGGGAATAGGTCGAGAATATGCAAGCCGTCCAAGCGTCCCCCGAGGACGCGCATCCAAGAGTCTCGCCGCCTCGCCAAAACCCAAAAGGATCCGGCCTGGCCTCGATTACCATTTCGTCTTTTGCTGCCTTTCGGTCGCAGTCTTCTCAGCCTGTGCCCATCGCCGTCCAGTCGCCGGTGCGCAGAAAGCCCCTGCCTGCAGACTCACCTGTCGTTACCCGCTTCTCTGCTCAGCAGTCCAAGAACGCCGACGACCCTCTGGCCGTCTACAACGACCTTACCCCCGACTTTGACGAGGACCTCTTCCTGCCCCGAGATCTCGACGAGTAAGTAAGCGCTTGCCATGCTAGCGCCGTCCCTGTCGCTCACGATGCCTCTAGCAACCCACATGGAAGGACCCCTCTGACGGCGAACACTCCCAAGATACCACGAGCCTTGGTCGTCACTAAGAAGACCCCGCCTACCATCTCGACGGCCCCAAGGCATGATCGAGCCTCCATCAGCGTCCACACCTACCAACCCACAAAGGCCGAGGCACTGAAGGCCTTTGGCATCACTGGAGCACACGCCCGCTCTCCTACTATGCCGAATATGCCATTGTACCCCAACACAACACAACAAGCCCCAGATCTAAAACTCAACTTGGACCGTGTTACTGAAGACTTCATGGACGATTATTCTTACGGCGAAGACGACTCACGAGCAAAGCAAAACGACAAGACAAAGTCGCCAGGCGGAGGCTTCACGTCATTCTTCGGCTGGAACTCACGGCCGCAGAACGGTGCCGAGTCGCCGGCGACCGCCTTCTCGGGACAGTCTTTATCTCCCGACTCCCCGCGCAACAATAAGATGAACGCCAAGACCAAGCCTAACGGTCTGGACATTCCAGCCGCAAACTCCTCCTACTTCAACGTTCCTGGAACTCCTCTCCTATCATCATCGCCCCAGATGAACGCCCACGTAGAGGAGCTCGAACGCGAGCTGCGCGAAGTAAGCTCGGAGCTCGCTGCTTCCATCCAAAGGGAGATGGAATTGGAAGATGAAGTCGAAAGATGGAAGGCCGAAAGTACTGCCGGACAGGCAGAAAATCGGAGGACGAGCGACTACTATTCTGATTCCGGCACAAGCTCCATTCGATTTCCAATTACTGACCCTGAAGGCAAATTGGAAGAGTTGGAGATGCAGCGGAGAAAAGCAGAGCAGGAGCGAGCGTCGCTCAAGGTGCGCATGGCCGAACGCTTACAAGAGGAGCTTCGGCGGCGCAGAGATTTGGAAGAGCAAGTACAGCAGCTTGAGGACAAAGTCCACGACAAATCCAGCTCAGGGTCTTTTGTTGAGACTCCTAAGCTCAAAGAACTCTCATTGTCACTCGAAGATGCAAAGAGGCGTCTGGCCGAAGAAAGACAGGTCAAGGAAAACTTCGAGGATTTGTTGACGGCGCTTCGCGAAGAGCTCGAGAAGCATCGCAATGAGGCTGACAACCTGCGAGACGAAGTCGTTCCCCAACTCCGGGCGCGGCTCGAAGTGTTGGAGAGTGACGCAGCCGATACCGAAAAGCTCGTGTACGAGACGACACGCATGCAACAAGAAATTCAACAATTACGATCAGAAAATGAGTCGCTTGTTAACGCCCGGAGGTCAATACCGCAACAGCCTGTGCAGTTCCAGTCCATCGCAGAAGAAGCAGAGAAAGCAAACAATACGCCTTTGGCCAGCATGCGCGTTGGCTTGACCCGTTCAAATTCTCTAGCCCGCAGCTCAGCCGGGCTCGGCTCCAAACGGGGTTCGCTGTCGCGCTCCAACTCTGTCAAGGATAGATCAGGCGACATCTCCCCAGTGAGCGCACCGACCGTCAGCAATCCGATGAAGGAATTGGAGGAGCAGCGGGATGCCCTTCACAAAGCACTCAAATACCTCCTCCAGCGTCAAGAATTACAGCAGAAAGAGTTCAAGCGACGCATCAAAGAGGTAGAGGCAGAACGAGATGCTGCTTTAAACCTCACTCCTCGACGCACCGCATTCCATAAGGAGGTCACCGGTCTGAGACGAGAGGTCGACTCTCTCCGACGTCGCGCTGACGAAGCGCTGGAACAAAAGTGGCAATGCGAGAAAGGCCTGAGCGGATTGCGGATGGATCTTGATCGCGCACAACAAGAGACGGGCTCCCTCCGTGATTTGCTCCAGGAACATGACATTTCGATCCCCGAAATTCGCTTGGAAAACCAGCCCCTGGCCTTGGACAGGGCGTACAATGAGCTACGAACTACTCATGCGCTCTCGCTTGCTCGTGTCAAGCAGATGGAATCCGATGGTGATGACTCTCTCGGTGCTGCTAGCGCCGAAGCAACGCGAACGCTGGAACTATTGAAGCAGAGCATTTCAGATGCAGAGGCCGAACGCGACTACGCCATGAGCGAAGCAGAGCAATACCGCAAACAGGCTCGTGCTCTCCGAGAGTCTGAGATGGAGCATCTTGGCAAGGAGAAGCGGCTTAGTGGCGACTTGTTCGATGCAGCCACTCGCATGGACGACCTCTCTCAAAAGATCCAACAACAACTCACGGCCAACGGCGCTCTGCGAAGCCGTCTTGCCGAGGCCATTACCCGTGGAGAGCTTGAGCAACAGAAGTCGACTGAGCAAATCATTCAACTTGAGCAGAAGCTCAAGGCGGCAGAAGACAAGGTCATGCTCGCCCAACAGTCTTCGGAAGATGCGGTTGCGCGTCACGAAGACGAGGCTCAAGCCATCAAGGAGAGCCACACTAACCACCTGCGCCGCAACAAGTCTGGTCTGCTCAGCCCTGCTGCCTTTTCGCCCAAGATGCCGCCATCTCCAGTGTTTGCACAGAAATCGCCTCGTCTGGGTGTCACTAGCAGTGGACCCGCCATGACGCTTGCCGAAGCCACCAAGACGGAGATGCTCGAGAAGCGTGTAGAGGAGCTGGAGAAGGCTCTTCGAGACGCTGATCACGAGATGGAAGAGGTCGTCAGCCGCATGAACACCGCTCAGATGGAGGTGGCGGAGTTGCAAATGGAGAGGTAAGTCTGGTCAATATGAGGCATATGAGCACATACTAACATGTCTGCAGGGACGAGGCCATGAGGTCAACCCGCAAACTACAAGCTGACATTGTCGCCGAGCGCGAAAAGGTCAAGGCTCTGATGTCGTGATGAAATTCGACAAATTACATCTAATACCTCCTCTTCGCCGCACAGATCGATACTCTGGTGTCGTGTTTGGGATACTGTTTTAGCATTTTGGGCGTTTACTGGCGGACTACGGCATTTACACGGGCGGCACGATGCTACGCAACGCATATTACTTTTCACCTCGGCACATATTGTACTACTATACACATTTGGATTCGACGTTCTCGTGGTCGGCAGCTTTGCCGCCACTGTTTTATACCCGCTGGCGGTACAGGGCTACACGCACTTACACGCACTTTGTTTGATAGGTGGTAGTCTGTTGAGATTTTGAGCTTGCAGCTCGTGTTGGATTAGTTTGCACGCTCGGTTAGCGTGGCATATTATGTATGTAGTTTAGTTGTACCGTACTCTAATGGTGTAATGGATCATGGTCGGACGTGTTACTTGACATGGAAGCGTGCTAGTACGTACTGTAGTGTGTATGTACTGTTAGCGAATACCCAGGTGAGCCATGCCTGCTCCCCCGCGTGGCCGGCGACCCGGCGTCCAATGTGTCGCTAGACAGGCGGTCCTGACTGGACAGTTGCATGTGGGATCTGACTACGTAGGAGGCAGACGGTGATATTGACAGAGTGAAGAGCCACGATGGCTGCGACTACGCGCTCGATGAGTTGGTAACTCGACATGCCTCGATATAATGGGCTGAGGGCTTGAAACGTTGGTTGTCGGTTGCTGGCGCTGTCCAGTGTCCACGTTCCCCGCCCGCGGTGGTCCCTGCGCCCTAAAGTTATCCCTGACTGAGCTACGGCGGCACTCCCCAGCACTTCCCTCCCCTTGCCAGCAGTGACAGTGCGCTGAAGATTCCTCTGTTCGTTTGCTGTGGATCTCTACCAAGCCCCGTGAGACTGCGGCTCTGTCACCGCCTCCGACTCGACCTTTCTGCGCCGTTTGGGTTGTGAGTTCCCGGCACTACTTGACACCCAACAGCAGCACACCGACTTCCCACTCCCCCCTCCAACCCTCCAAGACGATTGCGGTCCACCATGAGCAACAACAACCAGAACAACCAGCAGGGGAACCGGCTGCAGCTCAACTTTGGCTTCGGTGGCCAGAGCGGCGACCGCAACAACCAATATCAGCAGGAGGCCGGCCGAGCATTCCCGACGACGCCCTCGACCTTCCCCCAACCTGTATACCCAAATCAGGCGGGTCAGCAAGAGGTCTGGGGCGCCCAACAGCAGGGAAGTGGCTATGCTGGCGGCGGGGGCTACTTTGTGAACCCCTACCAACAGGCTCAGTACCAGGGCCAGCAGGGCCAGCAGGGCAGTCTGCAGGCACCGGGCAATCAGCGCTTCGATCAGAGTGCCAATGGCCTGGCTCAGCAGCTGTCACATCAACATCTCAGCGGCGGTCGCTCCGGCAGCCCGTATGGCCGCCAAGGCTCTCCGAACCCTCAACGTCCCCGTACCGCCGACAACAGGTATGGCTACGGAAACTCCAGCGGCAGCTTGGGGCCACGACAGCCGTCCATGTACGATGACGAAGCCCCGCAAAGGAACCCGACAAAGTACTCTGAGAATGTCGAGAAGCAGGCCATGGTCTCCAAGAGCCTCATCAACACCTTCTTCAAGGACAGCGTGCAGCGGGCACGCGACCGGAACCAAAGGTGGGACTGTGTCTTTGCCTCCCTTCGGTACATGGCTAACATGAGTGCAGAGCGCTTGAACTCGAGGCCCTGATGAAGGAGCCGTCCATCTCGGACAACCGCAAAATCAGCAAGGAAAACAGCATGCGCCGCGCCGAAGTCGAATACCTACGATTCTTGCGAACCAAGGAAAAGCCCGAGAACTTCTCCACACTTAAGATTATCGGCAAGGGTGCCTTTGGAGAGGTCAAGCTCGTGCAGCGGCGCAACGATGGCAAGATCTATGCGCTCAAGTCGCTGGTCAAGCAAGAGATGGTGGGTAACTATTCGCCACACAGTTCGGCCATCATCCTAACAATATGCAGTTCAAAAAGGACCAACTCGCACACGTCCGGTCAGAACGTGATATCTTGGCTGAGTCTGACAGTCCATGGGTCGTCAAGTTGCACACAACTTTTCAGGATAATACATTCTTGTACATGCTTATGGAGTTCTTACCAGGTGGTGACTTGATGACTATGCTCATCAAGTACGAAATCTTTACCGAGGACATTACGCGCTTCTACATGGCTGAAATCACGCTTGCGATAGAAGCTGTCCACAAGCTTGGCTTTATACACCGGTATGTACGTGGTAGTAGTCAACGACAGACGACTAACTCTTGGAAGTGATATCAAGCCCGACAACATCCTTCTTGACCGTGGCGGCCACATCAAGTTGACCGATTTTGGTCTATCGACGGGTTTCCACAAGGAGCACGACGCTGGATACTACAAGAAGCTGCTCGCTGGCGGCGCACACAAGTCCAACCGCGACAACCGACAATCCATGAACTTGGACCAGATCCAACTGACAGTCAGCAACCGTACCCAAATCAACACATGGCGTAAGTCTCGTCGACAACTGGCCTACTCAACAGTCGGTACACCCGATTACATTGCGCCCGAAATCTTTAGTGGTCAGGGCTACGACTACAGCTGTGATTGGTGGTCAGTGGGCACAATCATGTTTGAATGCCTTATCGGCTGGCCGCCATTCTGTGCCGAAGAGCCACACGACACGTACCGTAAGATTGTCGACTGGCCACGCAACCTCCACTTCCCTCCGGACCAGCAACTCGGTGCCGAAGCCGAGGACTTTGTGCGACGGTAAGCCTCCAAGATCATGACGTGAAACCAACAGACTTAACTCGATTTCAGACTCATCTGTGACGCCGAGCACCGTCTCGGTCGCATCGGCGGCGCCAGCGAGATCAAACAACACCCCTTCTTCCGCGGGGTGTCGTGGGATGGCCTCCGCCGCATCCGAGCTCCCTTTGAACCCAAACTCCAGTCCAACGTTGACACACAGTACTTCCCCATTGATGAAATCGACCAGAATGATACATCTGCTGCTCACAGGGCGCAGGCTGCTCAAGCCAACGAGGACGAATACGCGGCCAGTTTGCCGTTTATCGGTTATACGTACAAGCGCTTCGACGCTTTCAGAGGCTCGTGAAAGTAAGTTCGTGTGTGTTGCGTTGTGTTTGTTAAGCGGTGGTGGCAGAGATGGGGTTGAGGGTGGATGGATGGATGGATAGGTGGATGGGATGATTGCTTTTTAAATGGTGCAGCGCATCAAAAGGATGATATAAGTCTGCTATCGCAAAGGACGGGTGTTGGTTGGCTGGCTGGCTTTTGGCTGGGAGGTTGGTGGATGAAATGTGCAACTCTCTTTGTCTACGTCAAACCCGACGACGCGCGTGGGCGGGTTCGGGGATTGTGTTTTCGAGAAACCCACTGGAATGGAAAGAAAGTTCATGTTACATGTCAACTGTGTCTTATCCGGCTTTTGTTGTTTGTGAGACTTTGTGGATATTTGTGGGTTGGGGGAGTTGGCATGATAAGCGTAAGGGCAGGAGATTGAAGTCGTAACTTTGTCTATTAAATCTACGCGCCTTTTGTCTTTCTTTTTTTCACATTTGCATTTGCATCAAATCGGGTAGCAAAAACAGGTGGGTGTGACTTATCAAAATTTATGTGGAAATGGCAAAGTATTCAAATATTGGTCTGGATTACACAAACTACGCCCAACTGTCACCAAATGTCGTACGGAGAGAAGCATATCTCTATCTTTCCTCTTCTCATGTACAATTCTCGTTCCCGTAGGGGAAAGTGCAAGTGACGCCTTTTTTTTCCTGGAAATGGAACGCTTAACATAATAAAGGGAAAGTGGTATAATCGGTCTCTTTGATTTTACGCCATGTGCATGCAAGCTTGAAGATTCCTTGGTCCGTTGGGTTCAAGTAGGGGGTTGTGGATGTTGTGTTGGAAGGATTTCGCCTTGCCTTGCCCTTTGTCTCGTCCGTCCGCCCGTTCATAATCGTAGTTATCGCTCGTGGCTGGCTGTCCGTTTTCCTAGTCGCCCATCCCCGCGCTCGTTTGCTTGTTCGAGCCGTGAAAATGGTAGCTTGCGATCGCTCATCGGGCTTCGAATTGGACCATACTGTTATCCTCACTGTCAGCTCCTACTCTCCATGATTTCTCCTCTGCTCTCCATCTTCTCCTTCCTTCTCCTCTCTGCTTCACTTTCTATAACTTACCGGTTCGTTCTCTGCTTGTAAAGCACACGATGTCCACAGTTCCTGCAGCGAATCGGCTCTCCGCGCTTCAGTGGGACGTCCATGTCGCAGTCGCCGCACTTGTACAGGACGGCGCGCGCGTTTGCGTCGATGGTGGCAGCGGCAGTGGCGTCGACGTTGGAGGTTGTGGTTTGCGCGGGGTTGTAGCCGGACATCTTGAAGCGTGTGGTGGTATGCGTGAGTTTATGTGGGGGATTTGGGGTGAGTTTGAGGGTGTGTGGGCGTTGGGAGGTTAGTAAGGTGGGAGAGAGGAAAGTTTGTGAGGTGGATGATGAGCGTTAGTGATGGGCGGAAAAGTGGTGCTAGGGTTGGGTGGTTCGTGCGCATGACTTATCGATAGGTGGTCTGGGCTGGGTTAAGATGCTCACGTACTATGTATACTGTGCTGCTACTTCATTTGATTCAATTTGGCTCATGAAAACATCTGCGGTATTCAGCCGGTTTGTCAATTCTTATCCTCAGTCCTTGTTTTGTAGTCGTAGGTTCAAGTCTTGAGACCTAATTACACGCATGTGTGCCTGCAGTCGCTTCCGCATATTTCCTCTTCCCTTGCTGCCTTCTTAATCCACACAAATCTCATTACTGAAAAAGCCTTTTCGCACGAAATTACTGGCTCAACTCATAGATATCACTGCTTACAAACCTATCTTATTTTCCTATTGCTAACTACCCGTATCGATGGCGAGCCTGGTGTTATGGCCCCTAAACAACAATACCGTTAGCGAGGAGACTTGCAGTATGTGACTATGGTACATACTAAGTATACGAAGCTATGCTTTACCCCGCCTCAATGAGATGTAATGGCTATGCTGTCTTGCCACCGATATACAGTATCGCTATCTCCGCATCTCTACGGCGCTTGGGAACTTTCCCGCATAGGAAGCGTGTTCAAGCATAACCTCACACTCTATTCGATAAACTCGCTCGCCTAGCACTTTCCACGCGTTCAACCGCAAAACCCTATATGAATTCACTCTGGCTCTCGTTTTTGAGTATTGCTACGGCACCACCAAGGCAATATACGTCAGACAAGCTCCGCTGGGGCTTTACACAACATAGCGGGCTGATGTGCCCGTTGTCTCGATAGTCCATCAAGGTTCTTCACTTCAGTCACCGCGATGTCGCTGATTATCCCTACTATCGCCAGGCTGAAGCCTGAGATTCGCATGGCCAAGCGGTATCCCATTTCGAAGTCAGTCTATCTACCAATATCTCGAAAGCCTCTCGCTGATCTTCATGGACGTTGGTCGTTCGGTTCCACGGCATCAGGCGCTGGCACTCCTATATCCTCGATTTAGGCCTCTACAGTCACAAATCAGCGAATACTTCATTGTAGTGGTTCGTCTTTGTCACCGCATAATGGCATTTTCTCAAAAGTCCACATTCTCCAAGATGGCTGCTACACTGAACGATGGAGACATGAAATCAAATCATTCAGAGCTGCATCATTGGGCGAGTTCAATTAGAGATGAGATGGACTTGTTCATGGCCAAAGGGTTGGAAAAAGAGGCTCAAGAAAGCACAAGGTTCAGAGGACTATCTGCCCGGCTCTCAAGAGCCAACCAACGTCATCAGAATCTAGCTGAAAGAATACGAATTCTCGATATGGTGTCTGATTACGACTGCGAGATTACTTGGAAACAGACTCGGAAGAAGGGAAACACCAAAACCTTCACACAAACACAAGAATACCGGGACTGGAAAGACAGCTCGGTATCATCTACGCTTGTTTATACAGGCAAGCTTGGTTCTGGAAAATCTGTCATGCTTGCGAACATGGTTGATGACCTCACCATTCATGTTGAAGGTACGAATGCGTCAGTTGTCTATTTCTTCTGTAGGCACGACATATCTCAGAGTGTTGAGGAGCGGACTGTCATCGGCGCATTAGGAAGGCAGGTTTGGGATCTGTGTCTGATTTGTCCGGCCTCACTGTTGTGGGCAAGACACATTTGAGCTCCGATGATGTAACATCGCTACTCAAACAAGCAACCCCACCAAGTTCCAGGATCTATACCGTCGTCGACGGGCTGGACCTTTGCGCACGCCAGATAGAAATCAGATATCAGCTGTACTCAATACCCTCCAACAAGTGTGGAAAGCATCTATATGCATATCTTACAGATTGGAACCTATAGTCACTACCGATATACCTCGGTTTTTGAACACTGTTATTGTTCCGCAGCCCGAAAATAAGCCAGATATTGAGGCTTTCATCAAGGCTGAACTGAACCGATGTATAAACAGTAGTGTCTTGGTACTGGACAACCCAGGGCTAAAACATGAGATTCAAGATGCTCTGATCAAGGGATCTCATGGGATGTTTCTCTGGGTAACTCTGCAAATTTATTCAGTCTGTTCTATGATGACCGACGAGGAAGTCAGACAGGCACTTGAAAACCTTCCTCAAGATCTCATGCAGATCTACAGCCAGATACTGGAACGGACACTCCTGCCAGGACAAGCTTATCGAGCCAAAATATTCAAACTTGTCCTAGTTGCAAAGCGGCCACTCACAGTCGATGAGATACAGGAAGCTCTCAGTGTGGCTCCAGGTGATACGGAGTGGAATCTCTCAAAGCTACTCAACGATATATAACGAACGCTGAAAGCTTGTGGCTGTCTGATTTCTGTAGACAAAGAAGATCTTACCATACGGACAGTGCATCCCAGTGTTTACATGTTCATACTCACCAGAGATCTCGAGGCACACAATTCTTCCAGAGACCCCGCTGATAGTATGGACGATGCCCATACCTTGATGCTGTCTGTAATCACTACTTATCTCAACTACGAAATTTTTCAGAACTGAGCTATCCACTCGTCATCCAGTGCTTGATATCAGTGCTGCGCCTTCTACGCTCATCCAATCAATACCAAAAATAGCTGGATGGGCTCCAGGCATGATGCGGATGTCATTTGCTACGAAGAAGAAAGCCATGTTCGACGCGTTAAGAACGATCGACAAGTACTCATCATCGCAGGCAACATTGGGCCAGAAAAAGTTGCAATTTCACAAATACGCAAAGGTGTCTGCTCTGCACCACATCCCGATAGTTCCTCAAGTACTACAGCATATTCTAATGCTATTCGCGTCTCTCCTTACGCGGGACGATATCATCGATGCAGTTCTGGATAATATGTTCCCGTTCTTGCGACTCACGTTGCTAAGCGTCCCAGGATATTACGACCCTTCCCTTCTCTACGGTAAACCGTATAGTCTTTTCTTAGATACCAAAGTTGTCGAGTGGTGCCATTTATTCGATATTGCAATACAGAACAGCCGTACTACTCACATAGTGGCATTTATCAGAAGACACTATAACATCACTTCAAAAGAGTTGGTTCAGCAGTGGAGTCGCCTCGTACGAGGTGATGTTTCTCTTCCGGTGATTACAACGGCTGTAAAGTATAAGAACTATGTTATTCTCCAGACGCATTCTACACCCTCCGATCCCAATAAGGGGGATCTTGCTTGTAGAGGCAGAGAAGCATCTATGGGCAGAGTTGCTCGCCAACAAGGACAGGAAATTCACAAAATCAGACCGGAACGTCGATGGTGGATTGTCTTTGAGTTTTTTGTTGCGAAAGGGACTCTTGCACGGGTTGTGCGCCTGCGCCTGTGCCTATCACCACCGAACATAGCCTCGATGACAGCGAAGATGACGGGCGGTATATTGTATTCTAAACCATCCCTTTCTTTGAGCGAAGACAAGTTGGTCTATAATAATATATTCCGTTTCCAAATGGCTCAATGGCTGTTGCATGAGAAGTTACAAAGGGGCTGATTGCATTCTACCAAGATGGGCAAATAGGAGCAAGAGTAACAACGGACACAGGAAGACAACCGAGCATTACTATAATTCAGTAATGGTCGTCATCACACTTCCCATTCAGCCTGTACCAGCTTCTGACCCTCCAGTTGTCCTCGGACTTTTGATACCTGCCAGTTGCAGCAACATCCCACTCTAAGCTACCAGAGGCTCTTGTACTTGTAAATACAGCTTGTTCATGGCCAAGTTAGGCCACATCACCGAGAGGAAATCAAATGGACTAATTCGGATACACCCCTTTCCCCAGAGTTTTCGAAAAACCCCACACACAAAGAATCTCTTTCAACTATCAATTCCCCCGTCTTCCCACCATTTCCTATGCCACACACACCCTCTAACCGCTCACATCAAATCCTCCTCATCAACAATCTCCCCCCTCCTGCCCGCAAGCCACACCCTCCCACTCTCATACGCCCCAAGATACAAGCCGGCCCCAATAAACGTCCAAACACCCCTCAACGCGCCTCCCCTCCATAACCCCTTAAACCCCTTTTCCGCCACAATCTCCTGTCCAACCTGCCAACTACTTTTCCTTGGTGCGCTAGAAGAAGAAGAGGACGAGGAGGACTTGGATTTCCCTACCGCGTCAACTAAACCGGTTGGTTTGGTATTTTTGGTTTGTTTTGAGTGGGAGGACGAGGACGAGGCCGAGGATGAGGGACTCTCATCCCCAGCACTCAACATAATCCTCGTCTTAACAACATCCACAGGCGTCGTAATCACCGCTGCCACAGCACCCGCCAAACCCGCACTAACTGCCGTAATGCACCCACTTTCTACAATCGTACCCCTCGTCAACCCTCTATCTTCCCTATACTCCTTAATTCCCTGTTTCAGCCGTTCAAACAGCGGAAACTGCATTGCTGTAAACGGCAAATTGCGGCCTGCGAGCGCCGCGTAGCCGCGCCAGAGGGCGAGGGGGTTTTCTCGAAATTTCGAGAGGGTGGATAAGGTGGCATTTGTGGGGGAAGGCTGGGATGAGGATGAAGAGCTGGAGGGGGATGGAGAGGGAAGCATTTGAGCGTTTTGTTTGATAACTTCTGCAGGCGTGAGGATGGCGCAGGAAACTAGTTCTGCAAGGGAGGAGGCGGAGGCGTGGACAAAGGCTATGGGGAGGACGCCGTTGGGCGAGGTGGCGGTCGTGTTCCAGCGGGTAAAGAGGGATTTTGTGTGTTCGTACGTTGTGAAGAATGCTCCTGCTATTTCAACTTGTCAACAGACATTTCATGCGACATTTATCTTCTTGGATGGGAAGCTTTGTGGAGTTTGGACAAGGGGTTAACGTACAAGATGGTAACGTAGCAATAATTACGCTTCCAATTCCTTGATACACGCCACGAAATAGTTTCGGGTCTACTTTCCCTGTCTGCGTATTCGTGTATACGCGTGCATAGTTTGGAGATTGGATTCGTGTTTTTATTGTATCGAGTGGGTAGACGAGGAGGTCGACGGTGAAGGCTGCAATTGCACCTGCCTAGTCAATTCGTGTTAGATTACATGTATTCAGGACTGTCCTTATTTTCTTTCTGTAGGGTTTGGGGTAGAGTTCACGTGAATGCTTTGTATGAATATTGTGGAGTGCTGGATAGAAAGGGTGCTTGCTGTTACATACAATCAAAATGTCTGAACTCGTGTTTCCAGCCATTTTCCCGTGTGATAGGGTAATAGACTTGTCTCAATACTTGTAAAATTCTGTGCTTTGGTAGGAGTTGAACATGGAGTGTTTTCGAGTCAAGGATTATTTTGCCGATCGTCAACGGGATGCACTACGTCACCGATGCTATTCCCGCACGACACGATACACGATAACACGTTTTCACGTGCTGGAAAATACCCATCTCAGCCGCACGTTTACGTGGGATTTGCGGTTTGTCATCAAAGTTACGAGGAACCCAAGATCTCTCAAGGTACTTTTTCACTCATAAACCAAAAGTACCATGTATGACAATTAGACCAAAATCACATAATCATATCATTCAATACTTTTAATGATATCCATCCATCCCTGTCGCAGAAAAACCACTCGTTTCCCATTTCTTGCGACGCCAGACGAAAAGATGAGAAGAAGCGGAGAAGGGGGTATATCGACATTCCACACATTTTCATAAGCCCTATACCGGGGAAAACTCCGCCGAGAGGGAAAATGGTATAAAGAGGTACCAAATGCGGCAGCCTTTACCATGATCCCATGATCAAACAAATGTCATCCCAATCCATACCCATTCAGCCCATATGATCTCCCCTTTAACAACGCCGATAAATATCACTTTTTTCGTCAAAGATATATTTGTATGCATCGAGCCTGCGATTGGAACAAAGAAAAAACGTAAGGAAAATACGCAACGCGACTATAACTTGGTGTCCTGCCTGTTTGAGTCGCTCAGACGCCGAAAGGGTCCTTGCATGGTTGCACTGGGTCCGGGTCGAGCGCTAGTTGTCCGTGTCGCGTTGCTGCCGCTCGCACTTGCGGTTGTGTTACCTGGAGTTCTGGAAGTGCCGGCGGCATTGGAGCGCTGCTGAAGTGTCGCACTCACCACCCACTGCAGGTGCATGCGCATGCTGCTAATGGCGGCATTGACGTGTAGCATCTCGTCCTTTGATCGCTGGCTCTCGTTGATAATCATCATGTTGGTGCGGCCATCGAGGTCGGTAAGGGCGTTGGCGATGCGAGACACTTCCTCGCGAAGGGAGTCGTGTAGCGTAAGGAGGTGGTGGACCTGTGAGTCAAAAGGTGGCTGGGCGGGGTTGCTGTCATTTCCCGGTGCGACGGGTGGAAATGAAGCTGGTGGCAAACGAAAATCGGGTGTTGGTGCTTGTGGATCGGTGTCATTGGCGTCCAAGGGGTCGGTGACGGGAAAGGAGGCGTCGTTTCCATTCGATGGATACAGGTAGTTGGTGATGTTTGTGAGCCCGTCTTCAAGTATGCCAACCTTCCTAGTAAGAGGTTCCATTCGCGCTTCGTTCCTCTCGATCCGAGCTTGCTGTTCGCGGAAGTGAGGTGCCATTGTTGCCATTGCACAAGCTGGTTCGTGGAGCATGACTTGGGCACGCTCAGCGTGGAACTTGCATCCTACGATGGAGCCCTGGCATGATATGATATGTTTGGGACAGTCGTTGTTAATGTGGGGTTTCAAGTCTAGTCGGAGTACTTGTGTCGAACATAGTGTGCAGGATGTCATGCGATTCTCGCAGAGGCTTCGTTGATGCTCCTGTGTTACAGTGTTTAGTGAAAGCTCTATGAAGCTGGAAGGCGGACAAACCTCGAGATCTCTCTTCACAATTGAGATGTGACAGTCCTCGCAGCTCACAGTGTAATGCAAGCAGCCCAGGTGGAAGTCCTTTTGTGTTGTCTGCAGGCGGCAGTCGGTCGCGGAGCACTCGACGGGCGTGTACTCGCAGTACAGCATGACGTGATCGTGAACATTGACGCGCTGATCAACCCAGTTGCAGCCAGCCTTTGTATTCGGGCACTTGACCACCAGCTCGTCCAGCATAGTCTCGATGATCTTAGGCACGGGGCGAATGTCCTTGTCCGTCTCGACCGCATGTCGGCACGTAGGACACGTCCTCCTGCCATTTGGCTGTGGGCGCCAGGCGTGATCGAGACATTCGCGGCAAAAGTAGTGCTCACATGACAGTTGGACGGGCTTCTCAAAGGGCGCATGGCAAATCAAGCAGACGAGGTTGCTATCCGGTTCGGCAACGTACTCGAGGTTCTGGAGTTCGGGGGGTATCTTGACGATTCGGCTGTGTCGACGCTTCGATGAGGGTGAGTTTGACACTCGAAGAGCCAAAGGTGAAGGGCTGCTGGGAGGGCCACCGACCGTAATTCTGCCATCGTACTCATCCGCCCAGCCAGCCCAGTTGGCATTGCTGGACGAGCGCGACGAGCGCCGATCATTTGGGGGTGGGATGGGGCTGGGAGACGACATGGTGGTGGAGAGAGAGGGAAGGGGACCAGAGCAAGTAGTGCGGCCTTGTCTTATAGACCAGAAGGCTTACATTCACTCTGACCAGCCTCCCAAGTCGTCGGCGGTGAGATGCGCTGGCCCCGGTGATGCAGTGACAAAGGTAGCGGCGGGTGGGCAGATCAGTCGAGAATGGTCGCCCTGGCAGTCATGCAGAGCGCCAGAAGCAAACACTATATAGGGCGGTCAGGAATGCACATAGTCCCAAAGGAGAAGTGAGCATGCGGGCCTTTGGTGTATTCTTGGAGGTTGCGCAAGAGCGAGACATGCGCCGTGCAGCTGCCCGCAGGCCTGCCCTGGTGCGCCCCGCCAATGGTGAATGGCCCGCTGCCTCCGCCCGTCGACCTGTCGTCAGCGGTCCACTCCTGGAGTTACAACTGCAGCTGCAGCAGCCTTGCCGTCTCAGTCTCCACTACCGCTCGTAGCTGTGACCTTGACTTGAATGCGTCCGCAGTCTATAGTTCACTCACCCTTCCTATAGTTGTATATTGGTCGCGCCTTCCCTGCGTTACTACCTCGTCTGCGCCTACCCATTATATCGCGTGCTCCTTCCCGTCTCTCCGTCACCTCGTCTCCCCGTTGCGCCTTCCACAGCCCATCCCGTAAACACAGCACTCGACCACCACCACCACCTCGGCACAACCGTCCACCATGACGACCAATCCGCCGCAGCTGTTCCTGCTCGCCGATCACATCAAGCTCTCGCTGCTTGAGCGCCAAAGAGCCCTCTCCCTGAATCTGCCCTCCAATAGCCAAGATGGACAGATCTCGCGGTCCCTGGAGCAATTGCGCTCCGGTATCGAATCACTCGAATCGCAAGTCTTAGACACATTAGACGAGTAGGTCCAGCCACTTACTCTTTGTACAACTTCATGTGTCTAACGAACAACCCCCCAGATCAATCACATCGCAACTCCCCCGCCTCCGCACCCAGCTCAACGACCTAACATCGCAATTCCGCGCCTCCTCCTCCAACGCCGCTACATCGCCCACCCTCACAAACCCAAACGACCCCTCCCTAACCCCCGACTTTGCCGCCGCCCAGCAAAAGAAGAAAGGCGCTCTTTCAAAATCCGTTCGCTTCAGCGATAACCCCGACTCGACATCCGCGGTCGAAGACCCTAATCGCGCCGCCCTCTTCCCTTATCGCGACGACCCTGCTGATGGCGAGGCGCCCGATCAATCGCATCTCGATAACGAGCAGATTCACCAGTACCACAGCCAGGTGATCCGCGATCAGGATGACCAGCTTGATCGGCTTGGTGAGAGTATCGGGCGTCAGCGCGAGCTTAGCATGCAGATAGGCGATGAGCTGGACGGGCAGGTCATGCTACTGGACGATGTGGAGGAGGGTGTAGACAGGCACCAGGCGCAGTTTGTGCGAGCTAGGGGCCGGCTCGATCGCTTTTCGAGAAAGGCGAGGGAGAATTGGAGTTTGACGGTGATAGTGGTACTTATCATCATTTTGGTACTGTTGATTATTATTACAAAGTAAAGCCGTTGGGCCTTGCGCGACTTGCAACCATGGGACAGCAAGATATATGTCTATACATCATATCGAAGACCAGGGTAATACCATGGCATACACGGCGTTTTGGGGGCATAGCGACCATTGTTTAAATCCAGTTACGTATTCCATCTTTATCGTTGTAATATAGTCTGAATCTCTTTGATTGCTGCTATGATATACCAGCCACCTACATGCAGTCCGCCTCCCCTTTGACTGAATTCAACACATTCACTCTTTTCTCAACGCCCAGAACGCCGCGCATGAATGCAAAAATGACAAATACACAGGCCAACGTTCTAACCAGGCCACTAGTGATGCTGATAGTTTA
Organism: Pyrenophora teres f. maculata; assembly: GCA_014334815.1. NCBI lineage: Eukaryota > Fungi > Ascomycota > Dothideomycetes > Pleosporales > Pleosporaceae > Pyrenophora > Pyrenophora teres. The sequence goes on from CP060570.1 coordinate 1,731,108, forward strand.
GGCCTGCAAGGGTATCACTGTTTTTGATGATGCAAATAAAACCGCTCTTGATCATAGTCTTGACGCGAGTCGACTGAGTATGGCGCCCGTCCGGGTCTGTAGGCTTACGATTCGGCATTCTGGAAGAATCAAAGGGGCCAAGATTCATCCTCTTCGGTATCGTAACCGACACACTGATGTGGGTGGTACGCCACCTCATGGTAATCCGATTGCTTTCTTCGACTTGTCGTAGACGACATATGTTATCGAGACAGCAGGAACAACCTTGAGTAGGTTCGGTGTAAGACCCTTGAAAAGTCCCCTGACACCTTCTCCAGCAATAGTCTGACGAGTGACGTCCATGATACCGGTGTACGTCCTTGGATGTAAGACGGTACCCTGGCTTTGTAGTCGGGTTCGCAAAAGATTCAGCGGGTAGACCGCACTTGCTCCGAAAGCGCCCGAGAACCCGCCAATGGCAGCCGTCATGAAACCACCTGGTTCGGCATCTGATTCGTGGCAGCCGAGTCGCTTCGCATTGCGACGAGCGACATAACGTTTGAGGTACTCAAACGTACCCAGGTCAAGAGCTGCATATGGAAATATGCCAACGATACCCATCGGCAGACCACGATAGTACGCCACAACTCCACCACTTTGCCACATCTTCTTTGCTGTGGCCCAGATCAAGCGATTGCCACGTAGGCCGCCAGAAACTGTCTCGCATTGCATGCGGCTTGGAACTGTCAGTTCATGCTAGAAACCCGAGCCTCAAAATCACCTACAATTTTAGAGTATCGATGGGGTAGACGGCAAATTGAGACACCATGCCTAGGTCTCGTTAGTGCATTCATCAACGAAACAATCCCAAGCAACGTACCGGCCAGGCCTCCAGAGACAAACTTGGACCATGAATGTATGATTGCTGGGTCATTGTGACCTTCTATCTTAGCGAAGACACGTTTTGCAGCCTAGATGAGTTAGGGAATGTGTCGTCTCTATCTGAACATACTTGCCTCATAAGAGCCGAACTTGATGGCTGATTCTGGCATGACCTTGACGACGTTTAAGCCGTTGCCTATTACATCCGGTAAGTATCAGCCAGCAGAATTACGCATATCCATGCTTACCAGCATATAAACTACGCATACCGCCTGCCTGCCATAGCTCTTTGGTGGCTTTTGCAAGTGGCCTCCAAGCGTTCAGAGCAGCTTTGACGATTTGGCCGTGCTTGGCAGCAATAACAGCCTCTTCCGCCACGCTGGTTTGAGCTATGAGGTAGACTTTTAAACGATCGAGGGGTGCAGTAGAGGTGCGAGAAACAATGCCTGCAACGCCTCCCGCCACGAAGTAGCCTGGATTGGGAACACAAGCAATCAGCATGGTTCCTAAGCTCTCTATAAGTCCTGCCCGTATCTCTTGTAGAGGAGAGGTGGTCTCCTCATCCTCAGATCGTGGCGGGAGGGTAACTTGAGTGGCAAGCGTCGAAGTGGAAGGTGACGCCATTGCGAGCGGGACGGTATCTTGTGGGAGGGGATTGTAGGGCGGTGTATGCGCTACAAGAAAAAGGGAACCGAAGAAAAAACGAAGAAAACGCTGTGCAGTACCTAGGCCTTGGATTACATCGTCGCTTATGGCAACGTCTCCTTCCTGGTTCACTTTCATGGTGGCAGAGAAGTACGACATGACGGCGTGAAGAGAGGGCGCATTGGCCGGAATGAATAGAAGAAAGTCCCTTTGACCAGTCAGTATAGTCGCATACAGTGGTTCCCAGCACAGCTTCCATCCAGCTTCTATTAACAAGTCTGTGTACTGTCGTAGGCTGGATCGGATACGTACCGCCATTCTTCGAAGCTAATAACCCCATCGTTGTTGGTGTCGACTTCGGAGAAGAACTTGTCGAGATTGGTGTTGGGTACTGTGAGCCCAGCGGACCTCAAGGCGGAGCGCAGCTCGTCCCTGGAGATCTTTCCATCACAGTTGTAATCGATGGTGCGAAATAATTGGAGGAGCTCTTTTTCGGTCTCGTGCACAAAGGTACGGAATTCTGCAGAGCGCTGTGTTAGCACCACTAAAGACGCTGCGCCAGCGCGTGTGGGAGAGGAACCGACCATTATATGTGATTCTTCCATTTCCATCCATGTCCACAGCCTGCATCACCTCGTCCAGGAGCTGGTCGGCATTTTTCAAGGCTACAGTATGGTCTTAGCGACGTGACGTATGCGCGAACTGCCGGCTCTTACGATGATCCAGCTTGCGCAACCCCTTCTTGAGGCCTGCAAGGTCAAGGTGGCCTTGTTTGCGCGTGTCGAGAGTCGCCCATAATTCATCCACCCTGGCGTCAGCAACGCTTGGTCTTGGTGTGTCCATTGTCCTGCTATCTTCGGTCTATCATGGCTGGGGGTCGCGACACACGGGTCAAGGCGGCTGGGGGCACGGGCGAGGTGAGTTGCGGGTAGAATGGCTGGCGGTTTGGATGCTGGTTCGTAGGATTCCAACGTGGTACGTGGGGTATGAGGTCAGTCCCTCAAAGCTTGGTGAGGTCTTCTGTAAGGGGCTAGCTTGACGTGCCGCAACACCGAGGGTAACCACGACAAGTCGACAGGAGGGCTAGGTCAGCATTCGTCCGCACATGATTGGACACGACCTAGTCCATCTGCTGCCTCGTACGTTTGTTGTTAAAAGCATCTTACTCTGTGACGTGACATGACACACATTGAACATGTGTTGACTCTCTCGCGACGCACCTGGCCTCTTCTAAATCACCGTCTTTCTACGTGGTAGAAGCCAGCCACACTAGATTATTACACGAATACCAACCCATGGGAAGAGCAAGGAATATACGGTGAAGGCAGCAAAGTTACCGTCGCTTTGAAACACGTCCCGGGGCCACCGATCAACCATCCAACATGTCTTGCAGCTATTGGGAGTCGACGCAGCGCAAGTTCTGGACTTTTACAAAGCAAGAACTCGCGCTGGAGCGGAAAAGGATAGAAGACTCTGAACGAAACCTGGTCAATCTGTATCCCCTGCCGGACCGGAGACATCTCAGCATCTACTTTTCTCACCGTAAGTGACACGACGTAAAGTTTCAACTTCCGGCTGACGGACTGCAGAACTCTCTAAAATGGCAAGACCTCTGGGCATTCGTCAACAAGCTCTGGCGACCGCCCAGGTCTACGTGCGGCGCTTCTATGCAAAGGTTGAAATCCGACGAACGAACCCAGCACTTGTACTAGCTACAGCGCTGTATTTGGCCTGCAAGATGGAGGAATGCCCACAGCACATCAGAATGGTGCTGGCAGAGGCGCGTCACTGCTGGGGTAAGTTAGGAGCACATTGTTATAGTATTCAGCATGTCATGCTGCTGCTGCTGCTGCTACTGCTGCTACTGACACCACTCGTACATTTTTATACATATCTGACATGTCTGCTAGATACGTCTTTCAACGACATATCCAAGATTGGCGAGTGCGAGTTTACCCTCATCTCTGAGATGAACTCGCAATTGATACTTCACCATCCCTATCGTAGCCTTGCAGAGCTACAGACGCAGTTCCAACTGACACAGGAAGAAAATGCATTGGCGTGGTCCATCATCAACGACCACTATCTTACAGACCTCCCACTCCTGCATGCTCCACATGTGATCGCCATTACTGCCATGTTCCTGGCCGTTGTCTTGAAACCGATCGGCTCCCAGGTTAACGCAGCTGGGATGAACAGCGCACTCCAGACACTGGGTAATGCGCGTGGCGGACAAGGGATGCAGGCTAGGATACAGAAGCTGGTGGACTGGCTTGCTGAAAGCAATGTGGACATTGAAGCTGTTGTTGAATGCACGCAAGAACTCATATCCCTATACGAGGTTTGGGAGTCATACACAGATAAGACATGTAAAGACCAGATTGCCAAGTTTGTCAAAGCTAGAGGACTGGACAAATAACTATACATTGATTTGGGTCAGATGGTGGTCGATCATGGGAAAGCCTGGTACGATGTAGGGTAGCGAAACGTGGAGAGAGGTAGATGTTGACCAGACCTTTGACGGAACACCAAACGTTTATTTCCTGTTTCCAGTAGGGTTGTGTTCACGGTGTTCTGGCGAAACAGTGTCACTGGCTGAGACGCACACAGGCAAGCTGGGTGAAGACAGGAATGGTAGTAAGAGAGGGCTTGGCAGCAACGGGTGCGTTGGGCTGGCTGCCACCAAGATGCCTTTTGATGATTTGCATGGTAGTCAGCACTGGTGGCAGTAAGCAGCCCTACAGTATACGGTTTCGTCACGACGGCCGTCGTACCGCACTTGGCTTACTTTCGGTCATCATGGAGATTAAATTCGCGTCGACTTGCAAGCATTAGATGGATCCCACGCGGCAGACGGTCGATCAATTGAGCGTGTTTCGAGCTTGGATGTGGTTTTTCATGCGGTCAGCCTTGGCGCTGTCGCAGAGATGTTTTGTCAAACCTGTTCGCCACGGCAGTTTGGGGTGACGAAGATGCCGAAGAACAGTCGCAGTCGCGAGGGCGGTCCACGGTGTCGACCAGCAGGACGCGACGCTACATGATGCAAAGATGGGGTGAGGGGATGCGCGAACGCCAGTCTTTGCTGGCTTGTGGGTTGGACGGTGTCGATCGGTCGAGCGCGCGGGCCGGATAGATAGTCCGGAGCAGAAGCCCTGGAGCCCTGGAGCCCTGGAGCCCTGGAGCCCTGGAGCCCTGGAGGAGCTGGGCGCGCTATTTTGGTCAACTAGTTCGCCGACGGTGATTGGGTGTTGGTGTCCAATCCCCAGCAGTCGGGACGTCACACAGCACCACACAGGACGGGGGCGGGCTCTGTCGGAAACCTGGCGGGCTCAAGACATGTCTCGCATGGCATAGGGGGGCGGTCGCTGAGCGTCTAGAAGTCGGTAGCAAGACGGTCGTGTGTTGCTCACGAGGTGTCGCTCGTGTCTTGTTTGTTGTTGATGTCGTCGCAGCCAGGCCGTGTACCTAGCAGCACCCAACCGATTCCCGTGGGCAGCAGTCCGGACGGCGCGGGCATTCCAGAACATGTCTCGGCAGGGACTCGGTCGCCACGAGCAGATGGTGGGAGTGGTGAGAGTGGTGGGAGCCCCTCACGCACCATGTCAAGCTGCTGGCGGCGGGTTAGCGTTCCAGCCAGCAGCCCTCGGACTGCAGCAAGAGAGCGTCGGGACGTCTACTTGCGACGAAGCGGCCGCCCTTGCCGACACAGCATCGTCGGGGTCCCTAGGGCTGCTAGTTGCTAGCTGCTGGCTGCGCTGCGGCATGCACTTTGCATTCCCCTGGGCGACGGCAACGCTGCGAAAGAAGCGGTCAGGGCGCTGCGCTGCGGTGGCTGCCAGTGCATGGTCACTTGCCCGCCATGCCCGCCAGCTCACAGCCTCGCTGGGTTGGCAAAGAGTTAGCGTGGTGCGTCGCATAAGTCTTGTTTGATAATGCGCCGCCCTGGTTGCATCTGAGCAGTCCATGACCCGCCATTGCGCGCCTATCCCACCCGTCGAGCGCTGCCGGCGGCTCCTGAAGCTCCAGCTCCAGCGCCAGCTCCGGCTCCGGCTCTCGAGGGGGAGACTCGATGGGCGCTCGATGCTCAGCCCGATCCGCAACAACTCACACAGCGGCGCTTCACATTCGCAGCGCTGGCCATGGGTGCGTCGAGGGTGGCTAGCGCACGCTGCAGTGCCAGGCTAGAGCGCATCGAGGACAGGGGGCGCGTGGTGGCAATCCATGCAGCGAATCACACGTCTCTTCCCCACTTAATCAAGGTGCTCGGACCACCACCCATCTCGTCTGACCCAGCCTGTTCTTCTCCAGCCCTTTCGCTCTTCCTGCTCTTTGCACTCCTGCACCCGCGCTCTCCCACACACACTCTCTCTCACGCACACATCTTCTCAGCCTCACATCGCAACACCAATAGTTAATAACTCTTCTACGCGCACCTTTACCGACTCTGCCGACTACCTCTTCTACATCTCTCCCGCCTGCCGCTGCCTAATCCCGAGCTATCCCCCTTTCAATCGCCTTTGTTGTTGTGGTCGAGCTCCCTGGAACCCGCACACAACCCCTCACCCTCACCCAACCACTGTCTGAACCGCCATCTGCATACACGACTCCACCACCATGTCGCAGTTCTTCAACTACGCTGCCCAGCAGCACCACCCCCAGCACCTCAACGCCCACACGCACAACAACAACAACCATCACGGAGGCCGGTCGCGGAGAGCTCCCCGCATCTCGGCCCAGCAGAACCACAAGCAGTTCCGCCAAGTACGCACCCCCAAGGAGTTCAACGTCGAGCCCCCCACGCTCATCGCGTACAAGCGCGACTTTGAGGCTGCCCGGTCCTTTGACATCGAGGACGACGAAATGTTCTGCCCTTTCCACCTTCTCACCGAGGATGATGTAAGTTGCTTGTCGTCGACTCCCGCCTGAAACAGGCGCTGACACTCGATGCACAGTTGCAGTCAATCCACTCGTCTGGCTCGGACCGTTCGTCGCTTTCCAGCGGCTCGCCCGAACAGTCGCCGCTCCAGCACCAGCTGCAGCCAACTCCCTCCTTTGTGCTCTCCACAGCCCCGAACCCATACACACCCGTCAACTTCCAGCCAAACAACTCGCAGACTAAGCTGCACCAGCCACTAGCCCAGCGCACCCGCAACGCTATCCCGATTGTTGACCCGTCCACACGAGCTGTTGCCAGCCCACCGAGGTCCATCTCTCCCAACCGACAGATGCAGCAACAGTTCATGTCGCGACGCTGGTAGAGCCTTGCAGGTACGAGGCTATGTGTCCTGTTCGGTTAATATCGCGGCGCCCCCCCCCCCGCTTGCTAGGCTAGTGGCTACCTGGATCTGTTCTTCTTCTCGATATCCACCGGAGCATCATACCTTTATTCGACTCCCCTGTATAAATCTACGATATCTTCTTCGACATCTTGGGTATACCACTAAACTGGCTACGGCGTTGCTCTTGTAGCACAAAACATGTTTTCCGAATAGAGCGCATTAGTCTCTTGCTTTCAAGCGCTTACGCATTCACGGCGGGTTGCACATACAGGTGTTCTGGGTCGCATTTCTGGCTATTCTTATTCTTTTACAAGACAAGTAAAAATCTTGGTTACGGACAGTGTGTCCTGTAGCGTTGCTGTCATACATTACTTGTCGCCCGGCTGCCTGGTTCATGGCGCCATTACAAAGGGTAGATTTCCTATGTGCGGTTGGTCTCTGGGTTTCAAGCGGTCGGTATATACCATTGTTGGGCGCCATCTTGCGAAGCGGCGGTGTCAAGCGTGTTGTGGGTCTGATTCTTTGGAGCATTGCACGACGCTGGGATGATTCTACGCAGTCATTGGCGCAGGTTCGTTTTCGTTCGTCTTTTCTATTTTTCATTGTATGAGGATTTATTTGACGCCCGGGGAAGCGGGTGTCTGCCATTTCTTCTTGGATGTTACGGTGTTATCTCTCTCTTTTGGGGAGCTTTATTCTACTCACGCATTACACGCCTCTTAACGAGGGCAGTGAATCCTAGAAATGGACTCTTAACTTATTATCCAATCTCTTGTCGATGAATATTGTGAGCCAATGGCGCTTCTTGGAAATTTGAAAAGATTAATGACATTGTACCTAATAAGTACATCAAGTATCGTTAGGTCGCATACGATGATCCGAAACGATCATGGTGTGTCAATGGAATGTTGCACAACAGGCTGCATTCCAAGGTTGCAGACCCCGCTCGCTTTCAGACGCCTACTCCGCCCACCCTCCTCCCCGTGGAGTTTAATGCAGGAACACACAGAGGCAAACGCACTCAGGTACCAGGCGGTAGTGTTGACCATGGTTCACTCGCATTTTGCGAGCGGGCGAGAGAAGCAATGCCATGCGCGAGCCTGCGTCTGCACCCTTCACTCAGAGACGTAAAAGACGCACCGCCGATCTAGACCTCATGGTGCTGTCACGACATGCAGAAGCAAGTATATGACTAACTAATTTACTCCCCACCAGTGGCTGCGGACATCGGCCCTATTGCACTTGTCGTAATAGTGAGCTGTCGGCCTATGACGTCTGATCGGAAGCTAGTCGACATGACCCTAACCGAGGAACGTGTGTTTTCCTCCAGGAGCAAACCAATCCCTTCTTCTGAATTACCATTTCAAATCTGCATCCACACTCTTCTTACCTACTCTATCAAACCAATTGCTCTTGAGCTCCATCCCACGTAAAGAATTGCAAGTTTGCTGCTCCATCAGATCCACCGACGAACCCCCGCAGAACAACCACCACCAAGCGCAGCTCCACATAACCCTCTCCAACTTCCACCATCATGTCCGCCATCCGTGCCTTCGCAACCCGTCGCGCTCCCTTTGTCTTTGCTCAGCGTGCAGCTTTCTCCCAGTCAATAGCTCGTCCGGTTGGCAAGGAATCTGCTCTCCGTACGTTTCTCCTCGACACCCCCATGACACAAGCCTCACCAAGCTAGCTCGCTAGTCACACTTACAATGCCTTTGTTGAGTAAAGAAACACACGCTAACAGGTCGTTGATAGACAATGAGGGCCGCGCTGAGGAGGTCGAGAAGAAGAAGCAGGAGCATCTGAGTAAGCAGAAGGAGGGAAAGGGACAATGGGAGGAGCAGCTCGCCAGTGATAGTGAGAGCGCTGTACGTTTACCTGCACACATTCGCTTGCCCCATCGGGGCATGACATGATACGATACACGCGAGAGAGGGACAGTTGGCTAACGAGCAATGCTACAGGTCAAGGCGGATCGATCCGAGACGGGACAGGACACCAAGGAGCAAATCAAGAAGCTACAGGAGGAGGCAAAGAAGGTTTAAGCCGGTGCCCATCAAGTCTCACAATGGACTAGGGGGAACTACGGGAGTTCCTGGCGAACTTGAGCCGCCACAACAATGTTTGCTAAGCTTCGTTTCAAAACCATAAAAAACAAAAGCAGACATGAGAATTCGTGATCTGCGATGGAGAATGGGGTGGAGGAACTATGGCATTATATTATGTGGAAAGTTTAATGTATTGATGGTAGATGTGTAAGCTTACATATACTTTTGAATGGTGTGGTGAATAGTCATGGGTCTTGTCTGTCGGTATATGGTTCGCTATTTGCCTACTGACTACGCACGCGCTCCATACCTCTTCTCCTTTCCACACTTCTCCCCTCATCTATCTATTTTCATCCCGGTTCCAACAGTGCTTTTTTTTTCTCTTTTCCCTCCGTCGCTCACTCGCTCGCTCTCGGTCTGGCCGGGAAAATAAGGGTCCCAGCAATATTCTTGTCGCCCAAGCTATAGAAGAAAAAAACAAAGGAAATACAAGCCTCGGTTCTACCGTGCGGGTGATTTGAGAGGAACGCCATCACCCGCGTACCATGAAATACTTGACAGCGACAGTGTAGGTACATCCCGCTATTCTATCACCAATAAGCGTGTTTGGCGCCTAAATTAGAGTTTTCCCGTAGACTAGGGGTGTTGATATTTTATGCAACCCACGTGCTATGAATTTGGGTATTTGACAATTTGGGAGTATGAGTGGAGGTGGGGTTAGAGTTTGTCGCTCGTGTATTACGGGTGCATGTAGTCTGCTACGTCTGAGGTGCCGAGTGGTTTGTCATGTTCTATGCATATGTCGTGTTTTCTTGGGTAATAATGGATATGAGAAATGGGTAGTATGGTAAGAAATGAGAGTATTTGAGGGGTTTCAAGAGAGAGCTTACATCCCCTTGGTTGGATGTGTTTGGTATATGGATTTTGTTTCCTCTTGTCGAGATGTGGGAGAGTCTTGGGAAGCCTGAGTCCACACTACGAATACACCTGGGAGGGTTTTTTTTTTCATGTCCAAACTCTGACACTACGAACACATCTGAGAGAGTTCTTTCAAGCCCAGAGTCTGACATTACGAATACATGTGAGTATGTTTTGTGGAAGTCGTGCATATCTGATGCTGCTGATCTTACCCTCTGTACTTGGTATCGCAATCTAGAATCGCATACTCACGATATGCCCATCATAAGACTACGCTTATCTTAATCTGTAGGATGAGTCCATGTATGTGGGTATATCAAGGAAGGTATTGCGACAAACAAAGTCTTGTTGTTTCCGTTTGTGTGCAAGGCCCTCCATGCACATATCCCGATATATCCGATATCGCACCCAAGTGACATGAGATGCTCAACAACGATAGTATCGGTAAACCCCGTCATTCCATTCCCAATAGACATACCTGGCGCTTGCAGCAGCAGCTTTTGTATACTAAGATGTCAAGTATTTCATGTCACCCATGTGAGACTCAGCTCAGCTGGTCGCCCAAGGCCTGCGCAATCCTTCCATTCACATGGGCACAAGGTGGGGCAAGTGTGGCGCAATTAACCGCACGTCGTGCGTTGCACAAGGCAAAGCCTCGCAAAAAGTGGGCATCGGAACCCGAAGACAAGGAATCTCATGCGTAGTCCTCGTTGGTCCTCTGCCAGCTAAGATGTTGAGCCGCAGTTTGGGTGTTCTTTGGGCGTTGGTGGGGGTCCTTTCCCTATGGTGACGTGTGGCGTCATTTCTGCACCGCCTTATCCGTGATGCACAACAGCTGACTCTCCCTTGCACAGAAACAGTTCTATTCTGTCTTCCACCTCATATCTTCTCCCTTCTCCCCCGTATTGTCTGCTCACCATCGCAGTCATGGCTGTCTCAGCGAACTATATGCTGCTCGTCGCTATTGCGATACTGGTGTTACTGCCCGCAGGAGCCGACGCTTTTGGCGCGGGTAACATTGCGTCTATCTCAAAAATTGAAGGCCAAAACTGGCGCCATGGCGATATCGAAGATATGCTTGCGACGGTCGCTTGCTTGAAGGGACATAAGTGGAAGAGTAGTATGATCAAGGTTTGAGCTGGAAATTCCTACAACTGTCGCATCGACTAATTTCCTGGCAGCGCGTATACTTTGGCAACTGGCTGCGCGATTACTCACAAGTAAGTTGGTTGGGCGGGCAGAAGTTGTGACTTGTGCTGACTGATCAGGCTGTCGATGTCGGTACATTAGCCAAAGTCCAGGTATGCTTATGAGGTTCTTATTTGTTTTACAACATTTTATTGATAATGCATAGGGTGAGACTATTCGCGTTCTGGTCTGGGTCCTGTCTTTCATGTCATTCGGCTACGCGACTGGAGAATTCGAAGTCACCGCCGAGCGGTTGGGCTGCTATAGGCCCGAGGAACATATTGGTAAGCGAAGTCGCTTTCAGTATCATGAATTGTCACTAACAAGATCTCAGACAACCCTGTAAGCGGTCTGGACATATAAAGCGATCTTGGTTCTAACATCTACACAGAAAGACTACGCAGACAATGAAGATGCGCGCAAGTATGATCCTCGACTTCGTGGCCCAGTGTCAGAAGATGAGCTCGCCGTCGATCCTGAAACTGGCATGAAGAACTACATTGCCAACGAGCGTGGTGGCTGGGCTACTTCGACAGGATATGTCAAGTACTCGTTTGCACGAGCCATCCACTTTGGCCGACTGTACACACATGGTCCATCAGGCCAACGCGGACGAGACGAGGATCTTTCAGAAGCACTGCGCTGCCTTGGTCAAGGATTACATTGTCTTGAAGACTTTGGCGCTCACACCAACTACACCGAACTTGTACTCCGCGAACTCGGATACACCAACGTATTCCCTCACACAGGTATAAATACTGGCATCAATCTCCATGGAAAGCACACCTACCCGCTTGTGACTGGCACCTTCGGAGGTGTTGACTTCTTCCACTCCGTTCTGGGAGAGGCCAATGACCATATTACCCAAACTGAGATTGACGAGGTCAACACTGCCCTTGTCGATGCGGTGTCTGGCAGTAACAAGCGAAGTGGCCCAGACGGTCAATCAGATGCCTGCAGTGGCCTCATAGATGCTTTGAGCAAGGTTCCAGGAACTGGCGATTTGATTAGACAAGCCCAGAGTCTGCAGGCCTCTTCTGATGCACAAGCTGCAGAGAATGCTCGCTCAGGTTACGGTGACTACAGTTCTTCCAGAGCTGGTCCCGAGAGTTTTGACGCACCACCCGGATCTGTTGGCGGACCACCCGGACCCGACATACCCGGCACAAACACTGATCCCGCGACAATTATCCCCAAGATATATCCCATTCTCGTCTTCAGGGACAACGTCGTGCGCAGCATCTCAGCCATCATATCCAAGATTCCTGGTCTCGAGAAACTAATTGAGACCATCACGGAGAAGGTCACTCTATTTGTGCTATCCCTGCTCGCACCATTCATCCTGCCAATCATCAAGACTGCCTCAGCCCAGCTCAAGAGTGGCTCATCAGCCGTCATCGACTCAGCCGCTAAGCACCAGTATGAAGTCTGGACCGACCCCAACTCCACTAACCCAACGCACAGCATGTTGTCCAAGGACCATTTTGCAAACATCTTGAACCAACCTGCAGGTCAAGTCGCTGTAGCCATCCTACAGTACGTTGCGCCCCGCGTAATCTATGCTTGGGACCACCCAGACGTTGCAGTTGACCAAGTCCTGGATGACTGTATGCGCGTCTTCCATCATCCTGCTATCCGAGACCCGAACTGCGAGGTGCACAACAACATGTTCGAGGTTGTGAAGCGGTGGGCAGACAACTACCATGGCAAAGACCTCAACGACCTCCTCTCTTCCGAGTCCGTCAGATCAGGCCGCAACCAGAGTGGTGCTCACGATCATTCAACGGGGCACGGTCACGGAGCCGCTGGTGTATCCGCTTTTGGCGGTCACAGTCATGGTGGCAGCAGTGGACATGCACATTCCAACAGTGCCAGTGGAGGTGGATCAAACGACTTTCTGGGTTCCCTGGCTAGCAAAATTCCCGGTCCCTTTGGTAGCGCCTTTAGCAGCTTTACCGGTGGAGGCAGAACTCGTGAAATGGACGAGGGCCAGCATGCTTCTTCGTCAACTACACCATATCAGTCGCCTGGTCACCAGCCCTCGCAATGGGGTAGCTTCCAACCTTATCAGTCTTCTCACCAAGGTGAAGCGTACCAGCCACCTGCAGAGTACAGTTCTGCTGTACCGTCTGGTGGTTATGGATGGGGCCATGGCCAGTACTCGGGTGGTCAGGGAGCGGAGCCCAGTTATACGATACCTACGAATTATCAGCAAGGTTATGAAAACTATCCTGCCCCAGGTGGTTATCAGCAACAACCAGCTTACCAACATCCGTACCAGCAGCCTCCGCCGGGAAGCTATGGCGCGTATGATCAGGGCCAGGGCGGTGCGTATAATACATACGATCAGGGCTCGTCGCATCAACCAGGTGGCGGAAGACAGTGGGGCGGAGGTCCCAACTCAGCGTGGTAGGTATGTGTTGGCTATCCAGTTTAGATAGTGAGCATTGAGGTATCCTACATGTGGGGTTATCTATCCGTGGTGCCTTGTCACAAAGCCATCTTCCAAGTAACACGAATAATGTAAGAAAGAACTTTTCCCTCCATCTTCCATCCCTCGAGTGATACTTGGCACATGCATAGACACAGATCCAACAACAAGTTTAGAGCAGAGATTTGTTCATTCCATTTCATCATATCTTTCCACCATTTCGTCCCGCCTCTAGCCATGATTTACTCCACCGCAAGCCACCACCCTTTTCAAATACATATTCATGAAAGTACGTTTTCGCTTTCCATAATACAAAACATGCCAAGCCAGGGAGTATATATATGCAAATATGAGCGCCTGCTATTATGCTAGCGTATCGCGTGAGATTTTTTTGGTGTGATGTTGTACGTGTTGTAGGAGGTTAGGTATTTGGTGTAAGCAGGTCGTTAAATGTAACCGCTCGCTCTTCCACCAATTTACTCGTTAATCTTCGCCAGCAACCTATTCCCCACATGTCAGCTTCCTATCCAAAACCCGTCCATGACTGCTCAAACTTACTCATGGTCCCTGAATAGACTCAACTCCTCTTCTCCAACCTTGATGGGCGATCCGCCATATTGGGGAATCAGCACCTTATCGCCGGGCTGCACGCTGGGCGCAACGCGCTTTCCATCCTTGTCAATGGCGCCGGGGCCGACGGCTAGCACTTTTGCTTCGTTGAGCTCTTTGACGGCTGTCTCGGGGAGGAAGATGCCGGTTGCGGTTTTGGCTTCGGGCTTGATGCGCTGCACGAGGATGCGGTCGAGGAGGGGAGCAATGCTGCGGATGGATTTGATTGCGGACTTGGCCGAGTGTTAGCTGCTGTGTTTGGCGGGTGTGGGGGTGAGTTGATGGTGGTGGTCATGATGTGCTAACTTACCATGGCTGCGATTTGAATTGAGATTACGAGACCGAGGTAAAGAAGAAACGGGGTATCACAGGAATAAAGCGCTGGCTTGTAGGGGTTGAGAAAACACAATTGTCGAGTTCGAGAGGATTTGGGGAAAGATGAATCGATGGTTGTTCTCTGCTTCGAGAAAATTCCGTGATCCGTGCACACTTGGGGGGGACCTACCTCGGAACATGCCCGCTGCCTCGCTCGGAACTAGCAGCAAAAAGAGCTACTTTTCGTCTTTTGCGTCTCGCGCATTACCGAACTAAGTAACTTGTTTTTCTCTTTCCTTTCTCTTCGATCGGTTTGTGTCTTTTCGAGGCTTTGGGTCTACAGGTGCATGGGCGGTTTTCGTTCAATGCCTACATGTTGAGAAGCAATGTCCTCCGAGTGGGGAAATGTTCTCCCACTGCGGTAGCAAGATATGGAGTGAGACGGTATGGCGCTGTAGCGAGCCTGCCAATTACTAGCGAGGAGTTTAAAAATGCATTAAGCAAGATGCCAGGGCTGGGGGGCAATAGGAAGACGTTGGGTATGCGCCATTGGAAAACAGCAAGAGAACAGAGGTTGACCGCATGTAGGCTTTGCGATTAGCGGCGGCGTAGATTCAATGGCACTTGCTGCTCTATACAAAGAGGCGCAGTCGCTGGATGACTGTCTATCCAAGCCTCATGCCTTCATCGTGGATCACAAAGTGCGACCCGAGAGCACAGAAGAGGCGGAGTGGGTTGCGCAGGAATTGCGCTCAAAGCGTGAGACACGTGCGATAGTCATCTGTGACAACAGACGCTGACGCACGCAGTTGGTATGGAATCTACCATACTCCCTCTTACATGGCGCGACGAATTTGACTCGAAGCGATTCGAAACGGAGGCGCGTACACTGCGGTACCAGGCGCTAGGTCGAGCATGCAGAGATATGAAGATTACATCGCTGATGGTGGGACATCATGCAGATGACCAAGCAGAGACGGTTATGATGAGGCTTTCAAATCATAGGCTGCGGTCTGGACTACAAGCAATGCAGCGTGTGGAATGGATACCAGAGTGCGAGGGCATCTACGGCGTATACCACAGCGGGCGCGTTCAGAAGCCGAACCCCGACCTGGATATGCCGTTTCCCGTCGAGCAGGGCGGTATACAGGTTCTCCGACCCCTACTGGGGTTTGAAAAGGCACGACTGATTGCGACATGCGAAGAGAAGAAGGTAGGCTGGGCAGAGGACCAGACAAATCAGATACAAAGTCTCACATCTCGCAACGCGATACGGCACCTCTACAAGAACTACAAACTACCAGAGGCGCTGAGCGTACCATCACTCGTAGAACTGTCGGTCCGTATGCAAGAGCGCATCAAATGGCACAAGGATATTGCGCACGAACTCCTCGATCAGTGCCTGTTCAAGCTCGACATCCGAACTGGTCGCCTTGTTGTCCGCTTCCCACCCTTTTCCGCCCTCTTGCCCCGTCCCATTGAGACAAAAGCCGACATGATTGCAGCGAGGAACACGGGATATTGGATGATTGAGCGCGTAGCGGAACTTGTCACACCGAAATTTAAAGCTCCCCTTGCCCAACTCTCGGCAACTATACAGCACATTTACCCCGAGCTGGAAGAGCTAGAGGACATTGAAGCAAGTGGGCATTGGAACACTATCCGAAAGAAGAACTACAACGTCTACAGCATATGGTGGCGCTTCTGGGACCAGCCCACGCCATTTCCGGAACACATGGAAGACGGCATCGATCTGTCGCTGCCGCATCCGCGAGAGTGGCTGCTCACGCGTCAGCCACTTGATGTCTCAGAAAAGACACGTCCATCAAGGTACTTTGAATACCCTCCTCGCGGCACATCGTCAGCAGACCATGTGCCATCGCGTGAAGAGAGCTACTGCCTCTTCGATGGTCGGTGGTGGATCCGCATACGCAACCTCCTCCCCAACGACACGCTCATCCTACGCATGTTCCACAGAAGTGACCTTGAGCGTTTTCCCATCTTGGAACGTATCAGAAAACCAATTCATGATGCAGACACCAGACATCCGTATCGCTACATCGCCGCGGCATTCCATTCGCTCGACCCGCCGGACCTGCGGTTTACAATCCCCGCCGTTTTCCGTAAACATGCTAAAACGGGCGTGGAGACAATAGTCGGTTTCCCCACACTGGACGTGCGCGTTGACGGATTCGGCCAGCCCGACGACGTATGCGAGTGGAATGTGCGGTACAAGAAGATCAATCTGGGACCTACGCAGTCCATGGGCGATGTCATTGTGCCCGGGACATCACGCAAAGACATTGTGATGGAGGAAAAGAGACAGCACTTGGTGCATCAAAGAGCTGACATGAAGCGCGCACAGAGCGCCAATCATGCCAAAAACATGGACATGAAAGAGAAGAAAGACGAGCGTAACAGATTGGTAGGGTTCAGGCACGTGCTACATGTTGACGTGAGGGATATGAAGAAGAGAGATAGACGGCTGGATAAGCTGCAGGCTTTGGGCAAAGCCAAAGAAGGTGGAGGGGAGATGTAGTTGATACCCTGGTTTTGCGAGTTTTTGTACATGTATCACTAGTGTATGCCGTGCTCGATGTACTGTGTCGACAGGATGAGAAGGATGTGTATTTTGGATATACCTTGATCATCACAATTGTCTTCCTTGATCAAAACCAAAAGGAGACAAAGTCATTCCACACCGCCTCTCCCAAAAGATCCCGGTGTATTCCTTGACAATTGTCAAAAACACGCCATGTACTCCAAGCCAAACCCACAAGGACAAACCCTCACCCTTCCCAGTCTTGTACATGCTAATATCTGACAAGTCAAAGCAAGACACATGACGACATAGCTGACTGTATACTCAAAAAGAAACGAAAAACGGCCCGGTAACAATACGCCAAACTATCGACCATGTCATGCCTACCAAGAAGACTTCCACACCCACATGCACATGCACATGCACATGCGTGCGTGCATGACGTCTATTACCCCCAACCCACACACCTACCATCCTACACCCTGCAGCGGGCGCACCACTGGCCACCATGCAAAAAACCAAACTCGGTGGCGGTGTGTGAAGCTTAATCCAACTTCCCCTTCCTACCTACCGTGTGCACTTGGCACAACATAGCCCTAGCCACAGCACACAGCCACTTTAAACACTTTATCTACATACGGTAGTCTCGGCCATGGCCGTCATCACTCGTGTTACGCGTTTCAGGTTAGATTGTGTCGACTAGGTTGTCTGAGATAGAAGACATGCAATGCCCACGCCAGCGAACCGTGTGTTCATGGGTGACAGCGGGATGTAGGGTAGTAAGTTTGGTTGTATGGTCATCATGTCGTGACAGTTAATTGCGGAGAACAGTCTGGGCTGGGTAGTAGCGACCCCATCATTGTCATGACATGACTGTAGGATGGTGAGACGTGCGTTGGATTGGTGTGTGCGCGCTAACGCTGGTGGGAGAGCAATGCGAACATGGGAAAGGAAGACGTGGGCATGGGAATTTGTCAATTTTTTTTGTTTCACAGTAGGGGGGGCATGGTGTGCCGGGAGTTGTCGTGGTGGGGTTTGAGAGGGCGTTTGGTTGTTGTGCTGAAAGTAACTACCTGACTTGTAGGAATTTTGTATGGCGTTGTTGTGGCTGGTTGGTGTGGTAGGCTTGGTTTGACTCGCGTAGCTCATTCATGCCATTGAATCGAGGCTCTTCTCCTCCGCGGGCGGCAGCGCTAGAAAGAGACGGCGTGCATGCGTAGTTCAGGGACCTGACATGAAGGGAGCCTACTATGAACTAGCCATGGCGATGTGGGTAACATGTATTGGTGAGAAGGGTGGCGTTGCCGGGCATTGATTAAAAAAACACGGTATGGGTATCGTAGCCCGTAGCCGCGACTTCTTGTGGCCATGCCAGAGTCCATGTGTTTCAGCGTGGGTTGAAACGAACCGCGGCACACACCAAAAGGCTTGAATTGATGCACAAGCATTTGGATCGCATCCGCTGGGCAGCAGCGAGCAGCGGCGCGCAGGGTACAGAGACACAGAAAGAAAGAGAAGACGGGGTCAGCCTCCTTGTTTTTGGTCGGTTGCTGCTCGAGCCATATTTGCAGCCCAACTTGTGCTGTGGCGGTGAGCGGCAAGGGGATTGGTACGGGCAGATAAATTATTGGCCCTGGGAGATCGTCTGCCGGAGTTTATCGCAGGTGCATACAAGGTGCTCTGTGCGTGCCGCGATCAATTTTTTTCGAGCACAAGATGAAAGGAGGACATGTGCAGATGCAAGCAGAGAACAGGTATCATTTGTTCATTTCTTTTTGCACGTCTCAGGATTGACAGATGGGGATTCTGTCGTTTGCTGGGTTGCGGTAATCAGGACAGGCGTAAATGGGCGACTGTATCTTGACACGTAATAGCGGGTTTCTTCCTGACCTGGGTGTGGCAGGCTAGGCCATGGTTATGGTTTGTTGGTAGTGCTGGGTGTGCCCCTTTCACGTGAGCAAAAGGCAATAAATAAGCCGGCATGGCCCTAGTCAGTTACACTGGCCAGGTGTTTTCGGCTGATCTGATGGTGGTCGAGGGGAACAATTTTAAAAGAGTCAGTCCGAGTGTTGCAATTTTCACAGCACCTGCCAAGCTGGCGGGACCGAATCAGGTCACAGCAATACGATCGTGGCATGCTCGGACGGCAGTTTGCTGCAGGGGGTGTGTGGTGTGGTGTGGTGCGGTGTGGTGCAGTTTCTGCAAGCACTGAAGCGTTGACGGATGGCGGGGTAAGGGGGACAAGACCCGAAGCGGAAGCCGAAGAGGAAAAGAAAAAGCATGTCAGGCTCTGCTTCAGAGTTGGATCCAGGCGGCAGGTAGAGTACCAATACCAATACCAGCGCGGGTGGGAACTTGGAAGCAATTTGGGGGCAAGGGTTCGCTGACGCCTTTTTGTGGTAAACGGGCATCAGCGCTTGGGCGGTCGCGGCGTGCGGCGATTCGTTGGCTGCATGCCGCTAGAACCGTCTGGGCTGAGCTGCAGACAGGCCTTGGCACTCGGTGAGGGTCGAGTTGTGCAGAGTAGGAGAGAGAGTAAGAGTACTAAGGTAGCCGTGTAGCCATGGTGTTGTGTAATGTAATGACTGCGGTTGCACATGCTGATGAGGATGACGATAGGCCGGCCCATGGCCTTGTAGCCGTTGAGCCGCCCCAGGTGTTGGTTTGAGGCGCAGAAGGGGGCTGGATAGGGCTCACGGAGAGACGTGTGTCGATCACGGATATAATGTGTGATGGTTCCAAGTACATACGTATTGTACATAGCGGTACTGTACCGTACTGTACATACAGTCCACTGTACATACAGTACATGGCTGCCAGTTGTACAGTGCCGTCAGAGAGGGCTGCCGTGTGGTAGTCACGTCGGCAGCCCAGGGCCACTGGCAGTCCTAACATGTCTCGTGGTCCCTCTGATGGACTGAGGTTGGTCGATCGCTCTGGCAGATAGGGAAGAGGGGCAGCGCGATCATGCGACCATATCCCAAGCATTGTGGCCCCCCCCCCCCCTAGGCTTATCAGACGCGTGGGCAGCCAGCAGCCAGCAGCAGCAAAGCCGCCAGATGCCGGGCTAGAGGCCGTCTCCTCTGCTGGCTATCCTCGACGCCCGCTGCTCGACAAGTCCAGCGGCCGTCGACGAAGCATGGTGGGCGTGCACAGCTGTCGTTTCAGGACGTGAGCATTGCATAACGTTGGTGAATGGTGCTATTCGTACAGGCTAGTTGCAGGCGGGTCCGCTTAGTGGACGTGCTGCCGCGCGACCAATTTCGCTGCTGCCATCCCTGCTCCCGGACCCCTACCTAGCAACACGCTCGCAAGCTTAAAGTTCTCCCAGCCCAGGACTGTCCGACATTTTCCTATCCTTCTTCCCCTCGACACCGCCCTTCGCATCCTTAACTCAAGGTCGAGCCTGCTTGTCTGCGTCTGCATCTTGCACGCTTCAGACTTTCCCTTTTTGTACTCTTTTGTAATAAACAACACGACGAGCTTGCCTCCCAGCGCCATTATCTTTCACCGCAGACTCACAAAACCCTAAAGTCCACTTCTAGACACAAACTTCCCAATCATGTCTGCCCCCGTTGACGCCCCCAAGCCCGTCGAGGTTCCCGACGTCGGCACTGCCGGCACTGTTGAGCCTGCGCCCGCGCCTGTTGTTGCTAGCGACAACACCGCTGCCCCCGTCGAGGCACCCGCGACCGAGGAGGCTCCCAAGGTGGTCGAGGGAGAGGCTGCTGCGCCCGCAGAGGAGGTTGCCGAGACCAAGGAGGAGGACAAGGTGGTTACACCCATCGAGAGCGGTGCTCTAGGCTACAAGGCGCCTGGTCTCAAGAAGTGAGTCACATGTAGCAAACAGACGTCTTTATAAAAAACATGCTAATCGCCATCTTAGCGCCTTCCGCTTCTCCAAGAAGTACTTCTGGCTCGGCGACGAGCCTGTTGCAGCTGAGAACCTGCGTGAGTACCTTCGTGGCGAGAAGCCCGAGGTTGCCCACTCGGTTGCTGCCTGGTCCAGCCAGACCGGAAAGGGTCTTCTTTTCTTTGTCAAGCACGCAGACCAGAAGGAGCACCCCGCAGGTGTGCTGAACTTGGTAGGCACAAACGTATGACTTTTGACAAGCAACACCCCCCTGACATGTGACAGGCCTACGCAACCGACCTCGCCAAGGACGGCGCTGTTGCCTTTGCTTTCAAGATCTCAGGCCACAAGCACACGTTCGAGGCCCAGACTGCCGCCGAGCGCGACGGATGGTTCGCCGCCGTCGAGAGGGCCATCACCGAGGCCAAGGCGTCCAAGGACGGCATTGAGACCAGCGACTCCTACAAGGAGGCCAAGGAGAAGATCAGTAAGTACCCACTGTGTTCCCAAAGCGCGTTGCGACGCGATTGCGCTAGTCGAAGATCTGGCGTTCCTCCTGCAGTAAGCTAACATCCTGCAGGCAAGCCCGCCGCACTAGCGGGCGCTACTTCATCCGCCCCCAAGAAGAGCATGGACGCCGCGCCAAAGCTCGCAGAGGCCGAATCTCCTGCCGCAGGTGAGGCCTCGGCCGCTCCTATCCGCACTGGATCATCCTCCAGCTCTTCTTCCGACGAGGCCAAGGCCAAGAAGGCGAAGAACAAGTCCCGCTCCGTCTCGCGCGGAAAGCGTGCCAGCCTCTTCGGTGGACTCCTCGGCAAGAAGGACAAGGAGCACAAGGAAGAGAGCGAGGCCGTCAAGGAGGACGCCGAGGCCAAGAAGGAAGATGGCACCACCGCTCCTCAACTCGACGAGGGTATGTGTAAATCTTCAAGTGTTATGCAGCATCTTCGCTAACAATTTCCAGTTCCCACCAGCGCTCCCGTCAACGCCAACGACGTTGTAAAGCCCGCTGATGAGACCACCGAGCCCACTGCCGCGGTCGCTGTCCCCGAGGACGCCACCAAGGTTGACGAGACTCCCGCTCCCGTCGTCGCTCAGGAGAAGCCCAAGCCCGCTAAGCGTGCTTCCATCTTCGGCAACTTCGTCGAGAAGCTCAAGTCGCCCACCACGGAGAAGAAGGAGAGCGAGGCTGCTCTTGCGCCCGCCACCGTCAAGGAGACTGAGACCGCTGAGGCGTCAAAGCCGCTTGAGGAGGCCGAGGTCGCTGCCCCAGTTTCCGCAGAGGGCGCTGCCACTGAGACGACCGAGGCTAAGCCTGTTGCTGCTGTCAGCACTCCTGGAAAGGAGAAGGAGCACTTCAGCTTCGGCAAGCTTTTCGGATCCAAGGACCGCGCCAAGTCGCCCGCTCCCGAGTCCAAGGTGGATGCTGCTGCCCCCAAGATCGAGGATGCTTCAGCAACCCCTGTTGTAGCTGAGCCAACAGCCGTCGAAGCTGCGCCCGTCGCTGCCGAGACCAAGCCCGAGGAGACTACTCCTGCCACCGAGGCCCCCAAGGCTGACAAGCGCAAGTCCTTCTTTGGCAACCTTTCCCGCAGCCTTTCCAAGGCTACTGGCGGAAAGACGCAGCCCAAGGACAAGAAGGATGCTACCAGCCCCGCCCCCGTCGTCGAGGAGGAGACCACCGCCACTGCTCCTGTTGAGGAGAAGAAGGAAGAGACCGCTGTCCCCGCTGAGAACATCAGTGTGGGCGATGCTTCGAAAAGCGTCAACCCGACTGTCGCTACAACTGCGTAAGGTCTGGTGGGAAGACGTCAGCCTCAACGACAGCCACGACGGAATGACGGAAAAGCAAAGATACCGTAACTCCCTTGTTTGACCGCACGACCAACCGATACCCCCAGAAAGTGCTTTGGATCTTCGATATGATTCAGGCGCCAGATTTGGATCAAACTTCTCCACATATCCCATTACATTTAGCTTCTCCTTGCATCTGAACCAACCCTCGTCACTCTTTTGGCGTGGATCACTGTCTGTGGCATTGACGTGTTGGCTCATCGCTGTTCGTTGCCCACGTTTGTTTAGACTGATACCACTGCACCTGTTTCTCTCGTTTTGATACCACTGTCGGATCTTGGACGCATTTGTTTTTATCGCGAAATACCCCGGATACCCTGCGTACAGCCTTAGTAGAAGGTGTACACAAGCGGCCACTAGGGCACATGGACGTAATAATCTAATAAACTGTCTTTTGTTCTCAATCTGCCGTCCCCCAGGATGCCATGTTTGTCTTCTAATTCTCAGTGACGTGTGCTCCACGTAGCTTGTTTGTCAGATTCGTGTATTTTGATTTCGATGATACAGAGTAAAATTAGCTGTACGATGGCGTTCGGAAGTGGTTCGTAAGGCCGTATGCAGAGTTGAGATGCGGGATGCCTTATGTGGATGGTACCGATTGCAATGACGCTCACTCGACCGCAAACTGCAGCTAGGCGATTGCGACGGTCGGACTTCAAGGCCGGCCCAGCCCGTCTTGTGCGCATGATGTATTGCGCATGAGATCATGTGGCCAGCTTTTGGAGTGATACGTACGCATCGTAACGAGCGGAGGACGGCAAGACTCCCGCAGCAGCCCAACACAGCACAGCGCAAGCTCTACTCCGCCTTTTCAGCCTTTCTTGGGACTTTTATCGATTTGGAATGGATCATGGTTCACAGCGGCCCTTTGCCACACACACACACACACACACAACCCTTGGGCAAATCCTACTTTTTCTTCCTCTCTCAACTCTAGAGGTGATGACGCACTTTGAATTGTTCACCCACTTATTACCTTGATTCACCCACCGTGTCTGCGTTGTTATTGTTACTACAGCTTTACTCTCGCTCTGCGCATTACATAGATGTTTTGCTCCGCCCGAGGTTGAGGGGTAGCAAAGTATAATCCACCATGGTACGTCAACTCATTCCCCCCACGAGCGCGTGCGCACGTGTAGGCTCCAGCACATATTCGCAGCCTAACATGATATAATCCAGGGCTGTTGTTTCTCAACCCCAAGCAGCGACGATGACACTGCGCCTGTCATCCGCACGCAACATTCCTCGTCTCGCAACATCACCGCGCCGTCGACGCGCCGAAACTCCATCCCTTCACCCCGCGCATCGCATGCCTCTCAAGCCGCCGCAGCAACAGCAGGAGGAGGAGGAGGTGGTGGTGGTATCCTAGATAACCGCCCCAATACACCCCTCAAACCCATCCCCGTATCCCAACGCTCCCGTCTCCCCAACACGCTCGCCCCAACTGCTACTACTACCAAGCGCGTGAAACCCCTCACGCAGCCCAAGACGCCCGTATGGACGCGATCGCGCCTCGACAAGGAACGCGGCGATTGGTGGGACACGCAAGTCACGGGCTCGCAGGAGATATGGGGTGCGATACGTCTAGCGGCACAGTATCTGCAAAAGGGGGAATTGCAAGAGGCGCAGACGCTGATGGATGTTACGGGGTGTACGTGTCCAACGGGCGTGCTTTGGAGGGGCGTGTATGATGTTACGGGTGTGCAGTACAAGGTTCCCGAGTGGGTTGTTGTGGAGCCGGAGGGGGTGAATGAGGATGCGGGTGGAGATGGAGATGGAGATGATGGAGTAGCGGGTGCTGCTGCTGCTACCGAGGAAGAGGAGGATGGAGAAGGTGCTGGTGGTGAGGAAGTGATGGTGAGAGTGAGGACGAGCCATGATCAGAGAGATGTTTCTCTTGCGATCAGGAAGAGGGATTCTGTGGGGACTGTTGTGGAGAAGTTGAAAAGGGAGGCAAAGGTATGTTCGTCTGCTATCACATTCCTACAACCCTCGAAATTTCCGAAGAATAGACTGACGATTATAGCTCGATTCCTCCTTCAAAGTCAGACTCGTCTACAGCGGTCGCGTGTACCACGACCACGAGACGCTGGACGCGGTTCCCCGCTGGAACTTTGACCAGGACTTTGTCCTTTCCGCACTTGTGTCGGCAATTTAACACGAGACTATTTCTTGTGGCATACGCGCATGCTGAACTCATGTGCTTACTCTCTTTTTATCATCAACATGTATATTCTGTGGCGTGAGTTGGACGGCTGGTTTGCTCCATATTAGATACCCCCCTCTTTTCTTCTTTTCTGTTCATACTCAGTTATCCTGTGGTACCAGTTCAACCATCTCTTCTAGTATAGTGTCTGGATACATGGTCATGCACGTGAGTGGTTGTAATGTAATATGGGTGTAGGTGTAGTTTTTAGTGGTTTGTAGTGTAATTATCCAACACCTCATATTTGCCCGTCCTGGAATGTTTCGTGATGACTTTGGTTCAGGAAAGAAGGTGTTCGTACCAGACATGGATGGAGGAGCGGATTAGGAAGAGATTCGAAGCGCATGGTTGCGTACGCAGGGAGGCTAGGAAGAAACCGAGTGATTGAATGAGATGAACAATACGGTAAGATGAATACCTGAGATCCAATCCCTACAATCCATTACTATTACATACATACACACATACACAAAAGAGACAACATGCCAACCTAACTATAACTCCCCGCTGCCCAACTCTTCCGCCCTTCCTTCTGGTCCCTGCCCTCCCAAAAGATAGCAACACGATTCGGTTCCCCATCAGCCCCCTCACGGTAATCATACCGAATCTTCTTCCACTTCAACGCCTTACTCTCCTTGATCTCATCTCCGCTCAACAACATACCGCCTTCTCCGATCCTGCTCACGACAGGCCTTAGCAGCATGGCCATACTGAAATAACTATCATCCCTAATAATCGTGCGATGCGCAAACAGTACCAGCAACACAAGGGCGACAAATTGGATGCCGCAGATTCCGCCCAGAATACTGAAGATGTAGGGCCAGTCTATATCTAGTTGTTGGCCTTGGGTCGGGACTACGGTTTGAGACATGAGATTGTAGCGGATGCCGTGGTCGTCAAAGGCAGCAACAGCATTGATGGTGAAGTGCATAAGAAGGTCTTCCACTTCGTTTGCCTGCATGTTGCGTGCGGGCGACCATTTGTTACCTTGAATGTAGGACCGGTATTGTCGGTCGGGCCAGGTATCTGTCCACAACCCCGCCCAACCGATTGCGCCGGCTGCTGTACGCGCGAATCCGTTGGTGCCGTAGACGGCGGCGAAGTCGCTGCGGGTACGCATTGTGATGTCTTTATTTCCAATAGGGTCCGTAACATTGCTCAGTGTGCTGTTGCAGATGAACACGGACGTTTTGCTAACAGGGTCGTCCTTGATGCCTATCTGCGTGATTGTAAAGTTTGTACACCGGTCGCCGCAGTGAGGGTCTAGGGATGCTGCATATGTCATCGAGCCTGAGGCTATTTCGGGAAATTCCCATTCAAGGTATTCTTCTGTGCCAGGCTCTCGGGCCACGAGGTAGGCACGTCCGCTATCTCTGTTTTGGACTTCGCTATCTTTTAGTTCGAGCTGAGTGCATGTAGCTTTGGCAGTTATGTTGCGTGAACTGGCCATGTAGTTGAGCCACTGATGTGTTGGTTCGCGGTTGAAGAAACGGTACGTGTATGTACCGTCACCTTTGTAAATGGGTACACCTGTTTGTCCAGAAAGATCTTTCTGTATGTCTGAGATATTGAATACTGGGTATGCCATGCCTGCCATCCCGTATGTCCATGCTGCATCCAGAGGCGCCCCGTTCATCATCTTTTCAGGATCCACCGCGAGTTCAGGTGAAGTTTTGTCGACATACCAGGCATTCAGGTCCGCGACCGTCACATTTCCCTTGCTGAGGAGTGGGAGTTCAGAATTGTTCGTGGGCCAAAACAAGCTCAATAGAGCGACAAGAACCTGGGAGCTAATGTTGATCAGAAGCCAGGCTAGGCATGCGAGCCACATCCATTTGGTGCCATCATCCCTCACGTCTTTGAACCACCGGAATCTACGTAGCCATGTCTTGCCGCGAAAACCAGGAGAGGATATGATCATGAGTTTCGTGACCTTGGCTAGGGAACTGAGGTGGAGAATGAGATCGAACACCTCTAAGCTGACATATCGTCGGGAGAGGAAGGTCCATCGAAAGACGGAGGCGTAATGCTTCAGCGATGCGAGTAGGTTCAAGCCTAAACATAGTGATAGGCCAATTGTGAGTGAGTTGAAGACCCGAAGATCCTTTTTAGAGAGAACAATTGGGTGGCGGAACCCTTCCCAAGACTTGAGAGTAATGCACATGGCAGCACTGAAGAATATCGTGATTAGAAGCTTGGAGGCGCCAGTAATCAAAAGCGATTTTCGTGCTTCTCGATGGTCAAAACGCTTGATATGATGGGACTCTTTTCCATGTTGAGATCCGTCTTCCATATCGAAAGTTGTGCTAGCAGTACTGAACTTTCTGTAACTGCCTGAGCTGGGGGTGCTAAAGTTCCTGTACGCGCCTCCTTTGGCGTCCATGATTTCTGGTGATGCGACCATTGGTGGTGAGAACACCGGGGTATCGTCGACCTCCTGTATCACTACATCGCCGCTATTGTATGATGTAGGCTCCGATGAGGTTATCAATGGTACAATGTCATCATGTCCACTTTGTACAGTACGGATGCGGTCCATCACGTCGTTTCCTATCGCTAGCGCCAGGTGTTGTTGTTGTAGAGGCTTGTGTTCTCGAACGTGAAGTCGAAAGGGACAGAGTGGGTATCCCGTCGGGTATGTTTGTACCCGCTAGCCAATGTTCTGCATTCGCGGTCGATAACAAAGTAAAAAGACTCGAGATGTACACTATTTCCGTATTGTACAGGCTTCGCAGTGCCGTCGTAAAACTTGGTAGAGAGGAGTTTGATACAGTAATTCAGAAATGACAGATAGGGGCAATGATGATTAGCGAAAGCCAAAGTATTCCAGCCTTCTTATCCATATCTACTCGTGTGGCTACATGGGACCGATGTTGGGGGCTGAAAGGTTGGGGCCACACCAAGAACGCCTGGAAGGCTTTTTCCACGTTTGACGAAGTGGGCTGAGTAGGCGCATGCATAACACTTGAAATCCATGATAATAGAATGCGGATGCGATAACAGGAAGATGGCAATCATCCTTCGACTACCTCCTTCACCAAGCCTCATCTGTGAGTACCTACTCGGTGCTATGCGTGTCGCGGTCCGCGACCCCACCAGGGGAGGCCTTGGTCTAGGTCCGGGAATGCAGTATCGTAGGCTGAACTTCACACCCGAATGAGCGAGACTGGTGATCAGTGATCCTATTGTTAGGTCTTGCGGAGTGCTGCAGCGCGGGCTGATTTGTTGGCGCGTCCCGAGCCGTTGGTACATGCGTGAGGTGTCTAAGCCACGCGACGAAGTATTTGGGGCTAGAATACAAACTTGTTTATGTACATCAGCGGCACGGCACCAGATGAAACATTTGTGCAGAATGACGGGACCATAGAAGTACAGGGTTGAGGATATGAGAAGCACGATGTAGCTGCTGCGGACGCCGCTCGAGGCGAACGATGAAGAGCAGACGTCATACTTCGGCCGCGGTTGGCAGGCACCACTAACCGTCAGCCCGCGGACGATAGAAAGCCACTATTTCTTGAATGTAGAAAGGGACCTGTAGAGCCTGTATATCATCACCATATTTGAGGTATGTACGATTTGTAAGACGCGATGAGGTTTGAGGAGCAGTCCGCGGGCGAGAGTCCCAAGGCCGACTAGCTTCAGGGCACCCGTTACTCCACGGCACTAGATGACAAACAAACGGAGATAATACCCCAACGGCGGCAATAGCGCAAAGGTTGAGACAGTACATGGAAGGGCGTGATGGCAGTATTATCTCAACAACCTCGTCTTCTGGCGTATCTCAATCTTAGTCTCGATCCTAGCCATCTACCAACACAAAGCAACAATGGCGTCTTCACAAGTTGTACTGTACGACCTCCCCAGCAAAGAAGGAACCGCGTGGTCGCTGAACCCATGGAAGAGTACGTAGTCCGTCCCCAGAACCAGAACCCTCAAAACGCATCTAACAATAACGTAGCCCGCATGATCCTCAACTACAAAAAGATTCCCTACACCACAGAATGGGTAGAATACCCGGACCTCGCCCCCAAATTCAAAGCCCTTTCAATTCCCCCCAACCCCAAAGATGCCCCAGGCTATTTTACAGACTACAGTAGCCCCGCCATCAAATACGCAGATGGAACCTACCAAATGGACTCCTGGCCCATTGCCCATTCGCTCGAGCAGCAGTACCCAACGCCCTCTCTATACCTCGATCAACCCATTGTCGTAAAAATCCGTGACCAGGTTGTGCAGATTATGGGTCCAATCAGGGCCTTGGTAATACCCAGGGTGGCGTTACTACTGAACGAACCAAGTGCGGAGTACTTTTATGAGACCAGAGAGAAGATGTTCGGTAAACCACTGGAGCAGGTGGAGAAGGATGCTGATGTGGATGATTGTTGGGAGAAGATAAAGGGGCCAGTGCTGGAGGCGGGGAATTTGCTGAGGCAGCATGGGGGCCCGTTCTTTCTGGGCGAGACTGGTAAGTCTAAGTTGTGAAGTAAAGATGCACGTTGTACTAATCTAATGGACAGTTTCCTATGCCGACCTGATACTGGTATCAATGCTACACTTTGTCAAGCGTGCGAATGAGGATGTGTACGAGAAGCTCATGGCGTTGGATTATGCGCTGCCTAAAGTTTACCACGCAAGCAAGCAATGGCTGGAGAAGGAGAACTAGAGAGCGCAATACTCTCATGTCTTGCTCGATCTGATCATATAATGCATTCAAGCTATATATGCTCCCCGCGAACAAACAACGGAACATCGGTTCTTTCCAATACATACACAAAATTGCATACCTTTGGCCTATGCGCCACCCCATCATCTT
This sequence comes from Pyrenophora teres f. maculata, assembly GCA_014334815.1. Classification (NCBI taxonomy): domain Eukaryota; kingdom Fungi; phylum Ascomycota; class Dothideomycetes; order Pleosporales; family Pleosporaceae; genus Pyrenophora; species Pyrenophora teres. The sequence goes on from CP060570.1 coordinate 1,760,670, forward strand.
TCTTTTCATTACGCACTTTCCAGTCCGCATCATCAACCTCATGTTTCTCCACTATACGCCACAGTTGATTGGGGTATGGAAACGGTAGACCTTGGGGTATCCAGTCTGACGCCGCTGCAGCATCAAGGAAATCAAAGCGTTCGCTGGAGTAGGATAGTGCTATCCAGCGTGCGCCTGGCTTCGCCACAAGTGCTAAATTCACAGCCGTAACTATTACTGGGTGTAGAGGCTCTGTTGATGCGGTGGACTCCAGATTCAAAGGTTCATAGGAACGCACGGCTACGGGGTATGGCAGCGGGGCATGCACGTCATCTCCGCAAGCAATCGAGTCGGACGTCGATTTGTCCAGTATAACAGAGTAGGAATCACGCTTACATTTGCGCAGTACAGACTTGTAGTCAAGCAGATCTGCAGCATCCCAGCGCATGTATGCCACACCATTCTCTCCAGGATCCCTTTTGTACTGATCTTGGTTCTTATAGATGTCATGTTCGCGCTTCTTTCCCAGTTCGATAGCAACGTCCGAGTAGTCCAGGTTATGTATTTGGTCCGGGTCATCTACATGCGAACGTAAATGGTAGGACAGCAGTGATGTGCCGCAACCTATGTGTAGCAGCTCCGGCTTTTCTTCTCTTGCTTTACTCAAAGCAGATATAATGTAAGGATCTAGGGTGGTGGGCGACTCGAGCCATTCGAAAGGGTCGTTATTTGAAGCGAAGCGCTCGTTCCAGTAGGCTTGCGATCCGAAGGCAGGTGGTGATTTTGTAGGCATTGTGACCTGGGATGATTGGCGTCAGAACTACGTTGAGATTAGTCGTAATATTTTAACTCCACTAACAGGCTGCCGATGTTTATAGAAGAAGGAGACCTTGAGAGTATACTTCAAGATTGTCTACAAATGCATATTGCTCGATGGGTAATGTTTATAGAAGACAAGAGAATCATCGAACCATCGTAATGCGCCGGCCCGAGCTTTCTCCGCGATCCGAAGATCTTCAACCCGTCACACTTTGCGGACTCCCGAGAGCGGCCATCACACACGACTCACAACCATGGCCACGCTCCAATCAATACCACGCTTCCTCCTACCACGCGGCTCTCACCTCTTACGACCGCAACTCCGCGCATTGTGCCCGCTGCCCCCCACTACGAGCCTCCGCCATGCTTCCGTCTCCGCAAAAGGCCTCTCGGAAGAGTTTCGAAGACGCCGAGAAGCACAGCAAAGCAAGGGAACCCCCGTGATACCGCAGCCCGATAAATATCGACCGCCATCGCACGGCAAAAAGCCCCCAAATCGCAATCTGGAAAACAAAATCTATGGACCACCATTATCAGAAGAGGACAAGAAGCGCATGGCGACGAAAAAGTACCCGAATATGATGAGTCCAGAGGGCACCTTTTCGCATTGGTTCCTGCATAACAAGGCTATTCATCTGTGGATTACAATGGTAGGATATTCTCTTTCCCCCACTATACACATCCGAAGACCCTAGAGCTGACCCCGCCTACTATAGGGTATCCTTGTCTCACTTGCAGCAACAGCTTGGTACCTGGACTTTATCACCAAGACCATTTACGCCCACCTCCTTCCATCGCGCAAGGACTTTTTGCACCACCCCTTCCAGTCTACATCGCGATTCATCGAAGTCTACAAGATGCATATGGCGCAGACGTCACAGGAGTATCAGCAGCAGCGGCTGAAGAAGGCGGAGGAGGTAGAGAAGAGGAAACAATACAGGCTCATGAGGCAGAGGGAGGCGGAAGAGAGGGGTGAGGAGTATGTTGAGGACCCGAGGTATTACGTGGGGGAGGATGGAGTAAGGCGGAGGAGGGTTAAGAGGTGGTTTGGCATTTGGGAGTGAGAAGATGGTCTTTTCTATATGAGAGAAGAACAGCAAGGGACATTTTCGTGCGAGCGGGGGCATGAGGTAACGGCATGCCGGGCTGGCGAACATATACAGCGTCACCACCGCTACACAAAGGAACGGTTGTGACCAAAAATGCCAGTAAGACGACAGGATGACGAGACGCAATTCACAATCAACTATTCCAAGGTATGTACATTGAACAGTGTAGAATATGTATATTGATATCAGCTGCTCGTTTCTTCTTCCATCATTATACGATCGCTCTTTTCTCTTCTTCCTCTCTATACCCAATCCAAATATCATCGCTCGGACGCATTCCCTTTTCTACCCCATCCATCTTACACATCTGTCCCACCTCCTCTGGAATCTTCCCAACCCTCTCCATCCCCGTTGCAAAAGCCATCATCAGTCCCGCCTCAGCATGCCATCCGATATGGCAATGAAACGCCCACACTCCCGGATTATCTGCTACAAAAGATATAAGCAGCCAACCATAGGCTTCCACGGTTGCTGTATCTCTACGTAACGGGTTCCCCAAATTAAGCCGTGGTCTCCACCCCGGTGTCTGTTTTTGTAAAAGAGACATCGGCGGATACCCATGTCCACTTCCCAGGATAAAAAATTTGTACCCATGCAAATGCATAGGATGCGCTCCATCATCGAAGTTGAATCAAAAGCGTAATCGTACGCATCTCTGTCGTCCTATACACAAGAGCCTGCTCAGGCCTAATACTCTCCTCATTCACAAAGCCTTCCGTTATATTTCCCTCCATCGCACCAATGGAGTCCAGCATTGTTTGTAATATAGGCCTCGTAGCATTCATCTGAAAGGAACTATCATTGAAATACCCCCGACTCAATCTCCAATCGCGAATCTCAAAGCTCGACCGCAAGTAAATTGCATACCGAGGATCGATTTCCGGTGCAGGAACAGGCGCCACAGGTACCAAAGTGGGGGTATTAAGATCCTTACACTCCACATCGATGATTTCGGGCCAATCTTTACTTTGCGGCACACCTCCACCGGCACTGTCACTGTCAGAAGTTCGCCGATACTCTACCACTCCCCTAACCTCCTCCTGCAACTCGACCTCCTCATACGCAAAACAATGCGTAACCATCCTCGCCCTCACCCACTATAACCTTCTATCTCCATTATTCGGCGGCGTCAAAACAATACTATACCTCTGCGCCGGCGCAACATTCACCCTATGAATCCCCACCGGCACTACATCCGTGCCATCAACCTCCACAACCTGCACCTCATGCTCATCAATCTGCAGCGCAAATTCTGCAAACGCACCCACATTGATAATGCGCAGGCGCGTGTTGAAATCTGAATCCAAGGTAAACCGCGTGAGAGAAAGATGGGAGGAAGAGCAGGAGGCGCGGTGGCGGGGGGAGAGGGTACTGCAATTACGAACATTACGGCCGTTTAGCAGGGCGGTGGGGGGAACGGATTCTGCGTTTTCGGCGCCGGGGGAGAGATACATGTGCATCAGGGAGGGGGAGGGCGTGTAGTAGTGGTCAGATACTAGGAGGACTCTATCCTGTTTGTACGGCACCTTCTGCAATCCGTCCTCGCCCTCCTTGCTTTGAGCGTGGATTATCAAAGGTCCTACTAGCCCGTCACTGCCTTGCATCCCTACGTGCGAATGGTACCAGTAAGTCCCTGTTTGCCCCGATACATTGAATCGGTACGTAAACTCTTGCCCCGGGGCAATTGGACAGTTCGTCACACCTGTTGTGCCATCCATCCAATTTGACCCGTTTTGGAATATGCCGTGCCAGTGGATTGAAGTCGCGCTGGGAGAGGCGTTGATCACGCGCACGGAGAGGACGTCGTTGATGTTTAGCTCGAGGAGTGGGCCAGGGAAGGTGCTGTTGATAAGGAGCATGGGGCGTGGGACACCATCGAGGGAGAGCTCATGCTGGGCGATGTGGAAGGTGTAGGTGCGGGTTGTTGGGGGGGCGGTGGTGGACCAGGTGGGAGTAAGGGTGTAATCGGTTTCTGGGCGGAGTTTTCCTGGTGGGAGGGGATGGTAGATTCTGGGGGGGTATGAAGATGACGAAAATGAGGGTGAAGAAGATGAGAAGTGTAGTAATGATTTTTTTAGGGGTTGAAGGCCATGGGCGTTTGTGATGGTGGCATTTTTCTCGGTGTTCTGATAAGTTGGAGGAGATAATTTGGGTGTCGTTATCTGTTGCGTATAGCAAGCCGACCTCTTCCATTTCTTGTTGATGTTGGTCGGACATGTCTTCCAAGTCGAAGCTTTCGTCCCGATCTGTAAGGGTCATGCTCGCGAATTCCACGATAGAACCATATATAGTATTGAGGACAGAATCTGTGCGCCTCAGAGTAGAAAAGCCTAATCTGTTCAATCTCAATACCAGTTGGTCACAGGATTAGGAGAATAAACAAATTAAGTCGAACTCTGGTAGCAATATTGTTGTTGGGTTGAGAAGCAAGGTCGAGATTCAATTGAGCCAACCAGCTTCACTGGACACGTGATTGGGAAGATAACTCAGTATTCACAAGACCGTCACATCGTTTACAATTCCTTCTTCACCTGCCTTCGTTACTGATATCCAAGAATCAGGTGAAGCGCAAAGATTTGGTGGCCCCTCGCGCCGACATCCGTCGTACCCACTGCCATGATAGACATAATCGGTTCCAGGTCGGTTGTGTGGTGCTCAATATCACAGCTGCCCCAATTCGATCAAGCCGCATATGTTCAATATATCCCTGCGTCAAAGCTTGTCCACCTTCCCGAAGCGCTTGTAGTGTCATGCCGATGCACACATCCACTTCTCCCAGAACCATCATGGGCACGAGTACGGTCAAAGTATGTTAACTGACTGTGTTTGTAGATGGTGGAGTGGCTAGAGTGGTTTTCCTTCACTACCTAGATATTAGCCAAATTCTATATCACGAACGAGATACGTGCATATGGTGAGTGGTTGTGAATTGAATCGCGGTGGATTTCTTTCGCGTGCGGGAAATTGCTCTATCTCCTCTACAGTACCAAAGTATCCATTCTTTGCGTACCCAACTAAAGAACCATTAATTGTATATTTCATCGAAAGCTCTAGCGGGCTTTTCGATCTTACTCATATAGTTACAGGAAACATTGCTTGGTTAACTACTTAGTTCCTCCCTTTCCTCGTTCATCAAAACCCCCCTCAATAAAGGGCGGCTTACGCAACCATAATAGACAGCGAAGGCAACCCCGAAGTCTACACCTTCCACCATTATGATAACTCCACTTTCCTTCCTCTAGTACTGCTATCGAACCTTGCCCCTGCCTTTGCCCAAACCAAAGTAAAGGGCAAAGCATTCGACCGCCTCGCCATAATATGGCTCGAAAACACAGACTACAAACTCGCCGCCAGCGACCCAAACCTAGTCTGGCTCGCAAAACAGGGCATCAACCTCACAAACTACTATGGATTAACCCATCCATCACAGCCCAACTACGCAGCCTCCCTATCCGGTGACTACTACGGCATGGACCACAACGACTTCTTAGATATTCCCGATGATATCTTCACGCTAGTTGACCTACTGGAAGATAAGGGCATCAGCTGGGCCGAGTACGAAGAAGACATGCCAATCGCTGGTTACCAGCGTAAACACTCCATCAACCCTAGAAGCAAAGCTGTTATGTATGTGCGCAAGCGCAATCCCGCGATACTGTATGCTGCAAATGCGAAAGAGGCGGATCGACGGGCTAAAATCAAACCTATGACTATGCTCAAGGATGATCTGGATAAGGACACTTTGCCTCAGTGGATGTTTATTACCCCAAATATGACTAACTGTGGTGCTTTTTCTTCTCCTTTGATTCTCATCCCCATTCTCCCTTTCCATCCATCCATATCTCCATACTAACACACACCCTAGGACATGACACCACCGTGACCACCGCCGGCCGTTGGACCCGCAACTTCATTGCTCCCCTCCTCAAGAACCCCTCCTTCATGAACCGCACCCTAATCCTGATAACCTTTGACGAAAACGATTCCTACGCCGAGAAAAACCACGTTGTCGCCATTCTCCTCGGTGACACCATCCCGGCCAAGCTCATCAGAACAACAGATACTGCCTACTACAACCACTACAGCGGTCTCGCTACCGTGGAGGCAAACTGGAACCTACATACCCTGGGTAGGCTGGGACGTCGGCGCTAATGTGTTTGGGGTTGTGGCAGAGAAGACGGGGAACACAATTAGGAAGTGGAGTGGGAAGGTCAAGTTTGAAGATATGTATTTTAATACGAGCTATGCGGGTAGGCTGAGTAAGTCGCGTGCTGGCTTAGAGTGGCCGATACCAAATACAGAGGCAGTGTATGCTGGGAGGAGTATTTTACCGGCTGTGATGAAGAAGTGGGGGGCATCGCTGGGGCACTCGGCCTATACGGCTAGACTGGAGATTCCGGATGGAATGCATCCCGACAGTGAGTTAAAACGGGGGTGAATTCCAAGAGGAAGTGTAGTGTTTGTAGCTGTTCATCTTGGCTACGGGTTCGAGGTTGCCGTGCTTGCAGGCTGGACTCAAAGATACATGGAACACCTATTTCTCATTAGAAACTCATTTGGTGTTCTATCAACTGTTTTTCTCCTTGATCCTGCCATTCAGCCTATACCGCCCATCTCCTACGAGCCGCGGATTTCACTTTCTCTACACTTTTAGCATTCCGCCGCAACACAGCTCCGACAACCTGTATTCTACAGGCATCAGCATATGCGCCCTTTCCAATTTCTTCTGACCACATATCCGGGTGTAAGATGGTGTATTCAGCAACTTCTGCATCCTCTACCCTCTTCAACTTCTCCAAGAAAGCGTCATAACTGGGGTTAGCGGTCGGTATCGCGACGCCAGTATAGATGACTATGACCCCGCTCGAAGACATGAGTTTCATCCCTTCTTCCACAATCTGTATGGAGAGGTCTAGCCCGAATCCTGCGCCACCGTCCGCATATATAGGGAGGTCCTCGCCGTCGGTACTGGACGCGATATACGGTGGATTGCTCACTATGAGGTCGACGCCACATGATTTCATGTATCCAGGCACGGCAGCGTAGAGATTTGACTCGGCAAAACTGATTTCAACTCCAGCCAACTGCGCGTTGAAGTTGCCCATACTTAGTGCGCGCGGATTGAGATCTAGGCCCAGAGTTTTAGCCCGTGGATACGTTCTTGCCATATGTATTGCCCCCGCGCCCGATCCGCAGCAGACATCTATGATTGAGCTTGGCACCTGTGGAAAATAGCATGCTATGTTTTGGAGGAATGAGACGAAGAGATATGTGTCGGGTCCGAAGAATACCGAGTCTGATGAGGCGGGAAACGAAGAGTGGACGTAGTAGAGAGGCCTGGAATCAGGCTCATGACCAGGGAGGTAAAAGTCGGAAATGCGAATGTTGGAGCGATAGCTCCTGTCGTCGCACTGCGTGACGATGGAGGCTTGGTATAGGCTTTCAAACACTTCATCAGGTATTATCGAATGTAGTGCTTCTCTTTACATATGTTAGCTTGTGAAGGAAATTCAAATAGGTATCACTAGCCTGGTACAAGGTAAATTCCAACCAAAAAAGTCGTACGCGTTCTGCGCATCTTCGGTCGAAACATTCGAGCGTCGTTTGCTGACGACCCTACCCTGCGTTTCTGGCGATGGGCATATGAAACGGTAGTTCGCTTTGGAAAGATGGCTGGTAAGTGCCTGGTAGGCAGTGCTTTCAGCCATGGTCAATGTCATGCTGCAAGTGAGGTTCCGCGGGTAATTTCATGGCGCAACGGGTGAAAAGACATGACATGTAGTGCAGAGTTGTGGCCTTCGCCGCGGAAAGTAAGTGCGGGTCACGGTGACGTTGTGGTTTGTCATATCCTTTGATTCGGGGCACAGTTCCGGTGTCGTGATCGGGCTTGGACGTACGCAAAAGGCATAGTTCATGCAAGAACAGGATTGCTTTGAGTACGAGTTATATCAGACGGTGTAGCGGAACGGCCAATCTTTGCGCATATTGCCAGAGGAATGATTACGTTCCAAGGACGATGATGTCTTTACGTAGTGTGGGGTGCGTCCTGACTAGCCACATCCCGCCTAGCTCTCAGATCTCGTCATGGATCACACCCAAGGCCATGTCGCTATGACATTGACAAGTCAGGTACCGATCACATGTCCAGATACCTACCGTCAGTATGATCGGGAGACATCCGCTTGCAGGTGGCTGCTTTGCCACAGCTGCATTGTTTGCAAACAAACTCGACGGCCTCCCAGATGGCTGGATCTTGAGACTCTTATACCGTCACGCGCATCTCAAGTACAACACCATATATTACAATGTACACTCTACAAACTACAACGGCGATCTTGATTGCCTTTCTCGCTGTTGTTGCATACAGTGAAGTCCGGAATCGTCTCGCAAAAGGCCGATCGAGAAGGAAAGATCTGGAAACCCCGAACAGTCCAAGGATTCCCATTTTTAGCCCCCTCAAACCGCCTATCAACGAAAAAAGTTTGGAGAGCTTCTCAGTATCTCGTACAATCGAACGAGTGGACCAGGGTTTGGAGGAATACAAACAGCTTTACCACAAATTACACAATCTAGAGGACTACCCCGAAATATTACCCGAGGCTCGCAACCTCCTTTTATCACTTCTATCCTCTACAATCACCGAAGCACTCAATGCGAAGGAAAAAGGTATTTTGTCTGTTGAACGCTTCTCACGCGACGGGTTAAGCGACTTCCTCAAGAGCAAAGATGTCGATGTCACCAACCGATGGGAGGAATATCTCAGTCGCCGCAAAGCCGGGGGATCTCGCGAGATATTCAGCGACAAGAATGAAGCAAAGTGGTGGCTCAAGCAAGCAGCGTGTGTAAAATACGTGGATGGCGCATGGCTCGGACATATCAATAAGATCAGCACACCCTTCAAGTACCGCCACATCACCAAAAACGCGTGGCAAGTCATGTCGGAAGAGCTTGGAGACGGCGACCTCGCAAAGAACCACGTTCACGTCTACCGTGAACTAATGAACGACATCGAAGCTGGGTTGGCTGCTGCGGACTCGGAAAACTTCATCTATCCCCATGACGAGCTTACCGAGACGCGTTGTTGGAAAGCGGCGTTGGCCCAACTTACAATTTCCCTCTTTCCGCACGATTTCTTACCCGAAGCTTTGGGCTTTAACATGGCTTACGAGAGCTTGCCTCTCCACTTGTTGAAGACGGTTAAGGAGCTCCGTGAAGTACGACTGAATCCGTACTATTTCGAGCTCCACATTTCTATCGACAATGCGGACTCGGGACATGCAGCAATGGCAATGGCAGCGGTGACAAATTACGTCGAGTTGGTGGCGAAGAACGACGGCGAGGAAGCGGCGCACGTGGCCTGGAAACGAGTGCAGGCTGGCTACATCCTTGCAGAGGGCTTACCAACAACACCAGAGAGTCCATCCCTGAGGATGAAACCCAAGAATTCGTTTCCTCGTACGAGTACCGAAGCGACGTTGATCGACATCTTTGCTGCAAAAAGTTTCGTCGCCCATAAAATTCATTGCAACAGTCGACTGAAAATCGGCAGACGTTCGCTGGTGGAGTGGCTGGAACCAAACGCATTTCGGGACAAACAGTGGCAGAAAGACTTTTTGCATGATCTGGGTAACTGCAGGCCCTGGGTCATCAAAAGGAAGTAGCGACCGTAGTAGACTGGTCAAGGAACTGGTCTGGGAGGGCAAAATGTTCGGCAGCTTCACAGAAAGCGAAGTCGAAGTCGTAAAAGCCTGGATAGATGAGCTCAACTTTTCTGAAACACGAACCACGAATGTGGACCCCAAAGTCTATATTTCGACTTTATCCAACAACAGTCCCCGTATCCCGCTGAGGAGTCGCTGACCAACAACCTGGATATTACGAACCATTACCCTGTTCTCACGATGCCCCAACCCATTACCGTTTCAGTACCCACCTCCGATACCAACAGCCAAGATCCTGAGATAGCGCCACCTCTCGACATTCACAGACTAGACCTTACCCAGTTTCTGCCGCTGTGGTTCTCCTCGCAATCTCTCCTCGAAAGCCTCCCCACCGTCCCCGTCCGCGCGGCCACCCCCTTCGGCTCAGCCATCGTCCGGGTTCTGCGCGCGCAATATGGATTCAGCAATGAAGGGCCTGGTGTAGCCGGCATGGATGAGGTCCATCGCACCAATTCCGGTGAAGCCGTTGGCATCGTAGAGATAGGTTTGCAACTATGCCGACGTGCAGGCCTACGCGAACCAACTAATCTATCAGAGGGGCTGGCGTTGGGTAGCATTGATACCGCTGCCTTCTCGTTCTCAATGTGGATGCTGTGGGCCAGTATGCGGTGGAGGGCACACCGGGATTTGCTTATCGGTTTGTCGTGGGCGTTTATGGAAGCTCATGCGGCCATCGCAACCCAGGATGAGCGAGGGAATCTGCTAAGTATAGAGAGTCGGTACCTTTTGCGGCAAATTGCGATACGGGAGCGGAAAGGGCTGCAAGTCTGCCGGCATGACATTTTTCGGTATGACGAACGAAAGTCGGATTTTCGCAGGGGTCTTGCCATGGCGCGGCAGGCTATCCGAGCATGCTACAAAAGTTAGCAACTTTGGATAGGACCGTTGAATCGAAAACTTGGAGAAAGGTGCGAGTTTTGAGTAGGATGAAGTCATCGACAGACACCTCAAAATGCATTCTATGCTAAGGACTAAATATGTTTCAAAAGAAGTGAAGACTCTATCCCCCTACCACCCTATATACACTTCTCCTTTTTCAACAGCGCAAAAGACAAAGTATTTACAATGAACGATTTTCTGACCACCATTCGTAGAAACACTCTACTTCTGGAGGGTGAGGAGACCAGGCCTGTAGGGAAGGCGGTTGTAGTCGCCACCGGCGTTGGGGTTGCGGCCTTGGTACAACAGCTGCAGGTTGCAAGGGTCGACAGTCATGGTCTGGTCGTTGGTAACCTTGACGAGATCACCGTGGGAGATGTCGTTGGTCCAGGTGGCGCCGCTGTTCCTCTTGCCGGCGAAGGGGTTGGATTCGGAGGCAGCGTTGGGAGTCCAGTTACCGCCAAGACTGCTGGCAGTGAATGAGCGGAAGAAGCGACCGCCGCTGCCCTGGGCCTCGACAATCATGAGGTACTTCTGGTTGCCGGATCCACCCTTGACGGTGTATACCTGGACGGCCTCGAAGAGGTTCTGGGCAGTGTCGCTCATGACGACGGTTGAGGCTGTGCCGAAGTTGCCAGGGAAGTTGCCAAGGGGCATGCTAGCGCGGTAGATCTTGCCATTGTCACCAGCGAAGAACAGGTACATGTTCTGGCTGTCACCGATGACGGTCTGGTCAATAGCGCCGGTGCTGGAGTCGGTGATCTTTCCGGAGAAGAGAGGCTGGGCAGCACCCCAGCTGTTCACGTTGCTGGGGTCAGTGGATGTCCTGTAGGTGAAGGTTGTGGGTCCCCATTGGTAGCAAAGAACCCAGACGTTCTTGGGAGCGAAGAACAAGAGGGTAGGCGCAACAGCGTTGAAGTTCTGGCCGTTCTGAGGAGCAGAGCCCAGTTGGTTGAGGTTGCTCACGGTACCGAAGTTCATGGAGCCATATTTGTCACCAGTGTCGTGGTAGGTGGCGTAGACGAGGTGCTTGCCGTTGTACAACTGGGTGCTGAAGTCCTTGAGCGAAGCCCATCCGGACTTGGGCTGGGCGAGGGGCTGGGAAGATGACCACTTGTAGGTAGAGGGAAGCGGGCAGCTCTGCGCCGAGGCAGTGGAGGCCAGAAGAGCAACAGCCGCCGCAGGCAGGCTTAGGTCGGAAGGTGTGAAACGCATTGTCACTGTGAATCGAAGGTAGCTGGTGTAGAAGAAAAGACTGGCTTTACTGTGAGGACTGTGAAGTGAAGTGTGGTGATCAGACGATAATGCTGGAGAACCATAGGATATATATACCTGCAGGCTCACTATCGGACCTACCAACTATACTTACAAAGCCCAACTTTTCAAAGCACAGTCCTATCGCGTTGCATTCTGGGCCCATCAAAATCGCCTCCAGCCCATACCATTTCCGACCGTGTGGAAATTGATCGGCTATGACACTCGTCTTGTTCTGGTTTGGTATATTTTTCCGTTGTTCTGGGTATATTAATGACCTGGCGTTTCAAGGGTTATAGCTGGCTGCACGGACGGTAATTCTCCGTAATGCGGGGAACATACGGCAAACAAAGCACTCTGCCGTAATAAAAAAGATTGGCATAATGGGTTCCTTGGATCGATATAGTAAAAATGCTTAAATCGTGGGCGCAAACGCGCACCTACTTGTGGTTCTGTTGCGGAAACCTGGTGTCCCTGTTCCAACGCTTACTGTCTTCGTATTGTTGGTGGGCCATGCCCACCAACACTCATAAGACGTTGTTTCAAAGCTATGCGTGGCGACAGGGCACGTAAGTAACCGTGATGCATCTCGCCCTACGAAGTCTCGGCTCAATTACCTGTAATGTAACTTGCAGCCTGCTTGTGACTATTAAAACTACCACCGGGTGTTTGCTAATACCTACGTTATCTTGCCGACCGAGGTTTAGTTCCCGTTCAACTAGATGTCGCTAGGCCTGAAACACCCGGTGACCGAGATTTTAACGCATGCTGCATGAATAGCAGGACTGCCGGTGGCGCAACCATACCTAGTACCCTGTAGAGCAATTGTTTGGTTGATCGCGGGAGGGTCAGACGGTAGCTAAGCCTTCCCAGTGTTGGCATTGCTTATGCTGCTACGTCAGCGGATGCTTGAACATTTGTTTGGTTTTTTTGCAGTCCAGAAAGGATTATGCACAAGTTCCATGAATCTTTTGGGCTTCCACAAAGGCGGCGAATGATTCCAAAGCGCATTACCGTCCTAGTGCACTGGCCGTACAGTGAAATTGTGTGGATAGAGGCACACGGTCGCCATGCACACCTTGCGTGCACGTGGCGCGACATTCACTAGAATCAAGGCATATGAGCTCAACTTCAAAATTGACTCGTGGAAATTCTTCCACCCGCCGAGATGAGCGAGGATACTACAGCCACATACCGTTCGCTTGCAGTGTGCTCGACCAAGACAGACCACAGCGCTACTGGCAAATTAGACATGAGTTATCAGTTAAACTGGAGGCGGTGGACATCTTCCTGGGGAAGCTGCATCAGTTGGGCCTCCTATTCGAGGGCGAGATTGACTTTAGACGGTCGCTAGTCCAAGAATGAGTTGAGTCGGTCTTGGTGTGGCGCTTATGGGTGTGAAGGTATTCTGGGGTGCATTTGCGTCATCAAACAACGTGACCATAAAATGGCGATTCCTTCCCCTTCCACCAGTAAAAAACAGACCCGCCCGCCAAATACGGCAGTCGTCTGGAAAAATGGATCCTAGCACCCATGCCGGCTCTTGTGGAGGCTGGTAAACACTTGGTAAGTTTCTCTTGGCGTCCAAGGCATTGGCGGCTCCCAAGACCAAAGAGAGACCATTCATGCCGCCTTCGCGCAGAATCTGGGGAGATATGATCCGCCCCATGGGGGTTACTCGTCACCCGTGGTTGGCGGACTTTATTAGGTTTGGAGTACCGTCTTGTTTTGAGCGCGCACGCTGTGGAGCTTATAGTCGCAGCATTGAATTCTAAGTTTGGAGTACCGTCAAGCTGCATACTCCAGCATAGGTGTTCTAGGCTTCAAGGTCCAGTAACAAACCTCTTGCCGTCCTATGTTACATGCTATCTGTGGATGTCGGAGATCGCCCGTATCTCGGCCAGAAATGGTCGATCCCAAGCCTGCACTCATCAGTAGCCTCGGCCACGTCGTCTGGATCGAGGATCTCGGACCGTGAGTAAAGATACGAGAGAACCTTGATTTGCTTGTCTTTTGCCAAATTAGTAACTTCGGAAAAACAAATCTCTTTTTTGTTAGCCTCCAAGTTACGTTACCAGTCAACAGGGCAGATTTTCTAGGGACTCCCGATACAGCTCGGCTGCATTTCGAGTTTGCGTATATGGTAAGACCTTATGATCAGTTGTTATATCTGCTTAACCACCAGACACCCTTGCTTGACAGACAAGGAATATCTGATTGTGGGAGCTGTACCGAGGCACAATAGCATTAGCGTGTATTGTGTATGTACATAGTGTTGCGACCCACAAGACATCGGTCCTTTGTAATATAGCTTGTAGGGTGCTTAAGCATGAGAACTTAGCTGGAATAGAAAACCACTTTTGACCGACAGTTTAGTTCGGCCTATAGTAGACGCAGTAGTAGTAGTAGCAGTAGCAGTTGTCTGGCAGTAGAAACTAGGTTGCGGGCCGGTAATACATACGAGGCGAGAGCTGACTAACTAAGTCGCTACCAAACTCTCATCATTGCCGTATTCGTCACATCTACCTAGGTACATTCGAACACTACACTACCGCCAGTATACCCTACCCCTCTACACCATTATATGAATAGTACTTAACACGACCCCTCGTTATCTAGCCTGTTTCTTCTTTCATCTGGTTAAGGGCAGCGATCATGTAGGAACATATCCTAAATGCTGCAGTTAACATCCTGATATATATCGGAAAACACTAACATCAAAAGTGAACTTGCAGTATCATATCCTAGCAAGGGGACCTATGGAAGAGAGCGCAATGGTTGTTTCATGTGGTAGTTTGGATGTGCGATCATGCGCATCCATCAAGCTTCAACCACCACGTTGAGTTGTACACTGAGTATTCACTACACGATGGAGTTCCACCAGAGCAAGCTGAATAATAGTGCTCCACGTTCGATATAGGAATTCCTCCTAGTATTTGATCCAGCTATGAATGACAAATGTATAGCATGCTTCCTGCTAGTAAGTTGCTTCTAGATCCACGTAGGGTATATGATCCGGATCAAGCGCGATATGCCTGCAGAATACTGTCAGTATGTAAACTACAGACAAGTGTAGATGACATGCATACGTAATTTTCCATGCCGTCCTGCTGAATACATCTTCTTGTATCTTGGCAAAAATGAATGCCCGCACTTTCATGTATTTCTCGCCTCTATGCCCTCGATGTGATTCGTTTTGTCCTTTCGTATCGTAACCGTGACTCAACCGGTTCTCAGAGATAGACGCCATCGTCACCGTCTCCCTGTGCCGCCCCGCCGTTCGTCTGCTCAGCTGCCGCAGTCGTACCATTCGCATTCGTTCCATTCAGTGCCGCACCACCCTCTACCCTAACCTTCTTCTTCTTCTCCTCCTCCTCATCTCTAACCCTCCAAGGCAAACCCCTCACAATGCTAACCTCATTCACAATCGCCTCCCTCCTTTCCTCAAACCTCTTCATCACAACCCTATTCTCCAGCAACGCCTCATAGCAATCGCGATCATCGTTATCTCGCGCAAACTCCTCCAGCTGCTTGTTGCTGCTCTCGAGATGCGCGAGTTGGTTTGTGATTTCGGAGTATTTGGCGTATAGCGATTCGACGGAGAGGTCAGAGAGGGCTTGCGAGAAGCGCGTGAATGTTATGGGTGTTGCGGAGGCGGACATGGTTGTGTGGTGGAAGTAAGTAGTAATGGGAGCTGGGCTTGGGCTTGGGTGCGTATCTTTGAGATCGACGGAGTTTTTTGAAATGGTATTAGAGATTATTATATGGAAGAGAGAAGAGAAACTGGGTTGGAGTTGTGGCGGAGGGTAACAAGGTGAGGCTGATGCCTGCCTGCAGTGTCCAACGGGCTTAGTGGGGCGGCTTTTGCCCCGCTATTGCGTATTGCGTCAGTAGGCTACCATGGTCCACGTATGATTCCACCGTAATGGTGGCTCTGCTCTAACCGGGGAAGCTCGTCTTATCTTCCACTTTGCATTTACTGGTTGTTTCCATGTACTCACCATCTTGTTCCTAGATATATATTTGCATCATGTTCAATTTTCTAAAAGCTGACGAGGCACTTTGGCGGAGTGGTTAACGCGCTGGCCTGCTAGTCCTGTATGGGAAAGTTAGCCAGTTCCTTCGGGAGCGTGTGTTCGAATCACACAGGTGTCGCACCAACCATGTTTTTTTGCTCTTTTCCTCTCCACGACTGCAGCAATAATAGAACACAAGACCACATTTTTTCAACGAGGGTTGAAATATATGCCTCGCATCACGCAAACTATGTAGCTGGATTGAAGAGTTTTTTTTTTTTTTGGGGGGGGGGGGGGGGGGGGGGGGGGAAATATTGTGATACGCAGTATTGACCACTTGCTGTACATTATACTACTATCTTCCTGGATTCATACCAGGCATCAGGTCTGGCTTGTCCAAGACCATACCTCTCAGCAGAACCAACTGCCGTAAGCCCTCCCAGTCCTCGCCCTCTTCGTCACCCCGCCTCCAAATCTCCTTGAAACCCCATGCACATGCTATGCGATCAAGGGCGGCGCGCTCATCTTCTCTAATATATCGGTCCAGCAGTGGGACACCAGGTCTCCAAACGACTCGGTCGTGATGATCGTTGTAGGTTGTGAGAGCGACAAAGCCGAGGGTTCCCGTGCACATGACATAGGTGCTCATGCCTGCGAAAGCGTATAGCTTGAATGTCCAGGGGTCAATGAAACCGCTGTATACGGAAAGTTCTTGCGCAATCATGTACAGGGCGAGTGGGGTAAGACTGGCAAGGACTGCTGGAAAGCCCATTTTGGTAATGATGCGGTGCCGCCGCCATGCAGGAGCCCTGTAGGTTTGGTCAACGACAGCGAGCGCCAAGTTGATGTCTTTTGCGTCGATTGCGGCCGTTAGTGCTTCGCCGGCGAGATCAGCGGGAATGGCTTGCTTTGCCGACTTTGGTGAGGGTTGGGAGAACTTTGGGGGTGATGAGCCTGCGATTGGGACCGGCTTGTTCGCGTAGAGGTATAGTGCCTCGGGAATGGTCTTGGGCCGAGCAAGTAGACGTTGCAAATGGATGTATAGGCCGAGGATATTAGGTGAAATGAAGACCTTCTCATGTGTGATAAGGCCCCGTGCGAGGTTTG
Organism: Pyrenophora teres f. maculata; assembly: GCA_014334815.1. NCBI lineage: Eukaryota > Fungi > Ascomycota > Dothideomycetes > Pleosporales > Pleosporaceae > Pyrenophora > Pyrenophora teres. Next base: position 1,777,554 of record CP060570.1, read on the forward strand.
ACAGATATGACGGCGATGGCAGCGCATCCAATCCTAGGTTTTGGGTCCTTGTCTTCTGTTCGGTCTTGACATCTTCCCCACTACTGAGTCCCGAGAGTATTGTGCTAGCTGAACTTTGCTGTATCATGGCCTTTTGGCGCAATGGTTGTCGCGAGCGTATGGCAATCGCATATTTTGCAACATAATCTATGCCCTCCAGCGCCTCCAACACGGTTGCCTCTGGTTCGACCTTGGGCGAATTGCAAATGTGCTTTATTCGAGCCTCGACCTCAGCCAGCTTCTTCTTCAACGCCGCGACTCTGTCCGAAGTCTCAGCACCCCCATCGTCTCTATCCTCAACTTCGGCTGCTCTCGGAGCTGCTGTTGTAACGAATCGTACGGAAGTTCGGGGTGCTATGGCTGGCGTGCGCACGGTTTGCCGCCGTATTGAGGGTGCCTTGAGGGATGATGTGGACAAGAAGACGCGGCGAGTTCCAGGCTGCTGCAGTATGTAGTCGCACAATTGACATACTGGACGCGAGCGGACGCGCATTGGCAGAGTTCCAGGCTTCATTGCGCTGGTCGGACCCGTGGTGGGCGCAGTCAGGTTTGGGTGACGCAGCCGTCGGGCGCTGGGATCTAATGCCAGGCGCCAAGTGTGACGGAATGTTCCAACCATGACCATCACTCGAACACGACACTCTTTCACGCCGACACAACACAATCAGGCAGGAAGAGACTGCACACGCCTATACAAACTCGACAGTGCGATAGTAAACACACTAAAGCGACGCGCGAGACACACTCAACCATGCCTCCACCACCACCCCCTCCGCCGCCCATGCCGCCCATGGGACGCGGCGCTGGAGGACCACCACCCCCACCAATGCTGGGGAAGGCACCAGGGGGGAAAGCAGCGGGAGGAGCAGGAAGAGTAGGTTACTTCCCCAGCAAATAGCACATTTTGGAGAAACAGTTTCACCATGTCGAGCAGCAGCTAACCAGCCACAGGGTGCACTACTAGGGGATATCAGCAAAGGAATGAAGCTTAAGAAGGTCGCCCAAGTCAACGATAGATCCGCCCCGATAACAGGAAAAGTGAGCGACGGCCCCAGTGCTGCACCTATGGGAGCACCCGCCATCCCTGGTATGGGAAAGCCGCCTGCAGTACCTGGCCTTGCGCCGCCAGTTCCTGGTGGAGGAAACCGAGGGAGGAGTAATAGCGACACGGGCGATGGAGGAGGCGCCGCACCGCCGCAGTTGGCAGGAATCTTTGCTGGAGGCATGCCTAAGCTGCGGAAGGCAGGCGGCGTAAACACAGGTGCGGAGCAGAGCCATGCGCCATACCTCTCAGACCCCGAATCGAATCGCGGCTCAGCACCCAAACCACCACGAGGGGCAGCGCCGAGGCCTCCAGGGCTCCCGCCTTCAGCGCCTCCAGCACCGCCTGGAGGACCACCCTCGCGTCCAGGGATCAATGCTCTTCGAGGCCAGGATTCAAGACCTAATTCAGTAGCTTCAAGTATAAGCGGGAAGCCAAAGCCACCGCCGCCGATTGGAAAGAAGCCGCCTATGCCACCGCCATCTTCTCGAAAGCCATCTGGTCTTGCCCCCCCTCCTCCAACAGCTTCACCAGCTCGTGCACCGCCTGTTCCAGGTGGAGCTCCACCACCACCACCACCACCACCTCCTGCTTCGACCTCTCCTCGACCCATCGGGGTACCACCACCTCCCCCTCTGCCACCGCCATCTCCGGCTCCGCGAGCCCCAGCACGATCGACCCCACCCCCACCCCCATCGGACGACGAATACGATCCTTATAAATATTCAGCTCCAGCCCCCCCACCCCCTCCACCGAACGGACATGTACCGTCTCTCGCGGAAACAGCAGCACGCAATGCTTTTGGTCGCGCATCGCCTGCTGCGCCTCCTCCACCTCCCCCGGCAGCACCACCAAGTGCACCCGCGCCTCCTCCACCAACCAGCACCGCTCCGAGTCGACAGGCCTCCCAAACACCATTGCGTTCAATGATGGATCCCAGCTCATACACCCTGTCAAACGGCGGATCAAGTATCAAGAGTCCGACCCATTCAGGCGGTGGAAGTAGAGAAAAGGGCAGGGTCAGGCCAATCCAGGATTTGAGATGGAGATTTCAAGATGAAGGCCAATTCCCACGGCCCAGAGAGTTTACCAACGGACCAAAGAAATACCGTGCTGGTAGAGGCAGCAGTGTGCCTTTGGACTTGAGTGCATACGAATGAGGGCTGATTTATTCATTGAAAGCGAAACGGAAATTTGGCTGAAGCAGCAGGATTAGGAGACAGAGAGACTTCTTTGTCCTACTGTGTGGGGAACCTGATCTAAGAGTATGGTTCTTTTCTTTCTTTCTTTGGGGACATAGATTTTTGGTAACTTTAGCCTTCGTATTTGCATGGCGTTCTTGGTGTCGGTGTTGTTGCAGGCAAAATCGAGGGTGGGAAAGGCTGGTAGGCTGGTAGGCTGGTTAGAAAGGGGTGGGTAGCATTGTTTCCAAGGAAATATCAAAACGTCCTCGGAAGATAAAGTACGCGTGCATCGCCAAGTTTGACTCGACGGAATTGTGATCGGTGTTTTAGTGACTCAATTAGTATAGAGATGTTGATGAGAGGTAATAGCTGGTTTTTGTGCTCTCGATGCAAACATCTCTGCGTGGACGTGGGCATGCTGGTTTTTGTTCTCCTGGATGAAATGGACTATGCGCTTGTCGAGTGTAATGAATAAGTACGTTGAGTTTTGGGATCATCGTTATGTCGCATACGATGATCCGAAACGATCAGGGTATCATGGTGTGCGCTTGTCGAGATACCAACCCTAAGCATAGCAACACCTACTTCCGTGATCTATCTAAAGAAGATGTTAAGTACCAAAAAAAATCGATAGAGTTATCTACCATGTCCGAATGACTCAGCATGAACCCCTATGCCTCATGGAGCGAACGCATGCGTGCGCACTCCCATTGGCGCACTGCTCAGCGTGGGATGCTTGAGAACTTGGGTGTTCGGGCCGGGTGTCTGGTGACGTCGAGGATCAGTGGTACGCTTACTATTAAGCTACATATTTTTGAGCCGGCTTGGCGGTTTGTGTAGGGGTACCCTAAGTACGTGTAGTCACACCGAGCGTTGCTTGGTTTCTGTTTTGGTGTTTACAACGGATTCACTCACTTAGGGGACTGATGCCACTTCTAGTCTTAAAGTAGCTTCTCTCTGAGCAAATTTGAACCTAAGCTCGAGTACCTTGCTGGTTTGAATATGCAATGGCTGACTCGAAGTCAAGGACTTCAGCCTGTGATAGACCTTGAGCAAAGGTGAAACAGTGTGGTGAGAATCACACCAGAAATTACTAATTCATAATGCTTTATCAAGAACCAAACTAACTTTAGAGCTAGATTGGCTACATGATCGTCTATATGTGAGTTAACGACCTCTTGCCCCACAATTTGAGGCATTTAAAAGCAACGACGAAAAGTGTAGGACAATGGATCCAAGATTTTGCATGAATGTATATCTTGCTCAAGAGTAACATGTCGTCATATCAGTCTTGCTCAACTGTCAGTTTGCGAATGAACCCATGTGTTTCTTTCCCAGTCTGTACTTGAAGTTAACAGTAGATCAGAGCAGGGTCATGCGATAACAATGAAAGACAAGGTAGATGTTGTTCTACCAGAGACACCACAAGCACCGGAAAGCTGCGAGAGTTAGACATCTATAAGAGTGGTCACTGTTTTCGACATGGCATTATAAGATGCTCTTGTTGTTGCTTTCGCCTTTTCGGGCCGGTCTAGTTCGCACTTGATAGGGGTTCAGAAGTAAGCCGGGCTTGAACGAAGACATACATCTAGGCCGATGGACACGCAATCAAAGATACCGGTATACTGGTCATTATATATGAATGCGCTGGTCAAAGACGTCAGCGTTAGTCCAAAGATGTTGAGAATGTAGAAGACGTACATCGGCCTCTGACTAATTTGGAAAACATCTGTGCCGCGTTCAGCCCTTGCTTTAACTTCTTGGAACTCTAGGGCGCCGTTGAACGCCCTTTTTGATGAGGCCTACGAATCGGTATCGGCAAGGATATTCGAGATCTTCAAAGCAGAGCTTCGTGTCAGCTGTTGATGGCTTCGAAGATGAATGCTGCGTCGCTTCCAGGTTAACACACGTGTTCCGTGTCTGTTCCGCGTCTGTCTGGACCAGACCTCATCAGTCGAATTTCGCATTTACATAGTTGAACTGTTCAAGAGCCTGGAGCCCTCCCGGTTCACGAAACACATTACGGGGCCCAGATGAATCTAAGTTCGACGTTGGGACGGGCGGATGCCGGTCGGACTTCCGGACTTTGGGGAACTCCGGCGTTACATCCTAGGCTAATCGGGGCTCACCCCCCCATTAGCAATCATTGCTTGGACCTCATCCGAGGTGTAAATCAGCAGGACATTCGGTGAGTCGCCCATCCGAACTACAAACTTCCGCACCTCGCTTTTTTTCGACTCCGGGACGTGCCCACAACGAGCCACACAGCAGCCACAATCCCTCGGCCATGACCATGAAACTTGCCGTATGTGCATCAGCTGCGAGGAGCCGTTGTAGCCGCTTGCTAATACTTCATTGAAGTGTCTTCGTTGCAAGCGTAAAAAGATCAAATGTGACCGAGCAGACCCTATATGCCATCAGTGCATTACCGGAAAAGCGGAGTGTCAATATGTGGAGCGGCGCCAAAGACCAAGACCGGCACAGCAAAAGGCCGTAGTACAGCATCTGAGCCAGAGATTAGAGATGCTCGAAAAACAGATCAGCGCCTCAAGCGATACTTCCTCACCATCGGAGTCTTTCAAAACACCGGGGCGAGAAGTAGTCCCGAAGGCAACGCCAATAACATCTCCCAAGGGCTCGTGGAATGTATCAGCAAATGGCCAGGACTCGTGGGTAAACTACCCCGAGACAAATGTCTGTCTTGAAGTAATGATAGCTGATAGAGATAGATTTATCGACTTGCGACTGACACTCGCCGTAACTTCCAAAACCAAGCCACTCCAGTCACGACACCAACACAAAGTATCGACAATGCCATGCTGTCGCTCAACGAGGCCCTGGACGATCTCGGCAAACTAAGAATCCGGACCGATGTCATCAATGTCGACTTCAAGTTGTCCCCCTGTTGAAGCACGCGCATGCATAGACGGCTTCGCCAGTGTGATGAACTCAATGGTCGTCCCAGAATGGTTTGGCCCTAACATGATTGATCTTGAGCTTCTCCGTGCCATAACGGACGTCATCGACTCTCCGTATGTGAACATCGATCCTGGAATACGTGTCATGTATTTCAATGCGTTGTATTATGGGTTGGAGCAGAGTGAAGGCCCGGGCAGCGACCTGGCAGCAAAAGCCTATATGAAAGTACTCGAGAGTGTACCGGCATGGCTTGAGTCGACGACCGAGGCGAATGCAGACGGACCAACGGCTGCGTTGACAAGTTGGACAGCCATCATCTTGCATGATTACGAGCTTTCCTGGAAATTCCACTGCAAATCCTACCAACATATCAAGTCGCAAGGCATAAATCAGATTGACGCCACACCTGCAAAGAACTTTACAGAAGAGAGCCAACGAAACACTTTCAGACTACTTTACTGGCATGTCATGTCGGTCGACGTCCTATTCCGCTTGTTCTACGGCAAACCTACCGTCGTACGGTGGCTCTCAGACAACATTCGACCACCAAGCATCTTCACTCCTGACAACATGCACCCAACGGCCTTTCGCACAATGATCACTATTACATGGATACGATATACGGTATTGACTGTGGAGATAATCGACTACGTCGATAATCGGGTGCAAGACAAGACAGACCCAAGCGTTGCGCAAAAGGTAAACGAATGCTGTTTACAACTCGAAGAGATGATGGAAGAATGGAGACTAGAGGAATTGATGGACGACCATAAAACAACAGACGACCAGCGCTGCCTGATTGCAGATTTTATCAGTACGTCGATTTATGACCATGGCCGCATAAACTAACCCTACTTCTAGTGAACGTTTACACTACGATTATTGGGATTCAGCGCCTGATCAAGAAGTCAAAACCGGATGAGATCAGCTTACGGGCTGCGCGCAAAGTTTCGAACATTATCCTAGATTTTCAGATTGATCCGACGTTGAATGCAAGGACTAAGAGCATAACCAATCAGTAAGTAGCAGATGCAGTCTTCTCTGGGCATGGCGTTACTGCAGCATCGAACACAACATGGCAAATTCATACCAGTCCAGTCAACGACGTTACGTCCATTAACCCAATACTAACTTCTACTCAGCTTCATAACCTTCTACCCCTTCTGCGTAGTCTTCACACTCTACGAATACATACTCGCCTGCTCCAACCCCGAAGACTGCGAAAGCGACATCGTCGGCCTTGAAAACATTGGCATCGCTATGACCGAAGCATGCGTCACCAACAAAGACCTCGCCCCCTTCGCCAAGACAATAAACGCCCTCAATCGCGTCTTCCGCACCCTCCAAGAAGAGCGCCGCAAGAATATGGTCACCCCAAGAGCCACAGGGACAAGGGGAGGAGAGGAAGAAACACCATACCACAGTAACGCTGCTCAAGGATGTGTCGACCGGCAGCCACAGCAGCAGCAGCATCTACCACACACTAGTTTTGACACCATCCAAAACCTTGTCGCAAACGAGTTACCGGATTTCGACATGTCTGCTTTTGCATCCATGCCAGATTTTTCGATGAATGTAGAAGGAGACTTCCAGTCTCATGGCTTCTTCCGCGCGCTGGAAAATGATCTAGTTATGAAGAATTGGGCGACGGGTGACTGGTGGGATCTGAGTGGCGGTGGTGCTGGTGGCGTGGATGAGGCTATGGGGCAGGGCCCTGCGAGGTAATTAGCACACTTTGTTGGTTGCGAACGAAGTTTTTCATGTGGTGTGTATGTTGCTGACTTTGGTGCAGTGGAGATATACAGCCTTCGCAGTATTCATACCCTACACCGAATCCCTGAGTTACGCAGGCTCTGACTTGGAGTTGATATGTTGGTGTGCGCGCAGTTGATAGAGTTCTGGAGTTGAATATTTATATTCGTTCATGGGCCGGGCTTCTGGTCAGCTACTACCTAGGATACCACATACTTGGTTGAGGGAAGCATTCTAGTGGTTTGTTTGTTTCGTCGAGTGTTGTTACATTGCTTTGGTGTGTATACTTTCTGGTGTGTAGTCTGGTGTGGGTACTAGTTTCACTTTAATGTGTTATCTATGTCGGTGTTACTGAAAAGAAAGATCATTGTTGCATTGCAAGGGAGGGCTCAGATGTTTAGATGGCGGAGTTAGCAATAAGAATCAGCATATGAATCCTTGATAAGACGAGTACTGAAGCAATCTCAATAGATGTGATGACTTGCTGCGGCCGATGTGAGTGTGATTTGGTCTCAAGCGCAGTCTACCGAGGATGTGCATCTTCGACGCATCGTGTATATCTCACCCACCTCTCCGCACTTGCTATATACGAGTCGGATTCTCCGTGGTTAGCTAGATTTACACGGCACTATCCAGCATGATAGACCGATCAAATATAAAGCCGCTACACTACCATGTAGCAGATATTGGTCTCTCATTGTCCGCACACAGTCCATAATTTCCTATAGTCAGATCTTACACTCCAGCGCAACATCTCCCGCTAACCCATGAATCTCACTTCCGCCCTATCCTACAAATCTTGTACTTTTTACGGGTCGTCCCGACCTGATACAGATGACTACACAAAACTTTATCAGATATGAGCCGTGCAAACACCACTTACGTGTACCACCACTGTCAACATATAAAAAAAAGCCACAAGAGCTGTACGATACAATGCAAGGTATGCGAGAGCGTCGGTATTGCGGCCCGAGCCGGGACGGTCCAGTGAGACGGCAATAGGGAACGGGTTGGGTATGGCATGGGTGGGGTACGGTCTGGGTATACGGTGCTGACACTGACGTCTGCGCTGACACGAATGAGCATTTTCGAGCGCACGAAACGTGTATGCGTACCAAAAAAAAAGCTAGGGAGAGTGTGAGAGATTGGAATAGGAAGAGATAGAGAGAGAGATATTAGTAGATGGAGAAATAGGTAGTAAACCGTGCCTCCCTTCCTTGACCAAACGGCGTCGTTGATAATTAGCAGAACGTCACGAAAAACTTCAACTGCCAAGGCCAAAGCCATCTCCGCACCTCCACAACCTCCCATCTCGTATCCGCAACCTGTCATCCTACCCACATCCCCTTTAACCTAGCATCCGGCCGGCCGCCAGCATCTTCGTCTCCAAACCCACGGCACGCAACGTTGATTGCGTCACACTAGCCTGACTTCCCTCGGCTCTCATCTTTGCTTATTCTTAGTCAGACAAAACGCCACCTACCAAGCTATCAGTATGGAAAAAGCAAGTCAAGCGAAACCGAGAAGAAGAAACGAGAAGAAGGAGGGATCTGCAGATCTGCAGATCCGTGGCGAAACGGCTGGCTCGCTCTCTTGTTTCCTTCAAACAGGGTATTCTGCAGCAGGCAGCGGGGCCTGGGGTTTCTTTGGTTCAACGTCTGGCCCGCTGCATGTGATTCGACTTTCGATTCTTTTTTTTTCGTTCTGTGTTTGAATCGAGGGGAATGTGAGGCGACCCATGCTTTGTTTGTTTGTTTGGTGGTGCGTTTCCATCGTTGCTACCGTGTATCTGTTTCATTTTGTATCAGAGGAGCGAGAGCGAGCGTTGGGACCATGATGTGGGAAATGGGGAAGACAAGGGGAGAAGATAGCAGAGCCTATCGCTCACTCCGCTTGGCTCTGGTCTGCTAGACAGACAGGGAAAGGGGTGTGAATCAGCTTCCTGTATACCGTCACCTCATCCTATTGTGCAGCCTCCTAATTTCCCAACCAGTATCCGTCTACTCAACACGACACGACAGTACGCGTCCCGACCACCAGCCACTAACCGCGACTTACGCAACACCCAGCCTCAGCTCCTTAGTTCTCAAAAAGCAAAAGCTTCCAATCCCCAACACCCTTACTCCCAACCCTCTGAACCAAACAATCGCCCATTTCTCCCAAACCCAAACAAACTGCATCTCTTTTTCCCTGCCTTCTCTAACCTATGATGCCCCGAGCCCCAGCTTCTACCATCCATCCGCCCATCCCTTGTTTGTTCACAGACTCCCACGCTTTCCGTCTCCCGTCCATCCATCTGGTTCCCAGCCCCAGCCCCTGTAATACGTAACCGACCTGATATCTGGGTCCCCAAAGTCCCAGTTAGAGGCCTTGGCAGCTTTGCTTGGATTGCTTGATGTCATCCATTTTTATCGCTGTGGTCATAGGTTTTTGTGACGTTTGTGGCACACTGTTCGCGTCCCCTGACAGTTCTGCTGTTTGATTTCCTGATATGTCTTTCGACAAGGAATGCTAATGTTGCATGTTTGGTCAAGTGAGTAGATGGTTGTGATGCGTGCTTTGTGTTTTTCAATCTCTGTACGTGGGTGCCGACGATGATGCCAAGATATCTAGGTAGACAGAGCGAGACAACTCCCGACTCGACACACGCCACCGATCGAGCCATAACGACGTTGGTTAAGATTATATGTTTCCAAATTTACAGGATAGGGAACGACCCGACTCATGCATCTAGGAGTTTCAGCTCATCAATCAATGAATCAATTACTTACTGACCAGCGAGTCACACCGCCGGCAGCAGCCAACTCTCTTTTCAGCTCATACCCATCTCACACACACTCACTCTACCCCAAACATCCCACGTCTGCTTTTAACCTCGTATATCCAGATGAGCCTCCTCTGAGTTCACACAAATCCAAAAATGCCACATTCATCAGCCACACACCTCACTCTCAAACTTCGCAACCCCCAGTCCCAGCCCTATATACACAAGTACCATGTCAATATTCATATAAAAGAGCATGACAAGCTCAAACAGTAGCTTACGTGACACTATAATAAACATGCAAGGATCTTCATATTTACTCCTGATGACGCAATGCAGGCAAACACGAGTTCCAAAATAAAAAGCGCATGCACACTTCGCAAGTCGTCAGTGTAAGCTCGCGTGGAGCGGAGTGCGCATGTGTATGTGTCTGTGTGTGTGTGTGCGGATAGGATAGTAGAATGTTGCGCAGCAGCGACTGGGCGAAAACCAGTAAGCACCATTCCAGACATACCCCCAGGCTCCAGCGATCCGGGGGTAAGGAAACGAGTTGTGGCGGGGGGTGACAAGGGGTGTTTAGTACTCCCGTAAAAACACGCATGCAGCTTCGGCGTATTGTTCAAACTCTTTTTTTACTTTTTGCCCATGCTGAGCCCTACGTTGCTGCAACCCTTGCTGCATTGCGCTCGTATTCTCGGGGCTGGGCAGCGCGGCAAAGGCGCCGAGAATTGCTACGACGCAGAGGCCCTGTGGCCAGCCCAGTTCCAGACCGTCTAATATGGCGCAATTCTAGCGAAGCAAAGAAAAAGGCCGAATACGAACAACGTCGGACGACCGTCCAGTAGGGCTAGCAGTAACTACACGACAAAGAAGGAGAAGCGGAAGGATTGGAGCGGGCGGAGAAAGGAGAGAAATTGCAAATGACCTTGTAGCCATACAGCTTGCAGTCCAGAAGGATAAAAAAAGAAGGGGTCATTATTCTTTATACTACTACTTTATATGCTAATGCATCGAGTCGTCCGTGCCCCTGTTTCGAACGTACTCTGATGCTATGTGGTGGTCGTTAGGTGTGCCCATTTTTTGTCTAAACGCCGGGAAAATGACTGATGAGCAACGCCGTGTCCGCATTTCGTGATGATGCCGATGCGGACTGCTACGGCCATGTGAAAAGGGGAGGATGAAACAATACTATTATTGCTCATTGGTCCCCACCCCGAACCTTACATGCAATGTGTGACCAGCTCCAGAATGCTGCTTATAAAGAAGCCCGAAGATTGCGAGATTGGTACATGATTAGAACGCTTTAATAAACTTTAATGCAGTGGTCGGTGCCGTCACGGAGTCGTGGTGGTGACGGAGCCCGCCGCGAGGGGTGGCCGCGACGTGTACGCGAGAATCCAGTAACGCGGAACGTGAAGCGGATGACGTGGCATGGTGCCATTGCAGCAAGGGATTTAGACTTGCTCTGTGAATGCGGATTTGCGCGAGGCATTGGATTCTCTCCGCTTCTTTTGGAGCTTCTTTGATGATCTCCGCTCGGCGCGTTCCAATTCCTCGGGTGTGGGAGGCTGGAAAGTGCCTGGCCGCAGAATCTCGAAACCGGAGTTGACCTTCCGGATAACGGGATCGTCGCGGTCCTGGTTCTGCTCGGTGGTGACCTCGTATGGGACTTGATCGTAGCTGTACTGATGTTGCGGGCCACGAGGCTCGTACGTGTCGGGGTAGAATGGAGCGTTTGGCGCATACGACTCAGTCAAGGGAATCGCTTGTCTGGCCTGATTCGATGCGTGGCCGTCATGACTCGGACCGGCAGACATGGTCACAGGCACTTCTTCTGGGTCGGTAGCAGTGCGGCGGAGCGGAGGCGAGGGTGTCTTCTGGGGCATGAAATAGTTAACACCATTGACCGTAGAAACGTGGTTGTCCGCGACGCTAGCCCACTCTCCGCTATTACCTGGCTTCCGCACACGAGGAGTGAGCTGTCCAGTTTCGGCGACGTGAGAGAGACGATGGCTTCGGAGGAGTTCGAGGTCGGTCTTGGGGTCAATGGGCGCTTGGTGAGAGTTGGGGCGGAAGTAGGCTGTCTCGTATGCGCGGACGTCTTGCCCAATGGCCATGTAGTCAGATTCATCACTTGTGCGGCGGCTTGACTCTTTCGAGGACTGGCTAGTCTTGTGTTGATGGGTGAGGCGCGCTAGGGATTGTCAGCATACATCAGCCAATCGGCTGGGCTGTGGCTTACTAGGCGAAGGATCAGTCGACGTCCCGACAGTAGGTGAAACGGTAGTGGGCGAAACGGTGTGGTGGCAGTTGCTGCATCGTGGAGCCTCCTGGGCTTGTGCTTGACCACGAGCAGCAGGAGAGGATGAGCGAGATTGGTGGTTAGAGAGCGGCTCGGCAGAGACGGCGCGGTCAAAGGAGCTAGGGGCGACGGAACTGTTGCGACTTGAACCTTGGGCCACTGGCTGGGGAAGCTCAAGTTGAGAGTTGTTGAGAACGCCGCGAGGAATCTTTTCGCTGTACAAGGAGGCTCGGCTGCTGCCAACGGGGGTGTTTGTTCGCGAAATCCATACGCCGTCTACTTCGATACCGCTTTGAATGGCGCGAATACCAAAGGGAATCTCGTCCTTTGTTTCTGTACTGACTTGGGTGACAGGCTGGGCCTCGAGCATTTCAGGAGATTGCGCGCGCTTGCCCTTGTCGACCTTTGTGTACTTGCGCAGTCTTTTCCTATCGTAGAAGAGCTTGATGAAGCCACAGAAGATAGTGACAACCTAGCATTGTTAGCAGAGCAACAATAGAAGGGTGATTGGATGTCGTACAATAGCACAACCCAGGACCTATCACGATGACGTTAGTAGATGTGCAGTGTGTGGTTAGTCGAGTTACTCACAAAAGTCATCTTCTGCCATAGGGCCCAGCTAGTGAAGAAGGTATTGCCATCTGATGATCCGAAACCCATTTTGGAGGATATGCAAAAGAGAATTGAAGAGTAGAGCGAGGGTAAGAATAGCAAGCGGGGGAGCAAGCGGGGAAAAGTCGAGGTTGAAGGAAGAGGCTGGGAAGCGGCAGTGTTGATCAGTGCCTTGCTCGGCAGGAACTAGTCAAGCAACTGGGTAACAAACAAGGGAGGTGGTACCGGCAAACGAAGGGAACGGGTACGGGTAGTGTGTGAAAAGGCGACTAGTATTACAAGTGGAAGAGCGAGAGGAAGCGAGAGGAAGGCGATAGTGTCAGGCCAAGTCGGGGTACGGCGGCGGGGGATTATGAGGGCTCGCCGTGGACAGGACGTGGGTGGGTGTGGAAACGAGCGTGGAACGACCAAAGGGACGGGTGTCACTAGTGGTTCAGAGCTGTCATACACCAAAGCCTAAAGCTGAATCACGGGTATCCAGTGTGGCTGAAGGCAGTCTGCGACTAGCTGGGTGGTGAGGGAATAGTCGACGTCTTGAACAGAGGGGGAGGGCGGCGTGGGCATGGGGAGCAGAGGCAGTATTAGTATTATATTGACGAGTAGATATTGAGCAGGCACATGGGTCGTGGCCGCCGCCAATCCGGACCCGCAGCCAGAGGAGAAACAACGGGACACTGTCATGAATGGGGGAGCAGGTTTGGCGCCCCTGCTCCCACCCGGGGCAAGAGTGTGTGGTTAGTTGGCCGCGTGCTTGGGCAACGCTGGACTAGGCGCCACCCTGCATGTGTGCACAGAGGACGCCCACCACCTAAGGGGGATTCAGCGGCCGGCATGCATTGGTGACGCGAGCCGACGGCACGACTGCAAGGCTCGAAATAGCAAGCGATGATGCGCGAGTGTTTGGCCACCGTCCATGACTGTCTGGCGGATCGGCGTTGATGTGTGGACCTTGATACGAGCCCGACATGGCAGACCCAATACTTGTGAATGCGAGGCTTGTCGCGCCTCGCACCCCCATGCCGTTGCTCTACCAAGGACGCCGCGCGACGCTGCAGCTGTTTGAGAGGCGCGCCTGTCGTGCCAAAGCGGCGTTGGCGACATGTCTCATGGGCGGAATGGCGTGGAGTGGCGTGTTGGTTTTTTTTGTATTTTTTCGACTTTTGCCTTTTCGACCTTTCACTTTGGTGGCCCTGGCGACGGTGAAGGTTTCCGGGGCGAGCGCTGGTAGACTAGCCGCGAGGTGCTGTTAGGCTAAGCCCAATGCGCAAGGCCCCGACTCCAGCAACGGGAAGGCGCCTCGGGGGGGTGCAGGACGTGGCTTCCTCTTACGGCTGTTAGTTAGGTCCAAGTTCGCTCTTTCCTCCTACTGTACCGGTATAGTACGCCGCCAACGCTCTTCCCCGGCCAGGGACGCGCCCTCGTGAGTGGTCGTCGCAGTCATCCCACCACCACCTACCGGTACTCTACTTACCATGCTGAGAGGACGGCAAGGCTGGTCGCTGCATGCTCCGTGATCCGACAGTGTCCACACGGCCTGCGGCTCCTCTAACAATCTCGTGTTTCGTGTTTCGTGATCCCACATCTCATGATCCTGTGCCTCGTTATTTGGCACCCGTCACCAAGACGTCCTCATTTCAAATCTCTACTCACGCCAACTTGGCCAAATTCCTTGTCTTCGGTGCGCACCGTCCTTCACTCACTCTGCAACCGCCCAATCTCGGAAGCATCACAGTAGTCCTGCACACCCGCACCCACATGCATCCGCTGTTTGTACAATCCTGGCCTGTTTCCATTGTCCTACCTATTTCCGCGACCGCTCCACCAAAGCGATAGTTTTGCTTGCTGCTCCACCATGATGAATGCCCAGCCACAGCGCCCCTGGGAACCGGGCATGTCCTTGCTCGACGTGTCCGCCCGCGGCACAGCTGGACATGCAAATGGCGATATTGAGGGCCTGAGGCCACACAGCACGACATGCGTGTAACCACAACTTCCAGCACACACCGCTCCTACTGCAATCCATCTTTCTGTAACCTTCTGACTCGAGTTACACGCGCCTTCTCCATGGTCTCGGAATCGCTGCATTTTCCGCCATCCCTATGTATCTCTTTAGCGGCAATAGGCTATCGATTGTCCTGCACGTTGAATTCTCTGCCACGTCCATTGCCGACGAGCTACGCCCTACCCACATGCACCACCAAGCTATGCCCCTCACAGACATAGCCGCACCTTCTTCTCCCATGCTTCTCTACCTAGAAAAAAACTTGATATCCACCTCGCCAATCTCCCAACCGAAGCCCATCACACATGGAGAGAGGGTCGAGATGCTGTCATTTGAACAAAATTCTGTGCCAGGGGTAACCCGGGATTGCCTTAGCTCCCGCGAGCCACAACGTCTGACATCAAGATGAAGATTCTCGTCCGCGTCCACAAGCTGGAAGCTTGCCCTCGCTTGGGTAACCGGCAATATCATAATCATCTTGTTGCTGGGCCTCCAGCCTCGGCAAAAGATGCACAAGACAATTAGTGCTGCGAAGTCAAGCCGCGAATTATTGACTTGTCTTTAGTCTTTCGTATACGCAGATCATCTCGTATCTGACGCCGTCATGTGATTCATGCCTGTGAAAGCGTCCATGGGCGTGGACGAGTTGCAGCGTCCGGAGCCTCGGGAATCGTCAACCGACCAGTGCCACCAAGAGACGTGCTCAATTTGATGGCAACGGTGATTAGCAGATGAGGGGAAATGCTGCAGGCGCTGGTTAGCTTCCGCTGTTGTCTGGACATTCCCAGTCGTGTCTCTAATGCATCTCCATAGCTTTGCAGCATCGCAGCGTCGCATAGCCATTGTCTCAACATAGTTGCTAGACCGACGCGGACAAGTTGGAAGCAGATGCTCGTCATGTTGCCCACCTAGGTACATCACCTGCATGCGCCCGAAGCGCGACTGCTTCAATTACCACGACAACGCCGACGGTAGCACGCAGCTGTGCAGCGTAGTTCATGCACCTTTTTGCTTCTTTAGTCCCGCCACTTGAGACGTCATCTCAGCAAATCTCGACTGCCTTGGCCCAGACACGACATGCAAATCACGCCGCAATTCCAAAAACAAAATGATGCGCAAAGTCCCGAGGCCTAGCTGGTCGCTGTACCGTACAGTCTCGTAACCAAGTAGGCTGTGCGCAAGGGTTGCTTGTAGTCTACACTTAAAAAAAACCATGGTCATGTAACCTCAGTCGGGCATCCCAACTGTTGCGACCCATGGCCTGGAGAGAAACACCGGACTACCCGGTCAGACAAAGAGGGGCTATTCTGGCAAAAGTGGAATGGTACATGTGCACGTCCGTGCCTGTCTCGAACTGCGAGTTCAGATCGTGTGGGGGCGCTTCGGCACCGCCTGAGGCACATCAACGGGCGTGACTGAAGCGCATGTTTCATAGCTACTATATCTTCGGTGCTTATCCATAGGGGTCCAATATTGATGGTTGTTTCATCTGCACGGCACAGGTTTCGGTGCCGACATCAAGTAGCTTCAACTACAGTTTCCTGGGCCGGCGCCTACTATATTGCCGCAGCATCTCATGACAATCACGCTATAGGTGACGAGTCGCGGGGGGAAGGGTCTTTGACGCTGAGGCAGCTTTTGTAGCCGCCGGGGGGGAATCGGGCGTCGGGCGTCGGGCGCCGGGCGTCGGACTATATGGTCGTGATGAGCTCCATGTGAGGTTCGAACAAGCTGCTTTTAGACGTGTTGGTGGTGAGATGAAGCGGGCGCGCCCTCGGATCCCAGCGTTTGGTACCTGACGACTTCCCTTCTCGTCTCATGCAGGGACCACCAGGAGGCCGTCCTTGGTCACCTGTTTGACTCTCCGCACCAAACACCCCCTCACACCTCAGGTTTCCATGTGTCGCTGCCATGAGTTGCGAGCTGCGCAAGATGAACCGGTTTTTTTGGCCCGACGCCGGCATGACGTTCTTTGATTTGCGTTGCCCTCTCGCACGAGTTACGGATAATGTTCATACCGAGCCCAAGCCCCAAAGGGTCTTGGTTCCTGCCCAATTGGCCCGGTCAAGGAAGTCATGATGTTAGACGCCGGATCCATGTGTCCCTGTTCAACCTTTTACACCCATCTTACATACGGTACACACTACACCAGCCTACTAAACTACTCGACCCCATTTCTTCCTCGCTGCCTGCCCGCCATGCCTATCCGCAACCCCTTCCGACGTACTGGTGGTCCTGAGCCAGTTGAGGAAACTCAGCGGACCGCACCGGAGAACGGTTTCAAGACCACTGCTGTCTCGGGAGCTGCGCCCCTGCAGCTTAAAGATCCCACTGAATACAAACTGAGTGGTAAGGTTTCTTTGACATGCGCTCGGGGCGCAAAGCGTCGTCCGGAGCCGCGTCGGGTGTATGGGCGCTTACAGTAATCATAGAGATCAACGACAGCGGTGTGTACTTGCCGGTAAGATCAACCCTTGAGCACGCGGGATTGTCGCATGGATGTCAAACAGCGACAGCCACGGTCATGCCGTAAGACGTTGGTTGACATTGCGACAGCCGTCCCCACAACAAGAGAAGCCCACGTTTTGGCACTCAAAGTCCAATGTCTCCACCACATCCTCGAACCACCGCAGTCTTCTTGCCGAGAATGAGCCATTTAGTATTTCCCGCGAGAGCTTCGACTCATACAGGCGATCATTTGTAAGTTCTTGTTCAACTGCTCAAAGTGCCAAGTACCCATTGCTGACATCGCATAGGACATCTCCGCACGATCGCCGGTTGTCGACAATGTTCACGAGACTTACCCCCGTCAATCGCTCGATGCGCGCCGCTCCGTAGATACTAGACGATCCCTTGACGTGCGCCGCTCGCGCGCCACTCCGCGCTCGTCGATGCAACAACCCCGCAGCAGCGAGAGCCACGACCAATTGCCTGAAGAAGGCTTTGAGGAAGTGGGCTTGAACGACGAGCCCAAACCCCAGCCTAAGAAGCGCAGCATCTTCGCGCGCTTCGGCGACAACAGTCACGGCAATGAAAAGGCGGAAGAGCGACCCTCATCAAGCCACCATTTCTCCTTGACAGGTCGCAAGAGAGCCGAGAGCGGGGCAGGATCTGAGCTGAAACCTATGCCCAGACCCTCGTCAGACGTGGTAGTTGATTCGCGGTGATACACACCATATGATTGTTAATGAAGAAGAGGATACACAAGGAATCCAAGAGCTGGGTAGACTTTGGATAAACCCTATCAGATGATCGGGAGCATCACGGCGTTTTGGGATTGATGGTTTTGCGACAGCACCCACCACATTAGCTGGCAGCACTGGGTAACATGCCAGGATGAGACAGCGAAATTTCTAGCTTAACTGGCATGCAACTACAATCGCTAGCATCAGAGCATCATTGTCGATAAGGCGCAGAACCCGTCTATCCGACAACGCGCCTTTTCACCGACACTTTCTTATCCAGATTGGAAAAAAAATCCTAATTATATCATCGGCCGGAGCGGAGGGTTCGTATTGTACAATATAGTATAGCCAACCATATCTATCGCATCGTATGCGCATCGTATAATCAGGCACGTTGGCAAAACGTTTGTCGTCCTGACTCGAGCTTGTCTACTCATGCGCCTCATCACACGGACACTTTTAATTATAATTATATCATCCGAGCCGCACGGTATCGCTTCTTCCTACTTCTCTCGGCTCGTATCGCACGGCGCATGTGTACAACCGTCAAGAAGCCGTTGGTTAGATTAGATCCCGTTCCTGACTCGAGGCTCCTTCCTCCTTCTCTTCGTTCCACCTTCCCCCACCACTCACCGTCCGCTTAACCCAAACAACCCCACAAAATGTCGTCAAATTAAGTAATGGCAGGTGCCCAACCTGGTCTCTCTGTCTCTCCCTCCTTTTTTTCCTTTTTTGCCCGTTGATCCCATTACCCCCAGTTTTGCAAAAAAAAAAAAACATCCCCGTTGGTTACGTACATCTGTCGCTTGTTTTCCTAGCACCCACAAACAACCCCATCGTTGTTGTCTCAACTATCAATTTTCTCTCTCCCCTTACCATCGTTTCCCCTGCCCTTCTATCACATCTACTTACGTACGTAAGCTACCGTATCGTCCAAAGACTCTGTTCCAGACTTTTGCGTTTTTACCCATTTCCAAGCTTTGATTTTTATTCTCTTTTCAAAAGGTTTCTCGCCTTCCAAGCTTGGTCTCCTCCCCACTTATTCCATCCACTTTATTTGTGGCCTGGAATTTTCCTCTCCTTTGTTGGGAAACGAGATCGGGGATTGGGGGGGAGTAGGCACTGGGCGCTCGGCGCTCGGCGCTGGGCAGTGAGTAGTGAGTAGTGAGTAGTGTGTGTTTGGTTTGGTTGAGGGGGGCGAGGGCTGGGCGCCGTTCGTTTCCGGTGGTTCCGAGATGGGAATAGTCACGGCCGTCGGAGGCGGTTCGGGATTGGTGTGTGGCTGCGTGATGTCATGAGAGTGTAATAAGCGGGGTGGATGTGTTTGGGATAGGAGGGCCGCGGGGATACGGTGGTGGATGTGAGGGAAGTTGTTGATAGTGTTTATAGATGCTCCGAGTAAACTTTGGTGGCAGGTTAGCACATTCATGCACGGTAGAGCCTGGTATTTGCACGATCAAGGTCTATCTTTTTCATGTATTCACTTTTCGGTCGTACTACCAAGAATGCCACAAACCGTAGTCTGCAGCCGTACCGATGCTATCTAATCCACCAAGCCCTCGATCAAGAAGACATCACCCATCCAATCCAATCCAATCCAACAATCTGAACTACACGTCCTACCCCCTTCTGTCAAAGTCCGCCTCCTCCAACCTCCCTCCACTCAGTATCCTCCCCAGATGTGTCTTCTCTACCCCCTCCCCCCTAATCTTCATCAGAAACGCCCTTAGGAAAGGCACTGGCGAAGTCTTCAACCCCCACTTGTCTACTGGCGGATCAATGAAGCCGTCTGCATGCACTGTCCGGCCGTCTTGCGCGGTACTCTGAAGTAAACCCAGATAATCGCACAACTCGCCGTACTCGGAGAAGGAGTTGAGATACAAACTACCAGCGAAAAGATTGAGCAGCAATTTCAAGCTGCGGGATACAGAGATACGGAGCCAGGAGTGTATTCGTGGCCGACGGTGTAGAGGGTGAGGTTGTCGAGGGATGCGAAACTGATATTTGCGCGGGCGGCGAAGACATGCAGTGTGACTTTTGCGTCTAGGCGAATCTTGGTCATGAGGCTGTTTGCTTCGTACGGGCTTATGATCATGAGGTTGCTGATCGTATCTGAGTTTCCAGGATCTGGTACTGAGATGACGAACTGCACTGCTCGCTGGAAGTGGTCTGTGGTGAAGTTCGCGCGACTTGTGCCAGAGGGTACCAAGACGGTATTCATGAAGTCCCTTGTGACGAGCAGGTCTTTGGGGAAGTCGTTGAGGTTGATCAATGCAACTGCGCGTGTCGTTCGTAGTGCTTGGAATGCGGGCTGCCATGCGTCAGAGACAGGTAAGATATTGCCAATCTCTACCAGTTCGCTGAGATCTTGATGAACAGTGGATATCTGGAAGTCAGAACATGCCTCGCCTATCGCCCATGCGAGCACATCATACACTTCGATCGAAACGCCTGGTTTTTTGCTGGTGGTCTCGAATGTCTTTGTTCTAATCTCCTCAGGCACGATGAACGTCACTGTTTGTCCGTTACCAAGCTTCCTCATGCGCATTGCAGCTTGCGTGACACGATCTATCGTGACTTGACTACCCAGCGTAAGAGCGGCGCGATAGTCTTGTGGAAGGCGTAGGTCAGTTCCACGGGTATGCGACTCATCTAGATAGATGATGCAAGATTCTAACATCCTTGAATATGGCGAAGTCTGGAGTGGCTCAATCCGGGAATTGCGATCGAGAACGGATAGCTCCTCGTCTTCGAAGTACACGACTGCCTCGTCTCCGCGACTTGTCTATTATTCATGTCAAGAATCGAGGCTCCGCAGTCTAGAAGGACCCTGACGTCTTGATCGAGCGTGTGGATAAATGAGAGCAGATGCTCGCCGTCACTGCCACTCTCGATTGCGCGCGCAGGTAGATTCTCGACCAATGTCTCATCCATGAGTAGATACGACAGCACCTGAGCGTTTGTATGATGTTGAGTGGGAATATCAAGCTGCTCGATACTGAGTGGGAGCATGTGACGTGTATCGTTGGTACCAGAGAAGCCCGTCGTTGGATGCGCTTTCTGTACTGCAAGATCCCATCCCGATGCACTGAGCTTCTTGGGAAACTGCTTCAGTTGTTTCGGAAACACTAGATGCGAAAGGAAATAATCTACGACCTTTCTTGGATGCTGGAGTCCTGGGAACAGCTGTGTGATGCACTATTGTCGGTCGCGTATACTGATGCTGGAAATATTTCTGAAAGCTTCGGGTAGGCTGGAAGACGCAGTGCTGACAAAGTCGTCATAATGGATAGTCGCTTGGTCAGACCTCAGAACATGTGAGAGTATATCTATAAGTCCCTCATCTCCTAGGCCTGAATAGTACCAGGACAAGAGAGTGAAGATGATGACCACATCCGGATGGGAAAATTCACTCCATGGGGAGGGCGAGTGGTTGGACTTGTAGGGTACGGCAAGCAAAGTGCCTGGGGTACGGGGACGATCCAAACCGAAGCTGACGCGGTAACGCTTTTGGCTGAAAATGTAGCGTAAGACGCCACCAGCAAATAGTCCACGTAACAGGAGCAAAGACGCCTTTGTAGTCTCGGTCCAGAACGGGCTCTCTTCGACTACGCTGATCTGGTCGGTCTCAAAATCTTTCTGCGAGATGTAGTGCAAAATTGTTGTTTTCATGCCTGGTGGCTGCGATCGAGAAGGTATGCCAATGCCAAACTCGACAGCGTGCGTTGCAAGCAAGTCCAGTACTCGGTCAGCAGCATCAGATTGCAGGAACCTAACCTGGGGGAACTGTCCCTCGGCATTTTTCTGGATACCGATAGATTGCGGAGCTTTATTCTTGACTTGCAGAGCATATTCTGGCAAAAGTCCGAGGACGTCTTGAATAGTCAACCATCGCTCTGACACAAACTCGATCGATTCCCGTTGTCCCATGGTATAGATCAGCTCAAACTTTGTAGAGAAGTTCAAGGACAGAAAGAATTTATCTGCAAGCTGCAGCCAGGTTTCATGATAGAGGAGATTTTCCGCGCGTTATCTGTGTTTGTTGTTATGGGGTGGGGTAAGGCAGCAGTGCAAACAGACAGGGCCACCACTCACGTTCACTTGCGCTTTCTTGCCACCCCCAGCAGCTTTGTGGGCCAGGGAATCATCAATTCATCGTAAATATCCCGCGCGAAATTACAAGGTTATGTGAGATCCATTAGTCCTGCATCCAGGGCAGTGGGCTGCGCACAGCAACGAGCAAATCGCACAAGTCAATACTAGGCAGTGTAGCCTTGAGCTCTAAGCTCCAAACACTCCTGACTGCATTCATCTTTTTCGCCTTGAAGAGGTCTCGGGACCCTTGACATATGAATGATACAAATTGAAGGTGAGGAAGGAAAAGAGCGAGAGATGACGTCTCGCATCATGACCATGCGCTAACCGCTTCTGGCTGACCAGATGCACACTGTTCAAAGGAAGCAGGTACGATTCTCCCAACCACCGTTGCATATATTTTCACTCTCAGATTCCACCCTTCTACCCACTGGCATGCAGGTTGCTTCTGTTCACCCAAACGTAAGGTGTCAGCGCACAGTACTGCCTCTCGTCACGTAAGATTGAAAATTGACAGGGGTATAGACAGGGGGTTAAATCTTCTTTCACCTATAACTTTATAACAAAAAAGACTATTCAAAGAATTAAAAGATGCTTCTTAAAGAGGTGAGTTTTTTCTATATTATAGAGGTCCTTTTTCTATACTCCATAAACAATCATAGAAGGTAGTGTGCAATTGACATGAACCCTGTTATTTCCCTTCTTATCTTACTACAGTAGAGGTGGTACGTAATCGTTGCGTACCGGGCTTCCGCCAGTAGTATCATCCTTGCATTAATGCAGTAAGATACTAGGAACAGTTTTGTCCCAAGGAGTAGCGCAGCGTTTTCAAGACCTAGTTTTCATGAAGAAATCAATAGTTGTAGTAGCTCTTTGGCCTTTGACAAAACAATGTGCTTAATATTTTTTACAAAGAATGGTACCCTGTCCACCACACCCTCTCCCCTATCACATCACCTTAGCAAGCCTTCAATCCCTCCTTAAACAAACAAGCCTTTCCAGGCCCCGTCGCCACAGACTTGGGTTCATTCCCTGGCGTCGTCCCCTCAAACTCCTCACAAATCTCCTTCACCCCAGTCGCACAAGTCGTATCATCAATTGTCGCAGTATCTCCAAAGTTACCATTCACGCCTGCCAGCAACTTTCCGTTGGTAGCCTTCACCCCCTTGATAACGACGTGGCGCTCAGCTTTGGTTTTGCAGTTTCCGCAGGCGCGGTATAGTTTGCCGAAGGTGTCGACGGTGAAGCCAGAGATGGTTACTGTGCCGCCACCGTTGTGCTGGATTACTTTGTCGGTGGCGCCGGTTGCGCCGCCACCTGTTACCTGGGCGTTGCCGTTGCCTTTTAGGGTGAGGGCGTCTTCGCAAACAGCGGCCCACCAGACGTTTTGAATGCTGCAAGAGCCTTCGCAGTGTACGCCTTCGATTTGGTCTTTGCCTGAGATAAGTGTTAGTTGAGTGTATAAGTTTTGGTGGGATGGATGGATTATAATGAGTGCAACGCTAGACGTACCGATGATGGCGTTTTTGAGTGTGGCTCCATCTTTCAGGATAAATACAGCGTCAGAGCTGCCGCCTTCGGCCTGCCCGGTGCAAGATACGCCGCGGCCGTATGTCTTCATACCGCCGTCGAAGACGCCAGTAATTTCTTTGGGGGTGGAGAAGGTCTCGCTGCCATTGCCAGCGGGGATGGGAAGGAAAGCTCGCTTCCTCACGTGAGAGAAATTCATGGGCGAAGGCTTTGCTGGGCCGGCAGATACCATAATGACAAAGGCCAGGACAGAAGCGAGTACTGAAGCCTTCATCTTCGGTAGTTGATCGATAGTGGTTGGAAATTGAGAGAATTGACACTTTCTTTCGATAGAAAGAGTGGCTGTGAAGTTCGTCTAGCGAAAAGCGATGCGTCAAGCAATCAAAAAGGGAACAGAAAAAAGACTGCAAAGAAGATAGAAGGAGGCTTGTTGGCTCAAAAGCTGAATGAAGAATATCATTCGTAAGTATCCTCCCTACCTTTTAAATGAACCCCTCGCTCCACCCTCCACCATGTCATTGGATCTCGGGCCATCTGTATGTACATCCATCCGTCATCCCGACTCGCGGCAGCAACAAATGCATAAATCGCCCACTCTCCCGATAGAGTGAACGAGCGGCCCAGCACCCAGCACCCCAGCAGCCCACCTTGCCTCATGCAATCCATAAAACCCCCCAAAAAGCAAAGAAACAACAACCCAGGCGATTGTGGATCCACTGTATTCTTGCTCTCGGATAAGCTGTGGTCAATCTTCTCGAAACAAGGTTTGCGAGGATAATGCTGCATGTTTTGCGTATAGAGTTTCTCATGTGGGTAGTATCCTTGTTTCGGTTTGGTGGGTGCCAAGGCGGAGGTGTTTCAAGCGTGAAAATCGTCATACCGGTATGGATCAATCACGAAGCGCCGGCATTGAAGTGGCGTCTTGTTTGATATGTAGCGTCCCTTCATGTCGGTGTCAACGGAACGTTGTTGGTGACGACTAGATGAAAAGGTTCTTGTCTGTGCAAAAAGTGCTGGGTAGACCCACAAGTAAGTAAACAACGCAACTCCGGGACTCGCAAGTGCAAGAACCAACGCTCTCCAACTTGGCAACAGGGTTGGTTGTTAGTGTTACTCGGAAACCGTGTACTTAGATGGCCGTCTGTTACCGTTTAGATCAGCCGTTGGTCATTGCGATGCGTTTGTTTCCGGGAGCTTTCTTCCACATCAAGTCCAGTCGGGAATACTAAACACTAGTTCTATTCATTGGGGTCTGTTGGTAAGAGGAGGACGGGAGGGGATTATGCGTGTGTCGTAAGCTGTGTCTGTGCGTTTGGCTTGGCTTGGCTCCACTACTATATGGTGATGGACAGGATGGGGCTTATGAATTGGAAAGTCAAGGCATTTAATGAGTCAGCTTCAAACTGAAGAGCTATATTGCTGTTTAGTCTCGTCTTTGCGGACTGTAGCTGCCACGCTCAGCTATCTTATCGATGATCGGTCTCAGACGCTCCACCAGTGGCGTGTATATGGTGGAGGCGTAGAGAACGTTTGACATCGCAGCAATGAACGATGCTAATGTTACCAAATATTATGCTGATTGAGAAAGAATGCCACTCATGCAAGGAACAATTCATAATAGAAGACACGGCCTGTTACTGTGAGAATAACTGTGGCACGTACCCCGCTGAAAGTGGCTTTTGGTGAGGGGTATCCGTATTGCCTGTACTCTTTCAACTTGCTGGATTGGAAAGAAATTGAGGAAACTATGGCTTCGTAGAGAGTCGCAAAAACGAGATTTAAGAGGACATGAAGTGATGAGGGCCGGATGTTCTGGCTGACGTCATGGTACAATCAGTTTCGCAGAAGACGCTTCGGAGCTCGCTTCTTCGCAATTTGACGCATGGCGAACCTGGTAATGGCGCAGATGGAACAGGGTTTGCCAAACTGCTCTTGACGGGCCTCATGGAAGGCTCTTGTGCGGTAGAGTTGCAATGCGAGAGCTTCAACGTCGATGCGCAGGACCCAGAGGGCACTCGCATTGCCTCTGATATGCTTCGAATTAAGAATAGTATCGGATGAGACGTGGTATTGCCTTGACACTTCATCGATTGTCTGTGCTTACTCATTAGATCATGTGATCGAGAACGTCCCGAGGTCAGGTTCAGGGAGATACTCACCAACGCCTGACGATAGAAGCAGCCTTTACAAGCCGTAATGACACGGCTGACTTGTGAAAAGGGGTAGCTGTCCAATACTGCGTAGCAATATACACATCGTCGTGGGGCATGCTGTAGCCATAGCCGTCGATACACGATGCCGCTCATATCTGGATGCACACATTTAAAGCCGTATTTGTCGAGCTGTGCAAAAGGCAGATTGAACATTGTCCCATTGCATGCTCGCACCAGATGTGAGCAATAATTCTCGACCTGTTCATAGCACCGCTTGGATGTCTTGGCCAGAGCGTTGAAAGGATGGGGGACTACGTGGAGTGAGAATATGTCGGTAGCCCAGCGGTGGCGGTCTGGAGGCCGAGTGAGATCCTCCTGATCCTTGATACTACGCTTTGTTTTCTCGGGAATGTCGTGGGAACTCTGAGCTTCCGAGAGTCCAGGTAGGCGGCAGCGAGGATGCACAAGGTAGGAAAGAATCTGGTCGACTATCTCAACCGGTAGCTTCTCAAACATGCTCAGAGCCGGCGTGGAACTCATTTCGCTTGGATGGAGTAGTATCGGCGCTATGGAAACCTTATGCTGAAAATACTTGATCGTTTCCAGCGTGATAGTAGTGGAAGCCATACGGAAAGACGAACAGACAGGAGAAGATTGGGATGAGCAAAAAACCATGACATTTCAAAAAGGACAGGCTGAACCTTATAGTGCATGATAGACGAAAAAGTGACAGGTATCCGACTGCGGGACGCCAGTGAGGCCCACCAACGAGGGCGTCGGCATGCCGAAAGCCGCATGTACTCAGCTGTGATTTGCCAAAGATGCGGGAGACTGCGCGTCCGATATGCAGCAGCCAGGCCTTTTCGATGCTGCATGCTGCTGTATGATGAGATTGGCGACGAGATGTCTCCGCGCGTGGCCACCAGAGGGGCCTGGAGGAGTCGAAGAACAGCAAACATCTGGGCAGGATGCGGTCATCTCCGTTATTTGCCCGAAACGGCTAGCGCTGTGTGTCTCCAACTCACCCGTCGGACCACCTTTCACTCCAACACTCGACAAGTAACATTGGCGGCCAGCGAGCGTAGCCGGGAGAAGACACCATGGCTGCCCATGCCTCAGAGGCCCCCGTCGCCGCAAATGAGCCGGCACCGCCGCCTGCTGTGGGTGGCAAGGCCGAATCGGCAGCGGGAGGCGCGACCAAGATCAAAGATGAGCACGCGCCTGCACCTGGCGACGACGACGACGACGATGGCGGCATGTGGGACTCGGCTTCGCTATACGAGGAGATTCTGGATGAGGTGGAAGCCTTTGAGTACTCCAGTGACGGTGAGTCGGCCCCACAAAGTGCGTGCACGCTGAGTGACAACTACTGACAGTCGCATAGGCGTAGATGTGTGCACCGCCGAAGAAGCGCGACGCCTGCGCCAGCGCCTGCACGAGGTGGGCGCAAGCCAGTTTGTCATGGAAAACATCACGAGTGAAAAGATGACTGCGCGCAAGCTGTGCACCGCCTTTGGTGTCAAGATCCCCAGGTGGCTCGAGGATGCCAAAGACGAGGGCTTCTACCAGCTACTCGGCCTGGCTATCAACCGCGAACTGAACAAGCGCCCACGCCTGCCTCAGTACAAGACCATGGACGACGCTGCGGCCCTACTGCGCGAGCGCAAGAACATCATGGTCATCACCGGTGCCGGCATCTCGACGAGTCTGGGCATCCCCGACTTCCGCTCCAAGAATACCGGTTTCTACTCGCGACTGCGCCAGATGGGCTATGACGAGCCAGAGGAGGTCTTTGACATTCACAACTTCGACGACAACCCCCGCACCTTTTACGCCCTGGCCGGCGACATTGTGCCCGATCTCGAAAAGTGGACGCCCACACACGAGTTCATACGCCTGCTGCAGGACAAGGACAAACTGCTTACAAACTACACGCAAAACATCGACAATGTCGAGGCACATGCTGGCATACGCAAGGAGAAGTTGATCCAGTGCCACGGCTCGTGGGCGACTGCAACATGCCGCAAGTGCAAGTTCAAAGTCCCAGGCGAGGACATCTTCGACTCTGTGCGTGCTCAGAAGCCTGCAGAGTGCGCACGGTGTAAAGAGGAAATCGCCTCCAAACCCACCAGGAAGCGCAAGCGGGCCTCCAACGGCAACGGCAGCAGGAAGAAGCGATCGAGCGACGAAGACTCCGAGTCCGACGGCGCATTTGACATCCCGCAGCCAGGCATCATGAAACCCGACATCACCTTCTTCGGCGAAGCCCTCCCCAACGACTTCTTCGACCGCCTCAAGGACATGGACAAGGACAAGGTCGACCTCGTCATCGTAATGGGCACAAGCATGAAAGTCGCCCCTGTCTCGGAAATCCCAAACTTCCTCCCCCGCGACGTGCCCCAAATCTACATTTCTAGAGACCCAATCCACCACATCAACTTCGACATCAATCTCCTGGGTGACTGCGATGTCGTTGTCGCTGAACTCGCCAGACGCGCTGGCTGGGTCCTCAAACACAAAATGATTCCTGATGCCCAGGCTGTTGAGGTCGCACTTACCGACGACATCGATCACATCTCCACCGTCAAGGTTCGTCGCCCCGCGCAGGCTTGAAATGTGCACTTGTTGTATATTTACGATACGGCGTTGCGTTTGTGCACACACATAAAGTACAAACATATGTCTGAGGGGCGTTCACGGAGTCGCATTGTAAGGGCGAGGGTGGTGTTGTATGTTTATATGGTCATGGTCTTTCAGAATTGGGACACTTGGTGCAAGTCATCCGTGGTTGGATCAGGGTGGGACGGGGGACATATACATGAGATACCAGGGACCTTTGAGTCCAGCCAGACCCTGGGGCAGTGTTTCTTCTGTTTTTCCACTGCACAGGTCGCATCGGGTTTTTTTCTTTGTTTTTATCATTATGTTTTGCTACTCTTTGGTGTACTAGATGTCTCGTTGTAAAGAATTAGTAGATGTTATTAAATACTATGGAATCGTCTGCTTTCCTAAGGGGTTCGTTTGTGGGATCAATCAATCGATTGCAAGGCTACGGTGCATGTGACGCAAAGCTTGTCTATGTTTACATATGTATCTAGTCTGTTGAATTTAGGCTAAAACCGGTTCCTGAAAATCTGGCTCATCATGCTAGGAATTCCGAGATACCATGTAGGTATACAAGTAATCAATAGCGACCTGTCACGTGCTCCCAACCACAGCTTGCACCTCAACATGAAACACCAAAGTTAAAGATAAAAATACGTGTTCATGTACTAATGAGACAAGATATATATACATGTCGAAAAGAAAAGAAAGGAGAAGAGTAGCTCAACCCTCTAAAGAATCCCCAAAAGGAAAAGGAAAAGGACTAAACTCCATCACCCACCCACGATGACAAAGGAGATCCATGACCATGTCCATATTCATAAAACCCATCATTTCCATTCAAACAAAAAACAGACTCTGCCGCTCTAGATACCAGAGTCGGTCTGTTCATAAGGCCTTGAGGGATTAGGTCCGCTGCCCTCCGCCCAGTACCCATCCCAAGCATCGCACCCATCCTTGAGAATACTGGTATCACCCAACTTGCCCTTAATCTCGCTCATACGCTCCATAAACTGCACACTGAGACCCTGACTAGCATGCCACGCAATATGGCAATGCATAATCCACATACCAGGGTTGTCAGCAGGGAAGGCAATCAGCATGTAGCCGCCAGCCGGTAGGACAGCAGTATCACGACGCGTGGGGTTGTTGAAGTTGAGGCCAGCAGTCGAGCCGTCCCAGGTGCCTGAACCCCTACCGACAATGTAGTAGTCGTGGCCGTGGAGATGGATAGGGTGAGGGAGAGGAATGGGGGATGCGGATTGGATCCACCAGAGGTACCAGGAGTCAGCTCCTTCAACTGTGTAGACGTTTTCGCTAGGAGCAAAGTTCTTGGAGCCTCCGAGCACGGTTTCAAGAGAGGGGTTGTTCCAGTCGATGACAAAGGGGTTGCCGTCAATGGTCCACCGGAAGAGGTTGTTTTGAGAGGCGTTGGAGAAAGAGTTTAGCGTCATCTTGTGGTTAGGGGCATCGCCGACGATGGAGCTGGGGACTTGGTTGGGGACAAAAGGAACAAGGTTGGAGGAGGCTTCGTCATCGCAGGAGGTGCGCATGGTGACACCGGTGGATGTAGGGTTGCCAGTTGTGGGGGCACCGTTGTAGTGGAGGATGGCGCCAAGGACCTTGCCGGATGTTGTCATGGCATTGCTACCGCAGGCAGTTCCAACGGCGACACGGAACCAGTAGTTGTTAACAGTCTGGTTCGCTGTGATGACTACATCGTATCGTTGACCAATTTGAAGGGTCAGTTGATCCGCGACAAAACTCTTGATTGGGACAAAGTCGGATGTCAATACAGTGAATGGATGACCGTCCATGGACACGCTGAAGGTAGTATCGACGGATGTGTTGATGATACGAATGCGGTACTTCTTTCCCTTGACGACATTCATCCTGGCATACTGGCCGTTGTCGTTTGCTGCGTTCACGTGCGTTCCATTGACCAGAATATTATCGGGTGTAGGAGGGCCACGGAGTGAGTGCTGTGCGAGCTCGTTGAGAAGGAACGCCGGGCGGTAATACCAGTCAGTAATGGGAAGAGTACCAAGATCAACGTCATAATTGGCCGTAGCAGGGCCATCAATGATCATAGTACCGACAATACCTTCACCGTACTGAGCCGAAAAGTGGGAATGATACCAGCTTGTGCCAAACTGGGTAGCTCTGAACTTGTACTGTCGGGTCATACCAGGCGCAATGGGGCACTCAGTAACACCAGGAACTCCGTCATGCTGGCAGGAGTTCAACTGTCTGATTCCATGCCAGTGGATACCTGTTCCGTTGTGTGCAAGGCTGTTCTTGACGTTGACAATGATAGTGTCACCCCATTTTGCGCGCACAAGAGGTCCAGGATATTGATTGTTGATCAACATCATTTGCTTGCTTGTGCCACTGCCATCGGGGTTTGGCCGGGTAACATTAGTGATTTCAAAATTGTACTGTAAAGATGTTAGCATATATCAAATTCAGGAATCGGGGCCTAATTACAGTAACAGTGGTGCCATCCGGAGGAGATTTGGCATCAAAGTCGGTAGCAATGCTGTAACCATTGCTCCAGCAGCTTCGTGTCTGTGGTCCGTTGGTGCAAGCACCGTCCTGTCTCTTGACAATCTCTTCAAAAGAGGGGAACTCATCGGACAGTGGCTCTGCTTGTAGGGGACTGCCAAGTGCAACGGACCCAAGGGAGAGCCATAGGGCTAGGGATTTGAACAACATGGTAGGTGATATGCAATATCAGATGCAATATAAATGACGGCGTAGTCCAGATATATGAAGAGATGCTGACCAGGCCAATGAGTGACTGAAATGTCTTGGACTTAATCAATGGATACCTGAATCGACCAGAGTACAGGGCCCATATATAGTATTCCCATGGCTACCTTGGCCCCGAGTACATGACACCGGATGGTGGCAATAGTAATCCTGGATCAGGCGAAGTCAGCCAGCCCTCTTGCCGTGTCACCGTCTATTTGTCGCTTAATTCCTTTGTGTACTTGGACCCACGGTCCAGATGGTCGGACCAGCGTGGAGGCGCCCCAGCTACGGTCTTCCACATCAGCACAATGGACATTGTGATCATTGGGAGCAGACATGGTAACTGATTCAATAAAGTTCAGGTACAGTAGCCGAAGAGCTGATGTCGAGCGAGTGTAATGGATTGGCCACAAACGGTCGGCGACCGAGTAACGCCTAGGCAAAATCGATGAGCCAAGATATCCGACGGCGCACGGGTGTAGCACCGAATTAGGCTTCCCGTGTGTAGAAACGACACCAACGCTAGTCCAGTGGCAGTCATGTACTTACTTGGAACGGTCAATGATGGTTGTTTGAGGTCATGTTGGATGGCTTCCCAGCTAATGGATCCCCGGAGCTCGCGTAAGATGCGAAACCCCCGGTCGGATGCGAGATCTATTGAAAATGTGGATCAAGAAACTCCACGGGTAACTGCCTTTTCTGATGCCACCATGTGGTTACGAAGTGGAAGCCTCGCGCGTAGAGGCTGTGATACCTAGTGTGCGGTGGGGCTGGTGTAAGGCGTCTCTTAGCCCTGATTCAGGACCAGGGTGTGACCGGCATGGCCAAAAAGCACACCGGATGCACACCACTTGTGCAGGCCATGTGGCTGAGCCAGGGTAAGCGGATCCCAAAGTTACGGCCGTCGTATGCGGGACGGCAGCGTGCCATCCGAGGCGTTTCCAATGAGTTATGTTACCAAAATAACACGGTTAGCCGACAGGATTCGAGTTAGTCATGATGTACTCGATTGCAGTATCAGATGGAGCAGAGACACTAGGAACAAGGCAAGGCTCACAAGTTTCTGACGAAAGCCTCATCCCATCTCCATGGCCGAGCGTCAATACTGTGGAGCAAGAGATCGCAGGCCGAGGCTCCGACTCATCGACGAGACACAGGTCACTGTTAGGTAGGGTCCACGAACAATCTCCACGGGACAATGATCAGCCGGCCAGCACTCCTGTAAATTCCCATGACTTGCATCAATTATGCCGTGTAGCTTGATCTACATTCTCCAGGCCGACCGTCAGGTCCGTGGGCTGTCCTAGTGACCTCTAGTAGGCGGAGCAATCATCCCGGCCCTCTTACAGCTCGTAAGATTCTGCCGAAAGTACGGCAGCTAGGAAAGCTTATGAGTGGTAATCCAGGAGCCCGTCATGCTCAGTAGCCTGCTTGGCACCGCAAATAGACACGAGCGTGAACGTCGAATTATGGATGGTAACGGTCAGATCGTCGAGTGCGGCTGACAGCGCAGCGATGGAAAGGACATGGGTGCTGAGACAGTAGGGGACATGCCTGTCACCCGTAAAATTGGTTACTGGCAGCGAAGGATGCTGCTTGGAAGAACATGCCGACGTTGGGGGGCCGAGTGGAGTGACGTGATGAACACCAAGGAGATCGGTTCAGGGGTCTTTGGCGCTAGCTAAGCGCAGCCTTAGTCTGCCCAGGCGGTCCCGAGTGGCTTTAGTAGCGGCCGCATGATGGATCGCCTTCTCAAACTTCGCATCAACTACCATCTTCTGCCCGGGCGCAATGCATTGCAGAGCGTGCTTTCTGATGTGGCGTGGAGCGCCAGTCAATGGCCCTGACGATAACGCTGACCGCCGCCCCGCTGCTCCGCCCACATGTTCCACTCTGTTTCTCAGCTCGCTTCCGAGCTACCTGGTTGACATTGTTAGGCCAGACACCTGGTGTAGGATGATTATTGCTTTGCGTCCTCGATCGACCCCGGCTTACTCGGCGGTACGAGCAGGTTGAAGCCGCAGTCTATAAGCGGTGACTATGAAAACTTGATCAAGCTTGATCAATGGGTCAGATACAAAAGAGACCATGGCCCACGCATTCTGAACATCACTCACAACGTGCCATACACTCCACTTTTCTTTCGCTTCTCTCTAAACGACAGTCAAGATGTCCCCTCGCTCTCTGCTTCTCGCGGTAGCCGCTGGCTCACTGTCCTCACTCGTTAGCTCCCAAGTCACAGATCCCAATGCCATTTGCTACTCATATGGTGTTGACTACATGGATGAGGGCAACTACTTCATCAACTCTCTGTCGAATGAAGACTTTGCCGCTGTCTCCTACTTCAAGGGTTGCAACGGGGGTAAAGCGGATGTTCTTCTCGTTGCGCCCGAGGAAGCTCAGGGAGAGACTGAGTTCCTGTGCTCCCAGATCCCCACTACCCCGGATGAAGTGAACCAACTGTCTACATGTCCAATTGAGAAGAGTCAGATGCAGTCAGGACACTGGCTCCTCCTGGTCATCGGCAACAATGGCAAGGATGGTCAGCCTTTTGCATGGCAAAGAGGTAAGTTTCATGCACTTTCTGATATGATCAACATCTGACATGGATAGATCTCTACTTGACTGTTGGCCCTCAGGCGACCAGCACGTACACGCCAACCATAACCATGACCATCACCTCAATCCCCACTCAAACCAAGACCGACACGACCACCTTCACAGATGTAATGACAACTGGCCCATTCTCAACCGTCACCGTGCCCAGCGGTACTGCCAAGAGGATCAAGACCATCACGCCCAAAGCGGTGACAGCCACCTCCACCAAGACCATGACTCGTACCAAGGTTTCCTTGACCAAAGTCGTTTCGATCACCACCAAGACCGTCCAAGCTACCTGCACAACACCAGCTCACACAGGCCGCCCCGACAAGCCATGCACATACTCACCCACCAAGATCCACCCAGCAGCCCTCGTCACGCCCACGACTATTCCCACCAACTTTCGCTGGGCCCGCAAGGCCGACCGCGAGGTCGATATCGAATGGGCACGCGCCCGCATCGAGGCCGCAAAGCGAAAGCGCGACCAAGCCAAGGCACCCCTTGAGCGCCGCGCTCCTGATGCTCCAACCATCACCGTCACAGGTGACACAACTGCTTCTACCACTACCACGGAACAAGGCCCACCAACCACGACGACGGAAACGGTATTGGTCACCGAGGCTTCTACGTACACTATTCCGGCTCCTACCGTCTTGTCTGGTCTTATCACATTGACGACTACCCTTCCTACACCCACAAAGACAAGGATCACTCTTGCCTACACCACCACGACAAAGACGATCAACTTTGGCGCCACTTACACCAAGACGAGCACCATAACGCCTTCAGCGTCTGTCACGGCATGCAAGAGCCAGGGCGGTCATTGGTGGTCCTAGATTCCCCAACGGTCAGTTTCGATCGAGGCGTACTGTACTGTATTTAGTCACATTATTGCTTGTTTTGTATTTTCCTCTCTAGGAAGTAATGTGTGCTTATTGGTTGCTTTTCAACAACGTTGTATATAGATAAGCGCCCGCAGAACGAATCTTACGAATATGTTTACTTGGTCAATTTATTACTGCATAACGTACTGCGCTGCTTTGATCCATGCAGTGAAACGTTTCTTCGTAGAAAGCCTCATGTACATGTGCAAGCCACTCCTTTTCACGGCCCATGAAGAATACGAATGCACGTGACTCATCGGGTAACATATCCTCACCCCCATCCCGCGCCACAAAACATCAACATCCTGCTGGCGCCAGCCGCCAGCCGCCAGCGCCCCAATCGCCAAAATGCAAGCTGACTGACGCCGTGCTCCCCACCCTCTACCCCTGTAGAACAGGGCTTGTCTTACCCATCCCTCAACCTTGCCGCCCACACACCCACAGGCTTCCACTTTCTTTCCGTAGTACAAGACCCAAGCTTCAGGAATGTTTACCAACAAGGGCCAGGACGCCACTCCGGAAGTGGAAAGAACGAAGACACCATCACACGTGCGTAGCGTGTGATGTCTCCGAGTTTACCATAGTGTCTAGGGTAGAGTTTGTGGTGTCATGACCACTTGCCAACAGGGTGCAGTATCGTGGCGAAATACGAGCCGCGCTTTACCCACGTCGGTATCCAACCTCTGGCCATGTGGGTACGAAAGAGACATGTGCATGCGATAGTTAGCCTGCTACTTGGCGCTAATAGTAACGTTTGTGGTGGAGGATGTTTGGGCGCGCTAAGTTTGCGATCGCTGCAGGGTTTTCTGGATCTCCTCTCCGACGTCCGAAGAATAGGCGGTTTGGTCTAGTATGCGTGTCATAGGCATTGAGGATTTCTTGTTCGAAACGGCGGATAACGGCTATGACGGACGACGGCGCGGAAAATTCAGAGATGCTAGGTAGGGTGGATTGACCCCGGGTGTGATGCATGAGGGATGCATGGCGGCAAGCACGTGCGTTTACGTGCGTACCGTCTGACTTGCACGGATGTATTGCTTCAGTATGACAGCGCATTGTCCCGCATTTTGTTTGCTGTGTTATCTCATCTTGTTGCAGCTTTTCCATTGTTGATTTCAACATGGATATTGGAAAGGGTGGCATGCACGACGACCAGCCAGCGACACGAGCTCGATGGCTGTGGCGTAAGCCTCACCGATGAAGCCAGAGTAAATCCGATTTCCCGTCGCGATAGCGAGCGAGCGAGCGAATACCAAGCATCAGCCCGCAAAACGTCTCTTCCGTGCTTTTCCCCCCCTTTGTTCAGCTCTTGCGCTCAGCTCCAGTGGGGTAGCTTTTAGGATGGGTTAGTGAGTATGCGACACACACGAGTCAGATGGCAATTATTCGAGAAAAGCTTATGGGCTATAGGGCTTAGGCCTCACACAGGTGCGGGCTATTCTTTAGGCTTTCGCTACCAGAAAACTCATGGCCCCTGGCCGTCTTATCCCAACAGCCCGTCTCTGTGTCACCTATATTGTACTCTTACTATCAATTCTGTGCAGCAGCCCGCAGCCCACTCACTACCTGCGCCAGACTGCACGCCAGCTGGGCTGACATGTACTGTGGCTTCGACTTGGACTCGACGCTTGATCGATTCGACAGCAGCAGACACGCGCCTGCGCATCCATGGATGATAAGCAAATCAGCAATTGCAGATACGAACGCCATCTGCTACAAAGGATGGGCATCAGAGTATCAGGCTTGCAACAGTCGCATTCGCAGTGGGGAACAAGAGGTCGAGGTGAAGTTTATACGAGTCTGGGCGGCGTCCGTCGCCAGATTTCTAAACTTAGGCCCTCGCTAGCGGCGCGGATCGGAACGACAAGTCGACACGACGTCCGGGTTTAAGCAAGCGGTCGGTCGGTCGGTCGGGGATCGGGAGACAGAAGGTACCCCAGGCCAAATATCGCCTATTGATGTGCCGTTTCACATTTATTGGCCGGAATGGTTCGAATACGAGAGAGCCAAGCCCTCGGTCCGCATTTGAAGCATGTAACAGTGTAGATGGGGAAGAAATGTGCATAAGCGGTTGCTTCCTTCCCACCTTTTCTTTCCTCAGCTGAAAACATTGGACACCACCTGGGTACCTATGATGCTGCCAAGTAGCGCACATGTAGCCTCTTCAGCCCGCGCATGTTTCTTTTGCCATCCTTTTAGGTGACAATGGGTACCTACACGGTTCAACAATGTTGCTCGTTGGCCAATCAGGTGGACCATGTTACTTGACAGTCCTGCCCAAAGCTTGGAAGCCTCACTGGACGCCCTATCTCACTTACTCTTGTAAAGCGGCAGGTACCTGATTGCTGGCTGAAGACCCTTAGCGAAAGACCGGTGAGCGTGGGCCGGTCCAACTCACTATCTACGTAGCTCCAAGAGCTGCTACTGTGGAGTACATAGGGTCTGGAAGATGTTTTCCTTTCTGGCCTTGGCTAGCTATGAATGGCAATGCAATGCGGACAGCGTTGCGGGCTGGCGGCATGTGGGGGGTATACGAAGTTAGGAGCTTTGTAAAGCTGGGCAGAGCAACTGCCGACACAACATGATTAACAGTTTGTGTGTGTGAGTGTGTGTGGACTGTTTATGCTTCTGAACGTACACCCTCAGGGATGTAAGAAAAACGCTGGGACAACCGTGAAATAAAGTGCGAAAAAACCACTTTCTCGGGCTCGCGTCGCACATACTCGTTCTTCCCCCCCCCCCCCCCCCCACAAAGCAGGGGCAAGCATCTACGGTACAGAAGCAAACTAAACCAAGGTGTAAGAAGAGCCCCCGTTGCTCGCATTGCACGTTCTTTCCTTCTTTCCTCCCCCACAAGGCTTTTCGATTACACATCTTGGCTGTACTGGCCTAGGCGAAAAGCCACTGGAACAGCAAGGCATGTGTCATCCACCAAATTTCCACATAAAATACATGGCAGAAGGTATCCTTACCAGTCCAATCATCACCATCATCACTCACTCGGTACCATTACCTCGGCGTGGCGCGTCATCATGCTGACCCTGCTGCCTACAACCTTCACACGTCTGCGCGAAAGCGAGCGTGGCTTAGTAGTGGACTACTCCACCACCTCCACCACCAACTTCATGTCAATGTGGCGGTTTGCCAACACGAGAATATGGGCAGTGTGTGAGGCGCATGCCCCGTAAGCACCGGATGGGTACCCACGTCAAGCCCACCCACTTGTCTGTAGGTATGACCAAGAGGCAGCAGCTTTTGTCAACGGAATCCTTCCCTTTCGGAGCGACTCATGGCCAGCCCACGGGATATTCGTCTCGACGCCGTCCCGCTGTCTATCGCGTGGTCACTAACAGCCACCACCGTGTTCAGAGGCTGAGACCTTGCGGATGGCTTATTGCCCATCACTCAGCCAAACTCCTGCTCGACTCAAGCCCAGGCTCGCGCCTGAGCTCACGAGTCTTTTTCTTTCGCATCATGAGCTTCATGAACATGGTGTGCACGGGAAACATGTTCGTCGCCACCAAAAGATTGCATCATGTGTAGCGAAATTCGCCGTGTTTCATTACACATCACCAACATCATTCGCTTCTAATTTCCTCTAGTAAGCTCTTGGACCTTAGCAACTTTTCTCTGAATAGTATTATTGGCAACACACGATCTCCATCTTGTAAATCAAACCCCCCTGATCCCGGGGCAGACTAGGGTAGTAAGAATGGGCGTTCTTTCTCTGCACAATACTCCACACCATCACACTCGGGGTTGTATCCCTTCACAGCACAGTGTAGACTAACTCATGGCTGATGAGCGAGGCCCCACGCCATGTATTGGAAAAGGTGAGGCATCATGCATTACATTCGATACTAACTGTCAGCTTGCTTCAGTAAAAAAGCCAAGATACGCAAATAGACAGCCGATTCCAGGTACCCACACATCCATGAAAGCGTTTGTAGCTGATTATGCGAGGTGGAGCTCACACTCAGGCCGGCAGTCTAGAGCAACCTGTAAGGCGTCGAATGATGAGTTCAGACGTGGTAACGAAGCTCGTCCTGGCACAGGCCTGACTTCTTGCGTAGAAAAGCTGTCCAGAAAAAGAAGTCGGGGCTGTTGTGGCTCACATGCTGCAGGGACAACACATGAGCCTTTCGCGGACGGGCGAGGTGCATGGCCAAGGAGTCCAGGGTGGTACATGCAAGACACCAACTGCTCGGCGAGAACGGACTTTCCGGAGACCGCAGGCCAAGCCTTCGTACTCGTATTGGCGCATCTTTCCTGCGCGAGAGAGAACATGGGATGCTTTCCAGCGCATACTGGCGGCTTTGGATTCGTAGCTGAAAGGTTCTCTCAGCGCAACCGATGGCCAGACCTCGAGCCGTTCCACTTTGTTGCCTTAATCCTCTGTTTCCCAGACCAGAGTCTCGCGATCTGCAAACTGCATCACAGTCCACGCATGCTTGCCGCCAAAAGCTTGTGCGCTCATAGCAAACCACTCCTCATCTTTTTCATCTACTAGACTGCTCCCTTCCATCGATACATCCTCATCTTGTATGCTGTTGGCCTTCCTCTTACCTTTGAATCCGTCTCTTCTGACTATGAGAAACAAGTCGCGGATAAAAGCTGGCGAGATGAGACCTATCCAGTGCACTACAACCATGTTCCTTAAGCTGACGCCTTTGCCAAAATCTGGCACTTCGTAGCGAGACAGGTGTGGATTGATGTCGTCTCCTTTTTCGATCCGAGGCGACTTCAATTGTACCATGCGGAAGTACTCGAGTAGGCCCAGCGCGTCCTCTTCCGCATACAGACTGGTGGGATCGCTGAGCGAGACCCGTGGTACTAGTAATTTCTCCATGATTGTCGCGTTTGGCCTAATTTCATGTATCCAAGGCTGGTGTTTCGATATTGGCTCCTTCCCTTCCGTAAGAGACTCAGCAGATGAAGGGTTGAAGTTGTAGAATAACCAAGTAAGCGACTTATCCAGCACATTTTTGCATGCCCACTCGAGCCTAGAAAACCCGCCCTTTCCATGTTTCATCGAGTTTGCACGCAAGTCATATTCGACTATCCACCGCTGCTTCTGGTGCTTCCTGCCGCCGTCCTCGACGGGACTGCCCTGGAGGCCGCACCGTTCGTATGTTGGGCGGGTAAGTTCCATGCGCAGTATGCCTTCGTAGAGCTCGAATCGGTCGTCCAAAAGCGGTCGTCCTTCGCTGAGCATCATGATGTTGCCCTGTTTAATATAGCTGTTCATGAAGTCGCTTTCAATAATCTCTCCAAGCGTCATATGTACCCGCGCATATTGTGCTCTCGCCGGGCCATCATTCCGTTCGAGTTGACCTTTTATAAGCTCGTATATCTCTTCCGGCAGTGTCAGATTTAGACTGTGGCTGAACTTTTGCTTGTTGAACGTCGAGAAGGGCTTCTTCTTCGTGGAAACATTTTGCGGGTCGATGTAAGATGGCAGGACGCTATGGGAAAAGTATATTTTCGTATCGGGCCCGGAATCGGTACGGTGAATATCGAGCATAGCGTATAGCGACCGGGTTGGTGGGTGTAGAAGAGGAGCGGTGGTGTGAGTGTCTGTTGCGCAACTTTGAAAATGACGTGGGCCGAAATTCTGTCGCGTGGAAAACGCGGTTTCCCAGCCGTGGCGCTTAGCTTCGCGCTAGCATGTGAGCAAAAACCACCATATCCTTCACCTTGCACTCGGCAGTATTTGCGACTGAGACTCAATTTCTTGGTCTTTTGAGAGGTCACAAATATACAGAAATACCACATAGCATGCTAGATCGACGAGCATGTCGGTACTAAAAATAGATCATATCATTTGTGCCTTGCGACTGTCACAGCCTCCAGACGATGCAGCAGAACTGTTCTTTGCCTAACTAAAAGACATAGATTTCGAGTTGAAAGGTACATATTTCTAGGGATAACTGAAGTGGAGAATGCTTGAACAAGAGCTTTTCGTGAAAAATCGGTCGGTCATGTTTTTACAGGTTGGTACTTTAAGATGGCGACCGAAATTAGTACCGCAGTCCTATATACGCGATAAAA
This sequence comes from Pyrenophora teres f. maculata, assembly GCA_014334815.1. NCBI lineage: Eukaryota > Fungi > Ascomycota > Dothideomycetes > Pleosporales > Pleosporaceae > Pyrenophora > Pyrenophora teres. The sequence continues at coordinate 1,818,027 of CP060570.1, forward strand.
GATCTCCTTGAGCATAAATGACCTCATCTTGTATGAAACTCGCACGAGAATATTGCCTGGTTAAGAAAGAACAGCATTAATGTGCGTCTACGAAACTGAGGGACCCACAAACCACCTCCCGACCGCATCACTTCTCCAACAACAAGTATACCACATTCGTATAAACCCGCCAAGGCTTGATAAGATTTAGATTCCACTCATTAATACCTTAAGCCTTTAGAATTGCACCAACACAAAGCCAAAGATTTTATTATCTCTTCTTATATTAGCTTCCATCCTCTTCATCCTTCAGCAACAAGCTATCAGACGTTATCTCGAAGAATCCAGCCCTCACAGAAGTTACCCCAGATAGTTTAAGAGCTTCTTCCCCTCAATTTTCCCAATACACTCTTAATTATACCGACTCCGTGTAAACATGTACCCCAGGTTGTTGATAGCAGCCACACCAGTCCAACCTCCAAAAAAAGGGAGTACACATCGGATCCAAGATCCGAACTTGCGCGTGCTATATACGAACACACACCAATTTCTTAGGGCTCGATCCAAGTGCGTCTAGCTCCAGGCGAACAAGCCGAGGCTGTTAGCACCGTTACTTACAGCAATAAGGACAATGCTGCTTAAATGACGCGCCTTAATCACTCGGCCAATGCAGATTTGTGACTTTTGTACAAGGTTTTTTTACCTACACGGTATAATAAGAGTATCAGGCTTAGTTTGCGTGTCAATTCTTTGGCATGCGGACAAGAGTTGAAATGGAAGTGACTGCTCTGCGACTCCCCCTGGTCTAGGTTGGGATGAAAGTGATTACTCTATGATTTCTCTCGATCTAAACTGACAAAGATTCATACAAAACTTCCTTCAATCTGGTGTGGGAAGTGTTTTCACCTACTGTTACGTTTTCTACGGTCTATGAATTTAGCTACGACACTCTTCCACTTGGCCCTTTAGCCATTTGTCTACATGTATAGGTAGTATTACATTCTATCATGGAAACATAATCGAAGACGTTAATATGTGGGTATAGTGGACATCTTGCGCGAGATTAGGGAGCAGAAAGTACCATGCTGGATTGACCCGGAGGAGGTCGCGGCAAGAGCAAGAAAACAAAAGAAGGAGAGAGATGGAAGAGCTGCCTTGGCAGAGGTGAATAGATGCAATCTTCTCTGTGATAATGGTGAAACCAATCATCATTCATCTCCCACACCCCCAAGGAGATTACTAGCCCACTGGTACGATCCAAGGAATATAGCACCTCCAACACTGATCCAGCCCACTCTTGGTCCCAGCCCAGCAAAGAAGGCTCTCGGACCCGACTCCTTCATGATGGTCGACAGCATGGAGAACATGGGTTGCTTCTCCCTCGCAAGCATCATTCGCGTCTTGAGCACATCCAGGGGCGTTGTGATACCCGCAGCTACGGCCCCAGCTACACTACCCAACAAACCTCCCTCCAAACCTGTGATCTCACTGCGGCCGGTCTGCGCAGTCCTGTACTTTTTGAGGGCCTCCCAGAGCGGGAATTGAATGACGGTGAACGGTACCTCGCGGATAATGGTTATCGACCAGCCGCGGTACAACTCCATCCATACATGCGCTAAACCGTGAGCATGCCGCTGATTCAGGATATGCGTCAGAGACGATAGCGACGATGGATGCTGCGATGCTTGCGCACGCTGCTTTACAACCTCTGTCGGCACCCTCACAGCACACGCCGCCACCTCACCCAAACTGGCTGCTAACATGTGCACCACAGCCTCACTCCCACTATCCCTGACTTCCTCTTTGTACGGTTTACCCTCGGCATTGTATTGAATTGCAACCTTGGGTTGGGCAAAGGATCGTTTTATCGAGTCGTACGTTATGAAGAAGAGGGCGGCGCCGGGCGCGGAGCCCACGATTGCGCTGCCTACGCCACGATAGATGCCATTGAAGCCTCCACTGGCGGCAAACCCGGCGCTAGATTGCAGACGTGTTTTGAGCGTGTCGAGGGGGTAGAGAGATAGGTCTACGGTTGTGCCTGCTAGGCCGCCTGCCTTGGGGTGGATTAGTTGGGGTAGCGGGGACGATGAATTACGACGGTTGTCATAAATATCCAGATGTTCCCCCGACGAGATAGTACGAAATTACTTACTATAAGCGACCGCAAGTACGGCGACTCAATCCATGCTTGTCCCCGTGTGGGATCAAGCGCATGCTGCATTGTGAGAAGAGAGTATTCAGAGCCGATAACGGCGATACGAGATGATGGGCGGTTGGGGAAACAAATGGCCTGTGCGCAAGCTAAGGGCTACTCGTCATCTCGACTCTTCGGCTACTTAGCCCTGCTTTCTGATTTCTAACACATGCCTTCTGGGTTTAGTGACATTCGACCTGTATTGAGGGGCTCTTGAAAGAGGCGGGATGGAGCGCTGAATAATGGACGGTCTGGGCATCAAGGTAAGATGTTTGGCTAGCACGAGGATACCAAGATGCGACCAAGGTGAAGAGCGAGTTGGGAAGGAGAATAACGGTCAAGGTGGAAGTGATTTAAATAGAGCCAGCGAGGATGACATAGGTTTGACGAGTGGTGCAGAGTCAGCGGAGTTCTCAGTGGAATCAGAATCGGAAGCTGACAGCAATGAGCCCGGACCAAATAGCTCTTCATCTGCAAGTTCCTCATCAGACTCAGAATCGGATGCCGAAAAGAACGACTCGAACAGTGCAGACGATTCTTTGGACCCGATAAGTCGTATCAGCTGTATACAAGAAGCACAACTCTCACCAGATGGAAGCTGTATCTTCACCTCAGACTATGACCGTAACTTTTCCGTTTATCCCATCTCCAACAATGTTTTGTCAGGAGACGACACTCGGAATCTCGAACCATACACGTCTTTAAAGGCTCCCAATCCAATCTGGGCTTTCGCTGTCAATCCACTATTCAACCTACAAGATCCTACCAGCACAACCGTGCTACTGAGTCGACGAGACTTATACATCACTCTGCACAACGCACTATGGGACACATCTACCCCTGCTAATTCCGATACGCAGCCATCAAGTACTGCCCCAGTCAATATCTCCACACCGCTAGCCTCGTACAAGCTAGTCAACAACCTGACCGAAGCCGTCACTGCTCCTCTCAGTCTATCTTTCTCAAGCGAAAGCACCCATTTCTTCGCTGGTACGCAAGACAAGATTGCCATATTCGACATTCAAGAAAGGGACGCACCGATTCATACCATCGCCACCATACCCGCCAAGCGCAACAAACTCAAAGGAGGCGGCCGCGGCTTCAAAGGCTACATATCTGCTCTATCATTGTCTCCGCCCACCATCTCCTCTACCGACGGTCTCATCGCAGCAGGGTCATGGACACGCTACGTAGGCATCTACGACCCTGTCTCCGGCGCCGAAGTAACCCACTTTCCCCTCCCGGGTAACATTGCCTCATCTTCTTCTCTTGGAAAGATGCCACGCAATAAAAACCTTGACCATGTCATGGGCATGGGCGTTTCATCGCTAAAATGGAGTCCATGCGGTAGATATCTCTATGTTGCTGAGCGGTCCTCTGACGTGCTGCTTATATACGACGTCCGCAACTTTTCGTATTCGCTAGCACATTGCGCTGGGAGGAAGGCACTTACGAAGCAGAAATTGGGTTTTGATATCTGGAATGCGGGACAGTCGCCGTATGATATCGAGGGCACGAGTCATGAGATTTGGGCTGGTGGCACGGATGGCAGGATTCGTGTTTGGAGAGATCCGTATGTCAAGGAAGGTGCTGTGGAGGCGGACGAAGTTGTTCAGATTCATGGAGAAGAGGAGATTCCTGTTGTCAGTACGCTGGTTCATGCTTCGGGTAGTCTGGCGGTTGCTGCGTGTGGGGTTGTTGAGACTGACGACGGTATCAAGATGCGAGGACAACAGAGAGGTGGTGGGGTGAGGCCGAAGATCCGTGAATGGGGCTCTTTGGATATTCTTGGCTTGGGATAATTTTCCTATGGTTGATGGAGGAAAGTGACATTGTGTCAATCTCTTGACCCGTTTACATTGATGATTGTCAAGATCCAGCTATTCGTAGGCCTATATACTTGTGCATTAAAATTACATAAGATATCTATAGCTAAGTCGGACCCCAATTTCAAAACCTCTGCAATTTTTTGACGACTCGATGCTGTATAATTGGCTGAGATATAGCTGGCGTTTGGTATTGGTCGATGGCAAACGCCCCCAAGGGTCGAGTGGTCAGCAATGTGTCTTGCTTGGGCAGGTCGCTCCCTGTAATATTAGGCATACACGCCCTCTGACTCATCGGACATATTGGAGCCTGCCATAGTACATAGTACAGCCATGTCTTCATGATACAAACTTCCTAGCTGCGTTGATTTGGCTTGCATTCTTTCTCCAACCCTTCTCTCAAGACAACATGCCTCTCGAACTCGGTCCTATGACGACTGCAGACACACTATCCTGGACACGAGTTCGCGCACTTGCTTACTACGGCCCTACGCATGATATCCTACACAGCGGACCTATCAGCGATTCATCGATACGCGGTGTAGCCGAAGACCGTAAACGTGAGATTGACCAGCCAAACACGTGGCATTGGAAGGTAGTCGATACGGATTTGGAGCCCAACTCTGACGACCCTCCTGGCAATGGCGGGAGAACTATTGCCATCTCGATGTGGGGTATGCACAATGTTGGCGCTGGGAAGCAGGACTCGACGCCCGGCTTTTTACCACCGGAATTGCGACTCGATGCGCTGGATTCGCTGTTGAGTGGATTGCGGGAAGCTCAGGAATCCATCATGGGCACTACTACGCCCTTCTTCATGCTGCACCAGCTCGCTACGCATCCGGATCATCAGGGTCGAGGGGCAGCAAAGGTCATGCTGGACTGGGGGCTTGCAAAGGCGGATGCAGAAGGGTTGACCATGTATCTCAATGCTACAGAGACGGGGCGGGTGGTGTACGAGAAGAGGGGATTTGGGCTGGTGAGGAGCCTAGAGTGGGATCGCAAGCCGTGGGGTGGGGAAGGCAAGGATTGGTACGGGTGTATGGTGCGGCAGCCACATGGTTCGAATGTGTAATGGATGCATGTTGGTGATGTTGGTGTTCATGTGAGGTCTCGGACGGACGCCGCGGTAGTCGGAAAGCAGTGCAGCGACGCCACAACCATGTTGGAGTCGCGTACGGGGGTTGTCGTGGTGGTCTTGGTCGTGAACAGCTTCTCCAGTAGTTCGGGATTAGACAGTTGAGCCTCGGCCTAGGGTGACGTATTAGTCCGTGGTGGAGGGCGCGCACTGTTCACGCTTCTCCCGCCGCAATGGCGCGGCGTGCGCCTGTTGGACTCGGCGTGGGCGTAAACCGGCTGGTTCGATAGAAGATGATGCGCCTGGGCAGGGACCTGAGCCGCCCACTGGAGTTTGGTCCTATTCTTGTTCTCTCGACCAAGCTTGTCGCCCGTTAGAAGCGCCTGCATCCCCAGCTCCACGGCAGACGCAGCAACCTACAGTACAGCGCCCGTCATTACCACCCTCTCCACTCTCGTCGACGCAAATCGCCGACCGCATGTCCGCGCAGGGCTAATCGAGGGGCATGGGACGCAACGCGCGGAAGCGGATTTCCTACGGTAAGTACCGCCTCGCTGCATGCGCCCAGGACTATGTGGGTGAGGTGAAGGACAAACAACTGACACTATGCCTGCGCAGTGCTGCCACTTGCCAACTCGGCCGGAGGACACAGACTCGGAGTCAATGGCTTGGCTGTCGACCCCCAGAATTCCATCCTGTATGTGCCTATGCCTGTGCCTGTGCCTGTCCGCTGAACCGACTGTGGCCGACTAACATGGCATAGCTACTCGGGTGGCCGTGATGGCGTGATATGCGCCTGGGACCTGCATCTTGACCTGAACCAGCCAAATGCCGACGAGCGCGACCCTTTCGCTGACACCAATGCCGCCGATTTCAAACCTCCACCCACCCAGTTCCGCCAGCAGGTCCAGGCACATACGCACTGGATCAACGACATTGTCCTCGCCGAAAACAACAACGCCCTCGTATCCGCCTCGTCCGACATTACCGTAAAAGTATGGCGCCCCGCAGCCGAGGACAAGCTGCCACCGCAAACGATAGGCCTGCACACCGACTACGTCAAGCGCGTCGCGGCGCCTGGAGGCAGCGAGAACTGGGTAGCCTCGGGCGGGTTGGACCGCAAGATCAGCCTGTGGGACCTCAGCGGCGCGGGCAAGAAGCTCGAGATTGCAGTGGGCGAGGATGAGAACACGGCAAAGGGCTCGGTATATGCCCTGGCGGCAACACCCAACATCATCGCGAGCGGCGGGCCAGAGAGCATCGTTCGCGTATGGGACCCAAGGTCGGGCAAGCGCATCACCAAATTTGTCGGCCATACAGACAATGTGCGCGACATCCTCCTCGCCCACGACGGCGACATGATCCTGACGGGCTCTTCAGACCAGACGGTCAAGGTGTGGTCCATGACGGCAGGTCGCTGCATGTACACGCTCACCATGCACAACGACAGTGTGTGGTCGCTGCACTCCGACTCGCCCGAACTCGACGTTTTCTACTCCTCTGACCGTTCTGGAATAGTAGCCAAAAGCGATGTGCGCAACTGCGCCGAGATGGACGAGGGCCTTTCGGTGGCAGTATGTCAAGAACACGAGGGCGTAAACAAGATTGTCGCGGCTGGTGACTACATCTGGACCGCAACCTCGAGCTCGAGCATCAACCGGTGGAACGATGTGGAAACCGCGGCGGAAGTTGAGCTTCCAGAATCCTACAAATGGCACAGGAATAGCGTGTCGACTATGCGATCGCGATATCCCTCGCCTCCTGCAGGCAGTCCACGCACTAACGGAGACACGGTGAAGATACCGCTCAAGTCGCTACTACGAATGTCCAACACCGCCCCATTCCCGCAAGCACTTGCCACCAAGGACGCCGATGTCTCTACTCTGGCAAGCTCACGGAAGCCCTCCGACGTGTTGGTAGCTCCCGACCACAGCGCCGTTGGTACAGTACGGGCGCTGCCAGACTTTACCATCGAAGGCCAGAACGGACTTATCAAGCACCATCTCCTCAACGATCGACGGAGAGTGCTCACTCTAGATACCGCAGGAGAGGTGGTGCTATGGGATTTGCTGCAGGTAAGAAGACCCATCGATTCTCTAAGCATTGGCTAATATGACTAGTGTGTGCCTATAAAATCATATGGCAAAAAACACATGGAGGATGTTATACCAGAAGTAAACACCCAAGACAGCGTTGCTCACTGGTGCGCCGTCGATACAAGGATAGGAACTTTGACCTGCATGCTCGAGGAGAACTACTGCTTCGACGCCGAGACTTATGCAGATGAGCTAGAGTTTGAAGAGCCCATTGATTTCCGGGAAGACCACAGGAGTATGCATCATCGATGCCGAACTTTCGGAAATCGCTAACGATATGCAGTAAATCTCGGCAAATGGATACTGCGATACTTATTCTCCAATCTCATCGATGAAGAGATCAAACGCGACGAGATTGTGCGAGCAGAGCTACTCAAACAAAAAGAAGAGGAGCCGCAAAGCCGTCCAACCAACATTGAAATGCCAAACATGAACATCAATGGCTGGAAGGATACGATTTCAGGGCCGACATCTGCCTCCACTCTCAAGGCCGAGAACGGTGCTCGTCTACCACACACACCAGGCCTGGCCATTGGTCTAGCCACGCCAATGGCAGGGCCTATGAGTGCAGGGCGCAACTCGACTAACAATCCTTTAACGCCAACTCAGGAAGAGGGCTCACAGTTGGAGAAGACCCAGACACAACGAAGCTCAAACCAAGATGGCGGTGACTATTTTGGATCCGCGTCCGGTATCAATGGGAACAGCAACGGAAATGGGAAGCCCACTGAAATGCCAAAAGAAGGCTCGACTGATTCAAAAGAAGAGCCCGTCACATCACCCACCGAGACCGATACGCCGACGAAGAAGGGCAAGGGCATGTTTGGCAAGAAATTTTTCAATATGAAGAAGTTCAGTACCGGCACGGCCGTTCCTGAGCCAGCTAAGCCCGCTGTCGACGAGAAGGCCGAGGATAGCGATTCACGATCTAACAAGACAGACGAAAAGACCATCGAAGATAACTTCTACGGTACGATTCAGCGGATTCGACAAGGTTACGAAGAGCAATTAGCTGCTGGCGCAACCAGGCTAGACACTGAAATCGCGCCAAGTCTGCCGAATGAAACACCTGTATTGAAGCCACCGGCGATGACCACGATTCTCATACAAGAGGACCGCCCCGATTCCGGCGGCGTCGCAGATCTCTTCGAAGGCAAAGTCGGGACCTTGGGCTTACAAGCCGATCTCATCGAAAAAACTGCACCCATGTGGCTAGCCGAAGTCTTGCTACGCGTAAGTACCTACAATAGTCACACAGCTTGCACAAACTAACCCCACCACTTAGAACCAACTCCCACCAAAAGACATAGTCAAAGTCTCCTTCGTCCTCGAGCCCTTTGGCAACGCACTCCCATCCATCTCATCCGACGGGTACATTCCCTTTTCCCTCCCCTTCGAAACAGCAGCACAAGCTAATTCGACACTCAGCAACAACCGCCTCAATGCAAACCGTATGCTGCGTGCGCGCAAGATACTGGGCTACATCGCAGAGCGCATCGAGCCTGCACCTAGCAAAGAGGATCTCGAACAACAGGCTGCTGAAGGCGGTGTATTGAGACCAGAAGACTATCTAGAGTTGTGCTGTAATGGACAGGTAAGCTCACTTCTCCCCCCCATTCCGAAAACCCCAAGTTTCAAAATAGGAAAAATCGCTAACATGGTACACGTCCAATAGCTCATCACGCCCACCATGACTCTGGCCAGCATCCGTGCTCACGTCTGGCGCGGCGGCGGCGACGTCATTCTTTACTACAAAGCAAACGGTCGCAAGGAAATCAAACATGCTCCCTACCCTGGTCCGCAGTCTGGTGCCCCGCCCGGTCCAATTCATGGATTGAGAGTCGGGGCTGGGCTGAACTCCACGTCGGGGAGTAGCAATGTTAGTGAGGGGAAGCAGAGTAGTGAGGCGGATCGGAAGAGTAATAAAGATACCGCGGGGTTTGGGCCGTAAGGGTGGTTATGAGGGGTTGGATAGGGTTTGGATGTGTGAGGGAGATGGGTTGGGTTGGTTGGGGTCGTCGAGTGTGGATGGCTATCGTTTCTTGGATAAGAAAAGTGAATGGAAGGAGGGTTTAGATAGTTATACATTGCTTTGGCTCAACTCCAGCCTCGGCTTCTGTTTCAAAGGGGATTCTGTGCGTCTACATCTCCGTCCTCCAAATCCTTAGTTGTCTTCATCTTCGTCGTCGGTTTTCTGTCCATACTACATGCGCTGTCTAGTTGGACTACCAAGGAGATGGACTCATTCTGATATGGTTCGAGTCATGATTTCTTCCCTAATTTCCCTTTCGTGCATACGTATCATCTCTTCATCTGCCTTGCTACGTCCACTCGGATTTTGCCGATATTCGTAGAGCCTCTTCCAGATATCCATAATGCTCGCCAATTTCACCTTGTTAGCACTAAAGAAGACCTTTATCTGATCTAGTGTATCGACTATTTCTACAAAATAAGCATCACCCTGACGGTTGCTCGCTACAACATATCCGTAAGCTTTCGGTAATTCTGCATCGATGACCAGAGATCCAGAGTCGCCTTTGACAATGCATGCTGTAGGGATTTAGTGGCTAGAAAGTGATCTGTGCCGGGAAAGCTTACATGGATCTTTCATAGATATAATGGATACAGTACAGGAGCCACGCCCACTGGGTGCGGGGATATTGGCGAATCCCGAGAGAATTCTTCCTTCCACACTACCGTGAGAAGTTAATATATAGACACGTTGGCCTATGTAATATTCTTTCATAAAGCTCCGTGAGGAGACTCTGATGTCATTACGGTAACTCGGGATAAAGCATCCTAAATCAGGGCGGAAATGAATTGAGTAGCCAATTCATGGGGTTTGCTAGGCGAATGACAGACCAGTCTAGATCTCTTGGGTCTTCCGGGAGATCCCCTGGTCCAGGAAATACAAACAGCCAGATCTTCGAGATCAGATATGGAATCGACTGGCTGTGATGAACTAGCCTTGCTTAGAGGGGCCATTGACCCTCTTGAGGATTCCATCACATCTTTTCCAATATTGAGAGAGTCTTCCTTGCTATCAGATTCCTCATCTTCGCTCTCGAACGTAACCTCATATTCTGCATCTTCATCGTATAAAAACTCCAACAACTCTTGAGAACGCGGTTTATCTTCGCGATAGAAAGGATGCGCAGGCCCAAGGGCATAGAAATCATTATCAATTTGGATGATACAGGCAACTGTCGCAACGCCTGAGGGTTGCGTATGATCTTGTTGACTGTGATCTTGTTGACTGTGATCTTGTTGACTGTGATCTTGTTGACTGTGATCTTGTTGTTTCAAGATGATGCGAGATCCGCATATGGAAAGATAGGACTCATTCCGGTGGAAAGATATGTTGGCGTTGGCTTCCCTCCCTACCATATCATGGGACGCGGATCTCGTGGCACAGTAGTATATGGTAAAGGCTTCACCATACGTGAATCCTTCGGCGTACTGAGATTTCATATGATCGGACTCCATCTCGGTCCTTAGCAGTACGAGTATATTTCTGGGACAGGATGCTATGATAGAGGGTACCGCCAGGCCATAATTAGGCCCACACATGTGGATCTCGAAGTCGATTAGGTCTTCGCAATCAGAGAGCCGTATTTTCTCCGTTGGTGCTTTAAGCTGTGTGAAAAGAGCCTTTCTGGCCTCGGAACTGGCGAATAACTGTCTTAAAACGTTCATTTTGGCACTGGAATTCATGATTCCCTGTCTCAAGGTGGAGAGAAGAGTCCGGGCAACCATCTGGTGGGTTGGTAACAGTGGCGCATGTTTATATTTGTAGATGACTGGGCGTATAGAACACTCCCAAAGCGGCTCAGGGTCTCTGGAATTATCTTCATCTGCATCTGCATCTTCATCTTCATCTGGGTACGTTTCCGGGGATGGGATGACTACATCTGGTGACAGAGTCGGAGCCGATGGAAGATTGGACACATTAGACTCGGATGTGAGATTTGGCATATTGGCCCTGATCTATTTAGCCGTACAACCAACAACCAGGCTGTGGTATTACTTGCGTAGAACTATGGATTTGCTGTCGGGGAGCAGATTTGGTCCCTTCTACTGTTTGCGAATTTGGGGTGAGCGGAGGTGAATTCGGTGGGACCGCAGCTACTGGCGCCATCTTCGCAAAGACAAGGATGTTGATGCTGTGAGAGAATGAATATCGTCGGTTGGCGTACTAGTGTCTAGCCTCGTTAGGTAATATGTAATCTTTGAGAAAATTCGCCGAGGAAACAAATGGGTCCAGAGACGAAGAGTGTTCTCGAGAGGGGCCGATGTCACATTCAACAAACGGGCATGTTAGTGAGAAACTCGCAGATGACCCACGGGAAACGAAGAGAACCATGACCGGTAGGGATTATGCCGGGTAAATAGATTTTGTGGATCGGTGGTAGGCTGTGCAAATTCGATGATTGCATTGGAGGACGCTGCATGGTACTGAGGGCTGTGGCGCGAACTAATGGTCGAGCTGAAAAGACCGCACGCATATGATGGTGATGCACAGCCCAAGGCATACTAGCTGAAGATTCAGCCGACGGTCAGTCTGACAGGCAAAGTGCATGATTCCACAATCTGTGCATACTATAAGTTACGGCATGCACGATACGGTCGGACAGTAGCTAGAATGAAACCTCCGACAGACGACGAAAAGACTAGGATTGCATCAGCCTTTCTCAGCGGCCAAGCACTAGAAAGACTCACAAGATACGACCCTATTTTAAATTACTATGAACAGTGCTTTGCAGGACTACCTGACAACTCGTTTTTCCAGAACGATAGGCCAGCCCTCTTCAACTCATGAAGGGGTGGTTTCGTCTTTCGATCGCTTGATTGGCAACGTTGAGCAAACCGAGGCGAATTTTCGCGATACTTTCGACCAAGGTGTGTCCAATACAACGCGTACGCATGCTATCCGAGCCTTGCTGTATACATCATTAATGGTTTATAACTACGAGTATAACTTTCCAGCGCACCAAGTTCGTGACTTCGTGCCTCAGTCATGGGGACAACATCAACCCTTCGATGAGTTTGTCAAGGGTTATTTCCCTCCGCTTGATCAGTCCCCGGAAGTCCGTAAGGAAGCACGGAGCGCGTTGGAACAGCGGAGGAGGTTGACGGCTCGGAGGCTGGAAGAGAGGCACAAGGTCAGGCTGAGGACAACAGATAACCTGGCCGAACACCTTGTATTCGATAAGGATAGGCGCGTACTCTATATCTTCCGTCACATCGGTTTCTTGAAAGTCCACCTCGAACGCCCGATCCGACGCGATCATGGTGTAGATATTGGCTTTGCCGACAGCTTGAGGAAGTAAGATTGTCAAATTCAACGTAGATATACTTTGTAACTTATGCTTCTCAGAGGAACTCTGCCCCCGCAGCTTCTATTAGAGATAATGAACTCTATCCAGTACCTTCTCTTTCCATTGGAAGACCGATCTTTCGAGTTAGCCAGAAAGTTTATCGACAAGTACGATTTCGATCCAGAACTTGGAAATTTCCAAACATACACCCACGGTGTTTCAGGAAACTTCGAATACAAATACCTAGCTGGTCGCGTGGCGACACTTTTGGAAGTAGCTAATAGTCCGATGCCTGCCACGTCCCGCTTTACGGTCTGGGTTGAGGAAAATACTTCGGAAAGAAATGCCTTGACAGTAGCAATCCTGGGTCTCTTCCTAAGCGTCTTGTTAGGCTTTCTCGGTACGTCCAGTCAGCATCTCTTTCCTATTTAGAGGTCCAGTCAGACCTGCAAGGCTAACACATGTCCAGGTCTGATTGCGGGTATCATATCCGCAATTTACACCATAAAGCAGTACAACGTCGCAGTACAAGCGTTGCATACTCCGCCCAACCTTTCTCAAGGGTACCAGTAGCGAGCGGGGTGTAGATTAGTTGGCGTTGACGATAAGAAAGCGGGGTCACAGCTGTAATCGCCAATGCGTTGGCGGTGTTGGTAATTCACACAGCGCCCTTATTGGCGTAGCTTGGGAGCCATTTGCAATGTGGAAGTTTGTTCATGAACCGTGGGGTTTGTGCAAAGTATTCCGAGAGTCGTTGTAAGCGGTGGGTATGATTTCCTGCTGTGCTCGGTATTAGCGTGTGGGTTGTTTCCTAAGAGTCAGCCTGTACCTATGTAGACGAGAAAACAAAGGAAGGTTTTCAGATGAAAATCCATTTCCAAATTAACGTCCTCACTGACCGGTTTTTGATATTAATGTTGTCATAGCGGGGCCTTGTGTCACCCTAGGCTGAGCGCGAAGGCAAGAGCAAGCGAAGGCTGCGTGGGGCTGAGGTAGGCACCTTCAGCAGCATCAACGACGAGTTCAAACAAAACCAAAAAAAGTGCAGAGAAAAGAGGTGCACACCTTAATGTATTTAACATGTCGTTGCGAAAAATCAAATATGGTATAAAACTATGTAAATCGAATAATAGGTTCTTGTCCTTCAAGAACACCCGCCACCTCTTCCTATCCCATCCTTATCCTACCCATTCATGAATACCAATGACCACAACAGATCCACACCAGATTGCATCCCATCGTAACCCGTAACCCAAGTCTAAATGGCGCCGTTGTAAATATCCCTCAATATCGGCCTTCCATCTAAAATCCCCCTCTTCCCGGCCGTAAATACTTTGCCAGGTGCCCTCTTCTCTTCAGGACTACCGCTGGAGCTTTTGTTACCCAGCCTCCGTCTTGGACTTCTGGCATTGACTTGTTCAGAAGTAGCAGCCAGATCACCGAGTGCCTTGCGTTTCTTGCATGGGGTTGGTGATAGAACAGGGCTCTTGGCCATGATATCTGCATGAGTCGATTGATGTGAAGGACGGGTTGGCGTTTTGCTGGTTTGTGTAATGCCTTCGTCGAAGCTATGCGAATCGATCATTTCAGACTGGAGATCGAGAACCCAGCTTTTTTCCCGACAGAGAGCGACCATGTCGCGCAGGAGTTCATTGCTAGAAAGTGTCTTTTCACTGCCCAGGATGATGAGCTTGGATCGTGCGCGTGTGAGAGCGACGTTGATGCGTCTTCGGTCTTTGAGTAGGTCACCCACTACTCCGTTCTCGTTGCTGCGCACGCAAGATACTATCACAACTTCTTTATCGCGACCTTGGAATTTGTCGGCGGTGTGCAGTTCGACGCCTGCGCATCCTTGACCACTGATCGCTGGTGCAGCGAGCTCAGATGATTGTGTTTGAGTATATGCTGATGACAAACTTTGGCGCAGCATGGCGAGTTGCGAGCGATAGAAAGCTATGATGCCAATTTCATCAGCCGTAACTCCAAGGCTGAGGAGCGATACTGTAAGCTGTGTGACGAGGCGGGCTTCGAGCGTGTTGGTGATGCGGGACCCGGACTGTGTTTCCAAGGTAGCGGAGACAAGGTCGGTATTGATGAATACCACAGGCTGGTCTGGGGACAAAGAGCGGTTCAGCCAACAGCCTATAGTATCCGAACCAGAACAAGTTTGCGCTGCACTCGATCGGGGCAGGTATCGCTTCTGGTGGTAGGTCTTTAAGCCATCTGGCTTCGGGAGCGTGAGCTTGCGGGAGGCTACACTAGCGGTACCACATTTCAATCTTCCAGAATATATAAAGGTATTGGACAGCAGCATGACATCGGCGCACATACGGTACTGATGCTCCAAGCTAACAACCGCCTGTGGGTGGGCTTCGCAGAGTAGCTTGAACAGTGAGACATCTAGACCACCTTCCATGGCTTCCTTATTCTGTACCAACGGCGGAAGCTGGTAGTGATCGCCTACCAGGATGAACTTCTGGGCCATGCGAATAGGGCCAAGGCAGACTGGTAGCGTAATTTGTGACGCCTCGTCGACGATGCAGTAGTCAAAGACTCGACGGTTGAAGAGGGGATGGTTGATAGTCAAGCAAGTAGTGGCCACGACGGGCGGCTCCATCCATGATCTCTCAAGCTCCTCCACACTATCCTTTGGCTCTGCTCCGAGGGTAGCGAACTCTCGAACCTCTGGGTGGATCTTCTTTGCCGCGCCAAGGCGTAGTATGCCAATTTTGTCGTCTCGAATTTTGAGAAGGATATTGTCAACTGCTGTATGCGTGTAGGAAGTGAGTAAGACGCTTTTGCCTTTTGCAACGAGGGTCCGGATAATGTGCGCAATTGTCGTCGTTTTTCCGGTTCCGGGCATCCCTAGCACCAAAGCATAGTCTTTGGCAGACATGACCTTGGAGACAGCAGCTCGTTGATCGGAATTCATAGACATTTGTGGCGATTTGGAAAGTGATAGTGCATCCGTGACAGGCTTGAACATGGGAGCTCGCCCATCCACAATGAGCGCACGAAGGTCGTGAGCTTTGTAGACGCTATTATCCATAATTTGGATTAGGTTGTTGCGGGCTGCAGCCATGCCGTTGCTGAACTCGTCTTTGTCCAAACGGTACAACACTGGCTCCTCATCGGTCTCATGTTTGGCGACCGTATCGCCTTCTTTGGTAACCTCCATGATGCCGGCGAAGGTTTGATTGCTCTGCGAATTGAAGCCTGGGAGCTTGATACGAGAATTGTGTAGCCGTCTATCAACGGCGACAGTGATCCGGCGCTTCTTGACGTTGGTCACGTACCCATTTGCCAGTGCGAAATGGCCTTGTTCATCTGATACCACGATGGGTTCACCGATGATGAGTTGGGATTCGGTGAAGGAGAAGCCTGGTGCTGGCCGCTGTTTGATGAATGTGTAGCTGTACCGGTTGATCTTCTGGCCGTTCTCCTCTTCGTGTGCAGACCCGGGTTCTAGTATGACGTTGGAGAAGCAGCGGCCCAGCTTCTCACGCTCAGTGCTCAGCATGGTCCATAATTCTCGGCGAAACTTCATCATATCCGTCTCTTCTTTGGTTAATAGAGTATCCCATTTCTTCATGAAGTCCTGGTGGGAAGGCTGCAGTGGTTGTACCAGCTCATCATACCGCTCTTTGGCCTTTTTGTTTAGCATTTCGCCTTTCCCATCCTCAACAAGATTGTGGTACAAAAAGCATGACTCTTGTGCGTAGCACTTTTGGCATTTGAAGTCCTCTTTCAAGACAGGCGGTAGCTCGATGCGATCTCGGACGTAACATGCCAGCTCATTGCGCTTGATGATCATGTGCATGATGTCGTTACGAACAGCGGGGACGCGACTGATGTCGGAAGTTTCGAGGTAATACAGGATGCCGTATGCGATATCAACATCTGTACTGGTTAGCCATATATGGGGAGACGGTTTAACCAGGAACCATACCATAACGATTGGATAACAATAGATTATACAAAGCAATTTGCGCGACGTGTGCAGCATTCGAAGAGTTCTTACCAGTCTTGACTTCAAATGGCACTGTCAGAGTCCGTTCACCCTGATCATCTCGCATTATGACTTGCACGGTAGCATCTATGTTCCCTTTCAAACCGTACATTGGTGACCAAACATGTTCTTCGACGTCGAGCAGTTTATTGATGCTCATGATAGACTGCCGCCCATTTCGCTCTCGAACAACGGCATCATTCTGAGGTTCTGCACGAACAAACAACTTTGCCCAAGCCTGCAGCTCGGGTAACTTGCTACTCATGTGTTCCTTGATGGCCTCGCATGTCGAGTTGATCTCAAGAATAGTCTCCAAATGGCGTGGTAAAAGGATATCAATTGTTTCCGAAAGAAATACGGAGTCCCATTTGTTCACTTTCATCGCCTCTTGAAAGAGCTCATGGAGCAATGTGCCGTAGAGCATAGGCGCGTTAGCCTTGCTCGTCGCCTTGACCCTGTCCTGGAGCACCGCTCGTCGTAAGCAACCAAATGAGTCGGCAACGACGGTTGATGAGATGAGATGGTCTGGATGCAGGATGAGCATATTGTGATGATCGTCGATTATGCACTGGCCAGTGTTTGTGAATTCGCCAATGACATGGACAAAAGACCCCGTTGTACAAGGCGTATCGAACCAAGCTTGGCGTAGGGTGATAGCTTTGAACAGTTTTGTTTTCTCCTCTTCGACCGATAGCACCTAGGTGTGTTAGCTCCGGCACTGAACGATTGGAAAGGAGACTGACCTTCTCGGGCATTTGATAACCACGGTCGGTGGTGTATGAACCTTCGTCCACTCGTTTGATCAAGTAACGCTGTATGGCTCTATTGTCCTGTTGGCTCTTCGAGAGTTAGCACGGCTTCATCATCATGTGTAATTATGAGTGGTACGTACATTACTTGCTGGTCCTTGTGTTGCCGCGACTTCAGCAGCGGCGAACTCGTCGGCATCAATATCGTCACCAAAGTCGTCATCGTCATCGTCATCCAAGAGATTGATTACAGACGCTGGTGTGGCATCTTCAGTAGCTGCGAATTGCTCATTTCCTGTTGCAGTGGTTTGACCTGTTGTTGTTGTTGACTCTACAGATCTCGTATCGTAGAGAGATGCCACTTGCTCCAAATCCGCAGCAAAATCATCCTCGTCGTCTATTCCATACTCGTCGTCACTTCCAGCCTGTGGAAGGGCTGACACAGTTGGGTGCTGTTGGGGTGGCGGCGGATCGACAGGTTCTGTAGGAACAGTAACGTAACTTGTCAAATATGCTGGTTTTTCGACATGCTGAGATGGTATATCCAGGGCTTCTACGAGATCCGTATCAAAATCATCATCCCCAAAATCGTCTGATGATCCTGGAGATGCTTGGAGTTGGTCGGCTACCAGTTCAACATTAAAGTCGTCTTCTTCTTGAACAAGCTCATCATCAACATCCAGGTCCACTCCAAGAGGCTCCGATCCGGGTTGCATGGTCTCAGACGTGTCCATATCTTGCTCCCGGGCACGTCGCTGTAGAGGAGAACCTGACGAGACACCTTGGCGATCTCCAGCCGCGGGTAACGGAGACGAACTCGAGGGAAGTTGTGAGTGTATGCGCGGCTGCGATTTCGATACGCATTCCCTCATTCGCTGTACCATGCTTGCAATGTTAGGCTTTGCAGGTTGTCCCAGCATCGTGCCATCGGAACTGGAAGCGCCAGCAAACACATCCTCTGTCGTGTCTTTCTCCTGTTGAAAAACACCATGCACTCGCCTCCTCTTCCTGTTCGAGGCGGGAAACTCAACGCCACAGCTCGCCCAGCGTCGTAGTCCATTGACGCTTCCAGCAGCGGCAGCAGCAGATCTTGGTGACGACTCATTGATCAAGTGCGCAAATGCTACATTCTTATTGGCGCTTGGTGTTCCCTTGCTGTTTGTGTAACGCGACCATAGCTCCAGGGCTGGGTCAGCCTGGGGGGTTGTGATATCTTTCCGTGCCGGATCGAGTCTATTGTCTTCTTGTGACTGTGCAGGCGACGAACTCCTAGCGCGCTTCTTGTTCTTCCGTGGCAAAGGTGTATTCACTGCTTGCGACCCTCTCCATATCAGTTGCTCTTCTGGTGAAGCGACGGGTGGCGGCGCATGTCGCGAGGAGTCATCAATGTTTCCAACGAGGTCCGCCAGCGGTAGTCTCTTGGTGGCTGGAGTGGATGGCGGCGGACAATCGGTGATGGTTGGTAGCTTTGGCGTCTTGTTGTTGTTGCCAACATCTCTTGCGACCCTGTTCGCCTTTGGTGTGGCCATTGATTTTGGTACCTTGGCTAGCGCAGCGGGTAGGTTCTCTTTCTCAGCCTCGCGTGCCTTCAAAGATTCGGCCTTGGGTGCACTCTCAACGAATTGAAAAGACTTGAGCTTCGTCCGGGTTTGAGTCGACGGCATGATGGCAGGGCCGCTTACTACTTGCCGCGTCGGTGGTGCGGCGTGGTTATTAGGGTGGTGGGGGAAGGCACCGTTGCGCGGGCGGTTCCATTGGCCTCGATATTGCTGCAGGGAAGACGATAGGTGTGTTGTCGCGGTGAATGCTGGGTGTCATCAAAATACCTTCGGCTTCTGGTCCTGGTCAAAGAATGACCGCTGGCGCGTCGACATGGAGGTAATGGATGGCGTAAACGTCGGATGTGGACTGAACGCGTGAACGCGTCGCGGGTAGCCAATAAGATGGGGTGAAGCCAAAGCGGAACATGGAGGCGAAGTCACGTGGGTGGGCGCCGGCCAAGGCTCGGGGCGATATTGGTCTGTGAGCCGAGTTGGAGTGCGGGACCTTCGCCGCCAACCGCAATCGGTCATGGAATTGACATGTACTTGACACACACATCGCAAGTGCCTCCGCGTATCACGTAGAGTACTTAGATTCGAGAGGGACGGGAATTAGGCACGGGTCAGATATGTACTGTAGTTGCTTTTGCACCAATTGCAGCTTTATCACGTAGCAAGCCGGGGCCACCTGCATCGCCTAAGCGGAGTTTAGACATTCCATCCCACGTTGCTGGGCTCTTTCTTTCCCCAGATTGCGTGAGTTGCCGCGCGCCGCTCATAGCACGCCAGACCTTCTTCTTCCCACTTCTCCCTCAGACACCCCCCTTGTAGTACTATCGCCAACATGTCTGCTGCCGATGCGAAGCCATTGCCTTTTGTCTACCAGTTCGCGGCTGGTAAGTTCAACCTTTCTTAACGCCGCTCACCTCGGATGCGACTGTTATGTGTACCAATGCGGTAGCTTGACAGAAGCCGCAGTGTGACTCTGGCTGCCCTCAAACCTGTCGAGAGCTACCTTCTACAGTGCAATTCAATTGAGCCTTGTGAACAAACGTTAATCATGTATAGGTGCCGTGGCCGGTGTGTCAGAAGTGAGTGCGCCAACTCTACCCGAGCTCGCCTGAGGCGACCAATGCTGATTGTATTTTGCGCGTATAGATTCTGATCATGTACAAACTATTCACTACCCGGACCCAAGAGTTTCCATGCTGACTAAACCCAAAGGTACCCGCTGGACGTCGTCAAGACCCGAGTGTAAGCGACCGCACGTCAACCCATATCGTAACCAGCTCTAAATCGATATAGACAACTCCAGACTGGCAAGGCTGTTGGTGATGAGGGTTACAATGGCATGGTAGACTGCTTCAGGAAGATCATCAAGAACGAGGGGTACGCCGTGACAACTCTGGCGACTCGAAAACCCGTGGGCTAACACATGCCAGTTTTTCACGACTGTACCGTGGTATTAGCGCTCCCATTCTTATGGAAGCCCCCAAAAGGTATATATACTTCTAGGCTGCGAATCTCCATCTCTGTACTGTTTGCTGACGCCATTTAGGGCCACCAAGTTTGCGGCCAACGACTCATGGGGCACCTTCTATCGTAACCTATTCGGCCAAAACAAGATGAACCAGTCTCTCTCCATCCTCACTGGCGCCACTGCTGGTGCAACCGAATCTTTCGTCGTCGTACCCTTCGAACTCGTCAAGATTCGGTTACAAGACAGGGCGCAGGCGCACAAGTACAACGGCATGATGGACTGCGTTATGAAGATTGTTAAGCAGGAGGGCCCTCTTACCCTGTACCAGGGTCTAGAGTCGACCATGTGGAGGCACATTCTCTGGAATGCAGGCTACTTTGGCTGCATCTTCCAGGTCCGCGCTCTCTTGCCTGCGGCCTCTGACAAGAAGGGTCAAATCACAAACGACCTTATTTCTGGTGCTGTCGGTGGCACTGTCGGCACTATTCTGAATACCCCCATGGACGTCGTCAAGTCCCGTATCCAGAACTCGCCCAAGGTCGCCGGCTCAGTACCCAAGTACAACTGGGCATATCCTGCCCTCGGCACCGTCATGAAGGAGGAGGGCTTCGCTGCGCTTTACAAGGGTTTCCTGCCCAAAGTGCTGAGACTGGGCCCTGGAGGTGGTATTCTTCTCGTCGTCTTCACTGGTGTCATGGATTTCTTCCGCACTATGCGCGACGGCAAATAAACAACGCCAAGCTGCACTGTACGGTTCCTCTCGTCGTAGACTCCTAAACCTGAAACTGGACAATAGACTGTACATCCTGTATCTGCTTCTGCTAAATCAGCAAAGCAGGGTCAAATAACATCAATCAAACACCTCTGATGATTGTGGTATTCCTTCGTCTGACATGTGACACTAGCCTTCTATCCGTTGCGTAGATCACCGCCCACTCCGTCATCTCTCCCAACTCAGTCCCTTCATACCTTGGAATCGCTTCACGCGACATGATTGCTTATTCGCCTAGACTCAAATAACACTGGTCTAGATTGCTACTGCCCACCTCGGTTGTCCCCCGCGCGCCTCAGCACGACCCCACCACACACAACGCGGGCGGCTAGACGCGGATGACGTCACCCCCCTCCCAGCCAACCAACGCAACCACCACCCAATGTTGCAGCCTGACCACACCCCTCCGAGGTAAATACCAACTTCCAAACAACCAAGATTCCCTTGACAAGCATAAGAACCAGGGTGTGATAACACGCATAAGTACGCCGCCCCCCCCTCTTCCTCTATCGGTTCTTACAAAGCTGATAATCACACACAGTCTACGAATCTAGTCATTCGAACAAACCCCAATACACGACTTCTTCTCCCTCCACAGCAAACAAACAAACAAACAACCATACATCAAGATGCCTCTCGTAGTCCCCGGCCTACAGTCCACAGATGGAAAGGAAGACTGGATGACCAAGCTCATGGGCAAGAAACTTGGTGATCAACATGATGAGATGGTTAGTTCCATCTTTCTTTCCTTTCCCTTACCCTATCTCCTCCTACCTCCCTCCATAGCGAAGTCAAAGTAAATCACACCAGGCTAATATATATCATAAAGACATTCGCGAAGACCGATCTACCCAAGGAACACCGCGTCGTCAAGCCCGATTCGATGAGCACCATGGATCACAAGCCCGAGAGGTTGAATGTTCATGTTGATGAGGATGGTACGGTTAAGAAGGTTACGCATGGTTAGGTGTGCGTGGCTGCCGTGACGAGAACAAGGGTTACAGATGATATGGCCCTTTGATGGAGACAGGGTAGTGGTGCAGCGCGAGCTATGAATATTCGAGGTCATCGTAATAGGAATCAACAAGGAATTAAGTCACGACTTTATGGACAACTCCACTTGCTGGTGCTGGTGCTACTTCTGCTCAAGGCTTTGATGTGAAATATGGTCATGTCGCTCATACATGCGAAAATCTGAAAAAGAGTGGTGTTCTTGCCACTGATCTAGAAAAGATACTCCATCCCGAAAAAAAAAACGTTTCGCCAATGCCGAACGATAACAAAACCAAAACAGCTACCCGAACCCCGAAAAAAAAAAACACCTGGTGGAAGTAGTAGAAGTGGTATCATACAGTAAGAGAGAAAAACAAGTAAGCACCATCAAACACTCCGCAGCACCTGGCTGCCTCAGCCATGATTTTCATCTCAGTAAGCCACGCGCCTTCCTTGCAGCCCTACAGCCCTACCATCGCGCACGGATACTCGGCTTCGCCGAAGAGCAAGTACCTTTTGTATATCGCCACAGTGGAGAACGTAAAGCTTATTGCGACGTCGTCGAAACGAAACTACGCCCTCGGGCGTTTCCTCCTCGCGCCCTCACCATCATCCCTGGTATCCGCAACCGCAACCTGCGCATCACCAATACCACTTTGACCCAGCGCCTCGACGACCTCGCTCATCCTCAACATGGTAGCATGCATAGCTTCGGGATGCTCAAAGCACAGCATGACACAAGCGCGCATTGTCATGGCAGAAAAGTAGCGGCGCAGGATCTTGTCATCATGCTTGTTGCTTGCGGCGCCCATGACGAGACCAATCCAGAGGAGGACGCCGGCCATGTCTGACCAGCATTCCGAGAGGT
Organism: Pyrenophora teres f. maculata; assembly: GCA_014334815.1. NCBI lineage: Eukaryota > Fungi > Ascomycota > Dothideomycetes > Pleosporales > Pleosporaceae > Pyrenophora > Pyrenophora teres. The sequence continues at coordinate 1,840,930 of CP060570.1, forward strand.
TTGATCTTTCGAGAGCCTCTTTGAGGTCGTTGAGGATGTTGGTGGTGGAGAGTGTGCCGGGTTGGGCGGTTGTAATGACGGGTCGGGGGAAGAGGAGGACGTCGGAGGAGCCTGAATGGAAAGAGGAGACGGAGGGACGTTGGGAGAACGTTGAGGATGTGGAGAGGCGGTGCGAGTATGTTGATGAGGTTGAGGGGCGGTGGTAATGAAATGGGAAGCCGGGTTGTGAAGCTGTCGTGTTTGTAGTGCTGTAGGTGCTGTAAGATGGGCTGGTTGAGTAGTCTGTTAGTGGTGTTGAGTAGTGAGGGTCAAAGGCCGAGAAGAGAGATTCGCTGGATGGGAAGGCTGCCGATGTCCTGTAGAGTGTAGATGGCACTCCTAACGACTGCAAACTGGCGAGTGCGGAGGAAAGGGTAATCCGGTGGAAAATGGCATGCGCTTGGACAACAGCCGTAATGCGAATGGCCTCGTACTTCCAGTCATTGGATCTCAGGACTTGGTTCCTGCGGAGTTCTTGTACAGGTAGGCAAGAGGCAATTCGGTCGTATAGACTAGTAAGTCTCTCCGAGTTCCGCAGACTTTGCCTTGACTCTAGGAGGAATTCATCAATCATCGTTCGCATTTCAAGCAGCAGTTTTCTTGCGTCCGGGTTGCATTCTGTTGACCTCTCCAGTGTCACGTACTTGCCATGGGGAAAATAGAGTGGCGATTCCGGTATGGCAACGTTTAGCGAGTATTTTTTGATCGACCTGCTGGCGCAGTACCTGGCATACATGGGATTTGGTCTCATTTCCCGCAGGACAGAGGTCGCCAGATGTGCCCACGAGACTGCTGAGGCTATCATGCCGTCCATGCCCAGGTACTCTAGGCCACCGCGCTGCTTGATCATAGTTTCAATGCCGCCTTGATGGTACGACAAGGAACCTTCGTTCCGGCCAATCACTTCACCCAGTATGAGCTGACTGACCGCAATAATGTTGTGATCAGCCACGCTCTCCGCGCCATTAGTCAAGTTCCCCCTCACGAGAATAATGACATCGTTCCGCAACGCTGCAGTCTCTATACTCTCCACTTCACGTCGTTGGATCACGTCGTGGTGTGCGGAGGCCATGTACAGAGTGCTGAGGAATGTGTGTGGGTGTTCAAGGCATGCGGGGATCCAACGTTTGCCTAGACCCTCAGTACCAAAGTATCGGCTGCAGTGATGCTTCAGTGCTGTGACTGAGACGTTGGGATGGGTAGACTGGAACATGGTCCGGAAGGGATCGATGTTCTCGCCAATCGATACCAGAGGAGGCATCGGAAAGATGTCGAATGGGTGCACTTGATCTGTCCTGGCAGGAACGACAATAGGTCCTCGTGGCAGATGAGACTGGCGACGCGCTGCCCGCACTACCTGGGTATCAGGACGCGGGGCGTTTTGGGTATTGTTGATTGGCTTTGGAGGCTTTGTGGGCGAGCTCTGCTTATTCCCACTGCTGCTTTTTCTTTTAGATGTTGCACCAGAACGCGACTTGGTGGCACCTCGACCTTCCAAACTCGACCGTGACCTGTCCGAAACTTCACTGCCTGCCCTGGAAGCGTCGTCCGAGGTCTTTTCTTTCTTCAAGAAACTGAGCATGGCTCCTTGGCGAACCTCATGCATGACCTCTTTCTTTCTGAAACCATCAGGAGTATTGGCGGTAATCCAACGGAGATGTTCATTGCGTGATGGCGGTTCCGTGGGGGAAAGACTCTTGGCTGACGTTCGCGGATGTGCGACTTTGCTGGGGTGTTAGTATACATATCCAAAAGCATGGAACCGTAAGATGGGTAATAAGGATGAAGTTGGTGTTCGTGATGTGGTTGCACACCATGTAGGGGCAGCGGGCATGGGCAATGAACCTCGGCGTAGCGACATGTCTGGCAGCGATGCGCGCAAATCGGATAAATATCGTGTAACGAAAGAGGCCCACTAACCAATGGGTTCATGCTGAGGCGACATGGAGCTCCAGGGCAAGCTCGTATCAGAAGCTACAGTTGAGGCTGGCGAGGGATAGGCAAATTGCATGTGATGTGCGGCGAGAAAGAGAGGTCGTTCGGGTGGAGGGGCTGCCATTGTGTCGACTAGTTAGTTAGCTCGATAGTCAAGCACTGGCAAGTTTGGCAGGCGAAGGCAGCATTCAAAGGATATCGCGGATATGGAGATGTTTTCTTGCTCGGGTTGCACAATGCCAAACAGAAGGATCGAAGGATGAATTGGTATTAGTAGGGCTGAAGGCAAAGGGGCCAGAAGTTTATATATACGGCCTGTAGCTGGGTGCCTTGCCGCTTGTGCTTTGTACCAGAATGCGCAATGCCGGCCATGCGTCGCAGCGTGAGGCGACGACTAGGTAACTGTGCGTCATGCAGGGACGGTTGGGTATGCTGGTGATGCGCAGCAATAATATTGCGGGGAGACACACACACGCACACACATACGGTGAAGCAATCGGTGGCTGTGCCATGATGCTGGCTCGAGCGATGGAACGAGGGGCCTGCGCGGGCGGGGATAGAGGCATGGATTGCTGGCCCGAAGCCCGGCCCACTTTCCTGGTGGTGCCATGGCGGGTTAGGACACTCTTGGGTTCAAGCATCCATAGGGTTGATATGGGACGAGCGTGGTCATTGCAAAGGCAGAGACGCCAAACGTCTGCGCCCTCTTTGTCACCAACTCTTTTAGCCACAGAAGATCCCGCTCGTCATTCCCAGAGAGCAACGGCATACATCATTGGACACTAGCTTACACGTGCGAGTGCTGACACCAATCCCACCCGTGCAGGTGCTGAACGCCTCAAGCGAACTCACCGCCGCTGTACCATCACACAGCACAGCAAACGAGCTATACATACCCTGACCTTTTATCTGCACTATACACAAACTCCTTCGCACGAGTCCCTGACTCGTCGTCTTACCCAGTGCAGGCGGCTTGTCATGTACGGAATACGAATTGGCATGCGATTCCACACCAGACACATGACACAGATGCGAGCACAATCTAAAACGTTCGCTTACTTTGTTTACCAGCGACGCGGGCCCGCCATGTCTGGGGGTTCTGTCAAAGATGCGGTCGGGACAAGTGGGTCAACTCGCCGTACATCCGCGTCAGCAGCCCTGTGGCGTCGATACGAGCTTGTGCCGCTCCATCATTCCATTCGAGCGGTACAGCCTTACCATGGATTTGCGTGTCTCGGGCAAGTAGACCGGGAGGCTGGACAGCTCCAGGTCGCCTCGTCATGCCAATGTAAGCGTAGCAGGTCTGAAGGAATGGTACACTTGCAGTGCTTGATAAGTGTGTACCAAATATACCTATCTACAAAGCTTCGGCTAACACACCTACTGGCGCAAGTTGCTCATTCCAAGGCCAAAATAATCGACAGGTGTCTGCGGGCCTGTGCCGCTCCCAAGACTGACTTCGCTCCCCCCAACACTAGTATCACCACTATCTCCCGACGTTCGACTATTCCCGTCGGGCCCAGTTTCAGTTTTCGGGCCGCTAGATGTGCCGTGTCCATTGATGCGTCCTCTTGAGGGTACGCCCAGTCGAGTGGCATGGAACGTGAAGTGGGACTGGCCCGGTTCTGCTGACGGGCTCTTCAGCTCTACAAGCTCCAGTGTACTTCGAAGCGTTGCACCAGTCTCATCCAGAGCCATGAGAAATCGTGCTAGCTCTTTGCACAGCTCCCAATCCTGCTCGTCTTTGGCCCGTTGGAGTAAGCGCACTACCTGATCCCCTGTCGGTCGCAGTTCTTCAAACGTGTGGAGAACAAGAAGATAGCCACCCGCCGTCTTCAAGTTACCTTTCTGCAGCGACTCCTCGAACAAATCTTCTGGTGGTGGCAGATTGGCAAACAAAGTCCTCCATGATCGCACCTCGGTCTTGCGGGTGCACTGTACTACAATTTCAAGGTATTGAGGAAACGAGCTCAGAAAAGATAATACGCTTGGTAGAAGAGCTTGTTCTGGGGGTGGCTGCGTGTCGACCTCCTCGTCTAGAACTTCATGCAATAGGATTTCCAATGCATGCGGGAAATACAAGAGGTGTTGATAATGATGGCTTAGGTGCAAGGCTGCAGGGTGATTGAACTGCGCCAAGTGGGAGCGCAGTAATGCAGGAAGGAACAGGTGCGTCTGTGAAATACGTCAGCAGTCGATCAATACATGGCCGACGGTGCGTTGTGCGACGCGCATCAGCTTACCCTGGTTCCAAGACGCAAGAAGGCGAAGCTTGTGTCCCTGCGTTGGATCAATTCGGATTCTACGCCAAACACGATGGCTTTGTTGATCAATGCTGAAAGAGGATAGAAGTCGACAGGAATCTTGACTGGCATAGGTAGCTCCCTGCCCACTTCGGCAGATGCAGACGACAGTACGTCTTGCATATCAATCCATACACGCATGTCATGGCCGTCAAAGAACCACAGCGAATCGCGCAGATCGTGGCCATGCACACCGTTCATGGTCAGCCCTACCGAAGGACTAGGCGGTAAAGAGTCGACATGCTTGTCTAGCGCAAACGCAGGGTGGTCGCGCATGAGAGCATACGTTTCCACGTTCTGCGCAATGATGCGCATTTCGTACTTGAGTTCACCGCCTTCTGTAGTTGTCGGCTGGAGTAACACCAGCTTGCCATCAACAAGGAACAGGATTGTCGCAACTGCCACGTCTTGCGAAGGGTCCCCATTGTCTGAGCCTTGTTAGCAGGTGCAGAGATACCGTCTGCTGAAGACTCACTAATCTGGTCTTCGGGTAATATCCAGCTAAGTGCTCGCACTCGTGGAGGCGCGCGGATAATGCCATGCAGCGCAATCTGACCGACCTGAACCAACTTTACCGTAGCATCTGTGACACTAATCACGTAGTGGTACAAGATATTTTCGTAAGTATAGACCAAAAGAGAATCCTCTCCAGACGGAGCGATCAGCACTATTGGTGCAGGTAGCTTCTGAGTATGCATGATATGACTGTTGTCGAGAGCCGCCTCGCGTGAATACACTCGGACCTTGAGCCCACGTTAGTATGGACAGAGGAGTGGACGAAGTGTCAATCATACCTCGTGAGATTCGTGGCACTCAACTGCCGCAATCAAAACATGCTGGAACCAACACATACCACCTCGCACAGCAAACTCATTTTCTATAAAAGGATCGTCAAACATCTTCCAACGTCCACTATTCACACTGTAGTGAGCAAGTCCTCTCTTGCCTGCTATTGCAACGTATCGTCCATCGTTTGATATGACCGCACTTCTGATTGGCCACTGGTCCACAAGATAGGCGGATGGAACTTGAACGTGATGCCAAAGCGAGATTTCAGCGGAGATGGTTGTCAGGTCTGGCAGGTCGTAGCCACGATATATCATGAAGCCAGTACTTGTCTGCATCAGCGAACGTGATATATTGGCGGATGAAAAGCACCCCGTGACCGCGCTTCGAGCCATCTCTATAATGGAGAGACGGTTGTCGTTGTTGCCTAGCATCAAAAGTTCTGCACCGCCCCCAATCCAAAATGCTTCCTTGACACTGAGAAGCCATCCCTCTTTATTCGTTTCGGAAAGCGTCCTGTCGGAGGTAAAGCTAGTAGCGCCAGGTTTTCCATATACACTCCACATCGCCCAGCCATTCTCGTAACCAGCGAATAAACAATATCCATCAGGTGAGTAAGCCAAAACAGTCAACTTCCCTGGTGACGTGACATTCGGCTGTAGTTTGTGCGAAAGAGGGATATTGCCGGTATAGTCTTTTGCAGTGTATACATATATCTCGCCACTGGCGCATCCGACAGCAAGTAGAGAGAATCTTGCGTTGATTGCAGCTTTAACTCCGTGGTCATTGTTAGTCTGGGGAGTATGGAAGCCATAACCGCGGAAAGTCCCCGGTGTGGCGCTGTCTCGGTTCACTGTCTTTTGCACAGCAAATGCTTGTCCATCCCCAGTGATCCAACATGCCAGGTTCATAGGCCTATCATGCACCAAGTCAAGCAGGGTAGCCTTCTTCCCTATCCATGTCATTTTGGATAGCAATTCAGTGCTTGTTTGACTCCCAGCATTGTCTGGCGCCCAGCGGATACATTGTACAGCTGCAGGCTTCTCAGTCGCAACAACCAATTCGTCATCGAGGGCCAATGCTCTTATAATGCCGGCATCAACGCGTATGACCATGCGAAAGCGTAGACTGAGCTCTTTCAATCCGCTACCCTCTCCAGGTCCCGCATTGGTGTCATGCTGACGTCGTATCTTGAAGCCTGTAATTGCGCTGCTTCTCCTCGAATGCGCTCCATGTGTATTCGTAAACTGAGCCTTGTATATGCGCGATGAATGGTCGGTCGCGAGGGAGTATGTGATCAGGAAGCCGAGCGTAGTCTGTACGACGAAGATTTGCGAGTCGGGTCGAAGTAGTACATCTGTATTTGGACCGTATGTTTTGACAGACTGCTCTGAACGCAGTACAGAGGCCAGAACGACCGTAGGCTTGGTAAGATATCAGTGACTGGGCGAATAGACGGCCGGATAAATAATACCTTTGTCTGCCACACTGTGAGAGTCGTCCTGGTGAGAGTTGCAAACATGTGACCGCTCCTGGTCACTCTAATTGCGATTATAGTGCCATGTATGTCTTCCTCAACCGGCTGGTTCGCGGCGGTTCCTTGTAGCAGTTGCGTGTCTTTCGTCTCTTTCGTCACATTTTCCTTCTCCGTAGATGTCTTATTATTTGTCTGAGTCGTCGTGGCGGCGCCCGATCCGTCATGTTTCTCGTCTGATTGCTTGTGCTCCACGCCATCGTGAGAGATGTGCGTGCGCCCTTGCTCCGTACGTTTGGTGGCCGCAAAGACGGAGGGCGACGAGATGGGCCAATACGTCATGGCGCTTTACCGCAAGCGATGGCTGCATTTGCGCGCGCCCATCTCACTGCGGGGATGTGTGCTTCATGGAGTTCATGCTAGCTGGCTTGGTTCGGGTGGAGTGGCTGTGGAGTTTGGCGGTCAACCTGTTGGCCCGCACGAGGCGCAGCACTTTGTGGCTGCAGGCCCGTGCACAGTTGACCGACTCCCGTATTTTGCTAGCGCTAGCTATGGTAGATATCAACGATCTACTGTACATGAGCTGATATCACGATGCGTCTACCTGTTGGAGCTAATGCGTACTTCCAACCTGGTTGTGCAAAGTGGCGAGGAGTTTCGACAAGCGTGATCATGGTTACCCAATCAGGCAGGCAACTGGAAGCCATCGACTGCGGTGCTTGCACCAACATAAGTTTCGGGAGTTGTACTTGTGTCGTCAACTGCTCAGTTTCGCGCTAGCTGGTGATTGCGATATAGATAAGATGGTTGGCCTGGAGGTTTTCGATGACATTGAATTATGTCGCCAACTCAAGAGCAATGGATCTTGAGAACTGTCGAATCGGTGCAAGACAGATTATAAATCTAGGTAGAAATCAAGTAGACCAATAGAACTACGCGTCTCGCACACAAGCATCATCTCTCATTGTATGTGTTTGTTTGTAGCCCCGCATTTAAGCCGTGTCTTGATATTGCTGGTTTTTGACTACAGTGCTTGCTGAAGTGCATGATATATCATTTATCAGTTCAAACAGGGCTCTTCCCACACATGCTAGTATCAATAAAATCAGCGTGGGTCGCTTGTAATCAATGAGTACTGCCTTGGTAGGATAATTCTGCTAGTGGTTCATTGGTTTCGGAAGGCTTACTCAATCGCGACGCTACCCGACACAAAATTTTCACTTCGATCCAAGAAGAACATAAGATTATCGTTAGCCTTACAGCATTGTCCCTGGTAGTTGCATACACGGAGATTCGTTGTCCATGATTATTTTTTTGCTATTGTCCAGTTTTTCCATCAATCACATACGGTGAGATGGCCGAGTTGGTTATGGCGCCAGGTTAAGGTTATCTTAACATATATTCCTGGTCACGAAAGTGGCGTGGGTTCGAGTCCCACTCTCATCAGCATTCGTCTGGCTTCAGTCAGATACTCCAGGTCCTTTTTTTCGTGGTCGTGGTGGTGAAGGAGTGACATATCTGTTCTACCTTTTTTTTCCACCTGGCACGAGCACACTGCGAACTCCATGCCCCCCCCCCTCCCACACACACACTTAAGCGACATCAGTAGCATTACATACATCTGTATACAGGACAATTAGATACCCTGGGGGGATTCGGTGGTGGAGATGAAGGAACAAAATCTCATCCACCCTTTTTTGCATCGAGCACGAGCACGCTACGAACTCCATATCCCTTACATTCGAGCAACAACAACATAATTATCTACGTCTACATAGAGGATAACTAAACGCTTGGGAACTACGTGGAGTCACTGCGTCTTTAGTTAGTCTAAGGGAAGCTTGGTTTGGCACAACACCATGTGATGACTACATATATAGAAACGGACAAAGACATTCGCCTTAGAAAATCATGTAAGCCTAAAGTATTCCCAATGGTATTAAATATGAATTGGGTTGATATTACATGTAACGACTGTGTATTTAGTTACAACCTATGCTATGGAACTAATCCTCCACAACTCCAACTACAAGACGACGGTCACTGTATACTTTGTCGCATAATCAAGCTACAATCTACTGCGACTCATTTTCCTCAGCCTCGGGTGTAGGAGATGGGCGTGAGGGAATAGGCAGCGCGCTAAATGTAGGTCTCGGTAGTGGGACAGGAGTCGGACGAACAGAGGTGGCAAAGGTGCGGCTCCTTGAGGGGCGGCTAATTTACTAGTCAACACAACGAAGCAAGTCGTTTATAAAAAATATACGTACGGCACGGGCGAAAAGCTTGGAACGGGTCCACGGCTGACCGATGGGCGGGGGAAACCTCCAGTGGGAGCTGGTGCTCCTCCACCGGGGAAGCCGGGAAAACCTCCAGTAGGGGCTGGTGCTCCTCCTCCGGGAAAGCTGGGGAAGCCGCCTGTAGGAGCTGGGAAGCTGGGGAAAGGTCCGCTGGGGAAACCTGGGAAGCCACCTGTAGGTGCTGGGAAGCTGGGGAAGGGTCCACTGGGGAAACCCCCAGGGAAGCTAGGCACGGGAGGAGAGCCGCCTGGGGGTGCTGGAACTTGAGGGGCGGCAGCGACTAGACTGTCAAAGAGTAAGTAGGGTTCAGCGTCGTGAACAGTAGACTACATACCTGGTCAAACCCAGGGTGTAGCAGGCAGATGAGATCTTCATGGTGATTGTTTCCAGCGTTTTCTATTAGGACAATGTGTGCTTGTTGAACAATCGGGGTGAGGCGTAGATGTCAGTGCTTTATATGCTCCTGAGGGCATACCGAAAGGCTAAAGTTCTTAATAGCCCTGCAATTCGTAGATTGATAGCAAGCCCAGTTCCATCTACTTGGGTCTCAATATCATGTTGTGCAGATGAGATATTGCGAACGCGCAATCTGTGAGGAGGCTACATCACTCCAGTCGCCTTGAACCGGGCAAAGCACCATGTATCCGTATGGTAATACAACCAACACACAGGTTGTCTCTTGTGCTACGGTAAAATTCAATATGGTACAGATGAGTTGCCGACTAAAAGATGAAGACTGATGTCTTCATCACGTCACTGCCTATCAATTTTACACGGGTTACAGAGCGGAAGCGTCCAGAATTCCCAGAACCTGATGATCAATTGCCAAAATCGGCATGCTAGAAATTACACCCCGATTTGCTTGGTAGCACGCGTGTTAAGCATTGGAGCAGCTTGATTGAGCACCCCAGTCGTTGGGAGTCCATGCCAATCTCCCTAGCTATGGAACCATGCGGAGGTTGATCCAAAACTCGGGCATAGACCGAGTAGCGATGCGGGATAGGACGGACGATAGAGTAAATCTGGATATTTGAACATCCGACTGCATGCAGTTGTAGTACTCAGTCCACAATCGCCGATGCACGCTCGTCTGGAACTGAAAGAGATGCTTTGCCTGAAACAGATTAATTGTTTCTCCTTTCAGTGGCTTTCGAATAACATGTAATAGGGGTAGAATGTGGTATTAGGGACCTCTTTCGGGAAGGTTGTTTGAGATACTGTTTATGGTTACATCTTCGCAACAGTCATGATAATAGGTCCACCGGCGTTTACTGTCGGCAACGTCGATTGACCTAAGATCAGTGTACCTGACGAGGTAGACTTAAACATTCTTTAGACAATTACCGGCAAACGGATCGGTAGGAATCATCCGGTAGCAATTATGATTGCGGGGAAAGATTAGCTGCTTTTCTGGGGAAGCTCGTACTGGCATGATGATATCCCTTAATCAATTTGTTGCAGAGCTTCGCGCCTACTGCTACTGTGTAACCTATGGACGTCCTCGGAGGTCAGGAAAACATTCTGAGAAGCTCAATTTGATAATGCAATATAACTGGAAGATCATGATTCGCTGTACAACGCAATGCCGCAATAGGTTCAGGATCGAGACGGGGATTTAAGTGAGGCAATCTGAATGTCCATACCCCAGTCAAGGCTAAAAGGATGCATTCGCTGCGGTTCGACAGAAAAGCCCAACAAGCCTTGGCAGCCCTGCGAAAGCCGCATCGTAAGAAATCACGTCAGAGATGCCATGTAGCAGCGTGACGAGCCGAGCGGGGACACCAAGCAGCCGGCCGTAGCTGGGTCATCAGGTAAGACGCAGGGTTGTTGGATGTCAGTCCTAGGCTTTGAAAATTGCGATGTTAATATCAACAACATGATAAAGATTTTAACTGTTCAAGAAATACGGAAGTCCGATAGATGCCCAGGTGATGACCCGGCACATCGCATTTTGGGACGCTTAGGACGCTTGTCCTATTTGGGTTAGCAGTGCAGAACCCCGACCCGCTTCTCAGAAAAAGTTCGGGAAGTCGCGACATTTTGCGACTGAACTGAGAGACGGCAACTCCACGAACAATCCTCAATATGGCCGGCATTAAACGAAAATCCGCAGCCGCAACTGCACCCGATGTCAAGACCAAGAGCAAAAAGGTCAAAGTCGACAAGCCTACGTCGAAGCGCGAATCGAAACACGAAGTCAAGCCTGCGAAGAAACCATCCAAATCCAAAAAAGAAGAGAGCTCTGATGGTTCCGAAGAGTCGGACACTAGCGAGCAGGAAAACGGCTTTTACGGTTTCTCCGCTGCCGAGGGCGCAGATGTAGACATGAGCGACGCAGAAAGCAGCGAGGAGATTGAGGAACAAGACGCAAAGTCAAATGGCAAGACACACAAGCGCAAGGATGACACAGAATCATCGAAGAAGACCAAAGGCGATGCAGCTGAGTCAAAATTGGCGGGACTAAACTGTAAGGTCTTGAGAGAGTTACGTTCGAAGCACCAGGCTAATTGTGTCTCCAGCGAACAACTCAAGAGAAGCGCATGCGAAGCAAAAGGCCCTCGCCAAAGAACGAAAAGCCGCCAAGCCAAACGCTGACATAATTGAGCGCTCGAAGAAGCTTTGGGAGAAGCTTAGGTTGAAGTCGCACGTTGACAAGGACGAACGGAAGGAGCTTGTCAAGGAGCTATTCGAAATCATTACGGGTAGAGTCAAGGACTTCGTTTTTAAGCATGACTCTGTACGTGTCATTCAGACGGCGATAAAGTACTCGACTATGGAGCAGAGGCGAATGATTGCAAGGGAGCTCAAGGGCGAGTTCAAGGTCCTGGCCGAGGGCAAGTACTCGAAGTTCTTGATCGCCAAGTTGGTGGAGAAGGGGTAAGCAGATCGGCCACACAATTCACTCCAGAACTAACGAGAATAGTGACCCCGAAATTCGCGATCTTGTCATTACAGAGTTCTACGGCCACGTCAAACGCATGATCAACCATCCCGAAGCCGCATGGATACTAGATGATATATACCGGGCTGTTGCAACTCCAGAGCAGAAGAGCCGCCTACTGCGTGAGTGGTACGGACCCGAGTTCTCCATCAAGGGCCTTGACACGAAGGGTACAGACAGCGCAGAGTTGTCAGTCATCATAAAAGAATCGCCCGAGAAGAGGAAACCGATCATGGATTATCTGGAGAACCAGACCAACGCACTCATTCAAAAGAAACTCACAGGTTTTACGATGCTGCATGATGCTATGTTGCAATATTTCCTCGTTTGCGAGCCCGGGACCGAACAAGCGAACGAGTTCCTCGAACATCTCAAGCCCGACCCAACGATTAAGGAAGGTGAAGAGGCCGACAACGTGGATTTGTTGAAGAATCTTGCCTTCACAAAGTCGGGCTCGCGGCTAATGTCACTGTGCTTCGCCTATGGCACAGCCAAGGACCGCAAGCTCTTCTTGCGGCCGTACAAGGATACAATCGAAACCATGGCTTTCGATCAACATGCTCATCACGTCCTCCTTGCAGCAATGGCAGTCACTGATGACACCAAGCTATCAGCCAAATCCATCTTTAGCGAACTTCTACCAAACAATGACACTCTCGCCGAGAAAGTGTTGAACATTGTCAACGATACTCGCGCGCGTACAGTTCTGTTGTACCCATTTGCTGCAGATGCCAAGTGGCTATTGGACGACAACACACGGGAGCGATTGGCCGAGTTGTACACTATTCGCCAGAAAACATCCAAGAAGGACCCGAATACCCGTCTACAAGAGATTGCGAAGCACATCGAACCGCAATTATTAACGGCAGTCACTGCCCGGGCTGCCGACTTTGCTTCTTTCACATTCGGATTGCAATTCATGGGTGAAGTCCTTGTTGGAGCACCAGAGGTTGAGCCAGCTAAGCGCAAGGAAGCCTTGACAGAGGTTGCACGTCTGTCGCAGTCGATCCTAGACTCTGCGCTGCCTGCGTCAGCAGGAGACAACAAAGCCGGAAGCCACGGCAAGAACATGCTGAAGACGCTGGTTCAAGGAGGTAAGTTTGACCCTACCACCAAAAAGGTCGTCCCAGTTGAGCCTCCTCTTGGTTTCGCCGATTTGCTTTGGCCTCAGATCAAGAGCAACCTTAAGGAGTGGGCTACGGGGCAGGGCTCGTTTGTGGTAGTTGCCTTGACTGAAGCTGAAGGCTTCTCGAAGAAGGAGGAAGCCCTGAAAGCTCTCAAGAAGGAGAAGAAGGCTCTGGAGGCTGCTGCTAACCCTCCAGGTGCCCAAAATGGAGAGGCGAAGAATAAGAAGCAGAAGAAGGGTGACAAGTCGGACACCGCCCCTAGAGGAAATGCGGGCGCAAGGATCCTGCTTGAAAAGTTGTGAACAGTCATTTAGCAGCGTATGTATCATATGAACAAGTAGTATGATACCCATCTGGGCATTCCTCCATGGTCTTCTTTGCATTGTGTGATATGCATGACATGTCAGTATGCATTTGTTACATGTTGCATATGTAGCCAACCCAATTTGGCAATGCTTCCGCTGAAATATGTGTTTTCGTCCGTGGACGTGAATCACTGGTCACTGTTATCACAAAACGTGTGTTGCACCCCCTAACTAATGCTCATCTCACTAAATCGCTTCCAAATCATAGAAATTAGATGGTCTCAAGCACCAGCACATAGACGTTGCATTCATACACGCAGCGAATTTGCACCGCCGCACTCAATTTTCCAGCCCACAATACGCGACTTCCCCATCGCAACAGCCCTATCCCCCTCAATCCCACTCCCATCAAAATGCCCCAACTCTCCACCCTAGACGGATCCTCCCTCCCCTCCATCTTCCAAGCCCAATGGCGTTCAAACCCCGACCCAACCGCGCTCCCCTTCCCGCGCTCCAACCCCCCCTTCGCCCTCACCGCAATAGACTGGCATCAACTCTCGCTCTCAGACTCGGATTTCACACCGCACACGTGGTCAAACCTGCAGTATCTAATCTCCACCAACCGCCTCGAAGAGCTCAAACGCTGGCCCAGCTCCCTAAAAGCATATCTCGCGTGGACAGCGCACGTTAAACAAAAGTACGGGAGCGTGATGACATATCTTCTTTCCCAGCGTTTGTTCTGGGACCCCTTACCAGAAGACGATGATGATGATGATGGGGGACGGGGTGCATTGCGGTTTGCGGTGAGAAACGACACGCCGTTTGCGGATCCGGACGACTACAAGATTTTAAGGAATGATTGGACGTATGCGCTTGAGGAGGGGATTTCGCATATTGTGGTGTGGCTGAAGCAGCGGCTGCCGGTCGATGAGAAGGGTGCGTTGAGTGAGGAGGGAAAGGCGTTGGTGGAGGCGTTTGTGAAAAGGGAGTTTAGGGAGAAGGGCGGGGAGGCAGAGGTGGGGAGTAGGGTTATTTGGTTCAAGAATACGACTAATTTGCAGAGCGTGAGGAGTTTGGAGCATGTGCATGTTTTGGTCAGGGGGGTGGAGGAGGGGGTGCTGGAAGGGTGGATGGTTTAAAGTGGGTGTGGGATAAATGGAGATTTGAGTTTGAGGTGGTTTGAAGGATGAGTGTTGTGAGTCTGATGTGCTCTATCATCTCATCACATATCTCGTTATGATCTATGGGTATAGTTTGTGTGTTGGCTTCTTCAACGCTCATCATATGCGCTCGAAAGAAGTTATACTGGATGCGGTGTAGTCTATCCAGAGCGCCTTCCTATATCCGCGGACTGAACAGCTATTTGCAGTATTTTGACACTCAATTTTGTCAACACTACATCATTTTTGCAGTGTCACGAAGACAGAAAATTATACATTACTCAAGCTGTTAGTACCCACCAGCGCGCACGAGTCAGATACGCAATCTTCCATCCGCACCCTCCTCACCTTTCATCAACGTCATCACTTGTCAGCGTTTGAGTCCAGAACACGACACCTTACATGTAGCAAACTTTCTTTTTCCCAAACTCCTCATTCGACAGCGAATTGTCTTTTCACATTTCACACACGCTACAAGCGGCCCTCACCGGATACCATGGCAATCGCGATAGATCTTCGCGGGGCGATCTGGCATAGATGGCGCCGATCGTTGCCGACGTGCATCGTCATGGATATGTCGATAGCTTCTTTGAGCCTTCCGCCCGCGCAAACATCGTGTCAGACTTAGCCCTCGGAGCCGCATTTCGCTTGTATGCCGATCTGTCATGGGCATTCTCGGCATTCGCGTTGTTCCTCTTGCGGGTCAACGATCTTTCCACTGCCCCTGGTGTCTGGTGTCGATGATGATGTCACACATGGAATTTGACTTAAGGATCTGACGCCGGAGCTTATGGGACTACTTCAGTTGTTGCTTTTTTGTCCACGCCTCCCTGCAGTCCGCTACTCAAGTAGGATGCTCGAGATAATTCGCGATTCGGCTTTTGGCCATTGCGTTCGACTGGTCACACGCGGAAAGTACCTCCAGTATCCGGAAGAGAGGGACCACGATATTTGGAAAAAGTACGTCAGTCATGAAAAGTCGGGATATGCAGCCTACCATGGAAGGACGCATCCGCCCGAGGACCATGCTGAAGAAGCATTGAGGGAGCTCACTCAGGCGCATGGTGTGCGGAGTCGCGAAAGACACGACTCAGATACTACCGCAGTAGGAGAGGGAATCAATGAAGCGAGCGGTGTCAGGGTCGATCCTGAGAAGGGAAAGGACCTTCATGTCATCGATTGGTATGGTCCGGATGATCCACAGGTATGTTTGTCTGAGCTCGTGGGTTGCCGAATTGTGCTGACATCCTCTTAGAATCCCCGCAACTGGTCACGATGGAAGAGATACTTTGTCACGTTTGAGATTTGCTTCCTCACCTTTTCGGTGTATATTGGCTCAGCGATATACACACCTGGTCTTATGGGTGTAATGCAAGAGTTTGGTGTTGCTCAGGTCCCGGCGACGTTGGGATTGACGCTATATGTCGCTGGATACGGTCTTGGGCCTCTCATCTGGTCTCCGATGAGCGAGATTCCGCAAATTGGACGGCTGTGGGTGTACATTGGCACTCTCTGTAAGTCAACTTACTCTTTTACATCTGAGATACGATGCTAATGTTGTTGTTCGTAGTGGTGTTTGTTCTCTTCCAGCTGCCTACCGTCTATTCGGTCAACTTTGGCATGCTTCTTGCTTTCCGATTTCTCACTGGCTTCTTCGGCTCTCCTGCTCTTGCTACTGGCGGCGCATCCATCGCCGACATGTATCGACCTAAGAAACAAGTCTACGGCATGGCCGTCTGGGGTGTCGGAGCGGTTTGCGGCCCCGTGCTCGGTCCCTTGGTAGGAGGATTTGCCGTCATGGCGGAAGGTTGGAAGTGGACAATCTGGGAGCTAATGTGGCTTTCCGGCTTCTGCTGGGTGTTCCTGTTCTTCTTCCTACCAGAGACAAGTTCGCCAAACATCCTGTACCGCAGGACCAAGCGGCTGAGAAAGTTGACTGGCGACGATCGGTTTACTTGCGAGCCGGAAATGATAGCTGCTGAGATGACACCAAAGGATGTGCGTATAGCCCATGACAAAGTTGAGAACACAAAGCTAACACGGTATCAGGTTGTCCTAATGAGTCTGGTGAAACCCATCACCTTGAACTTCACCGAACCAATGGTCTTTCTGCTCAACTTGTACATTGCGCTCATCTACGGTCTGCTGTACATTTGGTTTGAGTCGTTCCCCCTTGTCTTTGAGGGGATATATGGCTTCAACCTCGGCCTCGAAGGGGTGGCCTTCCTTGGTATCCTTATTGGCACATTTCTTGCCGCTGGGGTACTGTTTGCATGGAACTACTGGTATCTGGAACCTCAGTTTGACGACAGCGGCAACATTCAACCAGAGAAGCGTCTCATCCCCGCCATGGTCGGCTGCTTTGCGGTACCCATCTGTCTGTTTTGGTTCGGATGGGCTTCACGATCCGATGTTCACTGGATCGTACCAATCATCGGGTCTGGCTTCTTTGGTGTAGCAGCGTTCACGCTATTCCAGGCGGTCCTACCGTACTTGAGCGATGCATACCCAGACTCGGTGGCTAGTGTGCTGGCGGGCAATGACTTGATGAGGTCTTCATTTGGTGCGGGGTTCCCTTTGTTCGCCAATGCCATGTACCAAAGATTGGGCATCAACTGGGCGAGTAGCTTGTTGGCTTTCCTGGGTATTGCCTTCATCCCCATCCCGTTCGCGCTCTACAAGTGGGGCAAGCAGATTAGGCACAAGAGCAAGCTGGCGAGGAAGGATATCTAAGTGGTGTAAGGTGAAAAAGCATGTCATGATGAATTTGTCCATGGGACTGTAATGTATGTAATGAATGATTCGGAGATTCCGACGACAGTGGCTGTTGCACGTGCCGAAGCTGGGTGCTTATCATGGTCGGCTCGACAGACGGTCGACGTCATAGCTGGAAGGCTTTACGGCTAGATTGCGTTTGCATCAGGGTCATACCTGGATGTTTCAGCTATGTATGCTGGGTAATGACAGATGTCGCCATGGGTGTGAGTGTGGGAAAGGAGGCGCGGAATCTTCTGGGCCCTGATAGCCTGTTTGATAGGTTGATACTATGTAGCTTGATAGCCTGATAGCTTGATGTGCCGAGATTTGAGGTCGGAGGGTAGGGCCGCTTTCGGAGTGCAGAGGGAGGGAGGCAGAGTGATGGGTGGAGAGAGGATTCCAAGGCCGGTCCCCCGCTAGCGCAAGTCTTGGGCGGGTTCATGGCTATGGTTAGGCTTGTGGCGACATGAAGGGCAGTAGTCCAACGCCCGGAGAGGGGGCGACTTGTCTAGCACTTGTCTAGCACGAGGGGAGAGCTTTTGAAGGCGTCGCAGACGTTGTCTTGAAGCGCTAGGTTCGCGCTTGCTCGTCAAGGTCCATAGATAGGCTCGCCGCTGCGCTGTCGAGACGGGCCGCATAATCGCCATACCGTGCCCCGGGGATTTGCGTTGCCTGTTCAGTCGTGCACCGCCACAGAAATCTCGCGAACAGGTTTGAAGCGCTGATCCTTTCCGCCGAGGGCTACGGTGCCCCGACTGCTCTCGATTATCATGAGCGGACATGTACGCAGCGTGCGCTTCTCGACCCCAGCCCACCACAACGCACTGCTGCCCTCCGACATGGCCATGGCCGACGCGACCAAGCCCGTCGTTGTCAACGCCCCCGAACCCCCCCAGCGAGTCGAGAGCTCCGGGTCGGGGTCGTCAGGCGATTCAGATGATCATGCTCAGCTTGGCACTGCTGGCATCGAAGACGGCCAGTACAATTTTGCGCCTCCAGTCGAAGCAACGAGTGCCGTCGACCAAGTAGCTCCTCTGCGAGAGCCAACCTACAGCTGGAACAGCAACGCCTCGTCGCGCAACCGTGGGCCTCAGATCATGACCGACGTGCCTCCAGCAGTGCCCCAGATCAACGGCACCGCCAACGGCAATGGCACCGGCACCGCCAACGGCACCCCGTCGTCGACCAGAGGCTCCCGTCCGTCCGCCGTGCGCACTCCCAGCAATGCCTACGCACCCGCCCGCCGCCCCCAGCAGTTCTCGCTCAATTCAAACAGCCACCGCCCACGCAACAACTCGGCAACACGGTCGCGACGCAACAATCCCAATGCCGAGTACCGCGCCCAGGAACAGGCCTATGTCCAGCGCATCCGCCAGGAGGACCAGCAGGATGACTTCTTCGACCCCGCCCTGCGCACTCCTAGTTTAGGCTACAGCACCGACTCCGAGACGGAAGACGAGTCGCCGTCGACGGCCGAGTATGTCGAAAACGACCCCTACGACCAGGAAACGCTGCTCTACTATGGCAACGATGATATGCAGCCCTCGATTGAGGAGCTCAAGATCCCCGCCAACCGCGAGCGTCTGGAGTGGCACTCGATGCTGGCCAGCGTGCTCACGGGCGACGTAGTCAAGCAGGAGAAGAAGCGCCTCATCGGCAGCACCGAGCAGCAGGGAGACAGCACCATGAAGGCAGAGATATGGATGGGCATCCGCGCCAAGGTGTGCGGGCGGTCCCTGCAGGCACAACGGCGCATAGTCGACGACACGCGGAGCAAGATCCGCGCCAACCTCGACAGCATCATCTCGTTTGAGGTCGGAGGCGAGGCCGAGGCAGGCCAAACGGCCGCGCAGCAGGTTGAGGACATTGTCAAGAAGATTGAAAAGGTCGAGAGCGCCTACCCCACACGGCAGGGCACTTGAGTTGGCATATCCCAAGGCAGCCTCGCAGCCTTACAAGGACGCCTGCGACGCCGTCATCGCCTGGCACAACACCCATTGCCCTCATCAACACGGAAATGTCCATTCTGAAGAAATGGGTTGGCAACGAGGAGCTCGACTTTACCAAGCCTCGGCCACGTTCATCTCAGGACCACCATCTGACCGACGAGTCTTCGTTTATTGACCGGATACTCAAAGAGGATGGCCTCAAGTCACTCCAGGGGGACACTAACCTACTCGCTCCGCTCGAAAAGGTCATCCAAAAGGCCAAGAACACCCTCATCGCCAACGCCGAGGGTTTCGCCGACAGGCATCTTCCGCCCTACATCGAAGAACTACTCACCCTCATCAACTTCCCCTCGCGTCTGCTCCAGGAGATTATCCGTGTCAGGTTATCTTACGCCAAGAAGATCAAAGACCCATCCCAGCAGGGCGTCATGATGGCGGAACAGATGATTGCCCAGTTCCAGATCCTGCTCGCCATGGCTGGACAGGTCAAGGAAAGCTACATGGCCATCTCGCGGCCAGAACCTGGTTGGGATTTGCCTCCGTGCATCGAGGAAAACTTCGACACCGTCGTCTTGGATGCGCTCAAGTTCTACTTTAAGATGCTGAACTGGAAGTTGGCGGCAAACAAGAACACTTTCAAAGAGGCTGAAATCTTGGAACAAGAATGGGACTTTTGCAACAAGCTCGGCAGGCAGCTGCAGGGAGGCGACGTCGAGACTGCAGAGCAGTTTAGTGTTCTCACTTCAAAGTCGCTCACTCGTCTCAGCGCGCATTTCGAACGAGAGTTGCAGCGTCGGCCAGACGAGCTCACCGGATCGGAGATGGAAAAGAGATACAAGCAAATACTCGACTCTGTCCGTGTTCGACAGCGTAAGCTGTTCCGTTTCTCCAGGATCTTGACACAGCGATTCGAAAACTGCACAGAGTTCAACATCAACAACATCGACTTGGACGAGGAGCAACTGCATGAGCTTTACGAATCCTTGGTCATGACCGGACACTTCCTCGTCGAGACGACTGGTGGTAACAACAACGATGTCTACATTGTCGCGTCGCCAACCGCACTTGACCGGCCGAACGACATCCAGTCGCTTCTCACCACTTGTTACCACGCCGAAGAGGCTCCAGAAGATCCATCGAACCCATATGTCTTGATCATCAGACCGGAGCAACCTCTCTACTGGCCGGGCAAGAAGATGTCCGCTAACATTATTGAACCCCATCTCGATCTTAAGCCTGGTCGCTTGCGCCTCGTTGCCGATGGCTCTCAGCAACGGCTGGCCAACGCAAACATGTCGTTCCTCTCCTCCATAGGGATTGAGCTCAACATCCTAATCGATCAACGCGCCAACCTTCCACGTGTCAATGCGGAACTGCAAAAGATCAAAAAGACGGCATACAAGCTATCAAACACCATCATGGACAGTGTCGAGATTGTCCGCAGGCAGACTGTCGGCCTTGACTGCCAGGATCTTATCCAGACTTGCTTTGCCTTTGCTACCGAGTTCGGCCAGCGTTCCGTTCTATACATGGACTACAATCGCCGCGCTATGAACAACATTAAGCTAACCAGGCTGGCACTAGACTGGGTTAGTTTCATTTGCGACGACTGTATTGCGTCAGATCGAAAGACATTCCGATGGGCTGTCGTAGCTTTGGAGTTTGCTATGATGATGACTCGCGGCCAGAACATTCTATCGATTAGTGAAGAAGAATACTCGCAGCTGCGCCTCAAGGTAGCCGGTTGTATGTCGGTTCTCATTTCCCACTTCGATATCATGGGTGCAAGGTCTACTATCGCCGCTCAAGCTGAGCGTCAGCGTCTGAATGCCATTGCTGGAAAGAGTTTGTTGGACCCTAAGAACGCCAAGGACGACGATGAGTCGATTGAGATGACTCAACAGCAATGGATGCAAAGACTTGAAGAGATTGACTCGTTCCGCAAGGATAAGGAGGCTGAACGCCAAGCACTTGGCAGGGTGCTGGAAGACTCTAATGAAGCCGATCGTGCTCTGACCTACCTTTCTTCTTCAGCGACGAATGTCACCCTCCGATGGCAGCAGGGCCAGTTTGTCGGTGGTGGTACATTCGGATCAGTATACGCGGCTATGAACCTTGACTCCAACCACCTCATGGCTGTTAAAGAGATCCGTCTACAAGACCCGCAACTCATTCCAACCATCGTTGCTCAGATCAGAGATGAGATGGGTGTGCTCCAAGTGCTTGACCACCCAAACATTGTGTCTTACTACGGTATTGAGCCACATCGTGACAAGGTATACATCTTTATGGAATACTGCTCTGGTGGATCCCTTGCTGGCCTACTCGAGCATGGACGGATTGAAGACGAGACTGTCATTATGGTTTATGCACTACAAATGTTGGAGGGCCTTGCGTATCTACACGACGCTGGTGTTGTCCACCGCGACATCAAGCCCGAGAGTAAGTCTTGCCTAGCCCCTTTATTGTCCTTGGCTCTCACTAACACCACTCAGACATTCTCCTCGACCACAACGGAGTGATCAAGTTTGTCGACTTCGGCGCCGCCAAGCTCATCGCTCGTCAAGGTAGAACCCTAGCGGCTGAACACAATGCCACGCGGCAGGGTCGACAGCGTTCCATGACCGGAACACCGATGTACATGTCTCCAGAAGTCATTCGTGGAGGCAGTACCGGTCGTCACGGTGCCGTGGACATCTGGTCGTTGGGTTGCGTCATCCTTGAGATGGCTACTGGGCGTCGTCCTTGGGCATCCATGGACAACGAGTGGGCCATTATGTACCACATCGCTCAAGGTGACCCACCGCAGCTACCCTCTAAAGAGCAGTTGAGCGACACCGGCATCGACTTCCTGAAGAAGTGCTTCGACCGTGATCCGAACAAACGCGCCAGTGCAGTTGAGCTACTGCAGCACGAATGGATCATGACACTCCGTGCCCAACTATCGTTGGAGCCAGCAACTCCGACTGATAGTAACTCGAGCAGTGGAACGCCGCATAGTAGTAGGCAAAACTCTACCTACAACTAGACATGTCCCATGTTTGTCCACAAGGACAGTTGTAGGCTGATGGCTGACTACGATATTCTGTTGTAGTGATTCGTCGCTCCTCGCTGCAGAAGTACAGTTTTGATACTAGGAGAAATAGTCAACTGAGTCCCGGATCGAGTTCGTCTAGCATCTCGCCATCCAGTCCCGGGCCGTCCACTTCAGCGCCCTGCCCCTTCCGCCAAGTTACATTCTCCGAACCCTGATGCGGATCAATCCCACCGTTTCCACCATGGCTGAGACTGTTATAATGTCTTCAATCCCGCACTTACTCCGCTACTTCCCGCTAGCGTCTCTTAGGAAGTCTGCATGCTTGTAATAGTTGGGGGGTTTTTTTTCCTTCTCTTTGTCTTCCCTTTCTTCACACATTATTCTTTCATCGGGAAGTCGGGAATTTTCTATACCAGACGGTGTCTCTGCATTAGCGACGGCGTTCTCTTTGCTGCCTTGAGCCTATCTCTCTCTTTCTCTGGTTGGGTTGGTTTCTAATTGTTGGACTATCATTAGGAGGGTATAGAGTACTGGTGGAAGTATTTACCTTCGCTTATGACGAGAGACGCGGCATATATACTAAGCAACGATTGCCCTGCGAGGCCTATACCATGTTTTCAACATTTGCAGTTTTGGAGTTGCGTGTGATTGATGGTTGTCCATTCGCATTCTGTGTCATATTGAGGATGAAGTATTACTACTACGCTCGGTGGTGTTGCTTACTAAGCCGATAATTGAGAGATGCGGGGGGCAGAGGCGCGGGCGCAAACGGAAGGGGACCTCGGCGTACCGATCTGCCGCAGCTCGGAGGATTATCGTGTCAAAACGTCATGCACTTTTTCTGGAAGCAATCTGAAGTGAAGCGACCAGCCCGTCGTATATCCTATACTCCAGTCCATACGTCTGAGGGCTATTTCCATAATGCGTAGTGCATCTTCCAGGTTTACGAAATAGCAGTTCAACCTCTGACGGCGCGGAAATGTCAGATGGCGGAAAGCCCTCGTCGTCTTATTGTAAGTGCGGGCAGGAGCTCTGCGCATATTCTCAACTCACAAACATTGCAGTCCACTTCTTCGCCGGCCTGAACTCTGGCATTCTGTCGGCAGTACTTCTCCAACCTGCAGACCTTCTCAAAACCCGCGTTCAACAATCACGCTCAAGCACCCTCTTTGGCACCATACAATCCATAGCTAGCGGACCAAACCCCATACGGCAGTTCTGGAGGGGAACCCTACCAAGTACACTACGTACAGGCTTTGGGTCTGCCATATACTTCTCCAGCCTCAATGCGCTGCGCCACAGAGCGAGTTCAGTCACCGCGGCGAGGGCGGATGCAGCGGCCAAGGGAGCAGAGCATTCGAGCTCGCTGCCAAAACTAAGCAACACGGCCAACTTAGCCACGGGCGCTTTTGCACGGACATGGGCAGGCTTCATCATGATGCCGATAACGGTGCTCAAGGTCCGATATGAAAGTAATCTGTACGCCTACAACTCGCTCTTCACGGCCTCAAGAGACATATTCCGCACAGAAGGGCTCAAGGGCTTCTTCGCCGGGTTTGGAGCAACCGCAGTTCGCGATGCACCCTATGCCGGGCTGTATGTCCTCTTCTACGAGCAGTCCAAGAGAAAGCTTTCTAGCCTTGCAACAAAGATTGAACAGAAATCCGGCGCATCCGCCAAGCTTTCCACCAGCACGTCCGCAGGTATAAACTTTGTCTCGGGTATTGCTGCAGCTGGACTAGGAACGACAATTACGAACCCGTTTGACGCCATCAAGACGCGTATCCAGCTCATGCCCGACCAATATGGAAACATGGTTCAGGCGACTAAGAAGATGTACGTGGAAGAGGGCCTACGCTGCTTTTTCGACGGTCTAGGTATTCGGATCGCGAGAAAGGCAGTCAGTAGTGCGCTTGCTTGGACACTGTATGAAGAGCTCATTCGCCGAGCGGAAACTCTGAAGGAGGTGGTTGAGGATAAGATCTAAGATGTAATTGTGAAAATGTATGATATTTGTACAGACTGGCCTTCTACTGGCGTCGACATGGAGGATCTATGCCACGCAAACAACACTCCCCTGGAGTCTTACATTACTTTCTTGAACCCACGAACTTATGTTCTAGTCCAGTTTACTTTAACCTATGTGCACGACTGAGCGACATGTTTACGGCCGGTAGTCCTGGACAGCTCAATCCGGCATTGCATCATTGGACCCATGTCGACAGATTCGGTCCGTATGAATACTCCATCACAGCCATATTGCTGCTGGTACTCATGATCTTTTCAGCACAAAGCGGAGATACCTAGACATCTTAGTGATTGTCGTGCGACTGCTCCCCAGTGCTGCGCTCTCTGCCCACCGGGTAAATACCGTGTTGTTTACCATCATCTCAAGGCTTGCCTTGGACTGCGGATGCTCGGTGTTATTACATACGCAGTCTCCTATTGATAGTGCGATCCTCCGCTTCTCCACACTGTAGGGGCGGAGGGACGGAGATCTAGCCATTGTACACCATGGCGCCTATACAAAGCTGGAAAATGTTACATCTACCAAAATTCTAAAATACGACTCATCCATAGCCCGTCATTTCCACTTTCAACTTCATCTTTTTTTGCTACCATGGATGCCCAGGGTCACAGTCACACTGACAAGCCGGAACGAGAGGCTACTCTCCTGAGGCCGGATCAGGCACACATTGAAGACGAAAAGGACAAGGATATCCACGGTGGCAGTTCACACACCAAGACTGGCACGATAGATTCGTATTCAGATGCCTCCGACGTTGAGCGCGATGCTGGTATATCGAGGTTTCCAACACAACAAGACCACTTAGGCAGCGATCTCCAGCCAAACCCCACAGAGCTTGAGCGCATACAAACTCAAAAGAGTCAGCACTCGCAGACTGTAGGTTGCATTACGTTAAAGAGCAGAGCCTCGACGAAACCATTACCAGCCTTTGGTGCAAACAAACCCTATCCACCCCAACTTCTCAACCAGGAGGCGTACGTCACTGAATTTGATGGCCCCAATGATCCGCTACACGCCCAAAACTGGCCGTTCATGGACAAACTGATTATAGCAACCATGCTGGGGTTCACCACCTTTACAGCTTCGCTTGGTAGTGCGATTTTCAGTACGACAATACCACATCTCCAAGCAGAGTTTCATGTGGGCTCCGTAGTGGCTACTCTGGGTACATCGTTGTATGTACTTGGGTTTTCTACAGGCCCGATTCTGTGGGCACCTTACTCCGAGCTCAAAGGTAGACGGTCCCCGCTTGTGATTGCGTCGCTTGGGTTTGCCATCTTCAACCTTGCGGTTGCCGTGGCCAAGGATGTACAGACAGTGATGATTTGTCGGTTTTTTGGTGGCTTCTTCGGTGCTTGTCCGCTTACTGTGAGTACTCATTATTTTCGTTGTTGTCTTGAGATGTGGATTTGCTGATTTCCTGGATCAGTGTGTCGCAGCCGTCTTCTCAGACATGTTCAACAATCGATCGCGCGGTAACGCCATCACCATATTCGCAATGGCTGTCTTTTGTGGCCCGCTCTTCGCCCCTTTTATTGGCGGCTTCATCGTAAAATCGAAGCTCGGTTGGCGATGGACTGAGTACATAACGTACGTCTCGCAGTATCCCTCCTTCCTTCACATCTCAACATGCGATTAACATATATCCCCCACAACAGCGCTATCCTGGGCTTCGTCTGCTTCGCGCTCAACGTCGTCTTCCTCCGCGAAACGTACGCGCCCCAAATCCTCGTCGAAAAGGCCGCCACCCTCCGCCGTGCCACCAAGAACTGGGCCATCCACGCAAAACAAGACGAAATCGAAGTCGACTTCCGCGAGCTTCTTGAGAAGAATTTCTCGCGTCCCCTTCGCATGCTCGTCACCGAACGCATCGTCTTACTCATTACAATCTACATGTCCTTCATCTATGGAATCCTCTACCTCTTCCTCACCGCATACCCCCTCGTCTTCCAGCGCGTCCACGGCATGAATCCCGGCGTGGGTGGACTCCCATACTTTGGTCTCATTTTTGGTCAGCTACTCGCTGGACTGGTGATATTCCTCCGCCAACCTGCTTACGAGCGCAAACTAGCGGCGAATAACGATATCAACATTCCCGAGTGGCGGCTCCCAGATGTCATTGCCGGCGGCATTTCTTTCGCAGCAGGAATGTTTTGGTTTGGATGGACGGGGTATAGGGCTGATATTCATTGGATTGTACCTACGTTGAGCGGGTTGTTACTGGGTTTTGGGTTGTTGGCGATTTTCCTGCCGCTGTTTAACTATTTAATCGATAGTTATTTGATGGTGAGTCTTCCCCTTCTCATCTTGCCCTCGGAACGGATTGGCTGATATTCGATTAGTTTGCCGCCTCGGCTATCGCTGCAAACACCTTCTTACGCAGTCTGGCAGGCGCCGCCTTCCCGCTCTTTGCACGCCAAATGTTCGAGGGCATAGGCATCGAGTGGGCTTCTACACTGTTGGGATGTTTGGCTGCTGTCATGGTCCCCGTGCCGGTTTGGTTTTATCTTCAAGGCGAGAAGATTAGGAGGAAGAGTGCATATGCGCCAACGCGGTAGGAAATAGGCAATGTACAAGTCTCACGAGCTTTGTGCTTTACAGTGCTACAGAATGCTGCAGCGTCTTTTGTTTTGTCGGCCGTCAAGGTTTTACGCGGCGAGAAGATAAGGGAAATAATTGAATTAATAGACAGCAAGATGAGTGGATTCTGGTCGATCGTCATGACTTGGGCAAGGTGGCAAGGAAGAAGAGCTGTAAGAATTAGTACGTTAACTAATGGTAATAGAAATGATGAGACCATGTCCCCACCCCACATACAATAGGGAAAGACGCTAAATGGAGTCAGTCTATAATGATGGCAATCAACGTGGTTTGCAGATTGTCGAATATCCTGAACACGAGTGATTCTAACATTGAACTAACTAGTTCATCGCATCAAAGTGCTCAAGACCATTACCAGGGGTGTTTGGAGATTCATTACTATCATACGAGAAACCTTTGTAACGACGAGCTAGGCAGTTACAGCGAGTTCGCCCTGCATATGCATAGGGCGTTAGAAACGTGCGATTGGATCCCGTGATTCAGGCAAAGTGGGTTCCTGCGGGGAAGTTGTTGAGACTTAAAGGGATGTCGCTACCCGCTAACTACCTAGGAAGCTAGGTAACATTGTCCGTTCACCCCCGGACAAGCGACATCACGAACACCTCAAGATGCAAGTATGTCGATTAACTCCATAAGTTCGAGATTCAAAAAGCCGTTGTCACAGAAATCTGACAATAGTTTGGCAATAACCTCCTCGTTGGCTATTAAGCCATAGGCAAACCTGCACCGCAAGGCGTACTTAATGCAACAGGGTATGTCCCAGCAACAGATCTCTCCATATTACTTCGAACTAGGATAGTGGCTCAACTTTACATACCGAGCATAACACCGGCATCAATCGTCGCCACCCAAAGTGTGTGCTATTACGCAGCTTCATTAATCAGAATTTCCAGATGCTCCAATACCTGATGGCTTTGCCAAACAAGGCAGGTGGACATATGCACGAATGGCCACAGCCGGGCATTGAAACCGACCGGTGGCGTCTCGCTACAAAATCTGCCAACTCAGCCATGTGGGATGGTGGATCTAGGTCTTACCTGAAGTCCAATTATGGTAAAAAAATATATAGACACGGGAGGATCATGCTCTTGGCATGCAGGCTTCCGGCCCCCAACGCATTATCCGGGTGAATGGGAATTCGACAGCACTCCGAGCGTATGGCACTTTCTAGTGGCTTGTTGCCGACTAAAAGCCATGTAGAGGGATGGATAGGCTTGGCCAGTCTAATATCGCTCTCAAATGTGGCGCAAACTCTTCCAGGCACCCTCGGTCTGTACCTTACTCAGCGGCCGGCAAGACCTAGCTCAGGTAGCAATTCAACAGCTGCGTTGGTCCAATTTCAAGCCATAACATGGTGCAGCAGGGCGTACTGCGTCTTTAACAAAGCCATCTCGGTAGATAGGGGTTAGGCTCTACACTAGGTACTGTGAGCGCGCGCATCCGTCTGAAGTATTTAGACTGGACCACCGTAGCACATCGTCGAGAGTTGGTTCGTCTCGATTTCGTGTCTTTGTTCAAAATGGGTCGCTTCTCACTACTCGCTCCCTTGCTTTTGGCAACCAATGGGGTCTTGGGTGCCAAGTGGCTTGGTGAAGCCAAGAAAGTCGACGGTGTTGACTACCAGTGTAAGTGGAATTGTTGTGAATAACTTCTTGTAACAAATTGACGTGAGAACAAAGGCAAGTGCTACTCCGACAATGCGTGTTGGCCTACAAATAAGGATTGGGAAAAGCTCAACCGAACTGTGTCTGGGGCCCTGCAGGCTGCAATACCACCTGGTGCAGTTTGCCACAAAACCTTTGAAAACTCTACCAGCGTCTATGATGCGGCAAAGTGTGCAGAGTTGCAAGCCAACTGGCAGGTGGAACAAGTCATGTATGTACTATCATCCGAGAAACAACATTCGAGACAATGCTAACGTTATCCTAGGGTTGATGACCCAATTGCCGAGCTGTGGCCGTTCAAGACCAACAACACTTGCTTGCCGACCAACGACCCATCTGAGCCCTGCTCCAGGGGTTTCTACGGGCGCTATGTCATCGTAGCGACCACAAAAGAACAAATCAGGGCAGGTGTGAATTTTGCACGAGAGCGCAATCTTCGTTTGATTATCCGCAATACCGGTCACGATTTCATGTAAGAGCTGTGCCTGGGTATCACTTCATGTAGGGAAGAAGACTAATGTAGCATAGGGGTCGCTCGACCGGTTACGGGTCCCTCATTATCAATACTCACCACTTTAAGGATGTCAAGTTTCTCAAGAGGTATACTGGACCTGGCGATTGGACAGGTAGTGCGGCTATCGTTGGTGCTGGCGTTCAAGGTCGTGAGCTCTTCCGTCAGTGCTTTGCTCAGAGCCCCAAGGTCGTCATTGTTGGTGGAGAGTGCCCGGTATGTTTTGAGCCACACCTATGATTCGAATTAATGACTTATGAAAGACTGTCGGTTGGGGTGGTGGCTATATCCAAGGTGGTGGACATGGCCCACTCACTGGTATCTATGGTATGGGAGCTGACAATGTGCTCTCCTTTGACGCCATCACTGCCGATGGAAAATACGTTACTGCCAACGCCAAGGAGAACTCTGACCTCTTCTGGGCTCTCAAGGGCGGCGGTCCCAGTTCTTTTGCGGTTGTCGTCGCCATCACTGTGAAGACGTTCCCCGAGGTTCCCACGGCTGGCACGATCCTCAATATCAACTCGACGCACACCAACGACACGGAACTGTTCACCAAGGGTGTTCATATTTTCCATAATTTGGCGAATCACTACGCCGACCATGGAATGTTTGTATACTTCGAACTTGGCCCAGGGCCCCAGGTTCTTCACATTGCTCCATTCGTCGGCCCCAACATGACCGAAAGCCAGCTTGCCGCTGTTCTTGCACCATTATATGAACAGCTGGATGCAGCCAAGGTACCCTATGATGCGCACACAAAGGCCTTTCCCACCTTCTTCGAGATGTACATTGACATGTTCGAGGACGAGCCAGCAAACCGTCAATCCATCGTGGGAGGTCGTCTCTTCACACAGGCTGATATTACCAGTCATGGGGATGAGATTGCAGATGCCCTTATCTATGCATCAATGCCAGAGCCCACCCAACTCGGGTTCAACGTTGGCCACATTGTCAACCCCGGCCATGCATACCCCAAAGTAGACAACGCCATCAATCCTGCCTGGCGCAACGCCAGCAGTTTTGTCATTACGAATGTCGTTATGGAAGGCACTGAATCCTGGGCTGTCAAGAAGGAGCGCGAGAACTTCAACACCAACGTACTGGGCAAGAGGCTGAGAGACGCCTCGCCCAATGGAGCGAGCTACGTCAACGAAGGCGATCTCAACGAGCCCAACTGGCAAGAGGCGTATTGGGGCAGCAACTACGCGAGGCTATTGAAGATTCGCCAGAAGTGGGATCCTAATGGTGTCTTCTTTACCGAGACTACACCAGGGACGGAGAACTGGAGTGTGCTTGACTATGGTACGAAACTGTGCAAGAAAACCAGCAAGTAGGCGGGGAAGGACTTTTGATTGTGGTGCATGTCGTACGGTACCGAATCTTGTTGAAGCGTATGCATATTAATTGCCTCACATATGACGCGGCGACTGATACGCGTGTATATGGCGTGATGACTGCGCATCTGCGTGTTCTGCGCCCAAGATTGCCAACGCTACCCGTGATGAATGTGAAGACGTGGAAATAGTGAAACCGTAAACTAGCTAAAAGACGCTCTTCCGTGTTCTGTGATAAGGCGGAGCAGTGAGACCAAAAGCTGGGCAGCCTTGGGGGAGCGCGGGAGCGATGACGAAAGAGTCGCGCTTCTCGCTAATCGGCAACGGGCCTAGCTGCAAGTTCACCTTCACAAGCCGATGTATCCTAACTATCAACAACCATCCCAATTCTTTGCGACCCCTCAGCTGTGTAATCCCCCGCTTTAGACGCCGACTATTCAGCTTCGATTACGTAGATCCGTTTGCGACACCAACCGATACAGAATCGTCTATGGTCCGACGATCCGAAGAACCATCGCATTCCGAAGAATCCCATTAGGCTCCTATTTACGATAGCGAAGACACAATTAGACGTTTGCCACAATCGCGCAGCCCACATCTCGCCCGAGAACACATGCCACGCGCATGCCGAACCTCTCTCCGAGCCCTGTTAATGTCGATTGAATGCCTCCCGTCCTGAATCCCTTCTTACGGGCTTTCTTCCGTAGTGCACTCCCCAGCCAGTGCCAGCCGGCGCAACATCACGTATGGTACCTGGATAAGCCACGAGCGAGAGCGTAGATGCTGACGTTGTATGTTATAGGTACTTCTTGTCCCGACGACTGAAGTTCTCCTCACATCGCGCGACAAGGAATCAAATACCTCGTACGTTGACCTCAGCGGCTCCGAAGACTTTCTCGCAAGTCATGTGTTGCGCGTGCCGGGGGGTGTGGGACCAAACAACCATATCAAGGATGCAGGCACTTTTAGGGAGACAAGAGGCAAGGCCAAGCAGTTCACAACGGCGAATGGCCGGACGGTGATTGTCAAGGACGCCTTCATCTACAGCAATAAAGGCTTCAAGACACTCAACCAAGCCCAGCTTCTTAGCGACACCATCTTCTACCCTGATTCCTTCGATGCGCAGCCTTGGCTGGTATACTTCATTTCCCGGCCGCTCATAGGCACCTTCGACCCGAACCCGATAATACCCGCTACACTACACGTCAAGAACGATGCGCCGCCAGCACCTTCAGCTGCAGGGAGCTCAGCCATGGCTGCCAGCTCGTCAATGCCGCGGAAGAAGGACGTCAAGTCGTTCAGCGACCTCTTGAACCACTTTCCCATGATCGCCCGCCAGATGCAGCCAGGCCTGGAGAGGCTGTTCAAGGAGTTTGGCAAGGAGTTGGAGAAGCCACTACCAGTTACACCTACACAACGATCAAGACGTTCGTCAATGAGCTCACGAGCAAGCCAGCGGAGGCGAGGCTCGGCATCATCAGCGGAGACGGCACCACTATCCATTCATAGCAGCATGTCGCAGGGCCCGAATGGCTTCATATCGAATCTAGAGATTAGTGACGAGGAAGACCAGATGCGCAGATCGCTCGAGACTGCTGTCACCGCAGCCATTGATCTGTTCCAAATGGTCGACAAGCAACAATTGTCACTTTTGGGTGCGACTACAGACCTGACCGGCCCTATCGTCGAGCGCATGATTGAGCGATACATTGCCGAGCAAGTACACAACTCCATCCTGTTCCCGCGAATCCAACAGATACGAATGTTGGAGGATGCCGAACTCGAGCGCCGGACGCGACAAATGGTGGACATCGACATATCGCAGGTTGGTATTGACATTGGACACGGTCGCAAGGGCAAACAAGAGCTGGCTATACGGTTGTCCAAAGCTGTGGACATGTTTAAGAAAATGGGCGTTGCAGGCAGCCCTCAGGAAATGCTGGAAATACTCCTCACAGTGCAGAAGCATATCACGATGCCGGATGAGCAACAGGAAAAGACCATGGCGAACGGAGAGCAACTCTCCGAGAAGCAAGATCACCTGCTCACAATCAACGCAGACACTCTCGTCTCACTTTTGCTCATAGTAGTCATTCGAGCACCGGTACGGCATCTACAGGCACGATTGTCCTACATGCGCCATTTCATCTTCATCGATGATGTCGAAAGCGGTGAAATGGGCTATGCTCTTAGCACATTTGAAGCTGTTTTGTCGTATCTGACAACAGACTCTGGAGGCTTACGAAGAGCAAGTCGACGAAACAGGACGCTGTGGCATGCCACCAAGACGGGTGATCTTGCGACCATGCAAGGCATCCTTGAACCTGACAGGTCTTTCCATGCAGACATGGACAGCTTTTCTTCGGATGAGAGCGACACCCCACCGAGACATCGCCCAGTCAGATTCGCAGCAAGTCTATCAGAGCTACGCTCTCCGGGAGGAACCATTACGAACGGGGATCATGAGCCAAGATCAAGATCAAGCCGTTCACATTCGTCTCGCGAGAACGGGGTCATTGAGGATGGACCACTAGCACACATATTTCCTTTCCAGCGAGCTCAAACACCGCCGCTACCCGACAGACCAAAGATGAAGAAGCGGGTATCAATGGACACGAGAAGTATGTCGAGTGGCTCGGCGCGCTCATTCCGATCTCGCACAACACTCGATTCGCGTGTCAGCGCTATTGAAGGTGATGTCTCGATAGAGAAGCTCACTATGACGCAAGGACCTGATGGCGAGTCACTGCTCATGATGGCTATTGAGAGTAAGCAAGACAGGGCACTACAATACTTGCTCAGCCTTACAGAATTCTATACTCCGTCGCTCATTTTCGAAGACTACAACAATGAAGGCACCAATCTTTTGAGCGCAGCAATCCAGCTCGGCCATGCCAAGACGACAGACACGATTCTCAATTACATATTGGAGAACAGCCCAAATCCTGATGTATTGAGAGACTATCTAGCAAGGCCAGATGCAAAGGGTAGGTGTGTGGCGCACTATCTCTTCAACCAGCCACGTCTCATCGATCGTATCGGGCATCTTCTGCCCTGGCGGTTAAAGGATAAGAACGGGCAGACGCCAGTCTTTGCTCTTTGCAGATCTTACGATCACGACCAATATCACGACATGGTAGACAAGGCGTTGCTAGCTGCGACGCATGATCAAGACGACGGGCAGCCGCTGCATCTCGATGAGCATGTTGATAACAAGGGCAACAGCCTACTACACATCATCACTGATCCTCAGCTAGCAGTAAAGTTGCTTTACCGCTGCGATTCAGATGCCAATGCGACCAACGACCGTCAATTTACCCCGCTCATGGTAGCCAGCAAGTATGGACGCACAGATATGGTGCGTGTATTCTTTCAAGATCCGAGAGTGGACTTGTCATACAGAGACGCACGTGGCCTTACTGCTGTGGAGCTTGCCAAGGACGACGAGGTCCGGAATCGCATTGATGACCTTGTGCTCCTGTCGAATGAAGCCGGACCTGACGGGCGTACTACAACTGTCGTTCGTTCATTCTTCGTGGAAGATGGAACTGTACGCCTCGTGCTAAAATCTGGAGCACCTAATGACAACAACACCATTACGGTCACGACATGTCGTCGGTCATCGCAGGATTTTGAGAACCTTGCAAAGTGGCTTGCACAGGAGCATCCTGCCTCGTGGCTACCCGTCGTGCACAACCTGGCGTCACCTTATCTTATACCGTCAAGACCGTCAAGATCAATACTGCGCGATATGCAGCTTAGGCTTGACGCATTCCTCAAGATCCTGCTCAAACATCCTACCTTCTCGACACACGAATTGGTATGGGAGTTCTTCCTTGTCCCTGACATTGACTCGTCCATGCTCGCAGAACGGTCAGCACGCAAGGCTGAATTGCGCGTGGAGCGCCTCCGCGAAGAATACGCTCCGATATACGATGTCCGTGAGGTGGAACTCTTCGTCCAGCACATGCGTGAAAATATCCGTGCTCTACATCACGCCTCAAGGTCTGTCCTCCGGCGTGCAAACAAGGTTCGTTCTGCGGCATCAGATCTCAATGATGCAGCCAAGATTGCCAATACCGCTCTGCATTCAGTTACTTTCCTGCCAGAGAAGCATCTGAAAGCGCTCGACCGCTACACAAAGACACTGAGCCAAAGCGAAGCAAGCCCAATGGCAGGCTTCTACTACTCGATGCATGCCATCTCCAGCACAATCAATGCCATTTTGACCTCACTGGCCCGCCCTTCGAGCCTCATAACGGCCATGTCGACGGCACAGAAAGCCATCGATCGTCATAACCTTTCTGTCCGCCGCTCTGATCGATGGCCACTCGGTCTTCTCGATGACGCACGATCTAGAGTCCAGAGAGATGCCCAAGAGAAGATGGACAAGAGTAAACTTGAGCTTGAAGACCTGGGTAGGGAGCTGAGGTATACGCAGCAGGTTGTTGCGCAAGAACTTGCGAGTTGGCAGGAGAATAGGGTGGAGACGGGGAGGTCAGCGCTCAAGGAGCTGGCTCGGAAAATGTGCGTTGCCGAGAAGGCTCGGCTGGAGAGTATGAAGAGAGCGGTTAGAGGACTGGGCATCGGGCTTTCCAAGGCGAAATTAGGTAATGGGCATGTCAATGGCGTCCAGACGAATGGCGTTCATAAAAGGATGGATATCAACATGGGCTTGTCAGAGGCAGTGGTTGAACAAAGCAAAGTCGACAGAATTATACCCGACAACATTGCGCCTGGACTAGGCGCCGTAGAGGATCCGGAACGCGAGGGCATGATCTTATCCAACGGGAAAGCTCCGGCAGAGGACGCACCGCCTGCCGATGAACTCGCGCAAGAAGCTCTGGACCCACCACCGAGCACCGCAAACGGCTCAGCTTGATTTATCTACCCATTTTCTTATAATTCTCAATATATAACTTCTTCAGCTGAAACTTTTCGTTTGGACTTTTTCATCGGGTAGATGGCGTACACAGATGTAATGTGTGGGAATAAGGAAGGGTGTCGGAGATATATACATCAGCGATGGCGTTCGATCGGGATAGTAATTCAGTATTCACATTCCGTAGTCGTTTCTGTTCGAAGGACAATAAACTTTACCGCTTCTAGTTTGTGGGCTTTTGGGTGGTAGTAAGAAAATACGATAGGGAAAGACTTGCCCGCAGTCTAGAGTGAAGGCATCGCGCCAAGATCTCAGCGCCGACCACGCGGCCGCCCGCGGTCCCTTCTTTTGGCCCGACCCGCACCGCACTGCACACCTGCCGGCCCATCCCCCTGCGCAAGCGCCCTTGTCTCTCCTGCTCTCTTTGCTTGATCCAACCATCAACCCTCCATCTTCTTCCCTGAAATACCCATGGCCCTGCGGTGTTTCGCCATGTCGCAACTTAGGCGCTTGCGCCACAGAGGCGAAGATGCAAACAGTCGTCTATTGGCTGGGGGTGGCTGCTATCAATGCTCGCCAAAAGGCCTTAAATTAGGCGTGAGTGGTGAGGGCCCTGGATTGATGACGACATTGGCGCGAGGCTGTGCCTGACTGGTCTCCCTTTGGTGGTGTGTCTATTCTGCGGCATTGTACGACGATTGTTTCATCCACACACTCTCTTTCTCTTTCCCTGTTTTTTTATGTGGTAAAAGAGAAAGGAATTGTTGACTTCTCTTTGCTTTTCACTCTCTTTGTTGCTTTGCGTCGCGCGCGTTTAAGAAAGATTTCCGTGACTGGGTTACGCGCTGCGCGTGTGTACTTGCGACCACGATAACAACGATAACCGGCAAAGACCCCGACGAACCCTACTACACAGAAACTCGAGATAACAGGAAGAAAGAGACGGAAATCATGGCGTTCAACTGCTCAGATATCCCCGAGTTCACTGCCACAGATGCCGGAGTCGCAGGCGCTGGTGTACGCATCCCCACCCTCTGTAAACACCCCCTTCGCTAACAATATCCCCCTTCAGACCCTCCTCTCCTTCATAATAACAAACATCCTCTCAATCCTCCTCTCCGCAACCATAATCCTCCTTGGCCTCCGCAAATCCACCTCAGCGCCCATATCCCGCAAACTCTTGCAATCCTTCTCCGACCAGCAAATCCTCACGGGAATCGGCATCCAATCCGTCGGCCTCGCAAAAATGCAAACCATGATCCCTTACCACTTTTTCATAATTTGGCTCTTGAGTCTACTCTCCACAGCCACGAACCTAGCAACACTACTTGCGCTGGTAAACGACTTTCGCCGCGACTGGGTGCTGAGGTGGTTTAGGCAGATATTCATGCTGGTGAACATGGTGTTGGGGATTATATCGGGTATATTCATTTTGCAGACTGTTACTAAAAATATGGAGCCTAAACTGCCCATTGCATGTGTTTGGGAAGTCGAGGCTAAAGACACGGCAGCACCCAACGCCGCACTTAGTGTTGCGGGTACGATTGCTGTTATCGCTGGTCAGGTTGTTACGTTTGGGTTTGCAACATGGTATCTGCATAACCGTGACAATCCCAAATGGCTCAAGACGGTGCAGGTAGTGGGGCTGTTTGCTTGTGTAGCCATGGGTGTTGGGGCGACGGTGCGAGTAGTGCTGGAGAGTCAGGCGTTTGGCCATCCGCCCCAAGCAATTAATTTGCAAGGGTCGCCGGAGGGCAATTGGAGTTTTGGGCAACTTTTGCCGTTGTTACTGTTGGCGCTGCCGGTTGTCAGTACGATTGAGATTGCGAGGGGTGAGGAACTTAAGCCCAAGAGTAGGGTGGATGAGGATACGGTGCCGCTTTATGCTAGTGGGAGTGATGTGGAGTTTCAGCCGAATCCTGTGATGGGGAGTGCGACGAGTTTGTTTAGGAAGTAAGCGGTTTTAGAGTTGGCGTTTTTATGATAGATATGATACCTACCCGGAAGCGACTGAAGAATCTGTGGATTTATTTACAGTTACTCATGTTCTTGCCATCGTATGCGCGTGGGCTATACGAAACTAGAACGAGCAAACACTTATGACGTTAATATACTTGGCCCCAGTGCCTCACAGGACCCCAATATGTTCAGCTCTGGAGAGGTAAAGTGGGGTGCCTGAGTGCCTGCAACATCCGAGAGCAAAGAAACTCGTACACACATCCGGGTAAGCCACACGGCTCAGCTGGAGCTTTTCTTCCTCACACTGCCCGTCTCGATTAACATTGACTCTTGCTTACCCCAACCCGCAGGTGATGTCTCGATACGCAGGGGCATCTGCAAAGACGAGCGCCCGTGAGTTCCGTGTCAGCAGTGTCGACCTAATTAAAGCTGGTAGAGTTGCAGATGTTCAAACTGATACGATCTATGGCCCACCACTTAATTCGGACATCATCAATCCGATGGGGACTCGGATGACGCCGGCCATGATCCATGGATTCTAACTTTGTCCATCTCCCGGACCGATTCGCGGCTTCACCGGCAGCCCGTGTCACATGGAAAAATCCATTGGATACCGATGTTCTCATGGAGCTTCTCGAATCCCTTCAGGAGCTGCTCTGTATTATCATTATTTTACAAATGCTGGGGCGATTGTGCAAAGCCGCTGGGGAAACCATCCAGGCGTGGTCTTACACTTTTGACTACAAAGTGTGACAAGTTAAGGTGTTTTGGTAGAACGCATAGGGGCTTTCGGTGTGATAGTGAGTATTGTTTGATTGGTGGATAAATAAGGTAGTTTGTGTAGCTTCCTATGCTATGAAGATTAAGGGTCGTGGCGTGCAGTTGACTCGTACAGATCCACCAGCGCCGGTATCGGTTGATCAAAGCTTGGGGTGACGGGGCATTCTTCTGATGATCCTCCTCGTATCTGATCACGAGAGCAAAGTGCTGGCCAGATCAGTTAGGATCGCCCTGCGCTTTTATAACTACTCACTAGTTATAGTTAAGCGTCTTTTATTTTTACCATTTCCTCTAATTACCAAAGTGGACGATTGCGGCTTCGAACGAGCTTACTATCCTCATATACTTAGGGTTAACTTTGTAAGGGTAGCCTTAGATGTGGCCTTTTAAGCATTCACCTTAAACTCTCGTCTACTCCGCTGCCGTCAGAGTCGGTATTCAAAAGCTTAAAACTGTCGACTCTCAGAGATTACTTTGTAGCAAAGATGTCGCTGTATTCCTACATTTTCTTAACAGTAGCAAACTATTCATTCAACCAACACTAGAGCTTCTAATCTCGCTAATTATTGAGAAGGATTAATGCGCGAGTGATACTTTGGCCATGAGGGTGGGAGAGAGTGCACTGATCACGAAAGACATGCATTGCCAGTCGGCAAAGAAGATGTTGTAGTTTACCCCAGAAAACAGCGTGGCAAAAGAAACCGGCAAACTAGCAATAATGCACCAGATGGTGGTCAATGTGTTAACGTTTCATGAATTTACAAATGTTAAGCCATCAAAAGTATAATTATCATATTCAAATTGTTCATAGATGTTGACTAGGTAGCCGCGAAAACAATGTATTGCTCGTTTTCTAGCTTTTGGTCCAACTTGCTAGCTCCGCCACCCCTGCTGAAGTGTACATGTTCAGAGAATCGCTGAACATTGATGCAAAAGTACCTCATCTCAGGTACATTTGGCATACGAAACATCATATGGCTGTACTAAGGTACACTCATGGTCCATTTTAGGGCATGGCAAAGACTACTACTCTGTTAGTTCTGTTCGTAATGATATATGAAGCAAAAGAATATATGCACATACTGTACTGCATGGTTGCCAAATCTTACCTTGGACACATGATCCGTACTTTTTAGGCGCAAGAGGGTTCGCAATGCCGTCCTTGTCATTGAGTGTGCAGGTCTACGATATGCTTAGAACCAATATTCGTCGATGAAATAGGAAGGGAAACCTATTAGTATGGGTACTTACAGCTTTGGCGTTAGAAATTCCAATAAGCGACAAAAAGGTGATAAAAGTGATTGACTTCATATTGCTGAGCAACTTTGTTGATTGGGGGTGTGATTGAAGTTGGTGTTGTTGCAGAAAGGATGTATGGGGACTTCTGTTCTTATGTAGCTGGGCCATACCAAGGTTACGCGTCACTGCATAGCAAGTCTCCGACGATCATACTGACATAATCATCTTACATGAAGGTCATTGGAGCGCATAACTTGACATATAGGTAACTATGACCTCGTGTTGGGACTTCCACCCAAGCTTCTTACGGACTAACGTGTAAGCTAGCGATCTTGAAGTCCTTGGCTGAAATCGCGGGGTGCGTAATGGAAGCGGATATGATCGGAAGGTTGGTAGATCCTTCCTGATGGGGTGGAGTATCAGCTTACATAGAGTTCCTCTGGTACTATATTTAGATGCTACCTCTGAGCATGAATTTTGATCCAGGGTAAGCAGTGACTGGCCGAGAACAACCACCATTTATAGTAGATCAAATTTAACTCAGAATATGACTTCGAACAAACATCAACGAATGGTTAATGGAGTAAAACCTCACGTCGCGGAACTAGATTAGCTCACATACTCATCCCGTCATTACTCTAAGAGCAAACGAGTCCTATTGTAGCGAACAGAGGTGGTGGTAAGCCAGGTTCAATGAATTTGATCAATATGCCAGGAAGCTGTATCTCCCCAGAAATGAACCGTAGGCAACTGTATTCTATTTACTTAAACTACATGCTGTTTGCAGTCGACATAGAGAGAGGATATGGAACATGTGCGGTTATCCTGCTTTGTTTGGGTTTGCCCACGGCGCACATACTGCCGAGGAAGGTTTGGCGGAATAGACACAGCGATCTCGTCTGCTAGTATTGTAGTTCCCGGTTACTCAAGGCGGTCTTGCCCAGGCCGTCAACATATGATATTTTATTATGATCAACCTATGTTCCTTTGAGCCAAACCGCATCCAGCCTTGTGTTTCAGTACTGAAGAATTGTTCAGGTCGACATCATCTTCTCTAGCGAGACGACCCAATGGGTCAAACCAAATGGTGTCGCAAGATATTATATCCAGCTCCGGGAAATCTTCTCGAATTCTGCTCCTTGGAACGGCGACTGCTGAAATTTGAGTAGCTCCGTTGTAAACTTCTACCACTTGCTTGATAAAGTACTGTTGGGGTATCTTCTCGACACCGTTAATGCTTTCGGTACGAACTTCCATATCGTCTGTGCGAAGGCAATCTATTACAGCACTGTCTGGTGTTTCCTTAGACAAGCCCCATACCAGTACTTTGAGGTGGGGGCATGACGCATGAGCCCATTGGAAGAACAAGGTGGCAAACTCTTGGGTGTTGAGAGCTGGGTCTGCTCTAACCTTTGCTTTGGGGACCGCCCGGAGTTGAGGTTGATACAGCTGTAAGATGTTCAACCCCTTGAGGTATTTGATTGGTTCCTATCATCAACTGTGAGCGACACATTGGTAACGAACTTTGAAGACTGAATCTTACAAGATACTCAAGAACGAATTCATGTCTGTACCGTTTTAACTTGAGGATAGAGCGAGAGTTACGATGTTGCAACTCAGGCGCCCGAATTGCAAGTTGATTCAAACCATGGATCTCTTTGCAAACGAATTCCAAAGAAGATTTGGATAATAATTCTTCGTCGTTGTCGAACAGACTGCACTCATCAAAAAGTGAAAGTGTTCTTAGGCTATTGCGTGTCGGCCAGAGATATGACGAGTGAGCGTTAGGTAAGCCCTCTGCGTCAGAAACCCGAGGCTCTAATGGTGTTTTCGAGAGGCCGGGGAAGTGGAGACAGAGATGGTGGATGCCCTGGTTCCGTAAGAACATGGTCCTAAGCGATATGATGTCCAATTCAGAAATGTCGTCATGAGTATAGAGCGTAAAGTGCGTCAGGTTTTGTAGGTCGGGGGAGCAGCAGAGGTTCTTCGCGAGCGAGAAGCGGCAGTCAAAGAAAGCCAGCCTTGTCAACTTTGACATATCGAATATGGTGGGAGGAAAGGTCAGAGGCAGACAACCTTGAATAGTAAGTTGACTTGTCACAACCTTCTTATGATCGAAGAGAATAGAGTTGACGCTATCTTTCCAATAGACCTCTACGACTGCGTCCGGGTCTACATCTTCGAACATGTCAAACATGAACATATCTTGTACATGGACAAGAGTAAGCGATTCAAGCGCAGACGTTGCTAGGGCAATCTCGACGAATCCATCGGTTTGTTCATGTTCTGATTTGAATGCAGCAGTTAGCTGTCGCGTTTTTGGGGATATAAGTCGCTGCAGACTTCCACACGGTACGTGTAACTCCTCGATTGATTGTTGACTCTGTGCTAGGAGATTGACTATGGCTGCATTTATAGGACTTAGGGACAGGTATCTGGAAAGCGATTAGTGCCATCAGTCGTTTTTTATACCAAGTTTAGAGTACAGGTCCAGACTGTCTTTGATACAGGTTGTGAACGCACCGAAATCTACGCAGCTTGTTTTTGGGAAACGACTGCAGAACGTCCAACAGCAATAATACTTTCTCACGCGGATCCCACTCTTTTGGAGGAGGAAGCTTGCAGGTTATACTGCTTTCCGGCCATATATCGAGCAGGCTTAAGCTCCGCGCATATTGCAGGTTTCTCCACGCGCCGATGGCAAGACATTGTTGGAATGCCAGCAGCTGGCCATCGGGGTTCCTAATGTCGAACACGATGTTTTCATACAATCTTTTCGTCACGAGATAGTTCCAGTCCTTGCAAGTCAGGGTGAGTGCTCTGAGATCCGAATACACGCCAATCTAGAGTTCATAAAGTTAGCCAGCGGAGGATTGCAGCGTGCTGTCGCGCCCGGGGGTGGTAATGTTTACATGATCCACTATTGCAGCCTTGACATCTGCGTTGAGCTCTATTTGCCCACTGGCAAGAGTAGCACCTTCCATGCTACAACGAACCAAGGTAGAAGAGAGTGTATAGCCAGGGATGCAGCGCAAGAAATGTTAAGGGCGAGGGCGATATCAGGCCTGTCAGATGAAGCCGTGGGCGGGTGTTTGAGGTTACGCACTAGTTAATGCGCTATTTGGCCGTCTCCATCGCGACGTTCCTTCCTTCTCCACCTACCAGCACTGCACAACACAAGATGCTTTCTTTACCAAACGACATCCAACTGCTCATCATAGAAAGCGTTAATACTAAAAGCGCCCTCAAGGCTCTCTGTCTAACATCACAACATCTCCGCACCCTCAGCTTGCCGCTACTGTACCACACCGTCCACCTGCGTACATGGGACCAGGGCCATAAGCACCTGGTATGCTTCGCCAAAAGCATCGCTGCTGGTGCCGGTCGTCATCTGCGTCACACTCGAAGCCTGTCGTTTGAAGACGATCGGCCTCCCTCAGCACCAGAATCCATCTTGACGGAGCCCTCCGACAACACGCGTTTGGGATTTCGCGTGAACCAGGACTTCACAGCAAGAGACGAGCATGTATACCTCGTGCTGGCCATGTTTCCAGACCATTGTCTGCATACTTTCCGGTAAGATGATTACACTCAAGTTGAGAGCCTTTAATTACCTTTGCTGATCATGGACTTTTTCGGTATGCTAGGTTTTTGTCCGAGCGGTCCCTGACATCGAAAATCGCTGAACTACTAGAGCGAAGTCAACGCAAGATAGTACACCTGCATTTCAGCTGGACTAGTTATTCTCCTCGTGACAAAAGCCCATTTCAACAAACTCTTCTCCCTTCGATCGCATTGCAAAACCTCGATATCCGACTATCATGCGAGAGGGGTATCAATCCAGTCCTGAAAGAAATATTCACTAAGGGCTCTACCTTGACACGATTGTCACTTGGCGAGCAGCGTGAGAGATCACCAACGTCTCTGGGGTATCATCTACTCTCAGGCATAGTGCCAGAAGGAATGAAGCTAACAAAGCTGCGTCATTTGTGTCTCCACCACCTGGATCTAAGTATGATATTTCCCATAA
This sequence comes from Pyrenophora teres f. maculata, assembly GCA_014334815.1. Classification (NCBI taxonomy): domain Eukaryota; kingdom Fungi; phylum Ascomycota; class Dothideomycetes; order Pleosporales; family Pleosporaceae; genus Pyrenophora; species Pyrenophora teres. Next base: position 1,884,072 of record CP060570.1, read on the forward strand.
TGGCTGCCATGGTCGACTTCAGTCAATTGCTCTCTCTTTCAATCTCCGGATGCGATGAATCAGATTCCTTTTTCCATGACCTTGGTGTCAGTCTGGCCAACAGCCGTGCTTCTATAAAGCATGTTTATGCAACCGTATCTGACACCGACTGCTTGACTGATGTGCTCAAGCATTCTGAAAATCTGACCAGTTTACATCTAGTCTGGCCCGAGGGCTGGAAGGAAACATTTTGGAAGACAATTCAGCGCATAGGCCCCCATCTCGAAAGTCTCGGTTTGCACCACTCTCGGATGATGGAACCTATCAGCGCCAACGCGCGTGATATTACAACTTTACAAGCGTTGTCTTCATGTTCAAAGGTCAGGCAGTTGGGGATTCAGTTATCACATCATGACTTGGATGTGCAAACATGGAATACACATTACATGTTCAAAGCTTTCCTGGTAAGTAGTACTCTGAGCGTCCATATTGCAACCGACAACCCTAATGACCCCCAGGCCAACTTAAAACACCTCCCTGATCTACGCACCCTACACTTCCGCTACCCCCGCTGGATCGACACCAGTGAAGACACGCTCGGGGTCGTGGCCCCCAAACGCTGGCCCCAAGTAACATTCGAGCTACAACGCTTTGCAAATGTCTTCTTCCAGTTTCTCGAGACGCGCAATCTCTGCCCAAGGCTGAACTCTCTGGCCATCGGCGTCTTCTGGGAACCCAGGACGTCGTTGGGCAACTTTGCCTTTCACATTCCGCGTCATTGCTTTATCAAGGGGTATCAGACGGATGCTCTAGGCAGAACGACTGCGGTTGGTGTTCCGGTTTCGGTTCATACGCTTAGGACGTACGAGCCGGAGTCTGATATACTAGATCTGGATCCGGATTGTGAGTGGGTGGGTAGCTTGCCGGAGCATTTCCAGGTTTCGTGAGCTGGAGGTGGGTTTGCGATATCTCAAGGTCAAGAATGATGATTTGATATGACAAGATTACTTCTCTTTACTCTGGTGTCTAGACATTATGTGATGTTATACTTCTGTTTGGACATTTATATCTGAACTAGAATAGTCCCGTAGTTCTTATTGCGCGTTCGGTCTAAAAGCAGGCATGCCGTTCTTCTTTCCCCACGCCCAGACCTTTGCATTCAGATCCGGCACTACAAACAGCCACACTATTGTCGCAATCCAGGCGCCAATAGTGTCAATAACGATGTTATTCCTCTGACTACCAGATAGGGTACCCCAGCGCATCAGATGTACCAGCCAATTTGTCGGAGTCTGGAAGTTTCCACTTTCCAATCCTTGTACCGCGGTCGTCGCAGCCTCAAGCTCCGTCTGCTTAGGATCCGACGACTCAAGCTCGACGCTAACGGGATGCTTGGTCTTGTTCTCTGTTTCAAAGCCAGGAGACAATATGGTGCCCGGGAAGACGATGTGGATGTCGACGTCAAAGGGCGCAGGTGCAACACCAGTGCTGCTAGTCTTGGAGCGGCGCGCAGCGTTGTAGAGTTGGACTTCGGAGCGGAGGCCGTCAGCGAGGGAGCGGAGGGCGGCTTTGGCGGGGGAATAGGGAGAGTAGCCGGCTATGTTTATGAAGGCGATTGAGGAAGACGTCATGATGAATTTGCGGGGTGTCTCTGACGCAGTGCCCTTGTCCTGTGCACTGTACGGAACCTGTGGGTAGAACCAAGCTTGCAGCGCCTTCTGTGCCATGTACGCAGTCGCAAAGTAGTTCAACTCCATTTGTCTCCGTAGCGTGTCGGTGCTCGTCTCGATGAATAGACCTGGCGTCGAAGAACCAGCAACACACCAGACAATCTCCGGCACGCAGCCATTATTCCAGGCCGTCGCTTCCTTGAGTATGCGCGCGTTTTCAGAATCGGAAGTCACGTCGGCGGAGATGTAGGTGAAGCGCTGTGTCGAGGCATTCTTCGCGTGTGCTTTGGCATGCGCGACAGCGCCCTCGAGGTTCTTTGCTGTGCGTGCGACGAGAATGAGATTGGCGCCGCGGGCGGATAGGAGACGCGCGACTTGACGGCCCATTCCTTGGGAGGAGCCCGTAAGGAGGACCGTCTTGTCTTCATATTAGCTTGGAGTTAGTCTTGAGCTAATGGGGCCATCTTACCTTGCCCTCAACGGGGAATTGGTTGCTCTTCCAGAATGCGAAGCCCATGATGTCTGCGCTTATGATTCCGACTAGTACTAGGAGGGGGATGGCTGCTACAATCAACAGTTGAGACATGGCAGACGCAGGTAGAGGTTAAGTTGTCGTGTATGACTGTGCTAAGGCTACCAATTCAACTACGACATGTACCCTGCGAAGTTCTGTGCTGCCGTACTGCTCATCCTTGAGGCCAAGCGGCAGTCGGATAACAAATAGTTTACCGTAATTTGCTTAGTGAGAAGCGAGACGGCATCATTCGCATAAAATTATCTCCCGGCTCTTGCACAAAGATCGGGTTTGCAACTGGGCAGGGAACAAGAATATGTATTAATCATAGAATCTGGATTACAAACTATCACCTGAGCCAACTAATCCGCGTTGTTGTGCGGATGTAACCTTGGAAATGTGAACTCACATACGGAGCTAAGCCCTGAGCTTAACTCCACCACTTACCTAAAGCAGCTAGCGGGGCATGGTCCCTGCTCACCTCCGACTCCCCGCGGCTAAGCCAAGAGTTGCACGGAAAAAAGTTGGACGCGACATTCACAGCCGACTGAATACGCCACAACACAACACACGTCGTAATCATGGCAAAAAAGAGAAAGGCAGGCGGTGGCGCATCTGGATTGCCCAAAGCGCCCAAAGAAGAAGATTCTCGCATGGCCATAAACACATGGGAAGATGTCGCGGATTCGGAAGACGAGTTTCACATGAATCGTGATAAGATACTGCTGGATGAGGGCCCGGCAGCGAAGAGGATGAGGAAGTATCGGGAAGAGGGTTAGTTGGAGATGCGCTCCTACCTGCGCACAGTAACTAATCCCTGTTCAGACCAATTCCTAGAAGCCTCAGATGAAGAAATCCTCGATGCTGGCAGCGACGACGAGAGCGAAGCCGATTTCAACGACGATGATGCGAGCGCCGGCTCGGACGACAACGAAAACGGGAAGCCTAAGCCAGTTGAGGGAGAGGACGAAGACCTAGGTGGATGGGGTGCCTCGAAAAAGGACTACTACGACGCCGATGCGATAGAAACAGAGCAAGATGCGTTGGATGAAGAGGCAGAGGCAAGGCGCATACAGAAGAAGCAGCTCCAAGGGATGACAGAGGCGGACTTTGGCTTCGACGAGGACGAATGGCTTGGTCAGGACGAAGAAAAAGAGGCGCAAGGTGGTGCTGTAGTCACCGAGGTGCTGCCCCAACTTCAGATCACTGAGAGCATGTCCGAGGAAGAGAAGATGAAGATTATGCGAACGCGGTACCCTGAATTCGAGCACATCTCAAAGGAATACCTGCGACTACAGCCGCTGCACGATGAACTGGCTGCTACCGCGAACGCTGCAGAGAAGTTGCTGAAGGCGCAGACGGCGAAGTCAGGGAGGACGATCCCCACACCCATGGCAGTGACAAAGTACCGGGCTTGCGCGGCATATCTCGCTGCAATGGCCATGTATTTTGCTGTACTCGGCTCCACTGCAAAGGAGGATGATTCGTCTGTTGTTGCTTTGGACCCCGTTGAGTTGCATGAGCACCCGGTTATGGAGAGTCTGCTCCAGTGCCAGAAGATGTGGTTGCGGGTAGAGAGCCTGCCAGTCTCTGACCCAATGGTGGAGGCTGAGATTGACGATGATGTTTCAGAGATTGATGAGGCCAGCCCCGAGCTCGACCGCGACGCACTCGCTGTTAAGAAGCCTACCAAACAAAGAAAGACCAAGGCGGAGAGGGCGGCTGAATTGGCCCAGGCAGAAGCAGCAGCACGGCGCGCTGCAAAGCTTGCCAAGACTGAGCAAGATCTCGCAACGCTCGACGCGCTCACTGACAAGGCCGCACTCAAGAAAACGATACGGAAGAAGAAGGTTGTGGAACCCAAGCTTAACCTGCTCAATGCGGATGACTCGGACTTTGGCGAAGAGACGGAACTCACTGCACATGAGGCTGCCGAGAAGGCCAAGAAGAAGAGGTCTCTTCGTTTCTACACATCGCAGATCACACAGAAATCTAACAAGCGCGATACCGCTGGTAAAGACCAGGGTGGTGATGCGGATATCCCACGTCGTGAGCGTCTGAAGGAGCGACAAGCCCGTCTACAAGCCGAAGCTGAGAAGCGTGGTCAACAAAACGCTGGCCCTGGCGTAGCGCTAGATGACGATGACGATGCCAGCTCAGGCGAAGTAGCGCCCATACCCAAGCGCTCCGACTTTGAAGACGAAGAAGGTTACTACGACATGATCGCCGCCCGCTTCGACAAGAAGAAGCAAACCAAGCTCGACCGCGCAGAAGCCTACGCCCTCGCCAAGCAGCAAGGCGCCCAAGTCTTTGAAGAAGAGACGATCGATGACGACGGCCGAAGACAAATCAGCTACCAGATCCAGAAGAACAAGGGGTGAGTAATCGCCATATTCTACATCATTCATGGCATTTTTTTCAACTAACAATCTTTCCAGATTAACACCACATCGCAAGAAGAGCGTACGCAATCCTAGGGTCAAGAAGAAGGAAAAGTACAAGGAGAAGCAGAAGAAGCTTAAGAGCATGAAACAGGTGTTTGACAAGGGCGCGGCGGCAAAGGGTAGCGCAAGCTACGGTGGTGAACTCACGGGTATCAAAAGTGGGTTGGTGAGGAGTAGAAAGTTGTAGAATTTACTTCGCGCTACGGAAATGTCAGGGGGAGACGGGCTAAGTTTAAGATATCGATTTATGCGGTTCTACTTGTACAAATTCCCTTGTTGGCAACGCCGCTTTCTAACACAAAAGCTTTTCTTACCGGGTAGAAAAGCAATTTGGACTACCTACCTTCTGCCGTCACCGCACCTCCACCTCAGGCGCCCTTGCATTCAGAGCCGGATACTCAGGCACCTTCCACTCCTCTTCCTCCTTGCCCTTTGGCAACCAGCCCGCAAGCCACCCCAACATCTTATCCACCCTAAAACTCGACAGCGTCCAGATCAACGTATGCGCCGCCCAAGCACCCCACTCCGACGCGGGAAACATGGCAAATGCTTCCGCCATTCCATTCAGCTTCTGCCCCTCTTCGATTGGCTGCTTCATCGTGTTTTGGTACGCGGCCAACGCGGCGTCCACATCTCCGGCATGACTTGCCAGTTCCCCTGCGAGCACGTACATTCCAACAAGGGAAAGTGTAGTTCCCATACCCGTCATCAGCGAGGGACAGTATCCCGCATCGCCGAGGAGAGCAACTCTGTTTTTAACGATTTTCTTCTCTGGCATGTGTACCTGGAGGACTTCTGTGGCGTAGAAATCGTCGACACTTTTCATCCCCTCCATGAACCTAGGGGCATCCCATCCCGCATCTTTAAAGTGCTCTGTCCATGCTGCTTTCTGCTCGTCGAGGGGCTGGCGGTGTACAGAGCACATCTTTGCGCCGCGCTGGGCGTCTTTGAAGAGGAAGAGGTAGACTTGGGTGATGGGTTTGTTTCCGGTGCGTGTCATAATACCGCGGTTGCGTGAGGGTAGGTATAGGCGTGCTAGGGAGTCTTCGGTGGGGAGGCGGGGGACGTTGTAGTATGCAGCGTGAATGTTGAGTGATTTGAAAGATGATGTCTCTACCTCTTCGCCGAAAGCGAGTCGGCGGGTACGGGAGCCTTGGCCGTCTGCTGCGACGACTAGGTCGTAGGTCTTTGTTTCGCCAGTGGAGAAGGTGATGGTTGTTGACGTGGTGGAGGAGCAGTCGAGAGATGAGATTGTTGTGTTGAACTCGTAGGTTAAACTGCCTTGGGTTATACCTTTGGAGACGAGAATCTCACGCTCACGGGAACTGGTATCGTACATCATGCGGACAAAGTCCCCACGCATGAATTCGTATTCGCAGGTGAGGTCAAATGTGCCTCCTTTCTCGCCAGCGCCGATGACACCAAAGGAAATTATGGGATTACCTTTGCTGTCAACGATGCTACTTCCGCCTTCTTCAACGAGAAAACTTTCCATGGTTTTGAGGAGGCCTAGTCGCTTCATGATTGGAAAACCTTGGCCTTTGAGATCGATTTGCTGGCCGCCGGTGCGGAGGCTGGGAAAGCGTTCTATTACTGTGATATCATGATGGGGATTTGAGCGTTGGAGGACGAGTGCGAGGGCTGGACCGCATACGCCTGCACCTATAATGAGTATGTTCAAGGGTAGAGGTGTGGATGTCGTCATGATTGAAATTTGAGAGATGGGTTTCTGAGAAAGAGATGGGTGAACTTCTCGATGAAGAATTCTACTTGCTTAGCAAGAAAGCAACCTAGAGGACAGTGTCTAGCTTTAAATATTTCTCGAGTCACAAGGTTGTCTCTGCAACATGCTATGCCAGCGTTAAATCCGCATGTCGCCGTTCGGCGACTGCAATGACCGACGGCTTCTCCGCATCTGTCGTAACAGCTCCGATGCGCATACCGTACGAGTATGTTCAGGAAGCTAAGAACCAATGGCTTCCCAATTTGTAAAGTTGCCTGATGGAGTGTATTCCTACGCCCTCTTGTTCTGCATAACGGTCTGTGTGCACCGCGTTCTTTCATCTGGTGGACAGGGCGTTTTCTGACGACAATAATAGAGGATCCGAGTATTGGTGAGCACGAATCAAGGCGTAATATAGAGTCCCCAAACACCCAAGTAAACAGATACGTTAGGCCTCAGGGATCAGGGAGGGGTTGTTGCCAGGTGTGTTACCGATGGAAATTCGTTGGGAGCAAGCACATGCAGCATTGTCTAGTTTTTTCAACCCTGTTGAGACTTTACTAAGCACATTAGACTGATTCATTTTGCTTCGTGTTTGTCATCAGCGAATGGTTCACTCAGCTATAGTACGCTGAAGATTATGTGCCTAGGCATACCATCTGCAAGACAATCTCAACGCTAGCAGGCTAACAACAAACGGATATCATGAAGTACCTCTGCCATTGGTGTATGGGCTGTCAATCCCAGTTGAAGTTTATTTTAACTATGGTGTAAATCTAGTTCATAGATGATATGTGAGAGTAGTGGTGAAAATGGCTGAGTCTCAGAGTTGGCGGCCGTTTTATAAGTTAAGCGCCAAGGAATCGTGAAGCCACACTCGCCATCATCACAATCATCGCCTACCATCGCACTTCCCCCACCAACTTTGCAGTACGACACACAGGCACAGGACCTCCGACCTGCTTCAAATCTACGATCGATTTTGATAGACGACTAAGAACCCCCCACCCACCTACATCCACAATGGCGATGCTCGGGACGATTCTGAACGGCGTCGGCGCGCTGTTCCTAACACATGCGTACGTTGACAATTGCTTCACCACGATCCTAAAGTGTCGCAACATTACAAACGCGTGCTAATGATGGTTTAGTGTCTACTCTACACACGAACACACAGCAACCTTTGCCTCAACCCCCCTCCCACTCGACATCTCGCTTGAGCTCCTCACCTCCATCCTGCTACTTTCCCTCGGTATCGTCATTTCTTTCGCACCGCTGAAGCCAATAGAATGTGCGCAATGGGCGGGCCAGATTTCGCGCCAAGGAAGACACTGCGAAGGCCAGTATACGAGGGAGGGTGAAGAGGTTTTGAGCGAGGGCGACCCGTATGCGTTTTTGGGTCTGGATGGCGGTATCGGCGGTAAGGGCGAGGGCAGGCGGGGATTTTGGGATGTAAAGGGAAAGAGGAGAGAGTACGAGGAATGGGTTAGAGGGGCTGGGAAGAAGTAGAAGAGTGTACAGACATGTAGAGAGGACAAGTCTTGTGCTTGCAAGATATGAAGATGGCACAAGAACACGTGGAATGGTCAAAATACCGCATTTTACGGGACTGAAGAATTCATTCGACAGCCCTCATCCATCATATCATATCATATCGCGCGAACGCCCGTCCGCATAACCATGTCCCTTGCACAAACACCAATAAACCCAGACGCCATGCTTGGATGTGCAAAACAAGCACAAATGTTAAGTCTACCAAATCCCCCTTGAATAATTTCCTCTCACACTTAGCTCGTCATTTTCTCTACTGTGTTGACCCCGCATTTCTTCATCTTACAAGTCCAGCACTCGTTTGCTTGCCTCTCCCTCGCCATAGCCCCAAAGTCGGCACTCTTCCTCCTGGGGCCCTCAGCATCACCATAGATGTCAATTCCGCTGACCCACCAGACCGCCGCACCAATAGCCTTTTCAATCATCTCAATTTCCTCTTCGTTCCTTGGCGCGTACACCAGAACAAACTCGCGAGGCACAAACTGCCTGAACCATCCACCCTTTGCCAATGGATGCCGCTCAGCCCAGCCACGGGCAATCAAGATATTTGCATCTGCAGGGTGCATCACCATGTGCATAGAACCATCGGATGGGTGCGCATGCATGATCTCTCCGCCACATGTTCCCGTAATCGGGACGGTTGCAAAGAGTCCCGAACTATGCTTCTCGAAGCAGCTCGTCGATTCCACCAACCTGTTCTGCGGGTCTTCGGTCAATGCTCTGATTCTATCCGCCAAAAGACTATAAATGCGTTCACCACTCTTCTGCGTTTGCTGTCTCTGTGGCGCAATGCCTGCGATGTCGGGGCGTGAGCCCGTACGACGTGGTACCGTGTCTTCATCGAAGTAGCCTTTTAACGGTCGGAAATGAGGTGGAATGGGGATGGGCTGAGACGTGTCCTTGATGGAGACCATGGACAAGATCTTGATTTTCAGGTAGCCTCGTGGTGTTGCTGGAGTTCCGCCAGGCCCAAGTGATAGAAATGCATGGTAGTCCTTGTGTACGTAGAGGGCGGCTATGACAGGGAGGGCGATTGCGAGCAATGTGGTGAGGATGTGCAGGTGGGTTTCGGTGATCCAGCCCTGTGATGGAAGTACCGTGTGGAAAGGTATGTTTAGGTCTGCCGTTGAGTTTTGCGCGTCGGCGGTCATGTTGGTGGTAATAGTGTCGGCTGTATGGCAAGTGGGAAAGGCTCGGGTAAAGAGTAAAGAATTGATGTAGGAGGGGTTTCTAGGTCTGTGTTGCACTTTGGATCCGAAGAATGCGGCTGCTTGGTTGTTCAAGCTTCCTCCCGCAAAAGAAGTCTGTGTTCCCTTAGCGGTGGTCCGCGGAATACAAATGACGTTGGATTGATACAATCCTTTTGGCAAACAAAACCGCCAACTGAAGGGAATCACGATGCTCCAAAAAACCTGTAAACCCAAAGCAAGAATCCCGACAGCTTACGCCCAATTCAAGTCAGCGGACGCCATCAAGCCTTTATGCAGCCCCTCTTCAATGATTCCTCAAGCAATGACCCTTTCCGCCAAACAAGCGACCGACGTCAAAACCCGTAACCCCGTGGTCGGCCCAAGCGACCGCTGTCCACATGTCTAGCTCCGCATGCGGTTAGCCGTGCTCGTCTGTGGGGTTAGCGGCCGCGCCCTAGGCCTAGTCATTGGTCCACATCATGGTGCCTGTGACGCAGATGGTCTGCTCGGCTCTTCTCCACTCACTTTGTTCCCCGTGGGGCTTCGTCACCTTGCCTGTTGCTCGTATCTTTTCATTGCCGGACGATTCGGACGTTGGTCGGTGGTATGTTGATCGCTGGAACATTGTGGGGACGGATTGAGACTGTACATACGGATGGATTCGCGGGGAGCAGGCTTGGACGTCTCCAGTTCTTGTTTCTTATTGTTACCGATGCGAAAACCAGTCACCCGAGCTGTGAGTACAACATCAAGCTTTGGAACTTACTGACATGGGGGATTCCCTTCTTTGAATGAAATCGGGTGCTCTTGTGGGATTCTTGCTTTAGCTGCGGGTTCACAGCCGACTCTTCAAAAAGCAATCGACGAACCAACGCAAAGCACATGGTCGGATGACTACGCGTGGCTTCCTTTGATGCCTATCCTCCCCAGCAACCAACTTCCAAGGAACTCGATAACAGCTTCTTAGTGCTGTTCGCACGTACCATGCAGTATGCAGGGTGATCGGGGAAGCGGTGATGCCACATGTCGTGGCGCGCTCTGAGCACTCTCACTTCCTTGCGGCGACGTCCCGGATCCAGACTCTTGGCACCTGCTATCTAAATTCCTCGCGTCTACAGAGTATTCTGTCGTCACAACCAGGGTCCAGATTGTCTGAATGGGAAGGATGGACTTCTTCTGGACCATGTCCGAATCATGTTCTTGTCTCTCGTATCGATACATGCATGCTTACGAGCCATGCTGCCCTTCCTCGGGCCCAATCTCTTATCGTCCCACTCTACTCTAGCGACTGTTCACCAAGGATTCGTATGATCATCACCATATTTCTGAGCCTTACGTACACGTGCTTAGTCGGCAGTTGTGGTACTAAGCCCTAAGGACATATCACTGCCTGATACAAGGAGCCGAATGCAACCCCCACCTAGCTCCGACAGATCATGTTCTACGTAGAATGTCATCTCCAACCAGGCTACACCGCCTTGCTTACGCGAATCCCAACTCCAAGCAGCGTCTCACGCCATACGGGATTTCTCCATCTCAACAAACACAACCTCAGACCAAAATCTCTCCTTCCATTGGCAAGTGGCCCGAATTAATGCGGGGATTTTGTTCCGTATGATATCCGGTAGGATTTTCATACGAGCGTTGCATTTGACGTACATCTTGGAAGTTAGCGGCTCTCAAGGCAAACGAATACGCCGCAGAGTAAGCACGGAAAGACTTCGGCACAGCACACGTAAGAGCGCGGCACCATGAACGTCGTCACAAACGTTGGATATGAGAAATAGCAGAAACACAGATAATGTTGGGAAATAAGCCAGTCCAAGCTGACTGCAGGATTTTCTTTATTTCATCACTTGCTTCCCTATGATTCTATGCGTGCGAAAGCTAGTACGTGAAGGTCACCAGACGAGACAACCTCCAACCCGAAAATGAGACAAACCTTGGAAGCGGTGGGTCAGAAAAACCAAGGAAAGGCTTGGGAGGCTTGCAAAATGCATCATCCAATATACTATCTATACGAAGCAAGGATACGCTTCTGGAGGGGGAAATTCCCGCACTCCATCATAATCAGACAGTCCTTGAACTCAAACATGTGGACTGCTGTAGGCATGCAACCAATGAAATACAGACCGAAACACCGCTTTCGGTCCGTGAGCTAGCGACGGTTGGTGCATAAATAAAAAGAATAGGTAATATCGAGCTCAAATATTGCAAGCATTCATCGTATTCCGACTGTACTGTACTCTCTTTGTACACATTTTCATGGATTATAATATAAACAATTCTAGCACAACTACACCGTGGAGGGGTTTAATAGGCCCCCGTCCTCGGCTCATACACCTGCCCTTCCACCGTCTTCACAGTCTGCATTCCACTCCAAATCATCGCATCAACCGTCAACTCCAAGCCCTCCACCTTGGCTGCGCCCCCATCTAGATTCCACAGCGAGATACCCAGATAATTGGTACCGTTGTAGTTCAAGATACCTTCTGTCACGGGGAATTTGAGCTGCGGACCCACGTTGCTGACATATTTTCCGTACTGCCACCCGTTGACGTAGAGCTGGACGCGGTAGGCGGGCACACTGGACCCGTTTCCAGAAGATGCGGTGCCGTTTGCGAAGGTGAAGCTAAGTGGAATGTCGTAGCCGGCGGGCATGTTGAGGTCGAATTCCGTGGCGAAGAAGCCGACGCCTGGGGCTGTGATGCCAGCGGCGACAGGGCCAGGAGACGCCTTCCATCCAGCGGCTGAGGCTGACAATGCACCGGGGAGGTGGAGACCCTGTCTCTCAACGAACAGACCGCCTTCGTTGAGGGGCCCGCGGGAAATATCCTTGTAATCCTCTCCACCTAGGTTACCAGTGAGTTTCCACGCAATGTCCGAGGCGTCGTGGCCCGCGAGCTTGTAGTTTAAGATACCGCGAGGGTTCTTCATTGTTTCGGTGCCAATGGTCCAGTTCTCGTCGAGGCCTTGGTTGTCGATTACGACGGTGATTGTGTAGGTTTTTCCTTTTGTTAGGTTCGGCATGGTGAAGGTCGCGTTGCCGCTCATGGCGCGGTCGTAGCCCCGCCAGGAGCCGAGGAATTGGTCGCCGATCCAGGCGGAGGAGCCGAATGCGGAGCCGCCTTGGGTGGAGAGGTAGAAGGTGGACTCGTTGCCTGTGGCGGTGAAAGTACCACGGAATAGTAGAGTGCCGGTGTGGAAGCCGTAGTCGGAGCTGTAGAGTGAGACGGGTGTGTTGAGGGGACGCTTTGAGTTGTATGTCTTCTTCAGATCGGCTACGGTCCACTTGCTGTCATCATATCCGGGTTGGATTTCAGGTAGGGAGTCGACGTACTTCCACTCCAGAGAGCTGAGCTTAGGGATGCTGAGCTCAGGCTTGGTAAATTCGACGTTGGCGACCAGGGTACCGGCTTCCGACTTGGTGAAGTCGAGAGCCTTGCCATTGAATGTGATCGTGGAAACACTGGAGGGTGCGCCGCCAATGATTTCGACTGGTGTTGTGGCGTTCAAATCACCAGTGAGTGCGATAGTGTCGCCAGTGACCTTGGCAGTACGCATCAGGTAGCCCGCCTTGAGCATGACAGGGCTTGAGGAGTCGTGCGGAGCTTGGTCGACAGACCAGTAGTTGAAAGCCTGGTTGCGGTCGAGCATGTACACGTAGATGAAGCTGTCAACTCCAACCTTGGCCACCTTTCTCGTGCCGTCGGCCACAAAGTTCAGCAGTGTAACTCCGCGAGTGGCGATGCTCTTAACATCGCCTTCAAGGACATCCAGTCCCGTGACGGCGAGAGCAAGCTCGTGCGTCTCTCCAGGTCCACCATATACAACCAAAACGGTCTTGTCCTCATACTTGTGCCAGGTGAAGATCTCGGCGGTAGAGTAGATGAGGTTAGCGCCACCGATGTCGTAGTCGCTGACATGAACCTTGGAATCGCGGCCATTCAGCGTAAGCGAAGTGCCATTCATCTGCGGAACGGTGATGTTGCCGAAAGTCGAAGTCTGAATTTTGAGCTTGTAGGTTGTGGAATCCAGAGAGTTGTACTTGTTGTGCCTGAGAAAGTAGAACTTTGTGTTTTTGTTGGTAGCAGGAGTGACGCTCAAAGCACTGTTGGTGGTCCAGGCAGTTGTTGAAGCGTTGCCTCGCGAGGCAGTAAGGTAAGCAGGGCTAACCTTGAGGAAACTTGCTTGAAGCTTGAGTTCAGAGTATTTCTCGCGGTCAACTTGACGATCCTCTCGAATTGGTGCTGCATAGTCATAACTCGTGTAACCTCCAGGATGGCCAAGGTTACCCCAGTTGGTACCACCATAGGTCATGTACAAGTTCAGAATTGTGACGCCAAAACTGTACAATTGCTTGTAGAAGACACGGTTGAACTCGGCGCCTACAAGGATACCACATTTGTCGAAGCCTGGTCCGCCCCAGGGGTCGAAACTACCGGACTGGAACTCAATGATTGAGTATGGTGTGCTTGGGCTCTGTTTCTCGTGAAGTTGATGCCAATTCGTTGGCAGATTTCTATCAGGCCAAGTGGTTGGGTTGGCACAATCGAAACCAAGAGGGTAACCATCATGGCCGTAGATGTCAACAGCAGCAGGTTGATTCGGGGCGTTGTTTCCTTGAGCCGAAGCATCGTTGCTGATTAAAGGCACAATAATGCCGGCACTGCGAATCTGATTCTCGACATATTCCATGTATACTGGGTCGGGGAAAGGCTTGATCGAGGAAGTGGCCTGTGTGTATTCATTCTCTGGCTGCACCAAGATGATGGGTCCGCCGTTTGTAATTTGGGCAGATGCAATCTTAGCGCCGACGTTCTTCATGTAGCTGCATTCGTATCAGTATGGATGTTGTTATTCGGTTAGCGTGACGATAAACTTACTTATCGGTTGAGTTCAGGTAGTCTTCGGCACGCGTTCTCAGCATACCCTCAACCCTTTGGAGCCAGCCGGGGAAGCCTCCGCCGGAAACTTCGGCATTGATATAAGGGCCTGGCCTGGCAAGCAGATAGATGCCTGCTTCTTTCGCAGCGTCAAAGAAGGGCTGTAAGTCAAAAACACCCTCTTCACGGTATACTCCAGGTGTGCCTTCAAGCAACGCCCAGTCGACGTAAAAGGAAACGCCATTGTAGCCAAGCGCCTTGATCTTCTGGAAGATGTCCAGGTAGAGTGTTGGAACAGGTAGACTGCTTTGATTAGGAACTGCGATTTTCATACAATGCGCCAAGTTTGACGACGTACCGGTAGGGATGAACTTCACCCGAGTACAAGAAGATGCGCTCGCCGTGAACGAAAAGCGAGTCCTCATCCCAAGTTACCTGCGACATGAAAGTGTTAAATCTACATGGTTTTTGCATCAACGAATCGTTTTCTTTAACTTACAATATCCTGAAGCGCTTCCCTCTTGTACGGCTTGATCCAATCCTTGGGTGAAGAATACCCTACAGCCCTAGCCGCAGTCCCAATAGCAAGACAACTAAGCGCAAGCGCGCTACCAAGTTTCTTAAAGCTCTTCATCTCGACCCAACAAAAGTAGCCAGAGAGTCGAATGCCGTAACGTTGCAGCAACACGAGCGGGACCTGCTCGACCCAATATACTAGATCTTTCTCTCGATCGGAACGGCACCAGGGTCAAGTAAACGTGCATGTGCGGGCACCTCCTCGGATCATACCTCGTTCCTGGCTGACGATGACAGCATAATCCCCCCTCTCGTGCCAATACCTTCCGAGCCGAATGAGGTTACTTCTGCTTCCCTCACAGTATAAAAGCGTTCCCCATATTTATCGTTGTGTGCAGCAGGCCGGCGAGTGTGGAGTTGACCCGGTTAATCGGGGGGGAGGGGGGGCAAAGGGTGGGGAAATTGTGTACCAGGTACATAAAATTGCGCAAGGGACGTTATTCCACCAATATCGCGCATGAAGGGCTCGCGGACGCTTGGATCGAGTGACGCAGGCAGGGAAGTATGTCCGATGCACATCTTAACCGTTGGTTGCCCAGACCACGTCATTGGCAGGATGGAACCAACACTGCTACACTATATATACTATAGCCGAAACTTTATGAGGCCGGATTATGATAGTAATTCCGTTGTTGGTTCTCTGGAGAGATATGGGCGATTGAGAGGATTGGAGGTTATCTTTTGCGCCAAGTAGAAAAGAAGGCGTACCAAGAGCGTCGCGGATTTCCCACTAAGACCGTGAGGCGGTGCGGTGTCTTGACGATCAGTGGGGTTAGCGCTGGGGTTAATGCTTGTAGGTCTTGCCTGAAGCTTGGGGTTTACGACCGACTCCGCCCTCTTTTGGGGAAGACATCCGCAGGTGATGACGGTCGGCATGTGGGTGTGACATGAGAAATCTATACCATCTCGGTTGACACGGCTTACAATAGCAATAGATTGAGTAGTTATTGGTGGCAAGGGGACAAACAATCTTGCCGAGGTACCTGTGACCTAGGCTTTTTTGACGTAACCACGGCACGAATAAACTCAGCCTCACCCATGTGTAAGCGTACCAAACAAGTTGCATATCAACCGGCGAAATGCCGTCTGAAAAAAAGAATAGATCATTCAAAGAAGTAAAACAACAACATGCTATATCCGATGCACCAATATTGCACGAAGCAATTGAGCTAGCCACGATCATAACGACCGAAAAGTAACCAGAAAGTAAAAATGCGTCGCCAGCCCTGATTCGCCCATTGAAGAAGTTAAATTCTTTGCATCCTGGTCTCGACTGAGGACCTATTGGCACAGTGATGCGTTCGAAAAAAAAAACACTATCCAGCACCTGCGGGACTCAAAGATCGTATCCGACAAAAACCCGCCGAAAACACAAGCAAGAAGCTCATTGCTGCTGATGATTTGCGTAATTAGAAGCAGCACCCGGTGCGTAAAAGGGTGTGTTGCTATTATCGTCGTAATTCATAGCGTCCCAAGACATGTTGGGATACTGCCCTGGTGTAGCTGACATGAGAGGGTCAAAAGTATTCCAATTATTGATAGTCTCTTGGCCAATGTGTTCCATAGCTGTTCTAGCAGCATTCATTTCCACGGGTTGCATCCAGCCTTGACCCTGATATGTGGTATTAACGGGAACCGATGGCGGTGGTGGTTGAAACTGCGGGCCAAAACTGTTTCGCTCGGGAGTCATGGCCACAGTATAATTATTTTGATAAGAAGAAGACGATGGGCGCTGTACAGAATACTGAGGATTGCTGTTGTCGTTGTACGAGTTATGAGCGCTGACGTGAGGTCCATAGGCAGCTACGACCGGAGGCTGTGGCTGTGGCTGTTGATTAACAGCTGTGAAATTGGATGGTGCCACAGAATGTTGATTGGGTCTACCATCAGATGCCCGTTCTTTCTCCTGTTTGATCGCGGCAGCAATAGGCGGAAGAGTGCGTTCTGCAGAATCTTCGTCATGCGGTAGCCTAGTATCGGCTAGGTCCGCCTCTTTGGTGACCCAGTGGCTGTCATCGCTGGTGGTATTCCCAAATTGCTTGTGCATCTTTTCGAAGAAGGTCGTATAGTCTTTCAGTCCGCCGCTACCATGTCCGTCGCTGGAATTGGTCTTTGGAGAATCGTCCACGTTGCCACCGAATTCCTTGTACTTCTTTCTTTCCTCGCGATAGTATCGTTGCCACTCGGCCAGTTGACAGATCCACGAGCGAGCCATCTTGAAGCGGTCTAGGATGTGGAGCAGGAAGCTATTCGCGACATCATGAGCCCTAGGTTCCAAGCGCGATGAAATAACGCTATCTGGATCCATACTCGGGAAATAGTGACAATATATGGCTTTATTGGTTAGCAAACTTGACCGAAGCACGGAATGATGGGATCTTACTGCATATTCCCACGGCAAAACAAGCAAACGCTACCATGGGCGTTTGCACTGGGTTACTGCGAGCTTTGGGGAAACCGATTTTATGAAGCAGGTTCGTGAAATCGCTGCAGGCTTTTGCGCAATCCCTGGCTTGGTTGATCCAATAGTCTGGTTCAGGAGGAGTATCCTCAATGATTGGTTCGTCCAGGGGACCTACAGGACGAGCTAGTGCCCATGGCGACGTGGGCATGTACTCTCTGTATAGCCAGATGAAACACAATGTGTACATGGCATGTATTGAAACGTACTTGCCGGGGTTAGTAAAAACTCGATCCTCGGTATTGTCGGGTGTGAGCTGAAGATCGTTGGGCAGGTCGCGCTTCAGCCGCTTGAGTTTGTCTTCGAGTTTTTTGAACGTCGTGGTTGGGTTCCACGGTGGTGTTTTGCCTTCTTGCCTACAACGTGTTAGCTAACTAGCCAAAAATATCAATGGCCAAAGCATGGCTTACCGTCTTCCACTGTTGCAGGACCACCAGACGATCTCGCCAAAGACGACAACGACTTTGATGTACCAAGTGAGCTCAGCCTCATGTTCTCCAATCTCCCATCTGCCACTATCGGATTGATGGGATCCGTCGCGATCGCCATTGGCATTCCTTGCATGTTCGTCCCACGCCTTTCTGCGTCTCGCGTACGCTGCATCGTCTTCACCCAGTAGTCTTGTGCGTGCTTTGCGTCCATAATTAAAAGCCTCATCACTACACACAAGCTGAGTCCTCTGAAAGTGCTCTGGCCTCAACATTGGTGGCCGATTTTCGCCCCAGCTCAAGTAGGAATCCATAAGGCAACAACTCCAGAAGGTACGGCGTTGGGTTTCTCGCAGGATGACTTGGTCTTTCTCGGAAAGATGGCCCTCGTCTTTTCGGAGAGGTATCGGCTGTCCTTTGTGGTCCACGTCTAGATGCGGGTAGCCAAGGACTATGGCACATCTTATAGCAATCCCGATCTTGATCCAGCCCTCGACGCCTTGTAGTGCGGTCCACTCATAGTAGCCCAGCAAAAGGAGGGTCTGGATCTTTTCTAGGCTGGGCAGGCCGAATATGTCAGTGCCCATCTGCGTGCGCGTGGCCTGGGCATAAAACTCTGCAGTCTTGATAGCATCCTGTCCATGCTGTACCAGCTTGTCGTGGAACCGGGCAGTCTGTGTGAGGAAAGCCAACAGTAATGGCGGATAGGGCTTTGGCGCTTGGGTCTGGGCTGGGGGCTTTGTATCAGAGAAGTTGGCCGACGGCAGTTGTTGCTGCACAGCACTCAAAAAGGTCCTCTTGTGCAGGAAGGGGAAGTCAATAGAGAAGTGTTTTTCGTAGATGACAAACTGCGACACGTGAGCGAGGGTGGTGATGGGGGAATCAGAGCGCATTTACCAGCTCTTCCCAAACTTGAGCAGTCAGTAAAGGTGATTGAAGGGCATCTTCGTATGTGCCCAGTCCCTCGACAGGACGCTGCGTTGGCGCAGCTGTAGGGGCTAGAAGTTTGCGACGCTTCTTTGGCGGAGCCTGGGCATGTCAGCAACAGGGCGCATATTGTAGACTGGGGCACTTTGTCATATCGCCAAGTATGCTCGGAGCACCAGACAGGACAGGACAGGGCAAGGCGGCATGTGGAGGGGTGAAAGTAACATCACATGACTTACGTCGGGGTCGGCAGTACTATCACGCCGCAGCGGGCCGGTGATGGTGGCCGCGGCGGCGTGATCCCAAATACAGTCGCGCTTGGTGTTTGCGCAAGCCTCGCACGTCGTACCCTGACCAGCGTTTACGCACTTGGTCTTACTTCGGCGGCATCTGGCACACGCAATTTGCGAGCGCATGCCTCTTTTTGCTGAGGGCTCGGCACTCCCGCCGATGACATCAAGGGGCCCTGGGGTCTGCTGGGGAGATGCTTTGACGGTTGAGGGCGACAGCTGAGCTAGTGGAGACTGGTGATGGAGTGGCTGCTGCTGCTGGTGATGATGATGATGATGATGTTGCTGTTGCTGCTGCACGGGGGAAGATGGCTGCCGGGGTGATGGATGCGGGTAAGCAGTCGCTGCTCCAGTTAGCCGCGGTGCATTCTCTCCAGTCATGGGAGAATGCGCGACGGCGCCGTGATCTGGCGGTGCGCGAATTTTGGCGATGGACGCAAACGGGGGGAGTGGGGGGCCTGGTTGGTGACGGGGTGACGGGGTGGTGGAGGATAGGGGATGGCGATGGCGATGGCGATGGCGTTGTCGTCGTCGTTTTCGTCGTCGTCGTCGTCGTCGCCGTCGTCAAGGCTGGCTGGCGGGCGGGCGGGCGGGCTGATGATGTTGCGACGTGCGGGCCGGAGGGATGGATATAGATGCCGGCAAGGCCAGGTCCAAGGCTGGGGCCGAAGATTGCTCAAAACGCAAAGGTGGGATGAGGGCGTGGCGCAATAGTATCGGGGATCATGGGCCGGCCAACAGACAACAACGGCCTGCAGTTGCTTGGATTGGGCGTGGTACCAGAAGCAAGACGTTTCGAGGGCCCTCTGCGATGCTGCGAGGCTGCGATGCTGCTGCGGGCATACGGGTATTAACCTTGGACCTTCCCTCACCACGGAACGACAGCAACTTGGCGCGTTGGTCCTTGCAGCTCGCCTCCAGGGCTGGTCGACGATATTTAAGCGATGGCTTCATCCGACAAAGTTACAGGTCATCGACATGTTCCCTCTGCCGGGCCTGCCGTCTGAGCTTATGCTCTGTCCTACTTACCGGTACTGTACTTGACCCTACATCATCCCACCCCCTTCTTGATTATCCGCACTACTGCCCTCTTTTCTGACGCCAGGCCAGGACTAACTATGTACGGTACTGCTACAGTTCAATACCCCTGGACTCTGGCGACGGCCCGGCCAGAGCGTCCGAGCCATGGTTGCGTCTGGTCCGGAACGCTCAAACCTCTCAGTTCATGCCGCTTGCTTGCTCCCACTCCCATACTATGTGAGCTGTCGCGCGCAGAACACGCCCCGGGTTGCTGACACGTGGGCGGCCATGCATGCAGTAGGAAGGTAACGCGGAGCCTTGTGGCGCACGTACAAAGACGCCCCAGTCCAATGCGTTTGGCTGTCAGCCCGGCACATCGCAGTCAACTCGCTCTAGCACACACTCGAGGCCCTGCCCATCTGTCGCCAGCGCATCCCCACCGTGTGCCATGCAACCATTCCAACGGGGGGGAGGGGAATGCCCTTCACATGATGCCACCTTGTAGCCTATCTATTCCCCCATCGAGCAGACTACGCATATCGCGACATGTGCCGACTTAGATCTTACACCCTTGGCCATGGCAGATAGCCTTGTGGCCTTGTTTCTTTCCTATTACCTGTTTCTGCGTCTGACAGCCGTAACACCCTAATTTGCGTCACGCTTAGCACATGCTCTGACCGGGCAAATCACCACCATGCGCTTGAGCGACTCCGCATTGCAACGGCTTTATATTGAGAATGCCAAGTCTTCCATGCTGTCACTGGGAACGCCGCAGTGGTTCGTCAGTCAATGGCCTTCTCTGTTCCCCTCGCCACGCTCAAGCGAGCTATGTCGCGCATGGGCATGGGTCCAATTTCAGCCTGACATTGATGAGTGAGATGATACGCAGGCCACGCTGCAAGTAGCCGAATCTGGTTCTTGCTTTATCGGTGTAAAATCCTGCATCCTATCTGCCTTCGGCCCAAAACAATGTCGCACCCGTTTTCGCTAATGATGACTGTGAAACATGTGACCAAGTAGCCTTCAAGTCGCGGCCTTTGTATTATTTCCGTCTACTCGACCTGGCAGTTGCGAGCTATCTACCATGTACCTACATCAACTTCATCTTAATTGGGTTTGAATAATCGAATGACTGCCTCCCACTCCACCTATCGATCCTACGGTACGTCTGATCTCCGAAAACTCTTTCCGGTACCCCACACCCTGCACCTCTTCTTTACATAGCAGCTTCATCCCATAGTAGCTCGGGAGGTTGTTCAGCCGTTGTTTTAAAAGCTACCTGGGCTGTACTGAAGGGGACTGGGGGAGCCGGACCGACTGGGGTCTTGTCGACAGGGCTCGGCAGTTCAAAGCCGAACGATGGGACGGCCATATTGCTACTTTGGCCATGCTAGTCTCATTCACTACCGGAAAAGCAAAGGGTAATTACGGCTCCTCCGGGATTTCCCCATGTTTGCAGACGATGACGTCTTTTGGGGTCCAGGGGAAGTCCCCGGAGCAAGATATTTTGAAGCACCGCTCGTTATCAACACCATTCGGTGTATACACGGGTTTTAGACTCGGAAGTCGGACTCTGTGTGATTAATGTAGTGTATTCGGAATTATACTGTAAAGTAGGAGAGAGTTTAAATCCTTGATATAGCAAACTGACAACAAAGCAGCAAAAAGCAACACTACACATACTTTAGAACCCCGAAGATGACTCTTTTCCGCCACAAAATTTAGCAACACCTTAGTCAACCACAAAACTCGGCGCATACCGTAAGCCCCGATAACAGAATAATCCCGCAAGAGCAAGCGGTAACGCGGAATGATACCTCGCCACTCAGTTCACTACCTTGCACCTCCTGACACCATCACATTCCCTTCCACAATCCTTCACTCTCCCCAACCCCATCATCCCCCTCTTCGCCGGGCATAACAATAACCCCACCCTCAATCCTCTGGAAACAAACATCCACCTGCTCCACCTCCGCACAACTCAACTCATCACACCTCACATCACAATCAACCCCTGTACCCACCCACACCGTAACCGCCTGCAAATCAGTATATCCGCGCACAGACTCTCTCCCGCCCTTGAACCCCCTTGCACACACGCAATGGTTAACAACACAGTCTGCGTTTGCGCCGCATGAAGACGGAGAACCAGGTGTGTTTGTGTGGCATTTCTTCAGCGGACAGGGTGACGTAGACGAGGGATCTGGTTCCGTGTTCATCTTCTCATCCTCATCTGCATTCTCTGCCTTGTCGTCTGCTAGATCATCATATCTCCAACATTGTGGATCACTAGGACAGTTCCCACACTCTAGCCATCCGTCTGGACAATCTTCCCCTTCTCCGAAGTTTGGTAGGTTGTCGGTCATTATGCTCAGGCCGCCCGGTGGTAGATACGGGGATCCGGGGTGTGAGGGTTTCGGTGACCATGGAGAGAAAGTCTTGGGATTATGAGGTGGATGTTGTTGATGCTGCGGCTGTCGCTTTTTTAAGAGTACTTTATCCTCGGAAGAAGATACGAGACGGTTGTTTGCGGTTATAAAGGCGATCTTATACGCCCAGGGTTTTTGGTCCGGCTTCTTGGATTTGTACGGGCGGGCTGAGGAGAGGAGGGGGAGAATGGCGAGCAGAGGGTAGACGAGCTTCATTTTCATTATGTTTTTTAAGAGGGATAATCATGAGTAGTATGATGGGATGAGATCATGTTTTGGGGGCAACCTGAGATTATAACAGCACGAATGTGAGTCAGTGGTTGTTACGTAGGAATGGACAACATTGAGCTGTGATGGTACATTCCGCGCTTTTCGTGTAACGTCAACCACAAACAGTACTTCTTCACCCATCACGCGTCCTCTGATGCATCCTACACGTAAGTAGTAACACATGTCCTTTACCATTTCTCAATCGCCGGACGAAGGTCAATCTCCCACGTGAAATTTGTGTTAGGCTGTGTATGCAACCACCAATAGTCATTCGCAATCTGCACAGCATCCCATTAGCAAACATGTACTTCTCCAAGCCGAAAAAGGAAAACTGCAGAAACTGGAGAGATCTCACCGCATCAGCGCTCAACTTGGCCTCCTTGGGCATATCCTTCAACCACTCCTTTGTCCTCGGAATATCAATCACCCCATCCACAATCACATGCGCAACATGCACACCCTGCGGCCCAAACTCCCTCGCCAGACTCTGACTCAGCGCCCTCAAGGCCCATTTTCCCGTTGCAAAACTTGCCATCTGCGCATTACTCTTCACGCTCGCCGTGGCGCCCGTGAAAATAAGCGAAGGACTGTACTGCGGCTTTTGCTGCACCCCATTTAGCAGCAGGGGCAGGAATGACTGGCTAAACAGTATACCGCCCATGGCACTGACGGCCAAACTGTTTTGAAAGACTTCCGCAGGCGTCTCGAGGAACGGCTTGCGCATGAAAGCGCCAGAGGCATTGAAAATGGCCGCGGCGGCACCGACGTCGTCGCCGAATTCCTGCTTGATGGCCGACACGGCGTTGCTGAGGCTGGCCGCATCCGACACGTCAGTGCTGATTCCGATTGCTTTGCCGCCGTTTGAGTTGATGTCAGAAGCTATGGCCTCGTAGTTTTCGGGCTTGCGCGCGAGGAGTACAACAGGGTATTGTAGGGCGAATTTACGGGCTACCGAGGCGCCTGTGCCGGCGCCCACGCCTGCGACAATGGTAATAAGTTTGGAGACCATGGTGTCGTGGCTAGTCGGAAATGGAGAGGGAGATGCGATTGTGTTGATTCAGAACAAGAGTTGATTCTTGTAGTGGAATGTGTGATACACAACTCCTTATACGTACGTGTTCGGCAATTTTAATGGTATATGTTTACTAACCACCAGTGGTGTCATTTTTGGTCAGATTGCATAAATGCGGAGATGGCTGGCTAGACACGTCATGATTAATAAGCACCCCTCTCACATGAATACGGCTGTGGAGTCAGTCCATTCCTATCCCCAACTCTGTTAATGTGCTCTCATAACTGTATACATTGATATCTCGCCATGGCCGATGCAACAAGTCGGTGCGTATCTGTCGAGGCAGCAGATGTACCAAACGTGATCTACAAAATCGTAATGGTCTGCCTAAGCTTTTCCACTACTTCCTCAATGTCCATTTTATGAATATCCATGCGACCTATTCCGACTCTAGCATATGTAGGCTCATTCTCTCGTGCCTTCGTTGACTTTGCTTGAATCTCATTAAGGTGCGTAAGTTGCCTAAGCACTAATCCTTCGTAGTGACATTTCTGCGACTCAACAGTCTGAACAAACGAATGAATAATTCTCAAGACGAAAAATACCACATTACCATCGAAAGGTTTGTTTTTAGGCGTCTGCAACAGGCTGCCCATGTCATCGAAGTTGCAGAAGACGAGGCTATCTTTTAGCCATCCATCATTGCTCTGTGGAGCCCAGCCAGGCTGGAAGATGAGATGTGGTTCATGCCGCCAGTCGGATCCATCAGAGTCTACAGAGTAGTGGACCATACTCTTGAGCGGCAGCATTGGCGCTGCCAGAGTTATGTAACCTCCAGACACCATGCCTCTGGGGTCACTAGTACTAGGGTAGACCACACTCTCAATGACCTCTGTAACAGACCTGATCCACCAAAATTCTTTCTTATCCCACCCTTCCAAATCAGGTGGTTGTTGCTCTTCAAAGTCAATGATACCACTGTCGATGGATGCCCACGACCACGATGGTGGACTAGATATCGAAGGATTTGGCGGCTTAGCACGACGACCATGGATCGTGAACCAAAGTAAGCATGCAGGCAATTGAGCTTCCCAAAGACCGGCGAGATACCGGCCGGCATCATTCTGGAAGTAGTTTGTCAAGCTGGACAGGGCAGGGAGTCTATCTTGCCAGAAGGTAATATTCCGCCCCGAATAGATCCGGACTAGCTCACACCAGCTTTCTGTTTTGTATATACTGTCGTTGCCAAAGTGAAGTATTAGCTTGAATCGGTTCTCCCAGAAAGTTATGCATTCGCAATATCAACTCAGAACTTTGAGAGGACAGTTGTCTATTTCGAGCCTCGAACTCATGCTCGAAGTGAAGTTTGTGGTCAAACCGCTCGCGGACACAAACGGTGTAATTTGAGCTACCATACGGCTTCGTGAACTTTGTCATTTCCACCCGATTCCAAAGGCCTTGGTTTCCATTCTCGGCCCCAGAAGCTGCAATCGTAAGGTATGCGCTCGCGAATATGTTTGCCATTTGGGAAACTTGATGCGACCAGTCGGACATGGAATCTTGTACAATGCCTATATGGAAATCGCTGTGAGTCTATGCAATCAGGGCTCCAAAGGATGATTCTTACAGAGTGAATCAATCCAGATATATTCAATGTTCAGCTCTCGAGCAAAGGAAATGGCGTCTTGGAAGGTTGTGGACAGTTTTGACCATAGGATTCCGGTTGTAAGGGACTCTAACAACGTTGCTTGAGTAGTGCGAGCAATATCAAGTCCCCCCCAACAATGGCTGAGGGCAGCGTATTGGATATTCAATCTTTTGGATGAAACGGAAGCAAATTCTGGTTCGTAGAGTCGTATACGACCTTGTGATTGTTTGCCGCCAATATACAATAGCCGCTTGGGCATAAACGTAGATCCATTTTCCGTTGAGCACGAAATTAGGTTTGGGATTGTCATGTTAGGTTTGCACATGAAATGACTGTTTTCGCATGTGCGCAGCGCAGATTTGATGAACTTGGCAGACTTCTTGATGTCGGGGCTATAATCCGGTAGACCTTGTGAGATCACAGATGGCCAGGGACTTTTGTTTCCTATATAAGATGTCAGAACTGAAATTGAGAAGCCTGGTTTGCAAATTTGAGTAGCTGATTCGCTCTTACCTGGGAGAATATAAAACACGATTTCGCGTTTGTCTGAAAAAAACAATTAAACCAATGTGTTCACCTAAACAAGACATTCGAATCTCTCGGGGACCTACACGTGGACTTGGCCTCCCAATACGCCTCCATAAATGCCGGCCAGCATTCCCGTTGGCTACGCACACACAACCTTGTACAATCT
Source organism: Pyrenophora teres f. maculata (assembly GCA_014334815.1). NCBI lineage: Eukaryota > Fungi > Ascomycota > Dothideomycetes > Pleosporales > Pleosporaceae > Pyrenophora > Pyrenophora teres. Next base: position 1,909,784 of record CP060570.1, read on the forward strand.
TGAATGGGATGATCTTCGTCGACGAACGCAACCTCGCAAACCTGTTGGAGCAGTTCGCATAGCTGGCAGCCTTTGCTTGCTGCATCCTTCAACTCGGTGTAGGTAGTAGAAGTGGCAAACAATTCAGCAAGTGTTCGATCTCGCAACTCCTCGCAGATCGAGCAGTTGTGGCGTGGTGATTTAGGTGGTGTTGACCTAGTTGCGTCTATTCTATCCCGAACAGATCTAAACAATGAGTGTGTAGGCCTTCAGGGGGACGCAGCGCCTTGGTTCATGCCGCTGGGCATGATCGTACAAGGGTGCCAATGACAGTCGGCGATAGTAGAAGCTGGCTATCTGTAGAAGTAGAGTTTATGTGTCACGACAATGGAATAATTTCATAACCATAACCGGTGCCTAGATTGAGGCAGGGCGGTTGTTGGCCGCCTAAGCCTCGGGGCGCTGAACCCATGGACGATGGTAGTCGGCTCTCATTGGCTGTAGATCGCCACCATGGACGCAGCATTGCCTCCAGAGCGGATCACCAAATGACGAAACAACGGATAAATGGGTGGTTGGAGCCAGGTATAGTGTTGAAAAGAGAGATACACATGGATTCTAGCGTGCAAGTCAAAAGCCCACGCGACCCCTGCCAACCCATGCCACTAGCGCGTCTGATGAGGGGCAGCAGCACCCGTGCAATGGCGGGGCACCACCCATTAACACCATAACAGCAAGTAACCACCTGGGCAGCTTCACCAACAAACACATACACATCTTTGCCCTCCAACCGTTACGATGTTCAAGAAAGAGCAAGTCCCCATATACGCGCCAAGCCCAAAAACCTGCCAAACTAACAAGCCATCAGCATAACCTCTGGCGCAAAATCCAAAGTAAAATCCAGCGCCCAACGCGCCATCCGCTCAAAAGTCGTCGAGCAATATCCAAAATTAGAGCCCTACATTGAAGACATACTACCCAAGAAGGAGCAATTGGATCTTGTTAAGCTGTATGTACCCAAAAAAGATATATGAGAAACATCAATACTGAGGGAAAGAATGCTAACCCTGTATTACAACACAGACCCGACCGCGTATCCCTCTACACACTAAACTCGACCCCCCTCTTCTTCCAACACATGGACGACGCACTTCTCCCCCACCTCACCCTCGTGCACAAATACCCCTTTGCCTTCAACCGGCTACGCATCGATCGTGGCGCAATCCGCTTCGTCCTGTCGGGCGCCACACTCATGGCACCGGGTCTGACATCGCCGGGCGGCCGCTTACCAGGACCGGAGCTTAGCGACGAGGACCAGGAAAAGTACGGCGCAGAGGACCTAAAAGAGGGCGATGTGGTGGTTATTGAGGCGGAAGGCAAGGAGACGGCGTGTATGGTGGGAGTGCTCAAGATGAGTACAGACGAGATGAAGAAGGTTAAGAAAGGACAGGCGTGTGAGGCGGGTCATTACCTGGGAGATGGGCTTTGGGGGTTGAAGTTGGATTGAGGGGAGGGTTTGGAGAGCAGGTGCTGGTATATCGTCCTAGGCTCGGGAACCAGGGGAACCACGCATCATTGGAGCAGCACTCGAACTGCTGTATGATACAATCACAGTCGTGGTAAAGCGCATAGAGTAGTCAAGTCCAGAAGCTCATTCAGACTCTGGCTGTGGGCGCTCCATGAGATTGTGTCTCGACTATACGTGCGAGACCAGTGGCAGCTTCCAAGCGGGCGCCTTAACAATGATAGACGAATGCAAACATGATACAATGTTTCTTGGCATAAAATTTGTTCCACATGCATACACTGCTTTCGGGGCAGTTCATTGGGGTGCACCTCCAGCTCCACGACCAGCACCGGCACCTCCAGCTCCGCCCATGAAGTTCCGTGCCCTGTCAATCAGTTAGCTCTGTCCAGATTTCCATGTCAAGGTCTCACTTACATTTCAGCCAAACTAGGGTCGTTCATGAGGTCCGACATGTTGGGCATGCCACCACCACCGCCTCCGCCACCGCCTCCGCCTCGTCCTCCACCAAATTGCTGTGCCATCTCCGCTATCCTAGGGTTGCTCATGAGGTTGCTCATCATATCCGGGTTGCTCATGAGATTCTGTGCCATTTGCCTCATCATCGGGTTCTGCATCAGACCAGCGAGATCTGGCATACCACCACCTCCACCGCCGCCGCCTCCACCGAGCATACCCGCAAGTGCTGAGAGGTCAGGCATGCCGCCTCCACCACCCATACCCCCAGCTCCTCGGGATGCCTCGGGAGCGCCAACATCCCCGCCCTCTTCTTCCACCTTCTTCCTCGCTGTCTCATAGCCCCTGCGCATGACTTCGGAGCCACCGCCTTCTGCGTCCATGCCAGACTTGTATGCCTCCATAGCACCCTTTGCGTCTCCGAGCACGAATTTTGCGAGACCCAGGCGCGACCATGCCTTGGAGTAGTTGGGGTCGGCAGCGACTGCCATCTCGGCGTCTTCCTTTGCTAGCTCGTGCTTGCCTTGACCCGAGTACGCGGCAGCGCGGTTAGAGAGGTAGATTGGGTTGAGTGGGATGACATCGAGCGCGGCCGTGTAGTGTTTGACGGCACTTTCGTAATCCTTCTTTTTCATGGCTTCATTACCCAGACCCTTTAGCCTCTCGGCCTCATCCTTGTTTGGCCCTCCCGCTTCCGCGCCAGCAGCAGGTGTCTGCGGCGTCGCTGGACGGGCTTCTTTCGCCGACGAGCTTCCCTCAGTTGTGGCAGTCGTCTTTCCCTTGAGCTTCTCATATACGTTGGAGATTGCGAGCAAGTTCTGGTCGCCAATTGCGTCTTTCTTTGCGGCCTCGTCTGTGGCATCGACCTTGAACGCTTCGGCGATGCAGTTGGCGGCGACTTCGAGCTGCTCGGCGTCGTCTGGTGCTACTGAGCCATCCGTCTGCGAGGTCTGGAGGAAGTCAAGGATGGCAAGCGCGAGGCGCTTCTTCGATTGGAAAGCCTATAGCTGTGAGCATCTATTCACTTGCATAATGTGGGGCAATATACCATGACGGCGTGGTGTGTCGATGGAGAGAGTTGTCGCAAGCTAGCCGATATCAATCTTTTAGTTTTAGTCGTCGAATGAGGCTCAGGGAATGGGCCCCGAGAGTATAAAGATTATCGTAGTTGTGGGTCGTTGTAGGTCGTTGCGTAAAATCGATGCATTCGGCGTCGAAGCTTCCAGGTTCCGTCGATTGGCGGGGCACGCGGTCAGTGCCAAGCTGCTACTACCAGCTTTCGCGTTTGACACCTGCTTCTCCAAGGGGAGCATAGTTTCTGGTCTTGACTTCATGTCGTATCGTTTATGCTGCTAGATGCTATCATGTTACACGTCTACTCTTACAGTCCGCCATGTAAACAGCACAAGATAGAAGGAGAAAGGTATTTCAAAGTGCTCAATCGTCGCTCAACCCCTCCCAAGCGCCCTTTGGCTTCTCCTTCGGCCACAGTGAAGTGAACCACGATCCTTCGTCTGAGAGCGACACGCTCTTCGCACGCTCCTCAACCTCGGCGTCTAGCGCGAACCTCCTCATGCGCTCCGCGATTCTTGCGTCTAGTACCATATCGTCGAGCCACACTCTCTCCTTCGTCTCTCCTTCTTCGCGCTTTCGCGCTGTTTTGTGCCAGTCCGGCTCCTCGTGGGCGAGTAACCGTTGCTGTTCCCATTGTGCGCTGCTAGTTCCATCTTCGCCGCTCATACTAGACGATCCGCTTGCAGTCTCGAAAGGTCGGTATGAACCAAGGACAGCAGCAGCTGTCTCTCTGCCAATGACGTCCGCCGCTTCTCTTCTGTTCAAGAAGCGATACATGCGAATTGGGAAGTTGAAGAAGCCAAGGAGATGTGGGAAAGGTATGACAGCGGCAGGGCCGAGTGCTTGTGGACAATTCGGCGATAGTACGGCGTTCTGATATTCGGCTGTTGTTATAAAGGGCGGTGGCTGCTTCTTCTTCTTGGGCTTGCTTTGTTCCTCCTTAGGCTTTTCAGTTTCTTCCGGCTTGGGGATAGCGGTGGGAGACGCATCGTCGGTCGAGGCAGCCGTGTTTGTCTCGCTTGATGCAGACGGAGGTTCGGTTGTAGTAGGCGGTACCTCCACAGATGGTTCTGGAGTAGGGGGAGCCTCCAATGGCCCCAACCAGCCCTCGTGTAGTCCTCGAACATACTCTTTCCAAGTATGCCTTCCAATGACGATATCTCCTCCTGGACCAGTCCACTCAGTCACACCTGCTCTTTGCCTCAGTCCCTCCATTTCTTCTTCCAGACCCGGTTCCAGCGGCTCAGTAGTTGCTTCTCCTCGCTTCTTCCTCAATTTCCGTATCCGCTCTGCCAATCCAGCTCTGATGTCTCCTTCTCTTCGACCCTCCACTGCATCCCAGTCCAGCGCTGCAGCCACGAGGATAGGCTTGACGTATTCGTGGAAGTGATCGCGCGCAGGGACTAATCCGTCCGCTGGTGGTGCAGACACGAATACGGTGAGTTTTCGAGGTAACTGATGTACGTCGAGTGGTTCATGTGCGATGTGTTCCACCACCTTTGCCCATTTCTTCTGTATGCGCTTCTTCTGTCGGCGATCGTACATTACAGCAGCAGTCCATGATCCGGTAACGGAGAGAAATATCATCCAATTTCGTGACGGGAGTTTAAAGCGAATATTTGGCAGACCTGTCATCGTTAGATTCAAAGTCGCATGCAGCAGCTTGACTACATACCCATCATCCTCCAGACGGGATTCGGGGGTTTGGGCGGCTTGTTGGGCCCAGCAGACGCCCCGCCTGCTGCTGAGGCCTTTGCATCTGAACCAGCCATATTGGAGTTCAATGTTGGCTGTGGTGGCTGTTTTGCGACGATCGTCGCGCTTGCCTAAAATTTCCCAATCGTCGGCGGGCGCGGAATTGAATCGGAGCAGGCTAATACCGCTCCTAATTAGATTTCCCAAACTCAACCCTCGTCAAATTGACTTGGGTTTAGAAAACACAGACAATGTAGGAGTCATATGAGCAAGTAGAGCTACGACGAGTTTTGATTTTCACAGGCTTACTTGCGAATAGAGGTGTCTTAGTGTTTGTGACTAAGTTACAAATTGCATCCTGTCCTAGTTCACAGCCAATCTAATAACTTGAATTCCGTAATTGCCCCACAACGGATCAGGCTGTTCGAGGAGCAAAAAAAAAAGCCTTTGGCCTCGTCTTGTACGGATAAGTCAAGAGTCGAACAGGGAAAAAAAAAGAATGTCGCAATTTTGGCGGTACTGGGAACTGTAGACATATTAGAAGATGTCTCAGGACCACCAATTGTATGGGAAGAACTTACTCGAACCCAGGCTGGCGCGGATCTGGATCAGGAGCAAATTGCTCCGCCAGCCACAACGCGACGTCATACCACTAGACCATACCACCTTGAGGTATTGTATTTTGATGAAAATTTTCAAATAATGTTCAAATATTAACTGCAACTTAAAATGAAAAGCGGTAAAAGGCGACTGGCGTAGTCTACCAGGTGAGGGGCTACCAAGTGGGGCTTTCAATAAATGTCACTAGGTGAGGGGCAGTCGCACAGGGCATATCCACACGTAGATGTAGTTTCTCAGCTGACATATCTCCCAATCCTCAGTTAGACAATTATCTCCGGCAAGATCGAGTCACACATTGATAGATCTGATTTGCTAAGTTTACAGCCTTTGACGTCCTTTACCAGAGTTTCGCCAACATCGTTTCAGACGTGCCCATGTGGCGGACACCCTAGCAATCCGTCTACTGAGGACCGACCCCGATTATCGAGTTAAACACGACGAACTTCTACTTCATGTGTGCCATTGCTTTTCGATTGAGACTTTAATACCAGGTCGCAACATTCGTTCTTGGATTGAGACCAAGTCGTATGAGTCACCTCCAGGCAGGCACGCTTATCATCGCACCAACTGTCCGTCGCTTCTTCCTCCCGTGATTCACCTATTCGCAAATCATCAAGATATTCATATCGTGAGGAGTCATCGCATGAATTTGGCCATGCTTCAGCAACGCAAAATTACACCTCAGTGTGCCGAGCGGGAGCTATTGCAGTAAATATCACATCATGAATCAATGCGTCACGCCTGACACAGTATCTAGGACCATCATCGATCGCAAATTAGCGCTCTCAAAAATCGAATCAAATTGTTCAAAAGCTGAGAGGCTCGCTATTCACCAAAATTGGGCAGACAAACTTCACGCCGCCATTCTGTATTACACTTGCGCGGCAAACAAAGCAGTCGTTGCCAGCGTGCTGAAGTTGCCCCGTGAACTTCGAGATACTGTTTATTTGCACCTCTGGGATTTTGACGAGGAAAAGGATCCAAACCGCGACTTGTTGTACTGGTGGGACTCGTTCGATGAACCTTGGTTCAAGAAAGACGACGATGTAAGCAAGTCGCCATGGCTAGAGGGATTTGGCCGATGCCTCAGACCGCCTCACTTTGTCGACAAAGCGTTTGTGGGAGAGCAGTTTGCGAATGAAGTGCTCATGCAATTCAAGGATGGTGTGGGGAGAGACCTACGGCCAACAGGCGAGAGAAACCCCGTGGCTGAATGTGGACTCATGGACACGTCGATGGAAGAATTCGTTGAAAAGGATGTATTTGGCCTAGGGCTGACTTTGGAAGAACTGGTACGGAACTTGGACCTGCGAATAAGCTTCCTCCCGGATGATGCCCCTTCCCTGATCATGACGGACGACATGAAAGCGTATCTTTCTGCGGCCAATGATAGTGTGACGGCCCTCCTCACTATCCCGTACACGAATCGCATCATCTCGCACAACGAAAGATATAGACTCTTTCACGAACGGCCCAGAATTATTACGTTGAGCATTTGGCAAGAAGACAACTTCGAAGATGAGTTTCACAGTCATATGCTCAAGCTTGTCGCTCGCGCCTATCATGGTTTGAGAGAAAAGGGGTTTACCGCCAGAGTGCAATATAACAGCGAGAGTATTGGACTTAGGCTATTGTTCGAAGATGATGTTTGGGAGTGGACCGAAGATGACTGGAGGACAAACTTGGCTGCCAGGAACACCCTCACAACACCGGCAAATCCTGTCACGTCCCGCCAAAGCCGCCGTTTGCAGCCGATTGTCTGGAAGCAGATCAGGGACCACTTGTTCCCTGCTTCTGATGCAAGAGTCTCGCCCGACTAATTCAAAATCCGCAACTCAGACCTTGCAGATTGGCGTTTGACGAGGCTTGCGCGTTCTTTGATAGACACTGATAGCAATTGGTGGTCATTTTGAATTTTGAATTTTGAATCTTGATATATATCTTGCAATGTCAGTGCATTGCATGCCTAGGCTATGCTGGCTGGAGCAAAATCTATCGATCTTAGGTGCCCTCTGTCGGCGTGTTTGCATCCTTCCCCGGCTTATTATCATCTCCACTCCCACGCCTACTTCTTTCTCCACCTCCGACTTGACTACTACCTGGACATTCCTTACTGCTTCCCATTGCCGAGGCAAAATGCATGAGCATATTGCCATGTTTAACAGACTCAATGATATCGCGGGGCTCCACACCAGCTCTGATCCTCCCTAGAACCTCCGAAGCATCCTTATCAGGCAGCGACTTGAGCAGCTCGAAAATCTCCTCCAAGTGCAGGTGTTTGCGTTTCGTTTGCGTGGTTTCAGTTTCGGTATATCGGCAGTAGCTGTCACGAGCCAAGCATTCACTGCAATTTGGCCGTACGCCGTTGCACTAAGAGAACGATTAGATGATTTCTTCGCCAGTTTTACTGGATTTACGATGTACTACACCGATACCTTAGTTTTACGAGTCCTGCAAGCTGCACAGGCTAGGGATACGCGAGCCCGCTTTGGTTGCGGGACTGAAGCATCGTTCCTGGGTGATGACCCGGGAAGCAGTGGGCGAAGAAGAGGACGAGTCGGAGCGCCTTCGCATAGACTAGCTGAATCACATGATTGTGGCTCCATTACGCACACTCGAACCTGGACTGGACAAGGGTAGTGCGTGCTGGAGCGAGAGCAGACTTGGAACATTGAACGAATTGCTTGAAAGGGTAAAAGGCCGATCCCTACAGGAGCATGAGGAGAGTGCAAGGCATGGAAACTTGATGCCCAGAAGCCCGGAACAAAGAAGGGATGACCTGGGAAGAAGATGACGCAACGGTCGTTGTGCTCATCAGGACAGGAAAGAAATAAGGATTTGCTCCCACGGCGATTTACTTGTACAACTGAGAAGGAACTGGGGTGTGGTGGCCGTCCATCATTTTGCCTTCTTCCGACGATCGAACATTACCCACCTAATCCTCTCAGCCAGCACAAGTAGGCACTCGGAACGCGATTCGTATCGAGTTCCTTCTTATTGCCACCTGTGATCCTGCCAAATGTTCCTACCCATGGATATGTAAGAAGTTCGGTTCTAGGCGCCGCCAATCAAACGTTTATGGGGCCATTTCCTCCTCGCCACCGGGGGTGCTTGCTTTAGGCCCTGCATCGTAGACACGCACTGCCGGTGGAGTGGGCACCTGGTCAGCGTTCGACTATGGGCTCTGGGATCCATTTTCTGCATGGCATCCGAGGCTTTGCCATGTGTTACAATCCGATCTATGCATGTGTGCCTTGCCGCCCTCCCGATCCTCCCGTTTGCCGCAATCGTGTCACGGACGGGGACGGGGTGTGGCTCGCGTCTTGGACATCATCGCCGATAGCTTTGCTGTCTCATGCTACTTCGTCTTTGCGAGGATGTCTCGCCATCAGACGCCGGCTATATGGCGCTTCCGACTTCACACACTCTCCTGATTGGTTACGTAGTGTTTGATAGGAGCCACAGAGCCACTGCTCGTAGCAGAGGGCTCTTGTTTAGCGATGCTTGGCCTCCTCTTAATGGTACGTGTTGCCATTGGCGGCTAATCCTGCCGACACTGACTGACTGCAAGTAAAACTGCGCCTAGACTTTGTCTTCTACTCACCTGACACGTTGTTAAGCAGAAGGATTCAATCGGCTGAATTTCAAGGTGGGCGCGAGAGACCGCCAACACTGAAAGATGCAGCACCCCACGGCCCACAAGATTAACAGAAACGCTCGTCTCGACGAAATTGCCCGAAAGAAAAAGATAGCTCGATGCATAAACAGGCAAGTAGGGTTGTCAGTGGCAGAGTGACTATGTCGCGCCTCCTCGTCGATCCCAGGGGGTTTGATTTCCCAAATTCCCGGGCGGACTACAGGTCCGCGGACCATGCCTCTCAGCTCCATAACCCCAATCCGCCTCTGTACAACAGCGGCCATTCTATCCGAACCACTGCGAACACCCTACATCACCTCCATCCCATAGCTACCGTATGGGCCAGTCGTAGCGCCCGAATCCTTATCCACACTCGCACGATCATTTAGCACTAGAAAGCATGAATCATCTAACGCATTTCAACAGCTAAGAAAAAGCTCACGGCAGTTGAAACCAGATGGTCATGGTCGACCTATCTCAAATCAAAATAGACCTTTTAGGGCACGTTCGAACTCGGCGGGACCAAGAGGCGCACAAAAACGTTCGCCAGGTCGTTCAGGCAGATCCCTGTAGTCCCTGTGATCCACACAGAAGGCCAATAGGACTGGATATATGCGCCGGTATCGCATCCTAGTGGAGGACGGGAGGAAGCGCCGCCCACGTTGACGAAATTACGGGCTGGTAGTGCATTCTTCTTCCGAGTGGGGAGCGGGCGGGTTCATCGTGGTCAGAAAAGGTAATGTAAAGGGAAAGAGAATGGGTACAAGAGGACTTGTTGGCTCCATGTGGTTGGGGGTCCTCGAAAATGTAAAATGCAGACAAAGGGTTTCCTCGATGCGAAAGTCAACAACGACATTCACAACAATCAGGCCATTAATCCTGTCGCTATGCTTAGAATACACAGAATTCACCTCACACATGTATGCTGCCTCTTCATGTATCACTAATCATGCTGGAACAATTGCAAAATGATGGTGTGAGCATCCCAACCCATACACAAAAGCAAACCCCCAAAGCAATCACGAACATGACGCAATCCACCACAAAAAAAAACAGCCCGCAGCAACTACTATTTACGCCTTCCGAATCTCTACCCAAACCCGAACAGCCTCGCACCCGGTTCCCCCGGCTGGCAAAATCTACTCAAGTCGGTAAAGTGGCCTAAAGCTGTTTGCCTGCTTACCTCAGGAGTACAAGATGGCATAACCGCCTTGCGTGCCTGATGACATTCCAATCGTCCAAGTATGCGGGTTTGTGGATACCCATCACCGGCGGGTGGGGTGTTGATGGGCAGGCAGGCAGCGCGGCAGCATATGCCGCGCTTAGCGAGTTTACCAGATGCAGACAAGGAGAACAGGGAATCCACTCAAGTTCCCACTTATACACACCATACCGACAAAGAAAATATGCCGCGATTGTCATAATAGATATTAGCCACTCTGCCTTGGTAGGTAGGGGGAACCCACTTATATATGCTTGATGACGGGTTGCGGGGATGTGATATGCATGGGCAGGTACTTAGGTATGGCGTGGTACCGTACTGGTACAGTATGGCATGGCAAGTGGTGTGGTCTAGACTCGGGGTGTATGCAGAGGAAGTGGTACGATTATGTGGGTACTGCACATATGTATTCCTGTTGTAGGCATATCATCCTTGACTTATTGTGTATGGTCAAGGGATGCAAGATGTGGTCGTGTTGAATAAGGCCGAGTTTAGTCTACATTGGCATATAGGTCAGGATAATGTACAACTTATAGTCGTGATCAACAGCTTAAAAGCTCGCTAGCAAAACAACGCACGTCATATAGGGAAGGGAGTTGCAACGGCTTTTCTGAGTTGGCATGAAAACAACTTGGCGCTGGGCTAGGGTAGGGTACGTGGTTTTCTTACAGATCGGCCGTTATGAAGGCGTGCGATCGCGGAGGGAATCGCAGCTACCGTATGGATCAAGAAAACTTTTTTCTCTCTCCTCTTAGTGTGGAACACATACCAGTATAGAGTAAGCTGTTCGAACTTATCAAATATCATCTGGGTCAATTCCGTGCTCGCGAACGATTCAATGTCGAAAATCACAAGATTGACGGCTCACTCGCAAAACAACATGGCAAGATAAAGTGAACCACCACCAACGATCAACAGAACATAGCTACCAAATCGCACACAGCCAAGCTGATCTATATCGCCACCACCAGTTGGTGCGCAAATGAACAAATACAAAATCGCACATGTGCGCCCTATACCGAGCAAATCCCATACCCACCAAGACATGGCCCATCACATCGTCGCTTTATAGAATTCTCGTCTCCTAGAGTAAACCATGTCACATTTATATTCAGCAAGTTTTAGTCAGTAGAAACACATCGTATACTTGCTTGATCTAACCAGACAACAGATACACGTAGTTCAAGTATATTGTATTCGCAATGAAACCAGTAGATCATTCATGTGCGCTATAAGAAACTCCAAGGCTTCAACACATCCAAGTACAAGAGTGGTTGTGTAACTAAACCGTTCAAGTAACAATCGTAATAATTTCATGCTGATGCCATCATATTTATATTTTACGTCGAGGCTAAAGATATGAGCCCTTAAATATACGCATAACCACCTCTTGTTCTTACGTACGCACAACATAAAGTTTCCATACCCTCATTCCCACTCCCATCTCCGTCCCCATCAAACCCACTCTCAATACTCAAAATCGTCGTCAACGCTCGGTCCCTTGTTCTTTCCCACACTCTCCTGCCTCTGATACATCTCCGCAATCATACGACTCGAGCTCGCCTCATCCGGTTTCTTATCATCCCTCTCCTTGATGAACCTCGGAAATCTCAAACTCACACCTTTGCCACCCCCACCACCTCATCCGCCGCTGCTTTGTACCTAGGACTGAGCGTGAGATCCGCTGTCTTGACTTCCCAGACATGTCTCGGCTCGAACCAGACGTCGGGCTGGTCCTTGTTGCCCGTTGAATGCGTGTAAAAGGGCTTCGGGCGGTCGATTACGATTTCAGAAAGCGTCTTGTGGAGGGATTCGAGTATGACTTCGGAGAAACCAGTGCCGATATTGCAGACTGTTTCGTATTTTTCCGTCTTGGGGTTGTAGCATGCGAGGAGGAAGGCACCGTACCAGCTTGTGCGCTTGCCTTTGCCGTAGTAGGCTCCCAGCACCACGAGATCGAGGGAGTCGCCGACACCGGCGAGGTAGTCTTTCTTCACTTTGAGCCAATTCTGCGATCGCTTGGAGGGCTCATAGAAGGATTCTGGGCCGTCGAGCATCTTGACCATGAGACCTTCGCAGCCCTCTTTGACAGAGTCTTCGAGGAGCGTTTGGATCTCTTCTAGTTCGTTGGTGTTGCCGAATTTGGCGAGAGCGAATTCTCCTTCGACTGGGATGAAGGCTTCGTTGAGATGCTCACGACGCTCGCGGAAAGACTTGGTTACAAGTGCCTACTTGGGTTAGCATTGGACCAGTGAAGAGTGCGTGTCGAAACTTACCTCGCCATTCAGGTAGAGTAGATCAAAGGCAAAGACGCAGACCTTGACTTTAACATCCTCAACCTTGACGTCCTTCCTCTTACGTGTCATAAGCTGCTGGAAAGGCAACACCTTCTTCTCCACCATATCCCACGCAACAGTCTCACAGTCCAGCACAAAGCTCTTCGTGCCTTCTTTGACCCAAGTCGGTAACTTGGCAAGGATATCGGGGTACTTCTTCGACAGGTCTTCGGAGTTTCTGGAGAAGATATTCGATACGCCACGATCACTCCTACCGGCAGTAGGAGCTGCGGTCGCCAATTCCATGTCTGCATCATGTGCAACAAAATGTATCTGGGCCCGCTCTCCATCGTACTTGTACTCACATGTGAAGTCTTTTCCTTCGAAGCGATCTAGTACCTCTGTAATTGATTTTGTCGGCTTGGCAAGCATAGGCTTGAGCGGAACACCGGGTTGTAGGCGGCAGTTCTCGCGCAGGTTCATGATACCATGCTCGAGCATTGCTGGAATGATGACTTCGTAGCTGGGAAGCTCACTGTAGACAGTCTTCAGCATGGCTTCCGCTTTTCCCAAATCTGTTGTCGACGGTGTCTTGCCTTCCAGAGACATCTCATGGAAGATCATGGCCTGTGCAACAGCTACTACCACAGTCTTCTCGGCAAGACCCAATCGAAGCTTGCCTTCCAATGTTCGTACAATAAATTTGGCCTCACTTGGACCCCCCTTGTCCTTGTCGATGTCGATGGCCTTTCCAGAGTTATGCGCGTCTGCTGCCGACAACAACTTCTTGATGCCGTCAACCTTGCGCCCTTGAGCACCTTGTCCTTCTACAGTGGCAATGCCCATCAGACCTTTACGTACACCCTCCACTGTCAAAGCCTTGGGCTTAAACATGGTTGGCTGCTTGGATCGACTCTTTGCTGCGACCAGACCCAGATCACCAATCTCGTTCTGGTCAGTCTTGATTTGTTGTAGATTTCTTCCAGTACTCTCAGACACAGCCTTCATGATCAAAGACTCGCCGATACCGAGCTCAATGCCTGCGTAGTCGGCTGCGAGCTTATTGACCATGAGCATAACAGTTGGCAGCATATCCTTTGGTGTTAATCGCAATACTTGTCGCAAGAACAACGAACAGTGCGCTAAGATTTCTAACCGCTTTGTAGTCATTTCAATCTTGGAGAAGGTTGTGCAGAGTGCGGCGTACGGCACTGGCTCGCCTGGTTTCCAGTCCGGGTATGGGTCCTTGGTGTTGGACGCAAGTGTAGTTTGTACTTGCTTTCGCGCCTTGACCTTGACCTCTTCTTCCTCTGAGCTAAGCACGTCCTCTTCCTCCTTGTTCGAGTCAACTTCATCCTCTGCTGGTGCTGGTGATTTTTCAATCTCCTTCTTCTTGCCCTTTGCAACCTTCGCAGGTGCCGCTGCCTCGCCGTCGTCCACCTCAGCGGCCTTGGGTTTGGCAGCGGCTTTCTTCTTGCCCTTCGCTACCTTTGTCGGCGCAGAGACATCCTCGTCTTCTGGCTCTGGAGAACTAGACTTCGCAGTCGCTTTCTTGGATTTTGCAGGTGACTTCTCGGCCTTTGGCTTCACAGCGGTCTTCTTCTTTGGCTTCTCCTTCTCCTCACTAGGCTTCCTCCGTTGACGCTTTGACGGCGGCTCCTCTTCTGACTCTGCTTCCTCCCCCTCCTTGATTTGCCTCTTCTTTCCAGTCTCCGATGTTGTACTGTCAACCTCCATGGCGTCGGCGTCGGCGTCGGCTTCTACCTCTTCCTTGACTGGTGCTTTGACGTCTGCATCGGAATCGACTTCGTCTTTATGTTCCTTCTTCACATCTTCTGGCGAGGATTGTGGCACCTCCTTCTTCACGGGCCTGGGCTTGGTGGAGAATGACAATTTCGACTGCTGCTTCGCTCCGTCGCCGTTGGCCTTGCCGAAGAACTTTCTATAATAATACAGTTAGAATTGCATTGGATGCTAGTGAGTAAGAGACCAAGCATGTCGCCGCACCCTAAAGTAGTCTGAGAAGACTTTACATACCCAAGAGTAGCCTGCTTAGGCGGCATGACTACGAGAGTGCGATGCTGGTGTGCGCTCCACGACTGCTGGTGGCAATTGTTACGCAAGAAGACAGAAGACGACTGTAACGAACCAAGGGAGGACCAGCAAGTCAAAGGCAATCGTGGTGGTAAAGTGCAACAAGATGCATTGAGGCGGAAGGGCATACTCCGGACGGTGAAAGGGCACGGTAGCCTAGGCGGCAGTCAGCACTTTCAGAGCGCGACGCGACCTGGCCCCGACGCGAAAATCGAACGACCCCGACTCCCGATCCCTGCTGACATCATTGAGTCCTCGACATGGATTAGGCAGACATATAGAGCCATCATCATCACTTTTGACTTTGTAAAATCTCGGCCCAGGATAAGCTCGGCACCTGTCTTCGAACTGGCGAACTACTTTTGGAAATACAAGGAGCCGTCTCCTCCCCTTCCATCACCGCCGTCTAACATGTCGAAACTATCTGCGCAGCCACGCTTCACACCACAATTCTGCTTCAACCAAACTGCACTGCGAGGTCGGCGCCCTTCAATTCTTGACATCCAGCTCACTAACTAATACGCAAGTCGGCTGAACACAGACTTCCTCCGCATATCACGCAGTACCATCGACGACTCGATAACACAAAACCTAAATGCCCTCCTAACGCCTGCGCAACGAGGCTTTGATCCTACATCCACAAGCACAAGACAATTGTCGTCGCCTGACCACGGGAGATCATTACAGCCAGAACAATGCGAAGGGTTCAAGGAGAAAGTACTGTTCCCAAGTTGGGCAGTACGATCGGACGTACTGGACTATTGCGCTGGTGTGGCAACATCACCGGATCCAGATGATCCAGATAGTATACTGCGACAGATCGAGGACTCCAAGGCGCGAGAGCGGACGGTAGATGAGCGCTTAGATCCATACTCGGGCCGCTACTTTCCTCAAGAGGCGAGGACAGAGAGCCTGGCTATGCTGATGCGGAATGAGAGGGCAGTGGAGAAGATTATACGGATGAGGACCTGGGGTGTGGTGGGTGAACGGTGCGGCATGACGAGCGAATCTGCCGAGGCTGCGTTTGATAAATGGAGGAGCTTACAACCCCGATAGTGTAGGCGTGAGAGCTGAGGATATATTTCATAGCCCGCACTGGAGTTACAGCATAGCATCTCCACTCACATACTCGGGCATAAGCGGTGGCGTTGTTTGCATGCGAAGTCCTCCTAGAGTGGCAGGGACGATTAAGCAGCATTGCAGATTACACGTTGAATAGCATAGAGCGACATTAAAGAGCTATGCAATTTCCCGTGATTGATGCACAGAGAGAGATAGTATCGCATGAAGCAGCGTCGCGATGTGCGGAGAAGCCCCACAGAAACTTTTTTCGAGCTGCCTCACGACAATACCAAAAGCGCATCTTGGGAACTCAGGCTTTGGCGCGACAAAGCCTCTATAGACGCGCTCGCGTCGGCACTTCAGGCTCACTACTCATCGTCACAAAGTGTTCTCAAAAACATCAAAATGAGAACATGAAAATGTCCCACACCATCCCACAACTCCAATCCATCTTTTCACGGATAATTGCAATTGGTAGGAAAGACGGGCGGTTTCGATCTACGGGGCCGGGAACGGAGAACTGTCCACAGAGAATAGGGACAACTCTCAGCAAGCCGCTTTCGCGGAGCCACGATATATTAGGTATGTAGATTACCAACTGATGATGAGGAAAGGAAGAGAGGGACGGAGCTGCGCAAGGTTTTGTAGGCAGCGCCAAGCCGCTAGCACCCGCAGCTTACTAAGTCCTTTTGTGTGGGCTGGGAAAACATCGGCCTCGAGTGGGGCGGGGTCTGAGTGAGAGGCTGGTACGTATGTATAGCGGCCGTGCGGAAAAAACTTCATGTATCCAGTGCTGACTTTAGTACGAAAGGCGACTAGCGAAGCATCACAGCGCGGGCAAAAAGTCAGATCAAGTCAAGTCAATGTGTGGGTTCATGCATGCATTCAAGCTAGCTAGACCCATCATTCAATTCCATCGAGATATCCGTAAGATCGTGAATCGTAGCATGTCATCTCTCGAAGACGCGCCACAATATAACCCAGCAGACCTGACGACCAGCCCTCTAGTACAGGCGCTTGGGGGGGCTCATGGTGGCCTTGATGGTCAAGGAGCCCACGTTCTGCCATCCCTTCTTCAGCAGCGAGACGAGGTAGTTGATGGCCAACATGATGTTACCGATCAACTCATCCTCAGTCATGCCGACGTTGCCAATAGCGACACCCATGCACAGAACCTTCTTCAACTGGAACTTGATGGTAGACTTGACGTCGTCCATCTTGTTGGCGAGGTCCTCAGCGTGAGAGACGGGTGTAGGGAACTTTCCGGCCTTGGAGAGACCGGGACCGAGGAGACGTGGAATCTGCTTGATAAGAGCATCGGAGGCAATGAAGGCATCGTACTTCTTCGCGAGCTTCTTGATGAGCTTCTTGTTCTTGTTGAGCTTCTTCAAGTCCTGTTGCGATTGTTAGATGTGTTGAGGCGCAAAACTAAGAGGAGTACATACGTCGGTGCTCATGGCATCAACACCATGGTGCTTGGCACGATCAATGTCGTGCTGGTCACCGAGAACGCAAATGCTCATGCCTGCAACGAATTAGTCTGCCGTCTCTCTCGCTCTTGTACCAGGCTCGACTTACGAGGACGGGGGATGGTGGGGAGCTTGATGGTTCCCGAGAAACGCTTGTCACGCTGGGGGTCGTAGTTCTTGAGACCGATCTGGAGTTCGACGGTCTCGAGGAAGTTCCTCTTCTTGGTCTCGTTGGAGTACTCAAGGAGCTGTTGAACGTTCGTACGAACGCCGGCGACAGAGATTTTCGACATGTTGGCTAATGTGTCTCCCAGAGGATATCGGTTCCTTTGGTGGTCTCTGTAGTGGTGGTGTTGGAGAGAAGAGGGCGTAGTGCAGGTGGCGGTCGATTTACTGTGGGCGAAAAGCCGCTAGCGAAATAGACACTAGGCCAATTTAGTGCGACACACAATGGACGTTCCAAGGTTACAACGTTCCAAGAAGGAACTTCTGAAAGTCTCGCGTCGGGAACGGATAAATTCATATCAATCCCATCAGTGAAAGTGAAATAAACAAACTTTAACATCATTGCTTGCGTGCATACATCCACAGAACCGGTTTTACTATACACTCGCTTTTCGTCCCGACCCCATGCATTGATGAGTGCACTACGCCATGCAATGCCCAGAACTCCTCGCCATGACCGTGAGACTAAGAAGATAAAGAAGAATGCAAATAAAAGGGTAGCACATTTCAACCGCAATGCTGCTACGGGTATCCCTTGTGAGAAACCCCAACGCCAAATCCGCACCATTTTGATAAGCCGAATTAAACCGAACCAGAGGGTATGTCGCCCACACGTGCCGCCGCGCCAAGCGAAGCAAAAGCCGAAGCCATAATATACAGAAGGCGAAGGAGGACTGCGCAGAGTCACTGAACAGGCCCGATTATGTAGTCGAGTGGTGACAAAGAGATGCCTCGTAACAAGCCCTAGTGCATGAGTTGCTGATTGTTCGTGGGATCTACGACATTGTCCGAGAGGTTGATCAAGAGTTGAGCGAGGCAGCGTTTGGTGGCCGCATCATCACGCAATACCGAGGAGAAGGTGGCATCGCGAAGAGGCTCTGGAAGGCACTGACGAAGAGCTTCGCGCGCACGAGCGTTATCGCTCAAGCTGCCCCAAATTAGTTCAAGTTCAGGTATGAATGCAGAATGATGGCTTACCGGAGGAAACAACGCACAACGTGCTTGAGTAGACGCACCGTCTGCTGCTCGACTAGTTGATTCACCATGTTACTAAGAACAGTACCAACAGCATAGAAGCGTTCATATGTCTGGCAGATATAGGCAAGGCCAATATCGTCGAGCAGGATCTTCTGTACGATGAAGATGGCCACAGTCTTGCTCAGCTCTGACCCCGTCTCCATGATACGAAGGCAAAGTGGGATGATCTCAGTTGTGAGGAGAAAGTTGATGACTTCAGAAGAGTCGTTCTTGACCAAGGCGCCAATAACACCGAGGGATGTAAGACGGAGATATTCGAAGGGCCGCGACTTGGACGTAGTGTTGAGAAATGGGTATAGGAAGAGCGGAATGTGCGCTGTGGCCAGATTAGCTATATCAACTCGGTGTGGGGTACGCGACTTACCACTCAAGAACAAGCCACGAGTTTCAGTGTGGGATGCAACACATTGAAGAAGCGCAAGTGCATTGCAAACACGATTCGAAGCTGCCGCGGTCAATTGCGACGGATTCAGCAGTGGATAGACCGAGATGATCTCTTGGAGCAGCGATGCCATGACACCTGGTACTCGTTAGTTCGATGTCGCGGTTTGTACTGTGAGATGCCCATACCAAAAGAGTGCCAGAGGATCAGAGCCAGCTCCGGAACCTGCTCGCGCTTCTTGCTCAATTCCAGGAGGGCGGCTTCGCGGGTAGTTGGCTTCATAAGCTGAGCTATCCATTCCAAGACGCGCCTATTCTCCTCCGTCATACCAGCATCGGCTGCCTGGACGTCGTTCGCGGGTCCACGAGGAACCGCGTTGTTGCCGGGTATAGTTGTTCCAGTGTTGGCCGCGAGTTGCTGGTGATACTGGCGCTGCGCAGCCGCCTGGACAGCCTGGGCCTGTTGCTGAGCATGCAACTGGGCGGCTTGCGCTTGGTGCTGACCATGCTGGGCTACATGGTGTTGAGGCTGCTGGTGGTGGCCCTGGCCCCACTCGCCATATTGCTGCTGATGCGCGAGGAAATGTTGCATTGGCTGCGAGTACCGACAGGTCCGTATCGATTGGGGGATGGAGGTGGGATAAGTGCGTTTGCGCGGGTTTATATCGTGAAAGGTAGGCGACTGAAGAATATGTTAGTGGGCTGGCGAACAAACGGTAAACAATCCAGCGTGGTGAGTCTGTTCTAGCAAGCGCTTGAGAGGCCCAAGGTTGAGGTCTCGCGAAACACCCACGTGACACCCCACTAGCTCGAGCACCCTAGTGCCTGCGGGAGCTCGAGCGTTTTGACGGAGATCGACCGCGCATCCGCGTCAGGTGAAGCTCAGGCAACCGTCAACTACATGAAGGTACACTGACTCACCTGTATGGAGCATGCTGCACAATGGAATCAGGTTATTCAGGCAACGGCCTACCTAGGAGCGGGGTCATCACGTCAAGGGCCCAGAGAAAGTTTAACTCCACAACGCAACTGAAAAGCCGAATCAAAATTTGTAATAAAGGGATCTAAAATCCTTCCGTCCCGTCTCCTACCGACGGCTCCAGCCACGAATAGATGAATGACAAATGAAATTCGTGGGTGATGCTATGCCCGTAACCTCGCTCGCTCCTAAGTACCTCCCTGCCAGTCCGAATTACCATACTCAAATAAAGCTCGTAGAATTGAACATCTTCCGCCAACGTGAAGAAGAGAATAGAATACTGACATACGTCCTTTTCAGCAGGGACTCCTATAGCCTCAGCTCTGCTAGGATAGTCTGAGCCATGTTCTTATACTGCCATGTTCCTCCATCCACTTTCTTAAACTGGATTCCGTGCAACGTCAACAGAGGAACTTTGACAATAAGAATCTCGAACACAAGGTTCATGTTTGAGCCCATGTCGGTTTGTACATGTGTGGATGTCTCGCCTGCGGGTATTGCACGACGCGGTCGTCGCTCATCCCGGTCTTCGCTCCCATCCGACTCGTCCGTGTTCGTGTAGCTGCGGTCTGCGGGTGAGGGCCGCGATCGCGATGTGGGTGTGTTGGGAGCGCGGTGCTGATTTCGGAACTCGTCTCGGTCTTTATCACCACCCATCAAGCCGCCAAAGCTGATCCTTCTCCTATGGCCGACACTCGGTGGGGATGCGGGAGAGTCCATCGGCTTGGTCATGTTGATACTGGGCGCATGTCGACATCTGAACCCCCCTTTGATCTCAGTCCACTCGACACCAAGTTGATCTAGAACCCTGATCAGGTCATCCTGAATGACAGGCAGTGGTTTGGTGCTGGTTGTAGAGACGCTGAAGAGGCCTTTGAGAAACACAGGTTTGACGGCGTCTGGGCTGCGACTGGCTTCGGCTTGGGCTTCTGCAAGTTCTGCATCCGTCTCTTCGGGCACGTTTGCTTCCTTCACTTGATCCCTCTTGGCTCTCCGCGCTTGGATACTCTCGCGTCGTGCATGACCTAGAGACTTGGCTCGAGAGGCGCCGCCGCCAAGACGCGGGCTCGATGAGAGATCGTCAGAGGCAGCGTCGTTAGCCGCCCGAACTTTGTGCCCGCTAAGTTCAGATCTATCTGATCCACTTGTGGGCGGAGGATTTCCAGGGTCTTCTGAAGATCTTCCCCGTCGACTGAGGCGTCTTCGGAGATCGGCAGAGTTGACGCTAGTTGAGCGACCGAGTGCTTTCAGCTTGCGAGTAGTACTGCTCCCAGACTCTGGGGGTGAAAGTAATTCAGGTTGGTTGTTGGCACTGGTTGGAAGATGTGAAGCAGAAACGTCGCGGTCGCGTGGGCGTCGGATACTGAAGCTCTTTCTCGGCACTGTAGCAGGAGTTGCTGGCTCAGAGGGGCCTGAGATGGCAACGGCTGGGGGAGGTGGCGGTAGCGGCTCAACCCGTTCTTTATCATGACTGCGGTATTTTCGAGTACTAAACCGACGTAGAAGACCAACTGCAGCACCCTCCTTCTTTGTCTGCTCAACTTGAGGCGGCAAAACCGGAGGGGGATTGTTAAGATCCACTCTCTTCAGGCTTTCGGTGATGTCATCCTCGCCGTGAGTCCTTGCTCTGGGTCGTGACCTCCCACCAGTAGGGTTCTCGCCTGCCATTTCATAAGCGGCTGAGTTTGTGTACGCAGCTGGTGGAGCGGGAAGATCTGGCATCTTCAGTGGTTTCTCATCGGGAGCCTGAGGCATGGCGGCAGGGCCTGGGTTTGCTTCGAGCTGCTCGCGCTCCATCTTTTCTCTAACCAAGAAGTAGACGGAAAGGAGAGGGCTATATGCGTTGACTGGATCAAGTCCCCGCTGGATATCTTCGGACGATGAAGTGGCCAGTTGCTCTCTGCTTCCGATTGAGTTGTGCCTCTTGTAGAAGTCGAACATGCCCCTCTTCTTTTCCGTCTCTGGTGTTTGGGCAGTAGCTTTACGAGCTGCTACCCGAACCGCACGTTGATACTCTTCCGATTGGATCACGTTGGTAAGCTGGGTGGTGATGTATTCTGTTGTACCGAAATCGAATCCTTGCATCTTTTCGATGACTTCGGGATCCAGTGGTAGCTGCACGGGCTCTCGTTGGGGCAAGTAATTTTCCGGGGGGCTGTTGAATCCCTTGGTGAGCCAGGGGTGGCTCATAATCTCCGAGAGGGTTAGCCGCTGTGTCGGGTCCGTCTGAAGCATTCTGTGAATCAGATTGCGGCACTCTGTATGACGTCAGTAGGGAATTTGATTGCATTGTTCAAGACAACGTACCTGCAGATAACCATGGAGGGTAGTCAACGTGCCCTTTCTTGATCTTTGCATGGAGCTGCGGCATGCTCTGATCGTCAAAGGGCACCTTACCGCACACCAGGACGTAGAGGACAATGCCGAAACTCCAGACATCGACTTCGGGACCGGTATATTGCTTGGCCTGGAGCAGTTCTGGGGCTGCAAAATACAAACTTCCGCAAAATGTCTTGAGCTGGTTTCGAGGGGAGAATAGGTTACTCAGGCCAAAATCGATAATCTTGATATCGCCCATTTTACTAATGAGGATATTCTCGATTTTCAGATCTCGGTGGACAATGCTGTTCCTGTGGCAGTAGTCCAGTGCACTGGCGATCTGACGAGCGAACTTGCGCGCTTGCTTTTCCTTCAAGCGTCCATGGGAGATGATGTAGTCAAGCATCTGTCCGCCGTTGACAAACTCGAACATCATATACCAGTGGAAGTTTGTCCTCACGACATCCTTCATGCCACAAATGTAGGGGTGGTTCAGCAGGCTGACGATGGCAGCCTCTCTAGCGGTGCGAACTTCTTTGGAGTGGTCGGCACGTTCGCGATCGGCAGCGCTCTGGTGCTGGTCCTGGGACTGTCGAGGGACGATCTTTACTGCGGCCTAGATTTGGTTAGCAACCTGCACAATGCCGGGACGGCCGGACGGGCCATGTGCGCAGAGCGAGAGGGAGAGGTAGAGAGAGAGAGAGAGAGCATATGCCATCTATGCCCCTCCCTCAATAAGCAGGCAGACGGTAGTACACACCTGCTCGCCAGTCTCGGCGTTCTTGGCCAGCTTGACTTTCCCCATGCTACCAGCGCCAATTGTCTTTCCTAGCGCCCATGTTCCCGTGCTCGGTGCGGTGATGGTGGTCCTGCGCTTGTTGACGGGTTGTGGCTGCCCCGTTCGGGGGTCAGCAGCTACACCGTTGATGGGCATTGCGGAAGTCGTTGACGCGTCAGACGCATACCGCGAATGAGTCTTCCGGGACGGGTCTTCGCTGCGACGGACGTTGACGTTGGGCTCCTGGGCGACGTTGCTCTGCTCGTAGTCTCGGCGGGCGACGTTGTTGAGCGCCGGCTGCGGATGGCGTTGGGGCGTGTGGCCAGCGGGTCTAGTAGCGGTGCTTTGCGAGCGATGGGGCCTATCGACAGACCTGCGCGATGTTGATGGAGTGCGCACGACGGCGGGAGATGTTGGGGCAGCGGCCGACATGGCGAAGACGGTCTACCACACGTCCGCGATGCAAGGAGCAGCTGCGGGCCTGCGAGGGACGGGCGCACTGGGCGTGGAGCGAGCACGGATTCGACCACGTCGCGCCTCTTTGGCAAGCAGTGTGAAGAGATTACTTTGTCGCTCTCGGTGGGTATTGCGGCGTGTGAGTTACAAGAGGCTAGGGGCCGATGCTATGGCTATGGCTATGGCTATGGCTATGGCTATGGCTCTGGTCGCGGGCGCTGAACTTGGCACACCACAGTTGGGGCGGGCGTCTTGAATGAGTGTGCTTGGGCGATATGCAGGTCCCAGGGCAACAGAGAGCAATGAGCACGGCAGCTCTAACCAGGGTCGAGACGTCGTTGGGCTGTCTGTGGGCTACGAGACTACCTACGTCGTCGAGCACATGCTTATGCTGCTGCGTGGGCGTGGGCGTGGGCGTGGTTAATGTCTTGTTCCGCCTGCACGTCAACCGCGATAGCTCCCTCTCCACTTCGATACCAGTCTAGGAGCTAGTGAGCCCACCACCGCCATAGGGCCAGCCAGGGCCGAGGGGGGCTGCATGACCACAATGACCGTGGGGTAGGCAGCAGTCTTTACGATACAAACACATCCAAGCCTGCAGCGCCCCTGTCTTTGCCTCCACACGACACACACACACATTGCTTCTTGCAAAACCCAGGTCCCAAACATTCCCAGTGCGCTGCCCATATCAGGGTCCCTGCCCTTAGCCGCCCGGCGCCCTGCCAGCCATCCTTTTATGCACTTAGGCCGCTCGTCCCAGCGCGGCACTACATCATCGGGCCCACCCCTAGCCTTGCAGCTAGTCAACGGCATTTCAACACAAGCAGCGCACAGAGACGGTGAAGACGGCCGTCATTTACGACGTGCCTATGTGTGTCCGAGTGATAAGTAGTTGCTGTCAGCACGTACGCATACGTATACACCTACCAAGTGTGAGACCGCTGCCAGCAGATGAGGGCATTAATCCTGGCCAATGAGATTATTGCCGATTAGTCATCCGCCAAGTGACCCGCTTTACTCGTGATCACGCTCCAACTTCCCTCGTTGCTTACCCTCACCAGCTCCAACTATCTGACCAATAGAGTCTGCTACACAGCCTGACGTCCCACTAAGCCCTAACCAGCCCGCCCATGGTCTATGTAGACTAGATAATTTCAATCTGTAGTTCAAGCCCTCGTACTCGCATCGCCAGCGTATTGCGCGACTCTGCAAACCTCACCTCACCACCATGGCGTATAAACGGCCTCGCGCATCCTCCCCAACTAATGCGCAGAAGCGCTCCCGGGGCGGACCGTCAAAGTACATATCACTCGGCACAGAGCTTCCCGATGAAGATGGCGACGACGGCGCTTTCGTCCCCGTATGGAAGCAGACGGTGACCGACGAGCGCGGCAGAAGACGACTCCACGGCGCATTTACTGGTGGCTTCAGTGCAGGGTAAGTTTTTTGAGCCTGTCCTTTTACGAGCGCAAGACTTCTTGACTATGCTAAGATACTTCAACACAGTTGGATCTAAAGAAGGATGGACCCCAAAGACATTTGTGTCCTCGCGTACGAACCGCAACAAAGACCAGCCCACGGGCCCCATACAGCGAGCTGAAGACTTTATGGACGACGAGGACCTGGCAGCAGCAGCCGAATCGCGCAAGTTGGAGACTGCCCAGAACTTTTCCGGCATAGGCGAGGCAAGACAAGCAAACGATGATGGTCTATTCGGTCTATTCGCGACTCAAGAAGAGACCATGGGTGTCAAGCTTGCGCAGAAGATGGGATGGCGTCGAGACCAAGGCATTGGCCGTAAAGTGTGTCGTAACGCCGACCTCGAAGTTGGTGCTCCAGTCTCCAAGGATGGTGCTGCGCACATGTTTGCGCCGCAAGATGCTCGGATCATGACCATACCACGGGAAAACATACAACGCAAGGGCTTGGGGTATACATCGGAAGCTCGCTTGGACGCAGTCGAGGACGAGGCGGCAGACCACATATCCAAGTTTCTCCTACCTTACCACGAGGCATCGAAAAAGGCACCAACTGTCAAGAAACCTGCCATAAAGAAGTCTTCCTTTGGCGTAGGTGTACTCAACGACACTGGATCGGACGACGAGGATCCGTATGAACTGGGCCCGAAGATTACATTTAACAGGACTATTGGAAAAGACAAGAAAGGAAAGAAGCCGAGCAAGTTCGCCAAAGCGGGAACGGGCGAGAAGCACATATTTGTGTCAAAGAAGGGACCATCGAAAGCTCTTGTTCCGCAAAGCCGGTCATCTGTAGACGGGAAGCCTCCGCTAAGGGGCTTTGTATTCGCATCTGGGACTGTAGACTACGCGAGTAAACCCAAGTATCCACCACCACAGATACCGCCGGGCTGGAAATCTTCCAAGGTGACTACGCCGAACACAGATTCCAAGGAATACGAGTCTGTAGCAGACGCAGCAAAAGCGTCAACGCTCGATGCAAAAGGTCGCTCAGCCTTACTCGGCGAGAAGCCTCTTCCCGGCAAGTCGATATTCGACTTCATACCCAAGGACGCCCGAGACCGTATAGCCGCTTTATCTGGCAAGGCAGATCTCCCTCAGGGTCTGGGGGAGGCTGCCCCTGAAGGCCATTTGCCAGCGAACAAAGCACCACCAAAGGATCTTTGGAGCCTAGTTCCTGCACTCGACAAGAGTCTAGCTGCTGGTGCGCTTGCCAAGGGTGCAACAGGCTGGATGCCGTACGCGGAGGACCTCGAGAAACGTGCACGCTATGTGGGCTTTCTAGAGCTAAGAGCAGGTCTGAAGAACGGCCTACCCGAACGACCCGGCGGTGTATCCATCTCCGACTGGGTCAAGGAGCTACAAGAATTCTCGCATGCAGCAGAAGTGTTCAAGCCGACCACCGGCATCATGGCATCACGCTTCACCTCTTCCTCTTCTTCCATACTACCCGGAAACAACAGCACTGGCGCACCATCGACAGAAAACCTACTCAGACAGCCTGTCTCGAAACTAGAAGACCCCGCCGAACAAGCCGCAAAACTAGAAATGTACGGTCCCATGACACGCAGTAGTTTCCCCTTCCATCCCTCGCGTCTCCTATGTAAGCGCTTCAACGTCAAACCCCCTCCGGACATGCCTGCCGGGCCCGATGAAAGTGAAGGTCATTTTGCCAGCTTTAAAGCTCAGACTACAGAGGCCGTCTCAAAAGCAGAAATGCAGAAGCTACAGTATGAGGTTTTGACTAATGGGCCGCCCATTCAGCGCCCCAGTTGGATGGGTGTGCCGGCTGATGGTGGCTCTGCGACTGCGGATTCTGCGGCGGCGGTGGGTGTGCGACAGATTGAACATGCGGTTGTTGATGTAGAGAGGAATGATGCGTTGTTGAATGAGAGGGCGGGTGAGGATGTGTTTAAGGCGCTTTTTGGTGATGACGACGATGACGACGAGGATTGATGTGGGATGAGAGGGTAAAGTACTAGGAGATATGAATCATGGGCATTATTACTGTTTGGACACATTAGTTCAACCTAGTCACTTAAACAGAAATAAGCCCTTTCCTGCAGGTCTCGTTTCCCTCCTTTCTCCTTGGAGGACAAGGTTTGGTGATATTCGCTCTGCAGCTTAGTCTTATCACTTCGCAAGGCTCAAACATTTCAACCCAAACGTTAAAAACACCATCTGTATTTACAAGCACGAAGAGGATAAGATTCCCATAACGCATATAAAAAAAAGTGGTATTCCAACCCGATGATCACAAACTCCCACGACAACCCATCTCCCATTCCCCTACCCATACCCAACCCCATAATATCATGGCAGACCCCTCCCACTATTAACCGCATCCGCGAGCATACTAGTACCCCGGTCGATTCTCCGCATACCTCTCGTAACTATCCAGATATAACTCATCCGTACTCGTAGTCATAATCACACTCCTGTCACTCTCAATCGCATCGATCCAGCTCTTCCAGCGACTCCCCTCCTCGGCCTCGGGCCAACCGCGATACGGCCCCAACACCCTCCTTAGCCGAATAACCCAAGGCGCGATCTGCACATCAACAAAAGAAATGTGAGGGCCGAGGAAAAAGGGGCCAGTGGGATGAGCGGCATCGACGAGTTTACTGATTTGGGAGCGGAGTTCCTTTGCGTGTTCGATCTGATCTGTTTGGTCTTGGGCTTGGAGGAGCTTGTAGAAGTAGGGAATGATGTTGCGGTTGATATGATCGGCCCAGAGGCGCGAGGTGGCGCGTGTTTGGGCATCTGGGGGGCAAGAGGCTGGGGCCGGCATTGAGGTCCTCGAGGTATTCCATGATGACGGTTGACTCGTGTGTAGACCATGATGGGCCGTGGCGGAGAGCGGGGACGAGACCGCGTGGATTGACTTCAAGAAGGCTTTGAGGCTTCTTGTAAGGATCTACCTCGATGTATTGGTAGGGGAGTTGCTTATGCTCTAGGGAGATCCACACGCGCTGGACGAAAGGACTGTAAAAGTTTAGCGTCAGCGTCACGAAACTGTTTAATGGATGAAGGATAAACCCACCAGAATGCACTGCCGTATAATTTGAGCTCATCTTCTTTCGAATGGACCTTGGCTGTCGTCAAGGCATTACCAGTGGCTTTCTTGTGATATGTCTTCTTGGAAGAATCTCCGCCCTGATTGGTGTCGGTCATTTTGTATCGGACAGTTATAGCAACAAGTGAACAAGATAATTGAGTCTGGGGTAAAGAAAATTCTGGACGGCAAGTATGCCTGGCTATTGAGAGACGACAAGCAGAGAAAGAACGTGCTTGACCAGAGTAATGAGAAAGAATCGGGGGGTAAACTCATAAAGGACGCCGGTATGTTAAGCAGGGGGGTTAGTGATGTGTATAAAACAGGTGTGTATAAGAAGGGAATTATGCATATAAAGTGATGGCGGTGGTGAAGTGCCTTAGCATGCATCAAGATGACGTATGCACCTGGGTTGCTGGCAAATGGATCGACACTGCGCGCTATTGCAACCAAAGAAAATGACAGAGCAGAAGTAAAAGACGATGAAGATCAGGTTAACTGAAGATAAACTTACCAGAGCTCGCTTCCTATCGTCCTTGTCAACTTTTGCTTGCCACCTCAGGACGCTGTTCTTCTTTACACGATCGCTTTCTTCGAGTGTATGTTTGTGTGGCCCAGCGACACCGTCGCCTTTTCCGTTTCCACCATTGCCATTTACCCTTTGAAATGTGTAGAATTTCTTGGGGAGAGGGCCGGTCTGGGGTGCGTAAGGTATATTCAAGTTAGACTGAGCGCCCAAATTAGGAGGCATGTCCCAGCCTGGCGTCGGTTGCTGCGACAGCAATTGACCTTGTCCAAAAAAGTGTGCATTCTGGTTCGGATTGCCGATATGAGCTACCTCTCCCGGCACATTAGGTGCTATTGGACTGGTCGGGTCATCCACTACACCGGGTGGGGGTTGGCCCAGTTGCTCCTCATACTCGGCGCGGTCAAAGAATTCGGTGATCTTGATCTTGACATCGCATAGATCCCGCTCTCTGGCAACCCTCCTGCGCTTCTTCTTGTCCGGGTCTGTAGACTTCTTGGTACCTGGAGGACGCCCCTTGAGCCGACAGTCCCAGTAATGCGAGACGAAGCGCTTCCGTTTGTGACGCTGCGTGGAGCGATGCGAATAAACATTATCGATGTGGGGGAAGTAGGTCTGGAACTGCTCCTCGGTCAGGGTGATGATGTCGTCGACATGGAACAGCTTCTCTCGCCATTCGTCTAGGTCTGGTGGATGTGCTATGAGTTTGAGACCCTGGAATTGGCCGTGGTTAGACAGTGGGGTCTCATCGCTAGTAGACTATTAGTAGGCATTCTATATGTAGACAGTCGAGGCTAATTTGGTACGTACCCGTGCTGCTGTGCTGTGTGCTGGTGCTGGTGTTGCTGGTGTTGCTGCTGCTGTTGCTGGGGCGGCGGCGACTGCTGAATGCGGTGGGGCAGTATGGGTGGCGCTGGCGGCGGCAGGGGCAGTTGTTGAATGGGGCGGGGGACTGTCTGGGATGGTGAAGCATGGACTTGGTGGTGGTACTGTTGGGCATGAGCATGGGCGTGGGTGTGGGTGTGGGCGTGGGCGTGCTCTTGGAGCGGCGGGGGATTCATGAATCGCGGACTCTCTGCATGCTGATAGCCCGCCGCCTGAAACGGCGGGTACGAGGCTGAAGATGGCAGCGCATTCTGCTCAAAATGAACCGGCAGCGGATGCGGATGCGACAATGGCGGCGGTGGTGGTGGTGGCGGCCCGCTCAGCGCATACTGCTGTTGGTAGACGTCGGTGGTGTGGAGCGTCTGGAGGTCGGGCAGAATACCTGCATGGTTGTGAGTGTGAGGGTAGAGGGTCCCATCCGCCGACTGGTGGAGCGTCTGGAGAGCTCCCGGGTGCAGCGATCGGAGCTGCTGCTGCAGCACAGGCGAGGAGGCTTGTTGCATGATGGCGCGCCGGTGTTGGACGCTGCTTTAGCCTCCCCAGCCGTAGAGTGGGAGAGTCTGATGCCGGATGAGCCGATGCCTGGGTTTCTTGCCTTCTGGCCGGCTTATGAGCTGAGTTAGGGATGGCACATGTACACACTTTGCACTCGGGGCACGAGTGATATGTTCACGAAAGCGTGTTGATTACTTCTTTGTCTGATTCAGCACTCTATGTGGCCATAGCCGTTCCGCACGCTTAGAACAGCATTCAGCCGCCCTAGCTGGTCAGCCTTTGAACTTCATCGCCTTTCGCCCTCTTGCACCACGTGCAACTTTTGTCCTCTGCACCCTCCTTCCGTCTAAAAGATCAAAACCCAGTCCACAACGCCGTGCCCATGCCGTGACCAAGAGAAGCATAATCATGAAACGCTACAAGCCCATCGCACTCTACTCTCCGGGCAGCAGATTGCTCTTGACAGCGAACATCTTGGACGTGACACCTGCCGTGAATCCATCCACCTGCCTCGAGTACTGCTCAACCTGCCTCGAGTTGAGGAGCGTCTCCAGCCGGCTGGGCTCCTGGGGCAGCTTGAACAGCCTCTGCCACTCGTCCTCTGGAAGTAGTGGTTGCTTCGAGGCCGTACGTGCAGCATTCTCAGCCTTGCGCTTCTGTTGCCAAGCCGTAATCTTAGTCTGCTCACGAGCGAGCGAACGCTGGTAATATTGGTAGTTGTTGATCTCTGTGTGGTGGTTCTCGATGCTCTCGAGGAGCAGATCGCACGTCTTCTCGAGGAAGGGGTCGATGGAAAGATCAAGCGAGTCGTAGTTGGGGAAGAGAGGTGGCTGGGGCGTGTTCGGGTCCTGCTGCAGAGCGGCTAGGTTAGGTGGGAACTTGAGCTCTTCCTTGGGCGCATCCGAAGGCAGTTGGTGGAGGAGCGAAGTGAGAAGATGCGAGTTACGGATGGTTACGGGGAGTTCGACCAGGATATCGTGGTATCGGAGACCACTCTTTTGGAGGCTGTAACTGTCAGCTTCTTCTTGTGAAAAAGGACGATTCGCGCTTACCTCTCTGTCGTGAACTTGCCCTCCTTGTACGCTGTTACAAATGAAGGTGACAGCCTGTATGCGCGCAGGTTCAAGGTACCCTGCGAACTTCTGCTCACGTCGTAGATCAAAGCGACAGTCCTCTCGTTGGGCTGGCTCTGGTAGAAGTACTGGTTCTCGATCGTGTTCAGGTTGACAAAGTTGCCCATGCTTGTGCTGGTGTACCACCCAACGTTGTTTGCGTCCACGTTGACCTCCCGGAGGAATTTGATCATCTCATTGCCGTATGCGATGTTCTGCTTGGCGCGGGGAGCACCTGCAGCGAGACTTGCGGCCGTATCGTTCTGTCCATCCGTTTGGGCGGGGGCCACATCGGGGAAAGGGAATGAATTGGTGATCTCCAGTACGCCATTTTTCTCCATGCCGACTATGCTGCCTGTCGCGAGCGAAGGGAAGGATTTTCCACTCGCGGTAGCGATCTTGATAGCGACCTGGTCCAACAGTCAGTTTTTCATGGCTCCACGAGTCTTCCACATAGAAGGTCTTTATGGCACAATGGCGGGGCGCACAGTGGGGTACTGCCATAACACTTTGCACATACCAAGGCGTCGATTTGCACTGTCTTGAATAGCGCATCTTTCTGGATGTCCGCCATGATTAATTCGTCGCGAAGGGTCGTGGGAGGGCTCGGCGAGGGTAGTAGCGTTGGGCGTTCGTCGTTGGTAGGAAGCAGAATTCAGACTCCAGTGACTATGCCAAGATTCACCTGGCTAAGCGAACATCAACGCTAGTTCCAAAAAGGGTAAGCCTGTTGGGAGTACCGTCTTACTTCCGGTCTTGACTCGCAATGTAATTCCAACCCTCTTCACCTACTAGCAGTTGTTAAAAACAGAGACTACAATTCGAGATGGTCTATGACGAGTTTGGCGAAGAAATCCGCCGCCTTTACGTCCCCTCCGAGGACCGCTGTTCACGCCCTATTCCACTACATCAACTAGTCGTATACAACACTCAGAAGAAGATCTCGCAGCTGCGAATGAAAGTCATGTCAAGGCTAGAGCCTTTCCCAAACGAAAATAGTATGGTCGTCTTCATTGACGGTGCCTGTCGCAACAACGGCTCCCCAACAGCGCGAGCCTCATACGGCGTCTACTTTGGCCCCGAATCCCCATACAACCGCTACGGCCTTGTTCCAGATTCGTTGCCTCAGACTAGCACACGCGCCGAGATTGAGGCCTTCAGTCAGGCGCTTGAAGTTATCCGCGCCATTACGGACCGCGACTTCGAACTCTCTCGGATCAAGATTGCAACAGACTCCAGCTTTCTGGTCAAGGCGATGAGCCAGTGGATAGAGAAATGGATTGAAAACGGCGGCATAGGTTCTGAAGGAAGGAGAGTGGCGCATTTTCAGATTCTGAAACAATTGCACGAGATGCTGGATTATATGGAGTACAGTGATGCCGGTGGCCGTGAGGTGCAGTTCTGGCACGTACCTAGGGAAAGGAACAACGAAGCGGATGCATTAGCAAACAAGGCTTTCGACAACGTCTAGGTACATTCAACAAGATAGTGGCCTACAGTATACCTCTCAATATTATTGCAGTGCAACAACGCCTTATGCAATGCTATCCTAACGCCAGTACCAAATGCGTACCTAACAGGCTCACTCCTGTTACAATGTCCAGATCTTCTTCATTACATGCATAAATCACACCATATCCTGATCAGAGCCGCCCTTTCCTGTCTCACCATCTTCTGACACTTCCAACTTCTGCTCTTCTTTCTCTTCTTCGTCCTTGATCTCAACAACTTCTTTAGAGACACACGGGGCTCCTGTTTCAACAGTATTCTTCCTCTTGTGGCTGTTATATGGACCCCACCGTGGCACAATAGGCTGTCGTTGAGGTTTGCGATTGTTAGCTTTTGGATTTTTTGCAATCGAGCCGTCGTCCATGCGCATCCATTCCGTGTCTTCATTGTCGATATGATCTGAAATGTCTGCATCATTCTCGTCTTCCCAGATCATCAGATTGGTACCGTTGATTTCAATTGATCGACCGCCTGTACGTGGAACCAAGAAGACGTCTGGCCCAGCCTTGCTAAAATCCTGTTCCCACGTCTCCTTCTGCTGAAGCTTGAGGATGTAATCCATTGGTAATGCGTACAAAACGTTGTCATCCTTGTCGTAAAGCTCTTTAAGCGGGTAGTCGAGGCAGGCTAGTCCAAACTTGCAGTCAATTCGGCTTGACAAAGGATGTATACGGCCGCCAAAGATCTTGAGTTCAAAGGAAATCCCGCTCTCGGTCCACATGTTGTTGCCAAAGAAGACTTCCGGCTCGGACAGGAGGGGATGGTCATGGTGTGGCCCAGAGACCTCGCAGAAATGAGCAACCTCATGCGCTAAACATGTAGCAAGAAACATGTTGTACCGCAGTACCATGGCTGGCTCTCGATACCGTAGCAAACTGAGCTTCTTGGCCGTCGTATAGAAGTCTGAATGCAAGCAAATACGACTTGTATGGCACTTGTGGTTGATTTTGCGCATCAAGCCGTTCTTGTAGTCCTTGACAAGTCCCATGGATGCATACGCAGTCTCCGGTGGGAGAGGGTCGTGGTGAAAGTAGAAATGAACCGTGTCAATCTGATTATCCAAGAAACTCTTGAAAGTCGCATGGCGTTCCTCCGACCATTCCACGTCTTCTTTGATCCGGAAGCACGGCTGTCCATAAGCCGCTGCAGTCTTTTCGCAGGGCTCTCGTTTACCAAAGACCAGAGTGTGCCAGAAGTGAGCGGTTCCTCGGGATGTCAACAGTAAGGTAGCCAGTTGCAAAGCTGGTTTGAGCACTTCATATATCCCGTCGGGACACCCGTGCCAATTTTCCAGACGGAAGAGAGGATGTATCTCCGTGTCAAGCGTACAGACAGGTTCAGGGCCATCTTCCCCGAAGGCTACAGCTTGCTTCTTAATAAGGTCGACAGGATCAAAGCCAAGCCTGAAAGACTTCTTCTTCGCAGAATCTTTACGGTGCCCAAGTAGCCTTCTGTATTTCTCCAGCGCTTTGCGGTCTTCTATCTGGGCGAGGTGGTGGTTGATTGAAATGCTGAGCTGTAGGCCAAAATCTTTGGGCACTTCTATCGTAGACGGAGTGAAGGAGAGCGACTTTTGGTAATTCAACACATCAGGCAAGTCGTGGACCAGCTTATCGATACACTCGTCCATGATCTTGCCCTCCTTCAGCTTGTGCAGGAGCACTGCATTTTCGCCTCGATCCTCGGCTTGAAGATCACCATCTCCACGCGCAGGCAAAAGATGGCGCATCTTTTTGGAAAGCGCGGGCGGCGGCCCGCATTCAGGAGGCGGAGTAGACGATTCTGTAGGTGTCCAGTCCATACTATCGGGATCTTGTTCTTGAAAGGCAGCTAGTGGCGCGTCATCCTGGGCCGTGGCATCCTCGTTGAGCTCGACATCTTGGTTCAAGCGTTCCTCTATCAGTTGGGTTGTATGTACCATTGCCTCGTACGCCTTGCGATATCTGAAAGGGTCCATTCTGGTTGGCGTCAGTATCCTGGATTGGGTCTGGTCGGAAGAACGGATCAGGGTTTCGATCAGATTCCGCGCTCAACCAGGCTTTAGGCAACAAGGGTAGACAAAGGGTGTAACTGCGCCAAAAGTCGATGCACTCATGAGGTTGATTCACCAGTACGAGACAGCGCGATATGCGGCTGGATCAACTGGGGAAGGGTGTTTGGTGCGAGTCGCAAATGGATAATTCTTGCACTTCAATCTCGACTAGGCCGCAGGGGTGAGGCAGAGAATCCAGCATCAGCCATCTCCCCATGTTCTGGTCTCACAGCACGGTATCGTATTGGTCGCTATAGAAGGGGATGTTTAGGGTAGAGGGCATGTCTTACTCAAGTCGACGAAGCGGTCAACATCCGCTAAGCGATAGGAAGGTGTTTCATCCAAAATGACGGTGCTTAAAAATGAAGAAATGGCAATAGTGCGGTGGAGGTCTTGAAGTCAGCCAGGGTCCACGGGTCGGTGTGAGTTGTTTAGCGCAGGCAGTAGCAAGTGCCAAGACCCGCTTTCCTTTCCAAGCTTCCGCCTTGGTGACGCGCCCTTTCCGAGACACGACCGACACGACAGAGACAGCTCCATCTAGCCATGTCGCAAATTATTGGCAAGTAGCCATAGTTCCAGTTTCGCAAACAGTATAGGCCCATGATACTCTACAATTGCCACTTTTCCAACAATCGCCAGGATTGTGCGACGCCAGGTGTTGCAACGCTGACGATCGGCCCCATTCACGTCTTCGTACAATAATGATGATTACATGTCACTTTTGTTGTTTCCATGGCACATATCTGAAATCGCGTACTATTACCTTGGACCACCAGATACTAGGCCCCGCTGCAAACTATTGAGATGGGCTTCATCAAACTGAACCAATAAAGAGACATCACCCTTCCTCGTCCCCAAACCACTCTAACAACGCTTCATTAAATCTCCGCACCCCCCGAAAAGCCTCAGGTCCGTCACACCACGGCATTCTCGTCAAGACATTGAACACTGTCTTCAGATCATCATCAAAAGTGCCCCTGACATATCTCCAATCTCCGCTCTCCACAAAGTCCTGGAGATCAACAAAAGCGATCATATAGCCTGCGCACAGGGCGCATCGTCCATACTTCTGAGAAACTGCGTCCATTGCTCGCCAGGCCGTCCGAAATAGCCCGGTTGCGCTGCGGAACTCGCTCAATCGGTGTCGCATGCTCATCCAGCTCTCTAGTGCGATTTGTATACGGGTGGCGTTGTCGCTACCAAGCTTGGTATGTAAGGCTTCCGTGTCGCCGCCAGCCCAGAATTGGTTGAGTAGAAAGTTCATCCGCTCTTCTGCGGTGAAGTCGTAATTGTCTGAGCTGAACTGTTCTATGCCGTTGAGGTAGGAGACTAGGAGCTTGAAGAGCTCTCGTCTATACTTGCGTTGTTGCCAGCTTGCCGAGTCTGGTGGGTGGGTTATTAAAGACCTTTCTGATGGGTTGTTAAGTGCACCACTCATAGTGCTGCTGACGATATTGCCCTGATTGCCAGTAAGCTCTACATTAGTTTGTGCGGTTACG
Organism: Pyrenophora teres f. maculata; assembly: GCA_014334815.1. Lineage (NCBI taxonomy): Eukaryota > Fungi > Ascomycota > Dothideomycetes > Pleosporales > Pleosporaceae > Pyrenophora > Pyrenophora teres. The sequence continues at coordinate 1,945,661 of CP060570.1, forward strand.
TTCTGTGGCTGTGTATCGTTCGGGATAACAGAGTCTTGTCTCGGAGGGTTTCGGTAGGTACCTGATGGCCCAGCAGCAGGTTCGTTGTGGTACTCATACTGCATGTTATCCTCGTTTTGTCCGGCGATAGCAGACTGTAGTATGGAATCTACTGATGAGTTAGCCTCAGATTCCAGGGTCCTCAATGCAAGATATCAGTCTGTACTCACCTACTTCCCCAGGAGTCACTTCGTCTCCACCAACCACTGTCTCAGTCTCAGCTGTAGTCCCTCGAGGTACCCATGTTGCATCTGTGTCATGCATACTCTCTCGTTGCCTTTGTGTCCTGAACAGCAAGCGCTCTGGACGTGGAGGAGGCGAAATTGGAATTGAGAATGTATCCTGGCGTTCTCGAGCATGTACTGGAACCGTTCTTACGTCTTTTGAGGGCTTGGATAGCTTTCCAGCTGGTGTCCGTTCGTGTATGCTTGACGCCTTTCTCTTACTTGGTGTTGTAGTATCGGAATATGTGGGAGCGGTAATAGCAGTTGTAGAATTAATACCTGCATTGACACTCCTGCAGGTAGTACCAGTCGCTAGCGGAGCCTCCCTTTGTGGTTCAGGGGTAACAAACATGCGTGGTGGTTCCGGCGCTCTGAAGGGCACATTGGTAGTCTCCGAGCTGGCAGAGTCGGAGAGGTATGCAATCTCGCCACGGTTGTAGTGCTCCTCAGATGACCCTGATTCCAGAGCGCGACTTTTTCCTCTCGTCTTGCGTGGACTTGCTCTATACTCTCTGACCACAACGCTGATAACCCAACAGCGAATAAAAAAGAGGATGCTGCGATTATATCAGTCATGTTTATACCAGCACGATTCCTTATAGACTCACTTTTTTTCGGTCGTGCGGGACGTCCCAGTCGTGCTCATCGATACCTCGTCCTTGTGACTCGCCAGAAGAGCGGATCTCGCCATCTTCTATGCGACCCCATAGTCTTGCTCCGTACTGTTTCCCAAGCCTCACTACTTCTTCTCCGAATACTGTTTGTTCGGCGAGGTCAGACTGCAATTGCGCCCGGTCACCATGATAAGATGTGGCAAATGACTTCGCTATTTGCTCAATCTTTTCCCTGGAGTTCATTGGCTTCATTCTTGATGAAATCGCCTTTGCGGCGGTCTATCGTTTGACTGATCAAGCCAAGTGACTCCCAAGCATCATGCACCTGCCTGCGCTTTGTGATACAGGCATCAAGGAAAGCTGCGCGATCATCTTGGGAATTGAGAAGAGGTGCCATGCTGGAAGATAATAGCCAAGGTGGCGTTTCTATACTCGATGGGGGTGGCAAACATATACAACTCTATTCCAATGGTTTGGCAGAAGCTGGAAGATCTGCTAGGAATAATAGTTGTGTGTTGTGACTGCGGCATAAACTGATGTTGTGGCGAAGTGCCGCCAAAAGCTAAGCATATCCATGGTTCTTTTGTCACAGCTTCCGAAAGACTTGCAAATTCGTGCTGCCCAGTCGCTTGTTCAGACATGGGACATGTAAAATGATTTCCAAGTTTTACTGTTGCCTAATCGTTCACGTGCCACTGCATGCAGGACGTGGGCTGTGCAGGTGGCGAAGTCCCGCCCGCATATGAGTCTTCGCGCAAGGCGCAGCGTTAATGATGCCAACACTAGTTGATAAGATGAAATGGATTATTGATAAGGAATAATATCGCTAATATGAAACGGTTGATACCTTCCGAAAAGCTGAATGTGACAGATACCACTGCGTACTTTCAAAAACTAGAGTCTCGATGGCAGCAATCGTGATTTACGCGCTGGCTTCCTGCACTTGTGACGATGTGGCTGAATGCCATGTCGCGACAAACGAGATGATAGGCTAGATGATTTTCGGACCCTGACACAACATTCCGGCTAGTATCTCCCTACTTTTCTTTGCTCCCGCGGTTGCCCACAGCCGACAAGGCGGCTCGTTGCAATGTCAGGTGTAACTAACGTAGCCTAGAGCTACAAAAGTAACCACCAGTACAGTCTATACCGTCCTGACTATGCGACGCTTGCTTGTCGATGCTGACCATCTTGCTCGACCAGTGTTTGGAGAAGCCTCACCGTCGTTCCTGTATTGTAGCCAGTTTGCCTCTCAACTTCATTCAAGATATTCCAGATGCGTGCCTTGCGAGAAATCCCATGAATGTGTTTTGCGGCTGTAGCACAATAATGTTAGCTCTCTGAAATACTTTGGTACTTTGGTAGAGTACCTACCATAAAATAAGCCATGCGTAGAAAAGACCATTAGTGACGGTGGGAAGTCAGAGATTGCTATGTTAGTGATCTGCATGGCTTGATCTTGGATCAAAGGGATATATGCTTCATCTTGTAGTACTGGCTCTGCATATAGCAATATGTGAACTATGTGGTACCCTTGTGACTTTAGCTTGTGTTGTGCAGTGGTACAGGTGGTTGTACGTACAGAAGGCGGCAGCGGCAGCGGCAGCGACCGGGAAGTAAACTTTGCAAAAGCCGTCCTCATCTTTATCACCGTACGGAATGCCAACAAATGTGTCGGAAAGTCCCCTTCGCCAAATTTCAATCTCAAGCAAGAAACTCTGGCGCTGCTCTTTCCCGGCTTCTGTCAGACCGTCAGGTCCAAAAATGAGGTTGATGACCCTTGCTAATATCCACAGGACTTGATTTCCAAGAACATCTTCTCTTATTTCGCCCTCTCTCCAAGATACTTCCCATTCTGCAGGGTCTAATATCAGTGGCCGTTCGCTTGCCATTGCTACCACGATTTGATGTCTGATATAGATCCAGAAATTGGCCACATCAGTCCCATTTGACTGTGCTGTGACATGTCGCGATTTGATAAGTACCGTTAAACCCAGGAAATGCCGTCGATAGTCCTCTGATCGCTGAGCTGTGTGTATCTCATAGCTTAACAGCAGCATACTTGCGGTTAGCGCATGTTCGTGTGATGGCATACTCAATGCTTCGATTAGTAGACGCAAAGCTTCACCATAATGCTTGACGGCTGTGACTTCCCATGAAGGGTCGTGGTTCGAGTTTGATAGAGCTAGGTAGTTCGCTGTGAAGGCACAAACGCAATGAAACAGAAGCGGTGACGACAGGACTAGCTGCGGTATTTTGTACTGATACGTACTACCATGATCGAAGATGTCCATCCAGGAAGCGACTGTGCGCACGTATGTTTGTAGGAGAAAAGCGCTTTCTGGGTTCAACCGTATCTTGTTTTTTTGACTGCTTGTTCCTGTTGATTCCGATTCCAATGGTGAGATACTATTCACCGGTATGTAAGTTTGTCCCGACGATAAATCCTCAGGAAGATCCAAATCATTCATGCGTAGTCTAAAGACATCAACAAGCGATGGGGCATCATAGTTGGGTTCTTCGTGTGCTGCATCGACATGTGGAGTGGACCATGTACTGTTCTCAGGCAGCTCGCATTCTAGGTTCAGGCGTTCACAGTTTCCACAAACAGGCCTTTTCTCGTCGCAGCGAGTATGTCGACGTTTGCAGGTAGTGCTAAGGCACCACAGTCAGAACATAGAATGCAAGAACAAAATATATAGCGGACGCACCAGCCTTGATGTTATTAGCCGTTTTGGCGTGCTGATGAGTGTTCATGGACATACCTGTTCTGCTTCGAGGTCCTCCTCTTCGCTTTTTCTTTGGTCTAGCGTTACCGCTCATGGTTGGTTCTATGTGTCTTGGAAGAGATTATTTCTGAGAGTAGTTGCAGAGGGATGGCTGAAACATTCGCATGGCGTCAGCGGTATGTGAGGCGGCAGGAACTCCGGGTAGGGTACCTAGGTAGTACTTGTCGGGTTAGCCGATTCCCGCGTGTTCACGTGAAATGCAAAACTCGACAGGTATCTATACGTGCGGAACAATAAGTACCGAGCAAGCTTTAGTTCAGAAGCTAATGCAAAGTCAATGGTGCACCCGGTTGACATAAATGTTTCACATATTAGTGTACCAAGGCCAGTGTAGGCAGTGCTTATCCACACTTAAAGTATTTTATGTCACCCAGGTAAGTGCATTAAATGAGTCTCCTAGTTTGCTAAAGCTACTCTCCAGTCATCTAATTTAACTGTATGATTACACCCGCTGCTAGCAGCAACTCAATCAGACCCAGATAATATTTGTCAAGTAGCGGCCAGGAGCTTTAAGAGGCATTAAAAGTAATACAACAGAATTCAGTATAGTAGAACATAATGCAAAGATGGTATATGACCCATCAGATACACTCGGCTGCCAATGCATGCCCTGTGATCTTTTACGAGTAGTGCGGGCATTTTAGCTTGTTGCTCGTACAGGCTCGCGAGGTCTTGAGCATGTTGGACCACCGAAGAGAGAACCATTCATCTCCCCAAGAAAAAAATAGCATGCTAGGAATTCTAGACGAGGTTCACCGTATCTATTTTTAAAGGCTATCTGCTGTCATCAATGTTAGTACAGCAGGGAAACGTCCATTCCAAAATTGGCATACCTCTTTACACCTTGTTGAATCGACAGCGACCAAACACGATATGAACATGCAAGTCGGATCATATGTATCTGAACATATTGTTCCTGACACTTCTTTTCATTGATTCCGGCTTTCCATCTTCGTACTCAATACCAGCTGCGCCTCCTGCACTGTCATGCCCCTGCAACTTTGCCATGACCTCGGCGTCGAGCTCTGCTTGCGTCTTCTTCTTGGGGTTTGCTTCTTCTGTGGATTTTTCGTCTGATTTCTGTTTCGCCTCTTTCATTGAACCTGAGGACTTGGAGCTTGCATCTGAGTACTGTCTATAAGGAGGGGAAATGCATTGAACGCATGGTTGAGGATGTTGGATGGGGTGGGACAGTGGGCATGATCGCCGAGACATTTGCCGTGAGAGTAAGTTTAACATGTTGAAAAAGGTGATTGAGGAGTATGGCAGCAGTTTTGGAGAGTAGTGGCTTCTCTAGGTATATCTGACTCGTTACGTCACCGTGACTGTGGTTGTTTGCGGGCAAGTGAATGCATACTCATGGACCAAGAGAAAACCCCACTAGCCACGTACCAAACAGTTTCTTCTTACAAAAGATTCAACTGATTTGTCCTCTTTGCTTTAACTCGTACTGGGAAATTGTTATAACATTCACTTTGCACGTTCTGCGCGGTACCTGATTCTGCCAAGGCGCTAGTATCTGCGGCCCTTTGAACTTCTCAGTTTCGCGATCGAGGGACCCATCATCCCAAGTTAATCCACGCGCGCCATCCCGCCACAACCCCACGAGGCCATCCAAAATGGTCGTCACATCTTCCTGGTCCAACGTCGAGGACGAGGTACTCAAGGCTGCCATCAGCAAATACGGACTGAACCAGTGGTCACGATGCGCCTCTCTGCTCTCCAAGAAGAGCGCGAAACAATGCAAGTCCCGCTGGGACAGCTGGCTGGACCCGTCCATCAAGAAGACAGAATGGTCGCGCGAGGATGATGAGAAGCTTCTGACCATGGCCAAACTGCTCCCGACGCAATGGAGAACGATTGCGCCCATCGTTGGACGGACGGCGACGCAATGTCTCGAGCGCTACCAGAAGCTCTTGGATGAACAAGAGGCGAGGGAATCTGGTGATCTCGGGTTGGCGGGTCCAGAGGGTGGAGAGGCTGCTGCTCCATCAGCAGAAGATGTCCGGCGGTTGCGCCCTGGCGAGGTCGACGCCTACGCCGAGAGTCGACCGGCGCGCCCTGTAAGTAGCTACCGTACATGAGCAGTATGCACAATGTACTAACTTTGAGCAGGATGCCATCGATATGCAGGAAGACGACAAGGAAATGCTATCGTACGTATTATCCATGACCCCCTTTCATAGCCATCAGTACTAACCAAGATAACAGTGAGGCACGCGCGCGTTTGGCAAACGTCAGTGGTAAGAAGGCCAAGCGGAAGGCCCGCGAGCGACAACTGGAGGAATCGAGGAGACTCGCTTTGCTCCAGAAGCGACGAGAGTTAAAGGCAGCTGGCATCAACATCAAGATCACACCAAAGAAGGGCAACCACATCGATTACAACGCCGACGTACCGCTCGAGAAGGAAGTTCCAGCCGGCTTCTTCGACACTACTGAGGAGCTCGATCGCAACGAGAAACAGCGAGAGGCCTTCGACCCACGGAAGCAACAGCTGGCAAACAAGAGGAAGATGGAGTCTCAGGAAGACGGCGGAGGGGATAGGAAAAAGAAGAAGGACGAGAAGTCGGGAGGTCTTGCAGCGTCGTATGCAAAAGCGGCACAAGCGCAGAAGATACGCGAAGCAGAACAGAGCAGCAAACGGCGCGCTCTAGTGCTTCCATCTCCGCAGGTTGGGGAGGCTGAGTTGGAAGACATTGTCAAGATGGGTACGACTGGACAACGCGCAATCATGGCGGGTGGCGGTGACAACATAGCAACCCAGGGCCTGATCGGAAACTACACAAACATCGTTGGCAACACACCTATCCGCACGCCCATGGCACCCAAAGAAGAAGACTTTGTCGCAAACGAAGTACGGAACGCTCGGATGCGAACAGAGACGCAGTCTGCCCTACTCGGTGGAGACAACCCAGATTTTGTCGAGGACGAGGCGCCTGCTTCGCTGTCTGGTCCCGCTTCACGCCATCAGATTGTAACGCCGAATCCTATGGCAACACCATTCCGACAGGCGAATGGCGGAGTGGGAGCTACACCCATGCGTCAAGGACCAGGAGCGACGCCCATGCGGACACCTCGAGACACTTTGCGACTGAACGGAGAGGACAGCAGCATGCAGCTTGTCGGGCAAACACCCCGGGATGTTAAGCTACGGGAGCAAGCAAAGCGACAAGACTTGAAGAGCAGGCTTGCGGCACTGCCGAAACCAAAGGAAGAGAGCTGGGAGTTTGAGCTACCAGAAGAGCAAGCAGATGACATGGAAATCGAGATTAGCGAGGAAGACGCTGCTGAGCGCGACCGCAGAGCTCGAGAAGCGCGGGAGGCACAAGAGGCAGCAGAGTTTGGTCGACAGACCCAGGTGGTGCAAAAGTTCCTCCCAAGACCATCACTTGTCGATATCGACGCCATGATGAAGCGAGCACTAGACCTCTCGGACCCCATCGAGCGCGAAATCGAAACCGAAATGGCCAAGCTCATCGCAAACGACGTGAAGAACTTTGGCAACGGCCGCGTAACAGGCACCACACAAGGCGTAGAAGCAATGTCAGACTCGGCCCTCCGAAGCGCCAAAATGGAAGTCGCCCTCGAACTCGGCATGACAAAAGACAAGGACAAGAAGACCTTCTTCTCCGACCTAAATGCCGCCTGGTCCACGCTCCACAAGACATGCACAACAATGCTCCCAGGCATTGCCGGCTACACGGATGACGACGATGAAATCGACCAGCACCAACTCCTCGTCCAAGCCTTTGACCAAGCGCAGGAATCCATCATTGACGCCGCTCAGCGCGCAAACAAGATTGAAAAGCGCCTGGCCACGCACCATGCCGGTTACATGAAGCGCTCCGCCCTTCTCCGGGAAAAAATCGGCGGTGCCTTTGCCGCGCTCGAGAGGAGCAGGAACGAGCTTGTTACGGCGCGCACGGCCCTGTATAGCGAGGAAGAGGCCATTGCCAAGCGACTGGCTAGTCTGAGACAAGAGGTTCAGTTTGTGAATAAGAGGGAGAGGGAGGCGCAGGATTTGTACCGTAGGCGGAAGGAGGAGCTAGAGGCGTTGAGTATGCCCATGGAGGTTAATGGGGTCCATTGAGCGACGAGGGCTGACAACCTTTGTGTCGTGTGTTTTAATAGGACACTACATTTTTTTTCTGGATCAATGAGGCATTTTGTGGGGCGTTTTTATTTATTTTTCTCGTCTATTTAGGTGTGGGAAGGCGGGGGGGTTCATGTTGGATTCGGGCGTACGTGTCTTTAACTTCCAAGGCCACACTGCTGCTGTGATGGGGTTGAACGAGTGGTGGGAAATTATGTGTACCATTATGTCTTGGCCTCAAATCTGTGCTTTTCTTTGTAATGTATGAAAAGAAAGAGACTGATGGCATGGGTCTTGTGGATGACAATATATACTGTAGGAAGTATTATTAGTTGTATACACCACCAAAGAAAAATCACAGGATGGTACGATGAAGAGGAAATTGTAGAAGCAAGCAGTCTATTCATATTCACATCTCAACGTGATAAAAAAGATGATCAATCCTTCAATCCCCTAGTTCCAGATATCCAATCCAATTGGGTGCATGCATATCAAGGCCGTAGTATTCCAACGTCCCTTGTCATCATCGCCCAGCTTGGAAAAGAAAAATGTGTACAAGGAAAATCACGCACACGCACAGACACAAACATGCGCCATCGTTACCCAGACTTGTGGGTGGGATGGGGGGGCGCAGGTTTAACAAAAACGCCAATCTGCCCGTTGCCGGTAAGAAGGAAAAAAGTCTTTCCCCTCCCCTATAAGCAAGTTTGAAGAGAAAGAGAACAAAAAAAGGGGGGTGTAGAAAGTGTAGAAGTGAAGGAGCAAGCAAAGTAGACCCAGACACCAATCCCAATCGTTTGCGGCAAAAGAACAAGAGGGGACATGGCCGCATGTAACATAAAACTCCAAAACCAGCATCAAGCAAGACTGGTATCCCAAAACAGACACATGCAAGCAAGCAAGCATTTAGCACTTGCCATCCAGGACCTCGAAGATGCCCACGACATGGACTTCGCTCGCGCCACGGCTTAGACTGGGTCGCGGCTCGAGGACATTGAGGCCTTGCTCGAACAGGTCCTTTTCTTCTTGCATTTCAAACTCGAGCACGCTGGGCTTGTGGTGCATGGCGAGCATTTGGCTAATGGACGACGAGTCGGAGCTGGCGCTGCGGTGGCTGTGGGGCGATGAGTTGCGCGTCAGAGGCTCGGTGGTCGATGTCGTCATAATGGAAGAGGGTGAGGCCGAGCGCATCGAGTTGCGGGTAGGGCTGAAGGCCGTCTTGAGGCGGCGGAGAGAGCCAGATGTGCTGCGGAGAGGAGTGAAGGATTGGAAACGGTTGGTGCGGGTTGATGAAGGCATTCTGGTGGTGAAGCAATAATGTGGTGGAAATGACAAAGGTGCAAAGTTTGTCAGGGACGGTCGGTATAGATAGGTACAACTGTCGGCGACAATGCAAGGCAGATAGTAAGGGGGTAGCAGTAATGTAACCACGGTATCGGATATCGGATCGACTCGCGAATCACAAGGGATGACGTGTAACGGGCTCGAGGTGACGAGGCTCAGGGCAACAAGGTTTCGTATAGACCAGCTTCGGATTTATGCAAATGGCCAAGGGAGGTCAACTCTGGTCGGGTTAAGTATATTGTGAGAAGGCGAGCAAGGACTGAGGACGGGACAAGGAACGAGGGTTATGTGAGGAAGAAGTATCCAGCTCTTGAGGGAGAGAAAAGAAGAAGAAGAAGAAAAAACGAGCGGTGCGGATGGGCGATGTTTAAGCAGCGTATCGCATGTGCTTTGCCAGTGCGTGTTACGTGCCAGAACCAAAACCTTGTCGGGGCCCGGGACCGCTTGCATCCCTGTCGGGAAGGCGTGAAGAGGAGGGGGCCTGCCCTGTTTGATCGGCCGTCTGGAAACAAGCGAGCGGGAGAGCAGGCGGCGATAATGCCGCGGAATGATTGCTTTTGCTCATTTCCTCGAGCATTGCAATCGATAGTACAGTACAGTAGCTGAGGTGGTGATGTCTATCGACGGCATTATCCTCTCTAGGCTCTAGTAGACATGGAGCGTCGTGGCTAGTGACCCGTTGGTGGCTTCGCTGTGATTGGGAAGGCCGGGCTGCTATTCTTGCTCGAGTCAAGTGCCGGTGAATGTCTTTGTTTTTTTGCTGTTGTTGTCTTTGGACACGCGACGCGTTCTGCACACATGACGGCGGCGGCTGGTGCCCAAGACGGTGCTGGCAGCCATCAAGTGCTGTTGAATTGAAGACACGTCTTGACCGGCCATACTGCACCATCTTGGGCGAGGTCAGACGTGACGACCCTGAGCATGCCGTGGTGGCAGACCTGGACCAGCCTATAACGAGCCTGTCTGGCAGTAGATGCAACCCGCAGTGTCTCTGCATCGTGACAATGCCGGCCGCCTGTCTCGAGACGCAGTACTGCACGTGTGACGCAACACCTGGACAGGCTGCGACCGGCGAGCGTGGCCACAAGCAGAATAGACCGACTTGTCTCGACCTGTCTGACGGCGGTCCAGCGTTTCAGACGTATCCGTCGCTCCACGACTGCAGTCCGGGCTGTGCTGCTACCGCCAGAGAGGAAGAGGAAGACTTAGGCGGGGGGGAGGGGGGCTGGTGGCGGCTTCATGTCTAGCGTACCAGAGATGAGTCGTCTAATAGTAAGTACCTACAGTAGTGTGCTGCTCGCGAAGACGCTGTTTCCAGAGAGGCGTGCGGGGAATTGGAAACCCGCCCCTTGCAAAACGCACTCTCTAGCTACAGCCCGTCTCCTGTATCGGCAGGCAGATCGAGTCTGCGTTTCAACTAGTACCGTACACACTCTGCCCGGTTTGCTACCACTGTTGAGCTTCGCGGACAACAAGCTGTGTGGACATCAATCACATCACATTACAATATATTACATTACACCTGACATGGCAGCTGCCCCTCCAATGTAAAGAAAAGCCACGACCACCATGTCGGCGACAGAGTCTAGCCCAGCAGCTGCGTCATGCACGTGCTGATCAAAGTATTCACCTAGTATGGTACGGGTGTGTCATCCAACCTGCTAGCGCTTTCTCTCTGCCATGCCTTACTAGGTAGTGCTCCTGCTGCCCTACCTATACTGCAAATGGCCATCATCGCACCCGAGAGAGATACCCTACTACCAACAACCACCTGCCCTTTACCCTTCAAACACATGCTCATTCTCCGCCAAGTACGCCGCCAAGTACGCCGCCACGTGCTTGGACATGTCGGCCATTTTCTGTCACTGTCATGCTTCTTTCGCCAAGAAGAAGACATTGCTAAGAAAAGATGAAGCATTCGTGTGAACAGGTAATGTCTAAGCCGTTTCGCTCAATCGCCCAACGCCGCCGCTATGCAATGCCATGGCCCCAGCCTATACCTACACCACCCACCATTACACCAGTATAAACACAATCCAATCCCCCTTCATCGTAGTCTCGCCCCTCCATCCCGCAATCGAGCTAGTGTCGGTCGCCTGGATGCCGGCTGCACACGTTTCCACTCATTCCAGACGTTTATGCAACAGTCTTCGCCTCGTCAACCCCGACGCCCCCTGGCCAGGTTTCCACCCACTGGCCAATCACATATCCGGCTTCCTTCTTCTTGATCGACAGAACCTGCTCCCGCCCGTCCAGTTCCCATGTACGCGCATGAAATCCTCCATGGTCCGTCCCCAATTTGCATCTTCTCCAACCCACGCTAACTACGCCTCCGCTGTGTGAAACTCCTCCTTATCGACTCTCCCCATGCAGAGTTGTCGAGCACTTCTAAAACATCTGCCGCACTGACTGCGCTATTTGCACGGCTGCGATTGTCCACCTGCCCGCTGTCAACCTCGAGTGGGCTGGGCGGCCGACTAAGTGCCGACGCAAACTGCCAGTCTTGCTCGCCTGACAATGAAAACGGCGATGGTTGGAGACTTCCTCGTGTGGGTGACCCTGTCGGTGTTTGTTGAATCGAGTTTGTTCGGCTTGGCCTTTGCGCGATCGAGTTTGTTCGGCTCCTGCCCTGCTCCAGAGAACTACGTGGCGATGGGAGATAGAGATCCTGTGGTGAGAAAAGCGGGCTGCCCATTGCAGGAGATTGGCCCCGTTTGGCATTCGTAATGTCTTCGTCGTCAATGAAGATCTCAGGAACCGTAAACTGAGGCACTGTTGCCATACGCCCTTGTTTCTTGAGCTCCATGGCTTGACGGAAACGTCGCGCCCAGTATAGTGTATCGAAAAATCCCACAACTACATTGCGCCGAACGGCTTCTTCGACACGTTGTAGCCGAGCTCTGCGCCTCAAGAACTCTTCCAGCCTGTGACAATGTTAGTAAACTCCACACTTGCATTATCGTGTACTACATACCTCAAGCTCTTGTTGTCGTTGATGACCTTGTGGTGAGCCAAGATCATCAGCAGTGAAGAGAACTGGATCCCTCTGTCTGGGTCACTTGACACGAGCACCTCCTCATAGAACGTATTCATGCGTGCTCGTCTGCGACGGATTTCGCTAATCGGTAGCTGCGACAAGCGACGATTGAGTTTATCAAGGTCAATCTCCTTGGTCGGTTCGCGGCCTGCCACCGGCAGACTTGACTCCCTTCGGTTTGCTACGGAGCATTCTTCAATCAGCGAACCAATGGTGAAGTCACCATCGTAAATACGCATCTCGAAAATACCAGACAGTTCACCAAGGAACCTCGGGAAAACGTCTCTCGAGATGTACCCACTCCCGTTGGGGTCAAATTCTGCCCAAGCTTGTTTGAACCGACGAATCTCTTCTCGGCTGATGACAGATAGTCCACTGCTTCGTTGATACACATAACTGAAACTCTCGTATATCAACGACACAAACAAGTTGACGAAGATGTACATGCTCAGAATGTTCCACGTAATGAAGAGAGCTCGTGCCCACTCGGGACTGCCGCAGTCGCTGTTGAAGTACCTGCCGTCTCCTAACGTGCAGTAAGGTTTGTCGACGTTAGCAAAGTCCTCCATGAATTGGTTCCACCCCTCACCGCCACTCATGGTAAATAAGAAGATGAGAGCTTTGGGCACCGTTCGGAAATTGATGTTGGCGGTTTCATTGGCTCCAAATCGGGTGAGACCAAAGGTTTGTGTTAGCGCAATGGCGTACACCAGGAACAGGACAAACCACGTAGCGAGGAGGTTGGCAATGGCCGCTAAACTCGCTGCGGCAGTCTTGAATAGCTGATCGAGCTGATTGTTCCGGGGAATGAGCAGAAACGCAATCGAGACAAGACAGAGTTTGTGAAGCTGGATAAAGACTCGCCCATTCGCCTTCGCCTTAGACAACACAAGAATTGAAGTGACAAAGGTTCCTGTCACGGCGAAGATCGAAAACATGTCCCAGGCGCTCTTTCGGAATCGATGCCAGGAGAGACCGATGATTCGAATGACCACATTCGCAATGAAAGTTATGGTAAGCGCAAGGAATATATAGTCTAGATATGTTAGTTCGCAGCACAAAGACTCCTGAAATGATACATACCTCGGGCAGTCTCCCATGGACCGTAGCCTGGGTACCATTCCAAACAAAGTAGCACGAGATGTAGTATCAAGACACCCGTGATGAATTTGTGCCAATATCCGGTTTTAGTAACAGCTCTCCGATAGCACCACTCTTCCCAACTCTCCCTCTGTTTGGTTGATGATGGACGTTTTGATGGGGAGACCTGACGAAGGAGCTTCCGCAATTCTAGCCAAGAACGCTGGTCGGTCGTAAGGAAGGCAACCCCTGTCTGTTCCGTGTAGTTGCGCATGAAGACAGAAACGAACAGAGTAAGCACAAAGACGGCGCCAAGCAAATTGAAGATGATAAAGTAAACAGCGTTGCCCAGCGATTGCCTAGGCTCTGGCTGCGTGAACACCCCAGTGATGCTCATTGCAGACCACATACAGTCTGTCCAGCCTTCTTGAGACACAATCTGGAACAAGATGAAGAGAGAGTCTCCAAAGTCGTCAAAGTCGTAGTAGGGATTGGAAACTTGGCGTGGGGCCAGCACATTCCAGTTGAAAGGGCTGCTGTCGTACTCCCCAACGCAATTGCTAAGGTCAGCACCTGCAGGATAACTGCCGTCGTTGCAAGTCTGCAGCTGACCAACAAAGAGATTTAGTCCGTAGATGGCAAATGGAATCAGCAAACTCAGTGAGACAAACGCGGCCGAGAATAGTTTCCACCATCCACGGACGATGAGCGAGTGGAAGTGGTCGCGTGCACTGTCGCTGATGTTGAGCAAGCGAAGAGCTCTCAACGCTTTGAAGGCGCCTACAGTCCGAGTGACTTGACCTTCGTTCATGAAGGACGTACCAACATTGATCCAAAGAGTGATCAACACAACGCCATCAATAAACCCCCAGGAACCGCGGAAATAGGCGTTGGGTGTCCAGAAGAAGCCATCGGCAATAACTTTAATTAGTGCCTCGATGGTGAAGAGAATGGCAAACCCCATGTCTACCCATACAAACCAATTCTTCACACTGAATGTGTGGGTCATGAAGTACTGTCGCTGATAGAGTGGCGTAGTAATGCATGCTAACAGTACCATGGCAATAATCGCCGCGTAGATGAATGCCGAGAATGCATACCAGATGGGAACGGATGGCGCGACTCCTTCGATGCGGTCACCACCCCGGCCGGGGCCTACAACGCGCTGGCATAGTTTGCGTATCGGGTTGTGGACTTTGAACATGAACAGAGAGACGTTGTAGTTGGGATGGTTTCGAAGATACTCCCGCTGAGCCTTCTTTCGTCTTTCCGTAGCTGAAACCACCTCTTTCGCCATTCTTCGGGGATCCAGGTCCTCATACGCACGGCCGAAATCCAAAGGAGCATAGAAGGGATTTGGTTCCCGGTGGACGATCCGGCGCAAGAATCGTTGCCACCAAGTGGACATGAGCCCAGATCCCACTACGGTCTTCGCCGGATGAAGGCCCGGCCGAGGTTCTTCTTCTGTTAGACCGTAATTGCCATTACCCTCGTCGAGAAAGTCACGGACAACCGCGTCTTTGAGTAGCATTTCGGTGGCGGCATGGCCATAGTCCAGTGGATCTCTACGACGCGCTTGTCCGAGTTTAAAGATAGACGACAGAGACAGGTTGCCAGTGGACGATGTAAGGCCATCCTCCTTTTGCTGAAGAAACGCTTTGACTTGTTGTAGACGCTTCTCATCTTCGGAAACATCAAAGTTCTCCTGGATGACAGCAATAAACATGTTCAAGACAATGACTGCAAAGGTATTAGTATGTCGTGACGAACCAGAAGTAGATTATATTGCGACTTACGATTAGCAAAGATGAACCACATGACGCAGAAAGATGCTCCTATCCAAGCTGTGCCGAACTCCTTCTGCGCACTGGTAACACTGTATAGAATAGTAGTCCAATTCTCACTGGAAAATATTTGGTACATCCCCAAGAAGGAGTTGTAGATGTTGAAAAAGGGCACACGTGTGTCCTCTCCATCACTTTGCTCTGGAATTTCTCCTCGGAAGAGCTGAGAAGCAAAGATGGAGGCCAGGAAAGTTAGCAAAAACACAAAGAGGATCAAATTCAGCAGACCGCCTGCGTTGCCGAAGACTATCATCTTAATATTTGTTAGTTCGGATGGTTCAAATAGTCGCAAAGAGCACTTACGAGAAGGTCTCGTGTCATCGGGACAGCCAGGACAACACGGTAAACTCGAATAATCTGAAAGATGGACAACCAAGCATAGGCTTTTCCATTATGTGCCTCTTTGATAGCCGGGATTTGCATGATGGCAGTGATGATGGCAAGCGCAAGGTCGGTAATGTTGCGCTTGCTCCGGAAAAAGTGTCTCCAATCAACAATGAGCCGTATGATGATCTCCACGAACAGTATGAGAGTAACGATGCTTTCTGCTGAGTTGATGAAAAACCGACGGAAGTCGCTCATGTTCGAGCTTCTCATCATCTGAGAAACGAGCCCAAAAGATATCACAGACACCCATAGCCATAACGTCTTGTCATACCAGCGTTTGAGACTGCTCACGCGTCGTTTTTCTCCGCTGTCCTCTGTGTCTTCCTCCTTGATCTCTTCTCCGGTGAATGCACTTGTCTTACTCTCTTCGCGGATGATTTGAAAAGAGGAGGTGATGACCGCGATCAGTAGGGATATGAGCCACAAACTCAAGACCAGTATCCCTACAATGAAGAAAATGGAGCTAACGAGGTAGTCGGTGTCCGCCACGGTGTAAAGCAAGCTTGACCAGGTGTTGGATGACATGATGACAAAAACCAGCTCAAGAGACTGGAGAATGTTATCGAAGCTTTTCGTATCGTTGTTCGGGTTAGTACTTTCAACACATTGCGAACCCTTTGGGCAAAGGAAACCCTTGCCCTCCGGTGGACCTGCAGGCATGCCTGGGGCAGGTATGTAACCCGTTGGGTGAATGCCGTCGATATTGAGTAGGTGGCCACCACAAAAATGATTGGCGTTGTTATAGTTTTCATTCCCATTGGGATCTTGCCATACGCAGGTCCTCCTAAGACTAGACTTGAAGCTCTGGACACCGACGATGGAAAAAAGAAGCCAGAAGAAGCCAATGAGAAATGCGACATTGACCAGCAAAGGCGCAGCCTTCTTCAGACTCCGAAGAATGACCTAGGAGAGCGTCAATATGTAGCTATGCGAAGGAGAATCTGGACTTACGGAGGTACCACTGGTGAGATTCAAGAGACGGATGATTCGCAGACAGCTCAGCATCTCGAAAACGAGAATGACGCGGCTATTCTGCGCATCTCGCATGCCCAAAAGAAAAGCGACCCAGTATGAGACCACGGCAACGAAATCAGTTCGATTGAAGGAATGCCTGAGATAGGCTCTATGTGCCAAGCGAGCTCGCTGCAGTTGCCGTGGATCATTTGTGGTCAAATCTGGATTCATCTGTGCGGTGGTCAAGGTTCGCATTACTGATGGCTGCTGCTGAACTGGGTCAGTGTTGCTGCCGCTTTTTCTTTGCGAAGGTTGTCGCTGCAGGCCACCAAACAGCTGGTTTGCTTTGCTCTTTGAGCGCTTCTCGTAAGCCCACCTGTCGATTGATAGTGCTGTATTCGACTGGATTGATGATGAAGCCAGAGACGATGATACGAACAATGACCTCCAACGTGTAGATGGTGAAAAGACCTAGCAGAGCGTAGTCAATGGCACTGAATGTATCGATTGCCTTGCTTCGTCTAGGATCGTAAGGGGCCGTTGTACGCGCATCAACCGCTAGTAGTACCGTTTGGATGATGATTAGCATGAGAAGAAAAGGCTCGGTGACTGGATGTACGAGGAGGTCGCAGAGTTTGATCCTCAGCTTGCTATCGGCAGAAAAGATGCCCAGACTTTTGCCTCGCAAGGGATTCGGCGGGCGCTGCCATAGTGCGCTTGGTCTGTTCTGATAAACCACAGGCGAGGGCGGCTTCTCGGTTGGTGTGGATGGAACAGGCGAAGTAGGGCCATCAGTGGCATATTCAGGAAGTGCTGGAAAGGCAGGTGGTGCAGTTAGACGTGCGTGGTGTACAGTCGACTTTCTTCGAATAGTTCTCTCTGCGACTTGTGAATCATTACTGACGTTGACGACACGTTGGGATATGTTCCGCATAATGGTCCCAGCTCGATGTAGAGGCGATTCGAACTGGCCAGGTGACAAAGATCGGTTCCTTCCTCTGGAGTCTCGCAGATTGCCAGTTGCAGCCTCGACCTGGCCAATATCGTCGCCAAGGCGTGCTCCTGTTGAGGCATGACCCGGACTGAGAAAGCGCACACTCTGGAAGCTCGATCGGTCTTGCTGCTCGACTGGGGTGGAAGGAGCCGTAGCCCCGCTCATGGGCTGGAGGTGTTGCGGATCTGTCAGGCGGGCAGTATCGTCGTAGGTGGGAGAGAAGTAACCGTGGTCTTCCGAGGTTACTCTGTCCGCATACGGCTCAAGAGGATGCTCGTGTCCATGCTCGTATGGGATGTAGGATAGATGCGACGAGGCTGGGGTTGCTATCGGTGGTGATGTCTCGCCCTGGAAATCCATGCTCATGCCAAAGCCTATGGCCGCCTGGAATGCGCCTGCATCCAAAGGCGAAGCCGCCTCCTCTTCCACGCTCCGTATGCCACTGCCCACCGGGGGAACATTGGTGTTTATCTGCGGGGGGTGCGCATGTCGAGTGGGGCTGGGCGACACCTCTGCAATGGGGGAGTACTGCGAGTCTCGAAAGTGTCCTCCTGTTGCCATGGCGCCCGTCTGTCTAAGCAGGTCGCGGCCACGGTTACTGAGGGTCCGCCTGCGTTGCGGCGCATCCTGGTCGCTTTCGTCTGGCGGGCGGTTGAGATCTTGCAAAGGTATTGACTGGTGGCTCTGGCTTCGGCCGTGATTGGCATCTTGGTAGGACATCGGGGCGTCCTGGGTGCGTGTGCGGCGCTCAACTCGGCATCAACCCCAACTATTCGTTATCGCGCGTCCATGCAAGATGGAGATCAAGAGAAGCGAGTGTCGATGTCGGAGTGGGCGGGCAAATGCGAGACCAAAGGCGGTAGCGGGATATGTACGCTCAGCGCAGGAATCCAAGGACGCGTGTCGTGTGTTTAGAAAAGCGATGGTGAATGAACAAGTGAAGAAGAGCGGGACGGCGTTGAAAGCGCACACCCACAGTCCTCAGAAGCCACATTGAACCGGGGTCAGCCCCGGTCAGAGACGAGAAGAGGGCACACGAAGACGGTTAGGCTAGGGCTGAGCTCCGCAGAAGTCCAGGAACCGCTTGAATTATAATTAGTTGCATGTCGTGCATGTACTATCCAACTAGCTACTACAAGCCCACGACAAACATCTTTGGGCTGCCATGTCCTCACACGACTGGCATTGCATGTCAGTCGCGTCCATGTCGATGATACAGGACCCAAGAACTAAACAGTCAGCTATACGAGATCCGAAACGAAGCTGACAGCTTACTGCGCAATCTGCGAGAGCCCCTGCGCCACACGAGCCCCACGAGCCACTCATGCCACTTCTGCCTGAGCCACAGTGTGGAGAGGTGTGGCGCGTGCGTGCTTGCGCTTGCGTGGCTCGAGGCTTGAGGCGTGCGGACATGTCCGAACACGAACATGGTCTGCTCACTTTGTATCTTCACTGACAAGTTTATCCACGCATGTCATATGGTAGTCCAAATAGTGACTGTGGCATGTATGTAAACTGGTCTCAGCCCACCTGCTCTCGAGTTTTGTTTTTGTTTCATGCTGCGAGTCCATCTCTCGGTAGACGTGCACATGTCCAGCAAACGTCGTCGCTGGAAGCCACCCCATTCTCATGGCGATGCTTTTATGAGCAGGATATATAGCAATACATGTAATAAGCAAGTACAACCATTTACGTGCCTCTTCTAGTAGCTTGTGGACCCCTTTCAAGATTTGACTTGCATGTGCAGGTGTAGACTTACCCCTTTAGGCCATCCCAGATATCCGCGGGAGAGCCACAATTTGGACGCGACATGTCGACCTCACTACTCACATTCAACACATCACCGCCTCGCCCACAATCCAACCCGCTCGTGACCACAACCTCCCGTATCACTATCTCAATACGCAAATAATATCCCCAACACGTCGACGTTGACCCACAAACACCGCACCTCGCTCGCACGCGTCGCCGCACGCGAGGCATCGCAGCCATGCCGTCCCGAAAGCGCGCCGCCGATGAAATGGAGACGGAGGCAGCCGTCGAGGAGACGAGCACATTGCAGAGGCTTCGCAATATGTGGGAGTTTGCGAACCTTGCCCAGTACATCAGCCTGTTCGGCGATGCTGTGAAGATCGACAAGGACCTTGACATTGAGGTATGTGCAGGTTGCGCCAAGCGTCAGAAGACTTGCGCATACACCCTCGAGATGGAATCTCAACTCATACATATCTAGGAGTTGGAGTCCGAATGCCTGAAGCCCCAGCCGTCAGAGAAACTTGCACAGATTGGCCTAGCGCTGCTGAAGCATGTGTCGTCACACAAAGGCTTGACGTACGTTTTCGCAATTGCGCATGTCGCATACATACTCATATTATCTTAGACTCGAGATATTCGATGAATACACCCGCCGCCAGTATGTCGCGAAAGCGCCTGACCGGAACCCCTTCGGGACCGAAGAGGAGCCCGCCAAATTCCACGACCTCGACGTCTTTACCAAGATACGAGTACTACAACAGCTGTCCGTATGGACGTTGAACAACCCAAACTCCATCAGGGAGAGGATGGCGGCAACAGATAGTGAACAGACGCTTTGGGTGAGTAGCGTGTAGAATAATCGCGGGCGATAGCTAACAGTCTACTGTAGCGCATGGAGCCTACAGGCTGGGACTCGCAGGAGAGGTCGCTCTTCGTCTTGGACGACAACCGCATGTACCGACTTACAGACCCACCGCCGCCACCCGAGCCAGTCAAAGCTAAATCGAAATCGAAGCCGAAGAAATCAAAGGGATCACGATCGAGTAAGCGGCAAAAGGTTTCTACTCCCGAACTAGAGGGGCCTGTTGGAGAGGAATATGCGACGGCGGAGCAGGAGACTCAGGAGGCCGACAGCGGTCTGGGAGGCAAAAAGTGGGAATGCATCTGCGTCACGTTGGAAGACTACCAGGAATACATGAACAATATCCGGAAGAGTCGCGACCCAAATGAGAAGGTCCTACTCAAACGCCTTCAAGAGGATGTAATCCCCGTGTTGCAAAGCCAGGCTGAGGAACAGGCAAGGAAGCAGGCTCGCAAGATGAAGGAGTTGGAGAACATGCAGAAGCTAGCCATGGCCAAGCGCTCATCTCGCATTTCCTCGCGTCTTGAGAAGCAAAAGGAGGTTGAGGAAGCTGAGGCGGCCGAACGGAGGAGGCAAGAGGAGCTTGCAATGGCCAAAGCGGTGCAAGAAAAGCAGAAGAAACTCGAGGAGGCGCACGATTCCCGCAGGATGACACGCGAGCAGCGGCTCAAGGAGCGTGAGACGGCCAAGATACTCAAGGAAGAGGAGCTGCGTAGACTACAAGAGAACGAGCAAAAGCTAGCGTCGAACAACGCCAGGCTGTCAGAGCGACACTTGAAGGCAATGATGAAGAAACACGAGAGCGATCTCAAAAGACTGAATGAAGAGGAGGACTGGTTCTTCGACTGCGAAAAGTGTGGCACGTACGGCTCCAACCTGGTATGTTACTTGATCAATTATATATGCTCCACTGACCCCCGCAGAACGATAATACGCCTCAGATATCATGCGAGAAGTGCAATGTCTGGCAACACATGAAGTGCCATGACATCACAGAAGAACAGGCTGACGATTCAAAATTTGTATTTGTCTGTACTTCATGCAAACGCAAGGAGGCAGAGGAGGATCAGCAGAAACCGCCGTCTTTGAAGTTGCGGATAACATCACAGTCGCCGTCTTCTAACAGCCAGGTACAGCAAAACGGTGCAGAGCCTTCTGTACCCGCGCGCCGGCCTGAACAGGTACACATACCAGCATATCAACCATCCACGCACTCAGCTCAGCCATGGGTTGATGGCCCAAGTCTGTCCCCACGTGGCCAAGCTCTTGGACCACCTGGTATCCAAAGATCGGAAGCGGCGTACGGATCACCAACAAAGGGTGCGAACGGTGTGAACGGCAGCATGTCGTCGCCAATACGAACCCGCACGCTGTCTCCGAGCCAAAATCCTAGAAACAATTACCCTACATCGTCACCACCACCGTACAACCTAGAGCGAATCCCAAGCAGCCCAACCAAGAGCTTCCACATGCCACAACCGCAGCATAATGGCAGCTCATTCGGCGGACCGAATCCATTCAGCTCCAACTTTGTACCATCACAGCCTGCACCATACTCGCAGAGCTTCAGCCGACCAGCATCCGCTGCAGGCCCAGGTGGTTCTCCAGTAAAACACTCGCCGGCTGCTTCACCTCGTCTGGTACATGGCCTACCGCCGAGCTTCAACTTCAACAGTCCACATTCATCCTTTCCACCAAGCTCAGCTCATCGACCGTCCTTCTCACCCACCAAACACAGCTCACCGGCTCCCATGCCTGCACACATGTCATCGCCAGCGCCAGCGCCAGCACCGATGAGAATAGTCCCCTCCCCATCAGCACAAATGCCAGCTCGTATGTTGCCAGATCCTATCCCAGCACCCTCGAAACACGACGGCATGCGGCCAGTGTCCAGCCATCAAATGTCTGAGACACCCATCTTTCCTCCTGTTAAGAGCTTAGAGCCCCTGTCCAGTCCTACGATTCTGGATCCGCCAATCAAGAAATCAAGCCCCAGGCCAGATAAATTTCACTCACTAACAAACGGAACCAATGGCGTGGAGAATAGTAGCAGCAATCAATAGATTCGCAGATTGATAGGATTCTGGCAATAGTGTGTTCAGTGCTAGAGAGCACCACCACATTACACGACCTAATCTTTCTTTACTTGGGCTCCTTCTATAAGGTTCAATTCTGGCACTATACAGTTTGTATTAACTAGCATGAAGAAGTTTTTTTCTTTTACCCGTTTTTGCGACGTTGTTGTCGTCTGTGGGGCACATAGACGAGCTAATGGCTCCCTTTTGCAGTGTTTGTTCGTTTGTTTTGTTGCGTTGCATAGTTGGATTGGGAGGAATGGGGCAAGCATAGCCGAGCAGTGGGTGTTTGAGATACTCTCTGCTGGTAAAGATGCACGACTCGAAGCATATGGTAAATGACCAGACGAGGCGCGATGTGGTTGATCTTATTCTTTTTTAGACGCTTTTTCTTAGGAGTGGTTTAATCCTTGCATCGACTTTTAGAATGATATCAAGTTGAAAGAGATGTACGTTTGTCTCTGCACGTTCATGACTAGGCTTGTGTGTCTCTCAACTACGTAAACATTCAACATCTACTTTAGTGTTCGCTGGACCCTACCACTAAGCATATGTCAGTCTTTGGGACCGTCGCGCGGGCTACATGAGACTACCGAATAGTAGGAACCTTGCAGAGAATACCATGGTCGTGCAGAGCGGCAGCTAACTTGAATGCGACCAAAGCGGGTTATCACGTGAGCAGTGACAGCGGAATTGCGTTATAATGTGGCGACGGGCCGCGGAGGTGGTTTGTCAGAAAGGTTTGGAAAATGCAAGCCTATCGATAGGCCGGCGCGCTTCACGGTTGCGTGACGGCAAAGGGCCTTTCGTCGCGACATCGGGACTAGATTTTGACTTTTGTATCTGGTTGCGCTCTTCTCTCTTTCTGGTGTCGCACACGTCTTGCTTCTGCATAGCATTGCGTTCTAATCTTTTCCATTCTCTTTGAACTCTGTTTTCTCAAATCGCAGCGCAATACCCCTCCCCCGCTACGCGGCAATATGAGCGCCATTCTTTCGGCTGATGACTTGAACGATTTCATATCTCCTGGCGTTGCGTGTATAAAGCCTATAGAAACACTACCTGTGCAGCAAACAGAGAATACAGTATGGCTCTTCCCGACATTGCAGTATCTATGGCGCATACTAACAACTGCTAGAATGCTTACGAGGTCACTACCGAAGAGAAGGCCGCTGCCTCGGAACCGCCACCGCCTGCTTCGATATCGCTTACGGATTGTCTCGCATGTTCAGGATGTGTAACTAGTGCCGAGGCAGTCTTGGTATCACTGCAATCGCATAGCGAAGTCCTTAGCACGCTCGATACACATCCGTCATTGCGCGCACCATGGCTAGCACCCAACGGAGACAACGGAGTCGTGAATGGGCACACGAGCAATGGCGCACCCAACGGTGTGAATGGGCATTATGCTGAGGGAAAGCTGTTTGTGGCGAGCGTCTCACCGCAGGCGCGCGCAAGTCTCGCAGCCGTCTTCGACGTCTCCGAGGTAGAGGCTGGAAACATGATCTCGCAGCTCCTCAGCGGACCGTCCGGGTTGAGGAGTGGAGGACAGCAGAAAAGCGGCTTTACATGGGTCATCGATACCAATGCCATGCGCGAAGCCTGCCTTGTCGCAGCAGCAGACGAAGTCACGAAAGCGCTGGCCCCCGAAGCAGTCAAGGCGTCGCCAAAGCCCGGGTCCGAGGGCGCAATCGATACCACACCGAAAGCACCAATTCTCACATCGGCGTGTCCAGGCTGGATATGCTACGCCGAAAAGACACATCCATATGTTCTACCACACCTCTCGCGTCTCAAGTCACCCCAGGCGCTTACTGGCACCTTGATCAAGTCAGTTCTCAGCGAACGCTACAACGTACCCCCATCGCAGATATGGCATCTCGCAATTATGCCGTGCTTCGACAAGAAGCTTGAAGCTAGCCGTGGCGAGCTCACATCTGCCGCCTGGCTACCCAGTCACGACTCAACGCAAGAGAAGATACGAGACACCGACTGCGTGATTACCGCTCGAGAACTACTACATCTTGCTGCCGCCCGCGGCATCAACTTTGCTAGTCTACCCCGAGCATCTCTCTCTTCGGCGGACCGAACGCCATTCCCCGACTCCAAGCTCGATGCTTTCCTCTTCCCTCCGTCACGTCGGAAGAACCAAAGCGCACTGGCTGGACCGTCTGGCGGATATTTATATCACATATTACAAACATACCAAGCGAAGAACCCGGGATCGTCGATATTGGTGGCGAGAGGGCGGAATGCAGACGTGGTCGAATATTCGGTCGTGCGGGACTCTGAAACCATAATCAAGGCGGCGCGCTTCTACGGATTCCGGAATATCCAGAACTTGGTACGGCGACTGAAGCCCGCAAAGGCTAGTCGGCTGCCCGGTGGCAAAACGGGTGTTAGCAGAAGGCCGGGAGGGGCCGGTGCGGCTGCAGGCGAAGGCGTAAAGGACTATGCCTATGTGGAAGTCATGGCTTGTCCCGGCGGGTGCACAAACGGCGGTGGACAAGTCAAGGTTCAAGAAGTGGAAGACGTGCGCGTCTACGAAGGCATCCAACAAGCGAATGATGACGCACCGGTACCAAAGCCCGGACCCAAAGAGCAGAAAGAGTGGCTGGCAAGGGTCGACGAAGCCTACTTTTCGGGCACAGATTCAGAAGAAGACGACAAGACCAACGGTGCCGAGGATCGGGACACTAAGTCTGTCTCTACAAATGGCCAGGCCGATCAAGATGTCGTGGATGGCATATCGAGATCCCGTATCAAGGATGTCATAGCACACTGGTCGAGTATCACGGGCGTAGACCAACAGAAACTAATCTACACGTCCTACATCAAGGTCGAAAGCGACGTTGGGAAGAAGAAGCAAAGTGATATGGAAAGAGTCGCTGGCCTAGCTGTTACCGTAGGAGGTGGATGGTAGTAGCACTCTCCTTCTCTTCTTGTTTTCCTCGTTACTATTACTATCACTATCATCGGCATGCATGGGCATTTGGGTTGGGCGTTTGATAGACATGTTCCGATAGAACTATGACTTTACTGTACGATACAGTAGAAACTGCTAGTCAAATAATTAGGTAAAACTCTTATCTTCAAGTCATCATTGTCACAATCAGCCATTCTCTCATCCTCCCGCATATTCATATGCTTAGTAAAAGAAGCAAAAGGCACAGCCCATCTGTCGTGCGACCCCCCCCAAATATCCAAGTCAACCCAACCCCCTTTGGTACCGAAGCGGGAGCAAGCGGAGCGGAGCGGCAAGGCACATCATGGCGCCAGCGGCGCCGCGCACGCGCACACGCATACCAGCACATCCATCCATCCATCTATCTGATCGATCGGAAGGGAAAGCGAAAAGCAGAAAACCCAAGTACGAGGAATCACCTTGTACAACGTTCCCGCCCCCCTTTGTTTCACATTTACCAGACATTTTAGGTCCCGAAATATTCCCGCGCCGGTACCGTGGGCTGGGCTGGGCTGGGTTGGGTTGGGTTGGGATAGCATGGGAAGGAAAGAAGGCTGAAGGACGTGTGCGTGTGTGACAGGGAAGTAGGTGGGTAGGTAGGTAAGGTGGGTAGTAGATATGCGGGTGGACAGTAGGTGCACCGTGAGGACGAGGGACGTGAGTCAGGTATCTGAATTGGGATATGCCTTGTTTTACTATTTGTGGTACGAGGCGGACTTGGGATATGGACACGGTGTTGTGTGTAGTAGGTATGTGTTGGCTGGCTGGTGCGATGCTAGCTAGTAGGGGAACGCAGTCAGGGTTCGAAGGCGGCTGTGCAGTTTGCGTGGCGAGTGCAAAAGAAAATAAATAAATTAAGATAACGTGGTCGAGCACAGAACATGACCAGGTCGAGAAGAAACGTGGATTGCGTATGCAGGTGGCGAACATGGTAATGGATTGCGCAATGCAATGATGAATCAAGAAATAGTTGCCTCTTCTTCACGTGCAGCAAAAACACACAGACACGCACACGTACACACACACACAAGGAACTGTTCAATGGCTGAATGGATAGGGATATCCAAAGTTTTCATTTCTAGGATACCGCAGGCACAACCATGGCGAGCAAAAAGAACCTTTTTTTTTCTTCTAATCGCAACAAACGAGACTGACATAGGAAAGATTTGGGGGAAGGGGGGGATTATCTAAGCTAGCTATACACTACTACATAGGAAAAGTATACACAAACGAACAGCAACAACGAGATAAACGATTACATGTACAACAACAATAGCAAAGGAAAGGGTGGGGAAACCAGTCCCCCAGGCATGCCCATGTACATGTTGAGCGAAAGCAAAAGGAAAAAAAACCAAAGCCAGGTGTTGGGTATCAAACTCCTCTTTTCCCATGAAGCTATAGCTTTCCACACCGCGTGGGGGGTGCGACGTGGTAAGGCGGTAAGAAATGTACAGTGGGGTTGTTGACAAGTGAGCCATCCTGGGCTATATGTCGGGTGTATTACCATATTACAAAAAAACGCGTTTGTGTGATAGTATATACTTGCTGAGAGAAGGGGGGTGGAGACATGTGTAAAGGAAAAGACGCTGCGCCAAAAGTGGGCTTACGGACAAGAACAAGACACAAAGAAACAAGACAGATGGCGGGGAAGGAAAAGAAGAGTTTTCGCATTGTAAAACCAGATGTAAACGCAAGGAGAGAGAGAGTAGAGGACAGTTGATCGCTCAAAACTATGTCTTACAACAACCACCCGACTCCACCGCCGTTCCCATCCATGTACACCTCCAAGGTATTTCCGAGAAGAAAAAACAGGGTTCCTCCCTTTTCCGTTCCCTTTAACCAACAAGGATAATACTACTAGGTGGTGTAGGTATAATGTAGTCGCCAGCTCAAATTGGGGTATCCGCCAACGAAATGAAGCGCTTAAAAGGAAAAAACTCGGTCTAGTATGGTATGACAGGTAGTGGCGCCTACAACCCCTCAACAATGGGGAGGCGACAAAAGATTCTGAAACTGAAGCACGGTCAGACCCTGGGATGTCCATCAACACGGACAGTCCCTGTGATCGACCGAAATGACTTGTAAGGTATCAACAATTTCCCGCGAAATAGAACACTCCCGCCTTGAGTCCGGAGTAAGATGCCGCCCAAAGATGACTCAGTAAAAGGAAATGTATGTAGTGTTACAGAGCGAATGTGGATCTGATATTGGAAAGGGCAACGTAATGTTGCGAGATGATAAAGGATGGTGAATGCGCGAAGGACGGGGATGCTCGTGACGCCAAGAACACCGTCCCATAAACGCGCTTGCTTTTGAGGGCTTTGTAGCGCGTAGCGTCTGTGTCTATCTTTCTGTAATCGTGCACCGTTCCAGACGGGAGAGCTCAATGTCGTACGGTCGTATAGGAAGCGACAACGAGCGGGTGCGGTGACCCAAATTACAATTATACGGGTGAAACAGCATGCAGCGAAGGCAAGGCGAAAAGAAGTATGGGTCCCGGCAGGTTGGATATCATCGATGACGGGTTTGTGCCGCCATGAGGCTGGCGGCGACACTAGAAGCCCAGTCCGAATCGTACGGAGGTGTGGGCCACTTTGACACAGGGTCAGGGTTCTTGGCCGGGTTCTTTGAAATATCTACAGGCTTGCTTGGTGTCATGTACTCGGACTGGTCAAAGTTCACGCTGTTGCGCTTGGCCGATGGTGAGGGCGTTAGATAGGACCCGGCAGCGGCATTTTGCTTCTGGCTGTCAAGGTCCTTCGCAGCCTTGTGGGTGGATGCGAGCACCTCACTGAGCAGCTCCTCCTCCTCGTTTGGAGTTTCATACCGGTTAGATGGGTTAGATTTATTTTGGAGTGCCGGCGTGTCCTGCTAGAGATTGGCGCGTTGATGCCGTTCTCACCAGTCCTCGGCTCAGGTCCATGTGGGACGGAGTGATGGCGTTTGAGCATGGGGTTTGACGCAACACGTGAGCTCTTCATTGATGAAGTCTGGTGCGAGTGCGCCTCGACGCTGTCACGTACGTGTTGCAACGCCTTGTCGAGCTCAGAGAAGTCCGAGGTTGAGGAGGATGCAGCACCTTGGGCCGGGTCCATGATCAAAGACTGCCTCGCGCTGTTCGTCGCCCATGGAGCACATCCAGCATTGGCCTCGATGTCGTCCGAGTTTGGCGACATGGGGGTCTGGTATCGGCCAGAAAGGCGGCGAGCGCGCTTCCTGAGGTGCGAGAAGAACCCCTCTTTGTGCCCGGCCGGAGAGGTAATCTCTGACTGACCGTTTAATGCGCGTTCTGCTTCTTGACGATGCACGTCTGCGTAGTGGTTGCCGTGTGAGGCGACAGAAAGCTGTCGGCCAATCTTCTTTGCGGCCAACTCATCGTTGGCAGCACGAACATTGGCTTGTGCAGTAACTTCAGCCGAAAGTGGGGAAATTGGCTTGATGGAAGGTAGAATGGGGATAGGCGCGCCATTGTTGGAAGCCCCGTTCGTCCACGTAGCTCGCTTAGTGGCAGCAGGACGAGGCTTAGTCGCCCCACTCACATCGCCGGAATTCACATTTGCAGGGGATGCCGCAGGTGATATCGTCTGCACGGTGCTGTGCTGTGGGACTGCCGGTGCGCTCTCACGGGCTACCAACGATCGTCGGAGCCATGAAGAGGTCTTGGATGTGAGCTTGGGAGAGGCCTCCGGTGAATCCTTTCCGGAGATCTCGGATCCTTTGCGGCCCAATAGTCGGGATGAAGATGACTTGAGTCGCAGGGGGTCAACTGCGTCCTGGAAGTACTCGTGGTCAAGAGCCTGGCGGGAAGTAGGCCTTGCACGGGGATCCCACAGGAGACACCATGTGACAAATTGGGCCAAACTGGCAGGCCATTGTGGTGTTTGGAGGATGGTGTCCAATGAGTGCGGGGCCATCTGGGCAGAGAGTTAGTGATGAAGCGGAGTAGGGTTGTTATCGTGTCATACCTTTGGGAAAGAGAAGCCCAGCTTCTGTGCCAGCCTGACACCTTCTTTCCACTCACCACCACCAACTCGCTGGCCGTGCTTGTTGACCCAGCCTCCAGGACTGCCCATGATCTCGCAGACCCTCCAGACTTGGTCAACCTCGTTTCCACCAGGGAAGAGTGGCTTGAGCGTCGCAATCTCAACAGCCATGGCACCAACTGCCCAGATGTCGACTGGTGCCGAGTAATGACCAGCTCGTAGGAGCACTTCAGGCGCACGGTACCATCGAGTGGAAACGTATGTTGTGTAGGGAAGCTTGGAGTGAGTCTCTCTTGCAAGGCCGAAATCGGCAATCTTGATAGTGTACACTGGTGGTGTTGAGGGGGGGGTCATCATAGCCGAGTACCTGCGGAAGGGATGCGATGAGTCGTTTTGCTGTGATGTTGAGACGAGGATGTTCTCTGGCTTGATGTCACGATGGAAGAACTCGCGGTCATGAATGTGTTCCAGTCCAGACAATATCTGGAAGAGGATGCTCTTCACACTGTGCGCATCCATTGGCTTGTGGTCCCGGGCCTTCATGAGCTGGTAGAGGTTGCCATCCATGAACTCCATGGCGATGTGGAGCCGCCGGCTGTAGGGGTCCAGGAAGATGTCCAGTGCTGGCACAAGGTGGGGGTGCGGTGGTAGCGATCGCAGGAAGATGACTTCCCGCAACTCCAGACAGCTTGAGAATGAATCGAAAGTCTTCTTCATGGTCTTGATGGCGACCTAGATGGAGTTAGCTTGGCTCGATGTTTAGCTCGTGTGCAAGCTCGCACTCACCAAAGTGCCACGACGTGCGATGTGAGAACCAGCAGTTCGAACGCGTGCAAGGGCGACGCTGCCGAAGCTGCCATCACCAATCTCCTTCATCACTTCATACCTCTCCTCAAGAGAGGCCCAGCCATGTGGCTGTACTTGTGATTCTGGGTGCATATTGATGGTGGATATACACCTGTGAGTATGCAAGTTCTGTTCTAGCAGATGCTCCCAAATTGAAGGACTGGACGCGTTAGACGAGGCGTGTGAAGGGGAGCAGATGGCT
Source organism: Pyrenophora teres f. maculata (assembly GCA_014334815.1). Classification (NCBI taxonomy): domain Eukaryota; kingdom Fungi; phylum Ascomycota; class Dothideomycetes; order Pleosporales; family Pleosporaceae; genus Pyrenophora; species Pyrenophora teres. The sequence continues at coordinate 1,975,748 of CP060570.1, forward strand.
AGACGCACCAGTAGGTCAAGTCCTTGGGCGATGATGCTCGATGCTCGGATACCTTTTAGTTCATCTCAGGAGGGGTTTCGAAATCCGGTAATTGTAGGTCAAAGGCGTGCAGCGATATGTCTGGATTGGAGATGGGGAGGGGGAGTTCAGTGCGTATCGAAGGGGTTGAGATGCGATAGGAGGATGTTGTAAGGGTCCAGGTTGCTGCAGGTGCGGGAATGTCGAGAAAATGAGAGACGACGGTTGGGAAGGGCGTGTGGAGACGGCGCCCAGGACCACGGTAGACGGGTAGTATTCCGCAGGTTAGGATGTTCTAGTGAGGTTGAAAGAGGAATGACTCTGTGACCATAGCTCGAGTGGCTTAATGATCGGGCTGGGAGATTTGGGCGCGCCTGTGCGTTCGGGGGGGTAGGGATGTGGACTTTGTGAGTCGCAAGAGAGGGTGGTGAAAGGGCAAGACGAAGAAAAAGGCGGCGTTTCGCACAAGCTTCTGTGATTGATGGACGGCGGCTGTAATGAGAGACACGAAGGGGTGCGGTAATGGGCCTTAGCACAGGTCGCAAGGCTAGACCGAGAGATTAGAGTGGAAGCGGCGCCCGGGGAGCGTTGCGAGTCGTAATAATGAAGATCGCGCACCCGAGACGGGACAAGTGCGGTCAAGGGGGCCAGCTGTCGGCCTGTTGCTATGGTGAGAGCGGTCGCTGCTGCGTGCGTTGGCAGTAGGGCGGCGGCAGACAGGCGGAGAGACGCGACGGAGCCGATATTCACGAGGCTTGACAGGCAGAAGACGGAGGGGTGGACATGTGCAGTGGGAGTGGCAGTGGGAGTGGCAGTGGTGGAAGTGAAGCGGGCAGGAAAGGAAGCATGGCGGGCGCGACTGTTTTTGCGCGAGATGAAAGTCAGTGGCGCTGGGGGGACGCGAGCAGTGGGCGAAATGAAAGCACGACGCGACGCTGAGACGCTGACTGTCAACGGGATCGGGGCGAGTGGTGAAGAGGACGGCGCGAAGGTTGTTCCAAGCTTAGCAGGAAGCAGCCGAAGTGGCTAGCGCGTGTTCTGCATCCTTGCATAGTGTTGGCCGCAAAATGTTGTTTATTTTGCCCCTTTCATTGGGCGCCCGCGCTTCCTTTTCGCTGCCCGCAGCCCGTAGCAAAATGCACCACGCCCGTAGCAATGAAAAAAAAAACTACAAACTGCCCGAAGCATTGGGTGGATAGGTAGGTAGGTGTACGGCGGATAATTGTTGATTCCTGAATCCTGCACACCCTGCACGAGCACTTTGACATGTCAAGTGTGCTACTACGTATGCGCCATGTTTTTCTGCCTATCGTGGAGGGGGGGGTTGCTGCGATTGTGTGCCCCGCCACGTGACGTGCCGAGCCAATATGTGCAGCCCAGGCCTAATTTTGTGCTGCGCCGTATTGTGCATTAGCCATGCACTCAGGCCTGTACGGCCACGACTAATTCACCGCGAGCATGCACACACAGCACCGAGAGACATGGCTGGGTAGAGAGACACATGCTGCTCACCGCAAAGCCACCCCCCCCCCTCTCCCCCCCAAATACGCAACCACCCGCCGCCGTTTGCTGTGCATCTACCACTACCACCCACGACCACTTCTCTTCGACTCGTCGTCAACGTCACAGGCACGAGCAGGCATCTTGGCTGTCATTTCGCTGCGGCCCACGCTCCCTCGTTCCCCCTGCCTTGCTCCGACGGCGCCCGGTTCCTGATTTGTGGCAGGTTCCTGGCCGACCGTCATGCAGCCTTATACCCAATTGGCCCTCAGGGGCTGCGCGGGACTGGGTACACCCATTGGCGGGCGACGTCGTGCCCACCCGTCAACGTGGTTTCGTTGGCGAGGCGTGCCTCTAGCCTACCCGCGGCAGTCCGGAACTGCGACGGCGACGAACAAGTTACTGGCCCGAGTCGGGTAGCGTAGTGACAGGACCGCCTGTGATGCCATGATGCCACGAACATGTGCGACTCCATCAAAGTCCAGCCCGCACCTGGCCCATCACGCTTGCACTGGGACTTGCGCCACCCCGTGGGCTGCCACCGTCAGGCTGTGAAACAAGAATCCTCGGCGCTGCGACGCATGTCATCATGGACAAACTATGACTGCAAGCGCGCCTCTCCCCATACGCAGGGCTCTGCGCGGGGTCGTGGATGGCGGATGGTGCATGGTGGAGTGGAGAGGCCAACGCCTGGTGTAACTTGCCTACTACTGTACTGTACCCTACTACTGCCTGCCTGTGTGCGTGCCATTGACGAAACAGGAGCGGCAAACTCTAAACCTCTGCCCATGGGCCATGGGGAAACTCTGGCGCCAAAGTTGCTTCGGGCATCAATAGATCGAGCTCTACCTGACAGCAGAGTTTGCGCAACACTGGTAGCGTTCGCCCGAAACTTCAAGCTGACGCTCTCCCTCCCGAAAGGCGCAAAGCCGTCGTTCTTCCTGTCACTCCCGGCCCTGTCTGTCAACCACGGCCGATGGCGGACCCTGATCACCAAGCTATCACACAGAGCCCGAGCGCTTCCGACCATAGTTTCGCATTGCCTGGGCGAGCTGTTGACTTCACACCATCCTCACCATTTTGCTCCGAGCCCCTCATTCTTCCAGAAGATTTCTCCCGTCATATGCCCTGCCACGGCCTATGAGTAGATTGCCGACCCACCGTGTGAGCTGCCGGATCGAGTACAGAATCTCCGACTCCTATTCCACTTTCCCGTCTGCGCGTCATCGCACGCATCAAAACACTGAGCGTGGCCGAGTACTGACTAGCATGCTTTATTGACCATCATCTCTTACTGCATCCATCCAACGCCAGTTGTGTCACAAATTCAATACCATCCCTCGGACAACGAATTGCACAAACGACAAAGTATTTTGGATTTGGCCCAACATCAGCTTGCATTCAGCCGATTAGTCGGACCAGTACGATAGTAGTGCTCTGCAAGTCATCTTCCGCGCCGAATATGGTACGCACCACCGTAATCTCATCAATGCAAATAGCAATTCCGCAACGTTGTCTCCTGCGCATCGGTACCTCTTGCTTTCATCCTCCTTCCCTTCCCCGGCACTATCACATGCAGAAACATCCGGGGCGTCAAAGAACCACGCGACACGGCACCAGCACAGGACGGACCTACCACAGGGTTGCCCACCACTGCCTGCCCCTCTATTGAGTGGAAAACTGTCCTGCTCTTCTTCTTTTTTCTTTTTTTAGTCAAAACCTGTTGACTTCATTGACTTGTTATTCCCGGGTTTGCCTTGCAACACTCATCCCGCCTATACGACACCGTCGTCGGCGCAACATGTGAGAGGGTTGCAATCGCCCGATGGGGCAGTTGCTTGCTTTGTATGCGCTTCAAAAGCACAAACGGTATCAAGACAACCAAGGAGATGGTAATTGCGAGTAAAAAGCAACGTGTTGAGACGGACGGTAGTTGTGCCTCGAGCCAACCGTTCCCCCGTCTTTCTTTAGAGCACTCCACGATCTCATTCACATTGTGGCGTAGGCGCTACACGCCGACGTAGGTGGTACTCCGGCCAAAGGCCCAGGTCGCGCAATCTCACTTTGTCCTTTATTGACTGTACCATTGCTGAAACAGCCACACTTGTTTCGCAGTATCTCAGCTCTCCATCTATTATCGTGCTGGTGTGAAACCTTGATCTTGATCGTGCCGCGCCATCGCCCGTCATAACTGGGTAAACATGTGACTCCCAGCATCCGTCTCACTCCCCGAAGATGCCCCAAACGTTTTGCTTTGGAATTTGTCAACCTTCGCGTTCGGATCTACCCCCTCAGCGGCATCTCCCCTCCAACGTAAGCCAGACCGAGTCAAAATTCGACCCGGCCCGAATCGCGTTGCCTCGTCGCTGAGCCCAGTCCTCATTGCTTACGATTTATACGGCAAGAATCTCGCCTTAGTTTATCGAAACAGTCCGGACGCGTTTCCATGAGCTGATCAATATACACATCTGTCCACTGCATGAATCACCAAGCCTCAGCTTCATCTGCCATAGCTGACCGAAGTCCGGTCTGCATGCTGCACTTGCGCAACGTGATGCAAGATGGCAAGAGGTCCAACTGCGCAATCATCTTGTGTCGTCGTCGACGCCGCCGCCGCCGCCATGCCACGCTGTCATTCACCTTCATCTGTCAGCCGCATTCTATAATAGCCAACCCCACGCCCCCTCGCGCGTTTTTGGCCAGAATAGTCTCGAGGCGCATGTCCATCGATAGCGTGTCTGTAGCTCCTACGGTGCCAAAACACATCATGTGTCTTTGTGTCCTTTAGGACATGTTTTGCATTTCCCCCAAACATCAGCAGCCAATGGATCATGCCGTCACAATGAACGTTTATTTTTCGTCACAATGAAAACGCATCCATCCTCTGTCTGTTTCCAATGAGGGGCATATGACAGGGATCTGACGATACGGGAAAACGGCAATGGCGTCCATATAATCCGCCTACCTAGGTATACCGCCCTCTGTCAGCAACTATCTTTGTGTCAATAAACAACACAAAACAATTTCATCATATTCCCTTTCCCCGCGATATGCGAGACGTTGCTGTAGATACACCATGTGTCGTGATATGTGGTGCATACATATGGGGTAAAAGAGAGATGTAAAAACCCCACCATGTGGGTTCATGTGCCCGTCACGTCACGGCACATCATAACACGTCACCCCCTAGGCCAATCACCCCCCTCTCTCTCTCTCTCTTTCTCTGTCCCTCTCACACACTGTCGTATTTATCGTTTTGAGGGGGAAAAAAGAAGAGCGAATTGGGCACATTATCCATTCAATCGCAATCGTCGTCACAGTTCATCTGCGGCTGATACGACTCCATCTGCAGCCGACCTGTTACTGTACCTCGGCTGATATCGTCGGTCGCTGTATCAACAACAACGCACACTCCTCACCTCCACCTGCTTGCTCCGCAGACTAAGTTGTTGGTGAACCATGTGGGAGGGAAAGATTTTCCCAACTGCTGCGGGAGATGCGCGGTGTTGTAGCCACGGCCTGGCCACCATGCTGTTCTGTACCTGCAGCTACCGGCGTCGTGCATAAACAACAGCGCCCATCCTGACCGCCTTTTTATGCAACCTACCTGCAGGTGCGCTTGTTAGACGAGCGACACCAAGCCCAAAATGTTTGCATCGAACGCATAAGGCGTACAATGCTTGTAGCTGCCGGTACAGGGAATCCCGTGTCGGGGAGAGCGGCCGGTGGGTTCAAGAACATGTTGAGCGCTATGCAGGGCAAATACGGTGAGAAAAGCGGTCACCGGAAGCCATCACGATATCAACGCAGCTGATGTAAGAATTCCTTACTTCACCGACACGACATCGAGGAAGCAAACAATCACCATAAACAACAAAGCAACAACAGGGTCATGGATCATGCAGCATGTGTATATTGAGGCTATGTACGCTATTGACATTGGAGATTCCCTATCAAGCAATCGCTGAAACCATGTCACTGTAGGTGGTTAGCAACCACTCCAGCAAAGTATGTAACGAAGAAGTAGTAGAGGTTGTCGGGATCAGTTCTCCAAGGTGATTGTATCTTCAATGTAATTAAGAAAGAACACAGCGAAATCATGTTGTTCATCATACGAGGGATAAGGTTGGGGGCGAGTATATAAGACGATGCACTTACCAAAGATATGTATCAACAAAATTTCAAGTAAGTTGCGAAGAATGCCTGTGGTCGACATGTCAGCGCATTGTCCGCAAGAGACAGTGACATTCGTGTCGGATGAAATAGAACAAGTCCATCAAGAATCAGCCTATGTCAGGTTAGCTAAAGCTTCTAGGCGAAATATTTACTGCTCCAACATACCTCATTAAATCAGATTTTGTGGTAGTGATCAGTACGACGGACGCTCGTTACAACGCCGCCGCTCACACAGTGTGAATATCAAATGTATCATCATTGCAATGATGGACCGTCTGCTGGAAAGAAGAGATCATCATACCTATGGCGCCTGTCAGATTGAAGGTCCACAAGAGCTTGGCGATGATGTATGTGTAGGATGTGAGGGCAATCAGTGATGCTTTTATCAACAAGTATAGCCTCTTCTGAACACCCACAGGTTTGTACGCCTGCTTTTGATGGATGCCAGTTGAGGTATACGGTCTGTCCGCCCGACGCATCGAGGTCTCATCAGGAAGCCTGGGGTATTCGCAGGGCGCAAGAGTTTCGAGTGGAGGAAATTTACCTGCAAGATCCAAAATTAGCACTTGGTCGCATAAATTGATATTCAAATATGCGGTAGTGTGGAAGCAGTGTCAGACAAGGCTGAAACTAAAAGCAAGGGTGTCGACATTGTATATTCAGGTCGAGGAATGCCTTTCCATGTCGTGTTTATCATCACGCTGCGAAAATGGGGGAAGGGAAATTGGAGATGCCATACCTTTAGAAATATTGTGAGGAGCCAGGGTAGATGCCTGTCGAAGCAGTTGCAGCACTAGAGCAATGTCAGCGATTTGTCTCAGAGTATGCCATGATAATGCTCATATGCTTGCATGCATCATTGTAATTCCTAGAGTTGTGTAGTCCTTCACGATGCTGTAGGAATTGGATTGTTCGTATTGTGATAATCTTTTGCAGGAGTCGCGGGAGCTGAGATAACTTACCAGGTATCCGATACAAGCGCGATCGCTACATTAGTATCTATCAAAGGCCTGAGACCCGACTGCGCGCAGAACAAACGCGGTGTGATGTTGGTGGTGAAGATGATGTACAGACTGGTTTTGAGCTCCAGAATTTTTAGCTCTGGGCCGGCGCCGAGCCTCCGTAGCGCGGATTACATAATTGCTCCACTATTCCAGCCTTCCAACGTTCGCAATCTCAACAGCCGGAGCAACCTCAGAATTCAAACGGGAATTCAGCTTCTTCAACTGAGATTCTTGAGTCTGGAATCCGGTGAAATTGAATGTCAAACAATTTCAACATAGCTCGAAGTCGAAAAACACAGAAATTGATGGAAAATCGTGATCTTAAGCTACAACTACTGGATCTCTTCCAGCCCGAATTAATCTCAAAATGAGCATGCAGGCTATACTTTTTCCCTAGGGGGACTGTGTTGAGTTCATGATCTTAGGTCATGTCAGGTGCCATCCGCTCTCCGGCTCATCGAATATAACTAGACAGACCATCTGTTGACTTATCTTTGACTTGGATGTCGCTCCCTAACGCTACTGAACTCTTCTATGTCTATCAATACGCACATTTTATGGTCACTGCAAGGCCCTCGTCCTTCTCGATGACAATTTCATCATAGCCACTTCTACTTAAATCCAAGGAAGTCATCAATCAACACCGTTTTCTTCGATCTTCACTGTACAATCACTATTGGCTAGCTTACTTCAAGTATATAAAGACAAGCCGTGCGTCTCACTAATGTATCTTCTTTTAGCTCACTGACTAACCAGTCCTGATCTCTGATTGCATATGCTTGCTTGGATTACCCACATGAGTTGTGACAGCAGCAACGTTACGCGCTCGACACGATACCACTGAAATACTTGCTTGGGTAGCACGAACCACACATTGCTGTATACGTATACGATTTGGATTATCCTTTGGTCCATGATGTTCAATAGGAACAACACTCCAGTCCCGTCTGATCCGACCATCACTCACTACCTAGGTAGTCTAATATAGAAATGAAGCGTGTCACAAGGCGATGATCTGATCATTTCAGTTTTTTGGGGCGTAATTTCGGTTAGTTCAAGGTGCAAATATGTAAATGATACAATATTATAGTCTAGTACTGTAGGTTGGAGGGCCGAACTGCACCCAAGCGACTTCAAATAGTTACAGCGACGCCCCAACTTCGCGATCGCAAGACTATATCGAACCTGGAGGACGGAAGGTCTAAGTTAAAATAGAAATTGAGTAGCAAAATCCGGAGAGGGTAGTCCATCTTCTTCATTCGTACCCAATCCACGAGCGTCGTGTTCTTGTCTATTTCAATGTTTGGATTAAGCACTGGACGGATAGTGTTCTTTGTTAAAGGCATAGTATTGTGTCTGCTAAAGATAGACGAATCTCTACCGAGCTTAGTAGCGCATTTGTAGACTAAATACCTAAGAATGACTTATCCCCGCCCAGGTCAGCCAACCATGGCCCATTCTGGGCGGGGTCCTGACAGTTCTTCTTCATATCATATATATGCTATCTCTGACAAACACCCACACACACACACACACACACACACACACCCACTCTCTCTCTCTCTCTCTCTCTCTCTCTCTCTCTCTCTCTCTCTCTCTCTCTCTCTCTCTCTCTCTCTCTCTCTCTCTCCTTCGCTCTCTCTTTGGAAGCAGCTGTAATGGCTTGGCTGAACACCCACTGCCATACGTGTGAAAGCTTTCCGATCGACTTATTTGCGCTTCCAGATCGCCTGATGTTTGTCTGGTGTGGAGCTCAAAACACACACATCTTCATGACCGAAACTGTTGAATGAGGAGGCACATGATCTTGGAATATCGTATTGAATTTCCCTGTATTTGTTTGCTGCCATCTAAAGACGGTGGTTCTAGGTAGCTCATCCTGTGCTCGTCAACTGTAACATGATATAAATCTCCATGTGCTTACAATGGAACTTGGCGGATTGCTGGACACGATGAACGAGGCACGTCCTCGTCTGGCAAGGTACTTAGACTATCAACACTCAAAACAGCGCTAAAAGATACTATTCATAAGATTTCGACGTTTGAGAAGATAAAAGGAAGCAATACAGTGTCACCTTTATTCAGTGAAATAACCAATTGCCGTATCCGCCTTATGCACCAATGCTTCATCTGGCAATACGGAATCATCGTGTTACAGATGGATCGAGTAGACTTATCTTAGTGGTGGTGCATTATGTGTGCTTATACATTACCACACAACTGGCGGAAACTTCAAATGAAATACATTCCCACACATCTAACGTTGCAAAGTCTAGTTCGAACAAGCTCATTATGTGCTAGAGGCTGTCCTGCCTACGCATATTTACTATGTAGTTACTATTACCTATACAGTCTAAGGTATCATGACAACGCCTTAAGTACTTCCTCATTTGATTATTATAATGATAAGATATTATAAAATCTAATGATAAGTATCTATATCACTTATATACCTGTAAAAATGACCACACATATCCTCTCGGATAGGACATAAACCCTCGCCAAGAGACGAGGGTAATGGGCTTGATAACTTGATGCATGGCAAAGTGTACCAATTGCTTGCGTCCATATATCCTTAATTCTACACTGAGCGAGAAAAGATTCATTGTTACGATAGGCCTGTAAAAATGCAGTGAAAGTAGACAATCACAACATGGCCACAAAATGAAAAGCAGGTACGTCAGTATGAGCGACGATGAAGACTAGACTATAGTAATAGGTTCACTTACAAGTCGAGTGACCGTATAGTCACATACACATACCACCGCACGTAATCCATATGCAACCAACCAATGCACAAAGTTTTTCTAGACCCCACATTCCCACGGAAGAATTACGTTTCCAGAAGCAACCAAAAAAACAGATAAGATCCACATACCAACCGATATTCACACCCTAAAGATCGACAAACACCAAACATTTACTTCTCGGCGCAACTCTCACTAGTCCAACCGAATCCGACCCCCCCGTGGTTCCTTCCGGCATCTACCATCCGGCCTCCAGCGCCCATCCCAATCTCCCTAAACCAACCCCCACCATCAGTCCCATGCCCGCCCGTCCGTCCGCCTCACAAGTGCCGTAAGTAAAACGAGGGTAAACGCATCTTACCTCCATACAGAAAACGTGCCCCTCCCCTCCAAGCTTAGGTAACCAACTCCAAGCGCACATCCCCATCTTATTTCCTGCAAACCCAACCCACCCCAAATCCCCAACCAAAATACAACCACTGAAACCCTTCGATGCCTACCACGCAACGATCGGACGATAATCGTACCTTCCACTCCAACAAGGAGGCCGTTGCATACATGGGTAGATACCAACACCTGTCGCTAATGCAGGTAAGCGGCACAGTGGGTGGTGGTGTTTCGGGATACGGCATGGGGCGCTCGTATTTGATATACCGAGGAGGCGGCACGGATTATCTTTTCCTACAAGGATTTTGCGCGCCCGGTGCACGGGTACGGTAGGGAAGGACACGGGGAGCTGTGATTTTGTTTTGGATTGCGTTTATGCAGGAATGCGAAACGCGGGTGTCGTATGCTGAGATTACCTGGGTATGAGGGAGAGATGGGACTGTAGACATTGGGTGGTTATGTGATGGACGTGCTCATGACCGCAGGTATGCATGGTGTATTCGAAGCTAGCAGACGCTGATCATTGAGTGCAAGGGTAGGGTCAGTGGAAGTCAGCATCACACCCAAGCATTGCAGTCCATGAGGGAGACCAGGACAGTGATTCAGATAGTACAAGGAAGACATGATGCTCTCTTTTTCAAACTACCCCCTCAACCAGGCCTCTCATATATCCCCAGTCCTCGCGACGATCATTGAATGAAACACCCAATTTGGCAAAGAGAGTAAAGACATGAAAAAGATATCTACACGAGATGATCATCGCTCCAAAGTAAAAGACACTCGCTCCCCGCTGTTGCACATTCAAAAAAGGGGGTGTGCAAATGCATGCCGCTTGCTCATCAAATAGACAAGACGAACGGCCCTCGAGCCGTCGACTGCCTCAAGTAAAATACATTATTGAAGGTAAACCAGGTAAAGGAAAAAAAGGGGGGTATTGGGGCATAGGAACATGAAGAACAAGAAGGCAAAGGGGAAGTATGTAACAAGGGACTTCTCAATGTCCGAAGCGACATGGCTCGTCCAACGGTGTATGTGTGCCAGAGATGCGAGCATTGCAAATCGTTGAAAGCATAAAGACATGTCGAAGAAAAGGCTGTCGAAAACGTCCAGGCAAGTATGACGAACAGGTGTATCGGGGTATGTAGCGCGGTATTGTAATGATTCCTTCCCAGTGCGCCGGTGTAAGCAGGTGGAATAGAAGCAGATACATTAAGGTCAAAGATGTGGTGTGGGTGAGCGAAGAAACTTAGAAGCAGTTCAGAGTTCCCTTCTTCTTGCTCTTCTTTTGCGCGTTGTTGAGGGCGGCCATGCGGGCTTCCAGATGGGCGCGCTCAGCCTCGACTCGGAGACGCGCGTTTCGCTCTTCCTCGACGGCTTGGAGAGAATGGCGGGCTTGGCTGCGCTCTTTGCGCATCACGTTCAGTTCCTCTTCCAAACTAGCGCACTTCTTTCTGAACTGATCCAGATCAGTCTTGGTCTTGGTGCTTGATGCTTCCAAATCGGTTAAAGCATCCTCAAGAGTAGCTGTAAGTTGCTTCTCGGCAAAGAGGTGCTTCTCAATGGTGCGTATGCGAGCCTCCTGGTCCTCAACCAGCTGAGCATGTGCAATGTCCTTGCTTTGGTGGCGCGAGGTAGGTGGAGAAGGCGCAGCAGCCTGAGGTGGTGGGCTGCCAGGAGGGAGTGGAGGAAGGGGAATCGCGGGCGGTGGCGAGGGCAACGATGTGTGTGCGGTGCTCTTGCGAGCAGTGGAGTTGTTTGAGTTGGATCGTTGAAGATCCTCACGAGGATCGAGGGAGCCACGGGCTGAGTTTCGCTTTGCGTCCACGAGTTGTGACTAGTCATGTTAGCGGTGTTTACATAGATAGATCATGTATGAGCTTACCTCTAGGAGCGCAATCTTGATACGCGATTCTTGCACTTCCTTCTCAAGTTCATCGCCATGGGTCATGGCATCTTGAAGCTCGCGACTACGCTCGGTTTGCAGAGCGGACAGTCGGTTGTTGGCAGCTTCGTGCTGGTCCCAGTTCTGGTTGAGCTGGTCTTCCAGCTCTTGTACGAGGCGAGCGCTCTTGTTTTCCTTCTCACTGACCCTCTCGAGCTCCTTCAAGGTTTCAGCGTTGATGACCTCAAACTCCTTCAGGTTACTCTTGAGTGTGCTGATTGTGTTGGTAGCCTCCGTAAGCTCCTTCCTTGCTGATTCAAGATCACTGACAGCCTCATCAAGTCGACTGGCAATGGACTTGCGTTCTTCTACCAGCGATTCAATGTGAGATACAATGGTGCTGACATCGGTCTCTTCGCCCAAGACCGCTGAAACACCCTCAAGTAGCGTTGTCATCTCGCTCTTGGCCTTGACGAGATCAGCTTCCAGTGAAGTTGCGCTCTCTTGATGAGTGGAAAGCTCCAGTTTGAGCTTCTCGAGCTCGGCTGCATGCGATTCCTGGATAGAGTTCATGCCATGTTCATGATACTCAATGGCTGACTTGTGCTCCTCAATTTGTCTCTCCAAGTTTGCAACGAGAGAACGGTGAGTATCTAGTTCCTTCTCTGTGAGAGCGCGGGCCTCGGAGTCTTCTTCAATCTGTTGAATGATGTTTGCATGCGACACCTCAAGCTCAGCAAGGCGTGCAGCATTATTGATAGCCGTCGACTTGTGCTCGTCGACCTCAGCTTGTAGTGTGGCGATGAGTTCAGCGTGCTTGGTCCTCTCCTGCTGTAGAGCAATCTCAGCCTCTGCTCCTCGGGTCTGTTCAATCTCCGACAAGCGTAGAGCGTGGTCGACTTCAAGGCGTTGCTTCGCCGACTCCAGCTCACGGACAGTTTCGAGATGGCGCTGCTCGGAGACTCTGGTAGCCTCGATGGCCTCGAGATGCTTGGATTGCCAGTGTGCAGCCTCCTCGGTGAGGTTAGTGAGCTCGCTATGACGAGTAGTAGCGTCCTCAGATACGCCGTCTCCGTTGAGCGATGATGGCGCGTCAGGAATCTGTCGTGTTGATAGTACCTCCTTTGATGAGTCGATGGGCTTGACGGAGGCTTTGAGTGATTCAATCTGCTCCTGAAGGTGATGCTCACGCTGAGTATGTGACTCCTTCAACTCCTTGATGTGCTCCTCGTTCTGCCTCATCTGTTCCTGCATGGAAGCAACGATTGAGATGTCAAGAGGCGAACTAGCTTTCAAGCTGGAACGTTCCTTGGTCAGACCGCTAATCAGGGTCATCTTGCCTTCCATCTCCTTGCGCACGGTCTGCACCTCCATCTCCAAGTCCTGAACTCGTTCAGACCGGATATGCAACTCAGACATGATTGTGTTCAGGTTGAGCTCGAAAGACTGCAGGGCATCAGAGTCCTCATCGAATGTATCCAGACCAAGGTTGCGAAGCGAGGCAAAAGCGCGGTTAGAGCGATCATTGGCAAGGACTGCCTGGCTAGACTTGCGGCGGATCATGTGGAGTGATGGCGAAGAAGGCCTGTTCATCTGGGCTTTCGTAACCTCCGACTTAAGCTCCTCAACGTAGTCGAGTGTGTCCTGATGTTCTTCTTGCAGCTCAGCGTAGACCTGTTCCAGCTTGCCCACACGCTCTTCCTTCTCGTTGTACAAAAGCTTCAAAGCCTTGAGCTCTTGTACCAGCACAGTCTCCGGAACATGTTGTTCTTGGTGCATAGAGGTGACTGATGAGCGTCGTGCCGGGCTTTGTTCGTTGCCAACTTCTGTGTCGTCATCTACGATGCTGGTATTGCCGGCCTCAGCCATAGACAACTCTGCAGACAACGTCATCGATGGTGACGTCTTTCCATCTTCTACCGTTGGTCCATTGCCTTCTGCGTTTGCTAGGAAGGATACCGGTCGTGAAGATGTCGGTCCACGAAGGCGGGCCTCGTCCACGGAATCTTGGAGAGCAGCCAAAGTCCGTAGAGCTTCTTGGTACTTGCTGGCAAGCTTTTCGTAGTCCTGAAGAGTTCCTTCGTGTTCTACACGTAGATCAAGCAGCTCCTGTGTAACAGTGTCGAGCTTGTCATGAACAAAGCGGGATTGTGCGGGGCTGGAAGGTCCGTCGACAGCCTTGACAGCCAAGTTGTCCTCTGCACCATGAGCAGCAGCAGCTGTGCTGGCGGTGTGTGGACGGTCACTATCGGCCTCCTCGGGAAATGGCGTCGACTGGTGTGCCGAACTGATGCATGCTCTCGCCCGTGGCTCGCTTCTCCAGTTTAGGACGCTTCTCAAGAAAGGGATCACTGGGTGCCCGCGCATGACCGTTGAGGTATTCATCGGATTTCCCGTCGCCCTTGTCGAGTTCATAAAGCAGGTTGTCTAATTTGGCAATGCTACGTTGCCTCTCAACGACATGCTTGAGTCGCTCAATTTCGCGACTCATGATCTCAGTCTCCTGCTCATTCTCGGCTAGACGCTCTTCCAAGGTGGAAATGTACTCCTCGCTGCTCGTCTCATTCTCACGAGCTTTTTGGAGCTTCTCCCGCAGCTCAGAGATGACGGTATCGTTCTTCTCAATGCCATTAGCCGAATTGTCGATCTGGCGTTCGAGTGACTGGACGTATTCTTCATTGTTTGCGTCCCGCTCCATTGCTTTCTGAATGCGCGCTTGCAGGTGATGGTTCTGGCTTTCGAGGATTGCGATACGCGTCTCTTTCTCCAGGAGATCGCTCTCATGAGTTGATAGGGTTGAGCGGGTATTAGAGAGGGACGACTCTAGCGTTTGGATCGTCTTCTCGTATTCCAGCACTACAGACTCGACAGCTTCAGCGAACGAATTGGAACGCTTCAATCGCTCAAGGGCAGAATCGCCGATGGCATCCTTGAGCATGGGCGTCTCCATCTCGTTGTTGTCGCGCGCCTTGGTGATTTCGGAGATAAGCTTAGCATGACGGGCGCTAAGAGCATTGTAGTTTTCTTGAACATCGAGCAGTTGGTTCTGAAGCTCGGCTTCGCGCTCGTCCTGCCGGTCGCCCCGATCTTGAGAACTGCCCTTCTTGCGATCCGTACGCTCGGATAACCGTATCTGATCCCGGAGAAACTGGACTTCGGCCCGCAACCGGTCGATGGCGGCTTGTTTATCGCTGTCGTCATGGACCTGTTGAATCTGTGGCTTGACCTGGATAGCGCGTGCTCGCTGTGCATACTGCACGGTATTCAAGGTTTCGCTAAGATGAAACTCTGCAGGATTAACGCAGGCAATCATGTAGGTGATGGCGTTGCCGCCAAGCGAGTCTTGCAGAAGACGCGTGAGCCGAGAATCGCGGTATGAAACATAGCCGCCGTGCGAGCGTGCTGACAGCTGCGAAATGACTTTACCCAAACTTGCAAGTCCGGCGTTGATAGAAATTCCTTCTTTGGCACGCTCGCCCTGGGCCCCGGTGTTCTTCAACCGCTCACTTCCTGCCAGATCCACGAAGTGGAGCTTGCTGTCGACCGTGACCCAGCTCTCGCTTGATCCTGACATCATTTCAATGGGAACCGAGCGGCGCTTCTCACGTGTAGTGGTAAGGGGGGTTGGGGACGACTTCTTTTGAACTAGGTTCAGACTAAAGACGGCGTGAGAGCGGGACGATTTGGCGTTAACAGCGGTTGCATCAGTCTGTCGGATTGCGGAGCCGAAGTTGAGTGCACCAAGCATGTCGTCGACAGAGTTGACGGGTATCTGGGTCAGTCCAGTGAGGAGAATGCGGCCATCACGGTCTTCGCGGATGTTCACTTGTGGTCGCTCGACAGCGGCAATGTGTTCGGGGAGCAGAAGATCGCGAAGTTGCTCGTTGTAAATCTACCTTGGTCAGCACATAGCGTAGCCATGGAGTGCGTACACCTTACCTCAACATAAGTCGCCTTGAGCTGCCAATTCCTGTTCGCCGGCGATGAGGATTTGGCTGAGGCATTGTGCATTCCCGACAATCGGCTTGGAGCGCGAATGCCTGATGATGGGGTGCGGCTGTGGCAGCCCTCGAGTTTCTCAAAAAGTAACGCCGCAGCGCGGGGGATGATGCCTGGTTCTGGAGTCAGCACGTACTCTCTCGACAGGCGTGTTTCTTTCCCTTGACCTACCCATGACATCGACATCGGCTTGGTCCCGGGGACCGGTGGTGCCCATTGTGTAGGACTTTCCAGCGCCCGACTGGCCGTAGGCGAGAATAGAGACATTGTAGCCCTGTACAAACGAGTTGACGCTGTCCGAGACATATTCGAAGACGCCCTCCTGCTCAATGTCCTCGCCAAAGACTCGGTCGAAGACGAAGACCTTCTTGCCGCCAGGTGCGTCTACAGTGAGACTCGAGGGTGAAGTAACGTGGCAGAGGGCATTGCGAAAGCGCTGGGGGATGAGCTCGTAGCCAGGTTCGCCATTTTGAAGTGGAGGCCGTACGCGCACAGCTGGAGTAGTCTTGTTAGAATGGGGTCATGTACAGGGGAGGCAGGTTAGGGCTCGTAGGGCTCATAGGGCTCGTAGGGTACGTAGGGCACCTACCAACTTTGACTGCGGTTCTGCTGTCGTCGTCCGAGGCTCTGCTTCCACTGGTTTGCTGCTCATGCTCATGCGACTGGAACTGCGGTTGGCCGGATCATTGCGCTCATGGGCCGTGGGACTCCATTTGCGGGCGAGCCTGGTGGTGAGGTGGCCATGGGGTGCGCCTACGGCAGCGCCGTTATATCGAGTGGGTTGGTGCGCCGCCCGGAGATGTGGGATAGGAGATTTTATGTGCTTTTGGATAGTGTTGCACAGGCAGCGGGTGCAGAGGTGGTTGCGAAGGCCCCGGTCAGCATTCGCGTGGTGCTGCAGCAGCAAGTGATGTGATTAGGGTAGAGGCAGGGCAGAGGCAGGGCCTTGGAGCACAAGTCGAGAGACGGCGCGATAATAATGGAAATTATCCTGCTTGTGAAGGCAGCAAGGAAAGTAGCTAGCCGGCTTTTGCAGCGGATTACCAAGGCGACAAATGCCCCCTTAGCGTGAGATATTCCAGGGGCCGCCTTTCACCTCAGAGCTGCGCGCCCCCAGCCATGCGAGCGCGCGCGGACCCTGGCCTCGGTCTGAATTCCGTGCTGTGCTTGCGCTGCTTGGCCCACTCCAGCCCGCCCGCGCCCTAGAGGAGTGAGGACGCGATGCAGGTGCCAGCGACCACCCGGACGCGCCTTCCCACCTGCATGGGGGCGTCAGCGCGCGCCTTCCCTCTTGCATCTGCATCTGAGCCCGTCATTGCCCTTCTTGCCCTTTTTGTCTGCACCTGCCCCGGCACCCAGCCCCGGTCACGGCCACCTCACCTCACACGCACTCACCTCACCCACCTCACCGAATTTTACCTTCACCCTCACCCGCTCATAGCCTGCCTGCCTGTCTGCCCGCCTGCCCGCCCACACGCCGCCCGCTATCCCCTTTTGTTGCCATGCTGCAATTCACGCTTTGCTTTTACCCCAGTACCGCTACCAGAGTTATATGCCTGCCTAACCCTCACCACTCGGACAATGGTCGAGATAACTACCCCCCTCCAAACTTTGTTTTGGCGGCGATTGCCCCTGCTGCGAGTCCTCTAGCCGCGACCGGTTCCTAGTGCTGCCTCACACTAGCGATCGGCCGTCGTTCCTGCCATTCCTTCTCCTTACTCCAACTCTAGCCCGAACAAGCTGACAGACGACCTGTCATGTCACCGGCGAGCTCGAGCATAGCACACGCAATACCTTTCATGCATCGGCAGCTCGTTCCCGACCAGCTGTCCACACGCAGCCCTGTTGGCCGCCGATCGCCTCGGAGCGGTCAGGATAACGGCTACCAAAGCCCAAGTTTATACGCGGGTGCGGTGCCAGTTTTTGACTGTCGAATTTGCGACGCTCGTAGAATACGAAGTAGCCAGTCGCGTGTTTCACCACAGGTCAATCAAGCTTGGCCCGGGTTGCAAGCGAGCTACCCGCTCCCTCGCCTGTCAGCTTTCCATGCCTCGCCTTGGCTGCGCCCAAGAAGACGCAGCAGCAGCCTGTACCGTACCTAGACCGTAGAAACATGGCCATAGTCAAGTAAAAGAGGGGCATCGACTTGCAAGGCTGCCCTCAGTGCCGAACTCCTTGACCCCTGCGAACGCCTGTGGCTTTGGCCCCTGTGGTCCCAACGTCACCCCTTTCGCCTGACAATGACTCCCTACCCTTATAACATTACCATTGTGCCGTATACCGCATCGCCTACTATATATTGCACTTGCGGAAGAGACCAGGTGAAGCAGTTACGGCCGGTGTACCTATGATCAAATTCCCGCTATCCAACTGCCGCCGGTGCACTGTGACGCACCCTTCCCTGGACACGCAGATACACTATGACCTCTATAGGCAGTCGTCTCTTGCCGCCGCCGCCACTGATTTTCCGCTTCTCTACCACAACGTCTCATCGCGTCACGCGTATGCAGGAACCATGTAGAAAACACCGGTAGCGAATCCTACTCGAACCCTACTCGAGGCTATGTGGGCATGGCCACGTGTAGTCTGCCCCAAGTTTGACGTCTAGACTGCATGCACACACTGCATCTTGGGTGTACCGGTACCTCCCCATCTCACATCACCCAACGTGGTCACAACTTCCTCGTTGGCTGACGGACCAAACACGCAGTACCGAACATGTCCCACTATAGCTGAGTCCTCGTTCGCGTTCTGTATCCCATGAACCCAGCGCAGCCTGGTTCCCCCGTCTGGGCATTTTTCGATATCAATACACTAGTCTACAGTAGTCCGTATGACATGCAGACATAGATAAGTAGAACAAATACGCCGCCTTGCTATAACGGTACATGCCAGAGTATGCGATCGTCTCGGATTCGTATTTTAACACTTCAGCATTCCACAATCTCAAGTCTGCATCGCCTCCAGGCTTAGTCCGACATTGGTAAAGGACCACTATAGTAGTTCGTGATTGTGGGTCGGTTCGCATAAGTGCCAACGGCTATCCTCAGTGTAATAACAGTCGGCATTATAGGTCTTGACTTCCGCGCCTGCGGGCCGAAATGCACAGATGCACGACATTTCCTGTTTCTTCCCACATTGCAAAGTTTCCAGGCCCGCATCGTCGATGCAATACTTCGGAGTATTAAAAGCGACGTGTAGTTTTTTTTTCAGCACACGCCTTGCGGCACATGGCTTAATGAGCAGAATGTCATCACACACTCGGCCAGGCACAGCATCACGTGTCTATGAATCTTCGTCATTTTCGCCTTAGGCCTGACAAGGTAAGCGGGGTTCCACTCTAGTCGCAAAGTCCACCAATACAATACATTCAGCATGAGATTTGGGTACATACCAAACCCGGCCCACAATCGTCTCAGAATCGGCAAACCTAAAGGCTGGAGGATCTCAATTTACCGTTGTGAGCAACGCGAGACATGTGCAATCCAGACCAGCAAGCACTCTACCTTCTGCTCGCCCAGCGGATGCCAATGTCACAATGCGGGGTAACGCCGTCGGGCTAATTGTGCATCTTGTCTCTCACCACCAAAATGAAGCAACCGCTTTTTCCTATCGAGTTCATGGAGACGCCCGCTGCCCAAGTAGCCCCACGTCAAACCTTATTTTGACATGCATCTGCTGTCCGAGTCAAGCTGGCTTCCTTCCTTCCAAGGCTAGCTACCTATGACATGCGACAAATACCAGGTTCTGACAAGCTTCATAACTGCCGCCCAGTGTTCCATTAACCCCGGAGTTACTTCAATATCATGACAACATGATTGAGATAGAATACTGGGTGGGCCATTGTCCGACTGCGCTAGCTGTCATTGTGGTTGGTCAAGTTTTAACACCTAGCTCGGGTCCAGTCCAGTCCCAGCAGACCACCGGCTCACTTGCAAGAAGCTAAGCCACACGGACTTCCGTATCACAACCACGTGCGATATGCACCATATACTACACATCCAAGTCTCAGATTGTCCAAACTTGGTCACTCTTTAGGGAATTGTTAAATTGTACGCGTCTTCTTGTCAAGCGGGGCGCCGGCTTCACCTGCCCCAGATAACGATAATGCGGATCTTTTCCTCGACGCTCTCCCAAACGTCAACGGTAATACCGTTGGACTCTCAACGTTCAACCCTCCATGCAGCTAATCAAACCTCTAACAGTAGTGCCATCGAATTTACCAGCGAAACTCTCACCAGAGCATTACACGTATGCCTTTGCGAGATAGCACACAGCAATTTCCGCTTTGTGCGTCCCTTTACTCGGGGGACGAAACGTAACCCGCACAGCAATCTGTGTCCGATCGATACGAGTGATCCATGTATCGTGATGCTTACGATATTGTAGCATCACGAGTACGAGACTTACATGGCGGTCCAATCGATAGATTGGTTAGCTACGCTACGCTACCCGGCTCATTTCGGTCTACCCACGAGACGAGACTTTAATTTCGATACACAGCGTCGCGTACACTTTAATTCAGGCCAACTACTCATTTACACGCCAACACTACCCTACCAAACTTCTCGCACCACATATGCACCATTTGCAAGTTTAATGCATGACTACCACACCACCCATCGTTCAACCTTCCCTCTCCATCTCCCAAGAACGTAAGAAACCCTGTTTACCAAAAATGTCCTGAACGATCTACGTGCCACATGTCTACTTTCCCCACCGGCAACCACCATTTGCACCTCGCAGTCAACCCCCCTCGTACGACCATCGCATCTCTTCCCCACAAAATCCTTACAAATCCCACCTTTGCTCAAAACGGGTGTAGCTTATAGTTACGTTTCTTATAGAAAAAATCCGAGTCATGAAGCTGCATACTCCACGACATACTTGCATATCTTAGCTTCCCTCTGGCTGCACAGACAATCACACGCCAACAAAACGTTCCTGGACAAGGCGCAGTAGTTCGCGGCTGGGCAACGTCTTTTTTGTTTTGTATTTAGTAAAAGATGATCGGTGGGCTGCAGCATGGGAAATAGGGCTGGGCTTTGTTGGACGGGATTGCGTCAGGTGGAGGCTAGCCGCGCTGCTGCCGCCGCGCCAGGATGCGCGAAGGAATCGCTTTGCGGAGCCACGTGGGAAGATTGTATGTATGTGTGATGTGCGGATTAGAGAGAAGGGAGAAGGAGGTGCGAGGGTGGCGTTGGATGTTGTGGTGGCGTTTTTTTTTTTTCGAGGAGAAGAAGGGGAATAACGGTGCTGGTGGGGAGGATGTGCAGATACGATGTTAGGCCTTTTTTCATCGAAACTGATAAGAAGGATACCTGTGGGGTTTTGTTCTAATTGCGTACTAGTGCTTTTCTCAACTTGCGGATGCAAATACTATATATCTGCTTCTTTCCCTACCCTCTGCTTACTTGGACCGTCCTCAGTTCAGCAATACTTGTCTTGTTGTGAACATGCGATATTCAACACGCAATTTTGCCTTCTTTCAGCGCATGTGATTGAGAATGGAAGACGGGCTAGCTAGTCGTTAGATTCTAAAGTTCAAACCACATGCAGACCTTGATCACTAATACAGCTTTCGCTTTTTGCTCTGTATACTTTCACACATGACCGTATCCCATGACGCGCACCACCACTACTTGCACTACTATACAAGACTAAGCGCGCAATACACATGCCGCGAGTTTTTAACCTTGGCTCCGAGGTAGGCTTTGGCGTCCGCGCTGAGAAGCGGAGGCAGGTCGTCGTCTGCTGATAACAACGGAGATAGGCTGTAGTTAGGCCCTCTCCGACCCCTTATATGAACCCGTAGCCTTGGCTACCAAACGATTAAATAAGCCCCTTTGGCCCTCAGCCCGCTACCCTACAAGACTCAGCTAGATAATCCATCTTTCGACTTCTATTCAACTCTATTGTCGCGCCCTGAACCTATCGACTCGACTCTACCATGTCCACAAACTCGCACACATGCCGCAAGAACAATTCGCAAACAACAAACTAGATGAAACAAAGGGAAGGGGACGTGACGGATGTTGCCGAGAGGGCCTTTTCTTCTTCTTCTTCTTCTTCTTCTATACTCGATGTTCTTCCCTTGCATGGTCCAGGTATCAGAGCTAACAAACATCATGACTCCAAGTTACTAGTCGTAGCAGTCTTTTAACCTTTTTTTTTTTTTACCTTGGATACTTTTCTACAGAGTGAATACGAAACGGAGGAGGAAACGTGAATTGAGTCATCGCTCGCGGTTCTGGTGCGATCTCTAGCCACTGTTACAAGGCACAGCAAGCAGCAAGATAGGTAAGGTCTGATGTCCAGCTCGCGAAGGCATATTGCAACCAGATTAGACAAACAAGGAATGAGTATTATTGTACATGACGACGAGAATGTCATGCTCTAGACACACACGGGCAATCACGACATACATTTGTACACACACACACACACACACACACAAGTGGAAGAGGAACGCGTGTAGAGAAAAAAAGGTGGTATATTATCCTAACAAGTATAACAAGATTACACATCAGCCCACTAACAGCGAAGAAGCGTCTGATATGATTGAAGCTAGAACAACTCATCTTCTCCCTCCCTCTATCCAGACCAGCACACCAACTCGTCGTTCTTCCTCTCCTCAACAGACACGACCATGTCTGGGCAGGGCGGGGGGAGAAGTGGTTGTTCAAAGAGAAAAAAAAAGAGATCTTTTTCCTTTCCCGATTTCCACCACCTAGATATCATCCCCAGTCCTTCCCTCCTTTCTTGCATCTTTCCTCCCTCTTACTCCAAAACTTTGCTTCCACCACCAACAGCGACGAACATCGGGATCGAGGGGGTATGGACAGGTACAAACAAACCAAACACTGAACAATTCATCGAACATAAGGAAAAGGGACCCAAAAAAACTTGGTTTGTCGTCAAACAAAACAAAAAAAGGCTAGCTAGCTACATTTCTCTCTCTTCCCTCTCTTTCTCTCCAATGTAGATTGCAAAATAGGGAAGAGTAATTCTTCCCTCTCAAAGATAGTCACGAAGACGAAATGTAAAAGGGAGACGAGAACCAGAGAAAACCTTACTTTAAAAGGGAACAAGATGGGTCTAAACGCCGAGTTTGGTTCAGAGAGACAAGGAAAAGGGCATCAATGCTAATCTCGTCTCGATCGCTAATGATAAACAAGAGAGGACAGGGCGATTGCCAGGCTGGCTTAGCGCAGGTTATGACGCACAGCAGTGTTGGGTCGCTGGAGTGGCTGGGCGTACTTGGATACCGGGACCATGTCAGCATGAAGATCGTTGTTACCAGCCTCGACATCGTCATCGTCTTCGAGGATGCGTGTGGGTACGACGGGAACGTCGTGCGATCGGTGCTGGAGACTTGACCGGTCTGGTGTTGTGCTGGCGCTGGCCATGGACATGGAGGTGCTGGACCGGTGGCTTAGGTCGGGGGTAGGAGGGATGCTAGACCCACGCCCGGGGCGGAGCATGGTCTCCCTCATCACCGTACTCGCTACCGATGGTGGACTGGGCGCACGGCCACCGACCGAGGACATTTGACCGACGCTGCTGCGACGGTCACTGTGGCTGTCTTCTTCAATGTCAGCGCGCTGGGCGAGCTGAAGCCCTTCTACGGCTGCTGCGCATTGCTCCGAGATGTTGCGGATGATGTACGCAATTGCGTCGGTCTTGTCGCGGAGGACACGGTCGGCTACGTCAACCATGGACTGATTTGAGAAGCGCTTCGAGGTGCGTGCGGGGTTGCTGAATAGACGCTGCTCCATGTCTGCGGTGACGTCCTCGCCTTCGAGGTGCTTGCCTTGTGCAGTGCTTGCTCTGGACGACTGACGGCTCTCGACGCCCGCTACGCCGCGAATGGTGCCAACCTCGGACTTGTCCTTGAGTGAAGCACGGTTAGGTGTGTGAGCTTGGTTTTGGGTCTCAGCATCTTCGAACTGATCCTCATCCTCCTCTGGTACATCCTCGAAGCCAGCATCCATG
Source organism: Pyrenophora teres f. maculata (assembly GCA_014334815.1). Classification (NCBI taxonomy): domain Eukaryota; kingdom Fungi; phylum Ascomycota; class Dothideomycetes; order Pleosporales; family Pleosporaceae; genus Pyrenophora; species Pyrenophora teres. The sequence goes on from CP060570.1 coordinate 1,999,456, forward strand.
TAGTTGGACATGTCATCGTGGTTGAGCGACTTGACAATGTGCTCCATGTGGTGTGTTTGACCCTCGATGAGAGCACGGAGGTGAAGCACAACTCGTTGCGCCTCGTCTCTTTGGCGAAGAATGGCACCGTTGGTGTGCTGAAGGGCGCTAAGCTCCTTCTTGTTCTTCTTCCTCTCGCGCTCAAGCTCTTCAGCAATCTCCTGTTGGAGGACAAGAGCCTCAAGAGCATCGTCACGCTGCTTCTCAGTACCAGATAGACGGACAGTGAGCCTTGCGGCGTCATCCTTCTGCTGGTCGATGAGGTTGCTGAGGCGACGGTTTTCACGCTTGTGGTTCTCAATCTTGACCTTGAGATCTTGTGTCTCCTTGGTAAGTTGCTCAGCGAAAGCCTGGAACTTGAGGAATTGCTGCTTCCAGCTCTCGAGCTCCTCGACCAAGAAGTTGTTGCGCTTAGTGACCTTGCCAAGCTCACTGTCCAAGCGTTGCTTGAGGTTGATGAAGTCTGTCCATGCTTCCTGCGCATCGCGCGAGTACTGGTTGCGCTCGCGAACGATCTCGTTTAGGTGGCGCATGGAGACCTTAGTCATCAGTGGCTTCTTGACGGAACCGCCAAAGATAGCTTTGACTCCACTGTTTCGGCCCTAAGATATGATGTTAGTTTGCTAGTGTGACAGATAGACATGTGATAGATGACATACCAACTTCTCGCACACGTGGTCCATGACGGTCATGACGGCATCTTGAGTCCACCAGTCTGGGTCCTGGATGCTCTCTACCTCACCACGCATAACAATTATTTGACCCGCAGGAATGAGTTTACCACCACCGTACGCCGATCGCAGATGCTGTGGGACACCCGTCGGTGATACTTCCCCATTGAGCGCCTGAGTCAGACGAGTAATCATCTTGGTTCTTTGGCCTGCAGAAAGGGCAGTTGGTGGGCTGGAAGTCAAAACAAAGTTTCGGTCCAAGTCGACAACCAGGGCATCTGTCGGCGCAGTGAAGAGCGACCGACATTCCGACGTTACACCTAGGATGTAGGGGCCCGGCTCCTGGACCAGGTCCTTGACGTGACGCGCATGCACAACAGGAACATACAGACCACTCCACTCGTAAACCCTCACACAGAAGCGTATAGTTTCAGCGGCGATGGTAAGCATCGCGGGGTAGTGGCTAGTAAAGATGATTCGTCGGGTCGGTGATACAGCGGCCTCGATGACACCCACGATGTTGGGGATGGATAGACAGGTGAACAGGGGCCACATGGCGAAATTCTGGAAACCGGTCGGCGAAGAGGGGAACTGGTAGCACAGCGCGTAGTCCTTCATGTCGATCCGGACCAGGTCGTTGAGGCGTGGAGCGGGGAAGCTGAGAATGCGAGACACCTCTTCAGCGTGGAACAGGTTTGTGGCTTTGTTCCAGTGAATCCACATGCCACGCAAGTAGTCGCCGAGCAGGTTGTACAGGGGATATCGGGAGAGGAAGCTCAGGCAGTAGGGGATCCAGTAAGTCTCTTCCGGGTTGTCGAAGAAGTCGGGTTCGATGCGCTTGCGCAGGTCCCGAATGGTCTCGGCCCTCTTCTCGTCAGCGCGAGACCAGACGCGCAGCGCGATGCCGTAAAGAGTGTGCGAGGAATCCTGTTGCAGGACAAATGAGTGGTGTACACAGTGAGGTTGGCTCCTGCCAGTGCAAATCTCGACGTCGTGAGGGAAACATGCCTGTAATGGCGGTCAGCTATGAGTAGAAACTAATGGGTCCGAAGATGAACATACTCGCATAGCGGCGTGCAGAGATCTCGCAATCTCGTTGTCTTGCTCCAGTCTAGGGCTGCTTCCCAAGATCTCTGGAAGCCAAAAGGTGCCGACTGCGCCCTTCATGTGACCGATCTTGCCCTGTGATGGTGCGGGCGCCTTGACCCATTGTGAGGGCTCCCGGCCAACACCGCATACCATGTAGGCATGAGTAAGAGTCTTGGGGCTTCTTGCGCCCTGCTTGACGTTCAACGTCGACGGAAGAGGCTGAGTAATCCTCGAATGGAGGGACGAGGTCCGGCTAGGGATGATGAGACTGGGATCGGCGTTGTCGCGCGTGGGAGGTCGCTCGCTGGCGCCAGTGCGAGGTCGCAAACTCAGTGAAGGTGCCATGGTGGGTGGTTTGGTGTTGTTGTCGATGTCGATGTTGTTGTTGTTGTTGTTGTTGTTGTTGTTGTTGTAGAGAGCGGGCGAATTGCAATGAATCCAGTAAGTAATTAGAACAGTTATAACTGTGAATACATGAGGCTGGGCGTGAGATGGGATCCAGAAGGCAACCCGGGAAAGCAACAAACAGAGCAGGCCGTGAGTACAATTGCGCACTCCGTCGGTTGGAGGCTCCAAAGTCACCTTGCTGCGGGCAGTGAGGAGGAGGCAGCAAGGGGGAAGTATGGCTTTTGGGGAGCTCTGGCGGCGCGCGCGGACTGGATACTAGGACGACCCGATGGCTAGCATGGGTGGCTTTCACAAGTTTCGGTTCAAGGAAATGAGAAGCTTATCCCTGCAATGCAACAGGGTCCTAGCCGTGCACGGCTCAACCAGCTGTCAGGGGCGCGCTTTTTCGAATAACGGCTGGCTCCTCCTCTCGAGATACGGCGGCAGCAAGGACCGCAATCAAATCCAGACGCCCAAAAGTGCTCAGGGCGTGGGTACAGAGTCCTTGTACTGTACTATGTACTGTATACACTTGCCCTGCGCGCGTGCCCGCCCTCTCTGCACATGATGTGGTGGTGATTCTTGCAGCCATGGCCGGCCGGCCTCGACGAGTCGGGCCATGACAGCGTGCAGCGGCCACAGCGAAAACATCCCCGCTGGTGGCAATAGCGCGGTGTTAATGCTAGGAGCCGTATTGGGTCGGATTCGATTCATTCGACTCAGTCGCAAGCCATGCATTGTGCACGATGAGCAGGCGTGCGGCGTGCAGCGTGCAGCGTGCAGCGTGCATGGCAGACGCGTGCATGAGCAAAGATCCCGCACTTGCAGCCGTGAATGGCAATGCTTGGGGACTGGCGACCAAAACCCCTGGCGGCTGTCCTATCGGTTGGCGCCCATCATCACACGGCGCACCAAGATCGCTGAGAGACACGTTTGAAGCTGGGCGCGACGACGGTGCAGGAGAATTGCTTCCCGTCGTCCAACAGACGCCGTCGACGTCGTGTGTTGGAATCGCTGACACCATGGCTCCATCGGCTCCACCGTCCGGTAAAAGTGGCTACCTGGGCTACCTAGAACGCGGTAGCTTCGTGTAGTCGCTGTAGAAGCTCACTCGTGCCTCGCACTGCCCACCTTGCCCGGCCAAACTTTGCCATCGGCCAAGACTTGCGGAGAGAGGAGCTGCTGATGCCAGAGGCTGAAACGCCGGCCCAAGTCGTCTTATCCACGTCGCTGCCAGCATCATCAGCATCATCATCATCATCGTCCATCATCGCCCAGGGCTCGGCCTCAAGCAACGAGGAGATTTGCTGTCGCCTCCGCCTCCGCCTCCGCCCATAAGAGCGACTCATTTCCCTCTCTACCAGTACTCTGCTCAACAGAGGGCAAGCGCATAGTCGGCCCTCTGGCGTCCGCATATGATCGGCGCCTGGGTGGACCTGGGATGATTGCTACGTGGAGAAAGCTCCGATGCGCGATGCGGTTAAGAAGAGGGCTCCCAGTCTATTATCGACAGGCAAGTCGGGTGCCCCTACCATCGTTCGTCGTATTCGTCACAGGCCAATGAATCTGACGCACATTTCCATCTACACTCGAAAGAATCTGCATGACCGATAACGAGGGCGGATGCGTCAAACCTTGGAAGAAGGTTGCGTCCCGTCTACGGTTAGATACAACGAGGGTCGCGTCCACCGCCCGTTCCCTGACCCGAACATTTTGCATTTCGGCGCTAGCCCGACAATTCCAAACTTTCACCACCGGTGCCAGTCTAAGAAGTAGTCTTGCGTGCAGCTCCGATCCATCAGAACTCGGCAAATTGCGCACTGCGTAGATCTGTGGGACTACGTCCAGATCTGCTGCATCTCTCCTGGAGCTTGTAACCCACTCTAGTGACGCCGGAAGCCTCGTCCAGTACTCGCGGGTCGCACATCAGCCACATCGTGAGCTACGCACGCCCCGAAATCTCTCCATCCAAAACACCTTCTTCCACAAAACTACCTCTAGCGGCGCGTTCCGCTACACCTGCCACGCCTCCCCTGCGCCTATCCGTTCCAAGTAGTCGTCCCGCCGCGCCAGCAACACGTGGTGATATTCCCACTATTCAACATCACGTTATACATTACGTGCCGACTGTCTGGTCGACCATGTCATTCAATTCAACCTTGTTGAATGAGCTTTGCAGTATATGGTATGTCTGACTAAGTTACCCCGACATCACTCGTACTCGAATGATTAGCCCCGAAGTCACCAGCGATCGACGTAATTCCTGACACCCAAATATGACTACAGAGAAGGCTGACACCCGCCCAGCAACACCAACAATTTCAAGTACCGATGTCCCGGCTGTTCCGCACGTACATGCTCACTGCCATGCTATAAACGTCACCAGTCATGGGCACAATGCTCTGGCAAGCGAGATCCGACCAAGTTCGTCAAGAAGTCTGAGCTCGTGACACCCGCTGGTGTTGATCACGACTTCAACTTCCTATCTGGTATAGAACGGAACCTTGAGAAGGCTGAGAAGGTCGCTAGCGCCACCACCTCTAGCCATGTTGCAGAGGCCAAGTCGAATTGCCAGCGGGGAGGTGTTCCTTACCCCAAGCTCGAGGCTGCTGCTAGCGTAAAGATTATACGAGCGCCACAAGGCATGAGCAGACAAAAAGAGAACAAGTCACACATGTCTGCCACCAAGTAGGCGCCCCCCACCACCTTCAGTCCAATGTTGACACCCGCTGATCTATACCTAGAAAAGCTTCACGAAATATAGTTTGGACTGTCGAGTGGTTCGACGAGACCAAGAAACGTGTGCTTACCGAGACGTCTTCTGCATATCCGCTACGGGATGTGCAACCCTTCAAGCAACATAGTACAGCAGTCAAAAGCAAGAAGAGGAAGCTAAACGCCGAAGATGCTGCAACCACAGAGGCACATGGCGATGCAACGCACCCTTCAGAAGATCAAGACCAACAGCATCAACTCAAATCTGGCGTTGAACACCAGATCGACGACGCAAGGCTAGTGCAACAATCCCCAGAACAACCAGCCAAGGCGACGGTTACCCACCCTGCCAAAGTCAGTAGCCACGGGCCAAGCATCCAGACCCCAGAGCATATGCTTTTTCTCCTAAAGCCACGCACAAGCACAAACCGGCACGTCGTCATTCCCCTCGACCCCTCCCGCACCCTGGCTGAAAACCTACACGGCCACACCATGCTCGAGTTCCCCACCATCTACGTGTTTCCCCCAGCAACGGAGAAACTACCCGAAGACTTTATGCTCGAGGAAGACTACGCCAAACTTGAAGGGGAACAGCAGAAGGAGTTTGATGAGCTCATGAACGAGCTTGACCCTGAGATCTTGAAGCGGTTAAAGGAAGGAGAGGACGTGCAGAGGTACACGGGTGCGGAAGAAGAAGTGGATAGTAAAAAGATACTTGATGTGCTGAAGCAAGACATTGGCGGGCTTTGAACGCGTAATAGTGTATCACGTGAGCAAGGTACATCCTGCAGCTGGCAAGCTTGCTTTTGATGCCGGACAGTAGGGTAAGTAGAAAGGATAAAGAGGGGTAGAGCCAGACGACGACGAAACGAAGTTTTCAAATCGCACAAAGCATGTTGTACAAGAGAAGAGAAGAAAATAAATTGACGTCTGATTTGTCGCACAAGCTTGTCTCCCAGCTCATCTCGGTACCTACTTGTCTAGGACATATTTCAACCTACCGGAGGCTACCCCTCCGTCGCAACGCCGTTGCAACTTCATCGCATCCTTGAAATAATAAGATCTTCGCCTACCCCGTCGTTATCGATGATGTTGTTGTTGTTGTCTTAGTCGTTTTCCACCCTACCAGTATACCCCTTCCCCTTGCCACCGTGGACCCCCAAACACAAGGTACCCCCGTCAATATTTCTTCTTCCACAGTCCGTCTCCAGTGCCTTCGTCGCGCCACCCGCCAGCAGCAAGTCACTCACAGCCACACCCTCGCGCCCCAGCCATGTCACACACAACGGCCCCCGACGTTTCACCCCCCCCCCCCCCTCCCAAATCAAAACGCATTTGTTTTTCTTTTCCTCTCCCAATGACTGGTCCACGTATCTCCGGACCTTCATGCGCATAACGAGTAAAGTCGGAAAACATGACAGGGCCCCATTGTCCGTTGTCTGTCGCTCGCCGCTGTCATCGTCCTGTCCGGTGTCTCGCATTTGCCGAGCACACCGTTAAAGCCGGTTGAAACTGCTTACCCCCCCCCACTTACTCGCAGGCTGAACATGGAGCGCCCCTCCAACGGTCATGTCCGTACTTACTGCTCAGCTCAGTTCTGCTCTGTTCTGCTCAGCCCTCCCACGACAGCATGCGGCGAGACGGTGACATGGCAAGAGTAGACGGGGCTAGATCAAGGGTCAACCCCGTTTGGTTGCCACGGCTATAACAACATGGATTTCCTTTTCTTTCTTGTTTTTCATCAATATTATCGGACTGGGTACTGCTCTAAGCCTACTTACCTCGCAGGCTACTTGCTTTTCGCTCCGGTCACCCGGGTTAGCCGTTGCGGTGCGGGTGCACTTTCTTTTGTTTGGTTTTTCCAACTGTGTAGCCCGCTGTCCGGATCCAGTTTTGGTAGATATTTTTTTTGGCACGTTTTGCTTTTGGACGGCACAGGCAGCGGTTGCAGCGTTGCAATGGAGACGAATACACTACCGCTACGATACGTCATAGGTACGAAGGGTACGAAAGGGTCCAAGGGCAGTGGAGACTAGAATCTGTCTTACATGAGAGCTAGGATGGATGAGGGTACGGAGATTAGAGGTCTTAGTGTGCAATCGTCGCAGAGAAGGCAGGTAGCCGGATGCAGACGGCAGGTTCACGATTCATCACTCGGGTATGCAACCCGGTGCCAATTGGAGAGGAGCAGAAGGTAGAAAGGGCAGGCACACTCGTCGCAACCTGCGTCGAAGACAAGGAGGTAATGAATGGCTTCGTTCCGGTTGGCCAGCTGCAATGCAGACAGGATGCAGCATGTGGCTAGCCAGAAAAAAGATAGACTGCTATACTTATAGTCGTTGGCGCGCGTCCTGGTTGGACATCGAGAATGGTACATTGCGCAATTGTTTCGGTATGCAGGCGTGTGGGGGGTATTTCTGAAATGCGCCTGTCCTGCCTGCGTGATCTACTCCAATACTGCCAATCTGCAGAGTTTAATCATTCTCTGCGGTGTTTCGCTAGGCGCTGTTTCGGGTATACTCGTCCTGATTCACAATACTTGTCTCTGCGCTCAGGAATAACTACGCGAGCCCTCATGACTCACATTCCATGACTCTCGGCTGGCAATGGCTGCGGAGGCACACCAGCCCAGTCGGTCGCCAAGTATTGTCAATACGCTGTCGTTGCTGTTCGGGAGGTCGGAGCAAGAGCTTGTAGCTTATTACTTGCGACATATAGATGACCGGCAGTACTTCGTTCGCGGTCGGACTGCTCCCTTTGGTTGTCAGCCTGTTTGGTATAGAAGCAGCTTTATAGTTGTTGCTCAAACTTAGACGGAGACCCGCGTTGAGGAAAGGATATGCCTTCAAACTATATCTTTCTTCTCGTATCCAACTCGAGACGAATTCCCGTAGCATCGCTTCACTGGTTAAAGTACGGGATATTTTTGTGCATCATTTTCTCATTCAAGCTCCCATGACATTTTGGCCCTCTACTTCTGCAACTCCAGCAACCCCTTGCTCTGCAGATAGTCTACAATCTCCTTTACACTTTCCTCTACACTCTTCTGGTCGCTTCTGATGTGAATCTCAGCATTCTCGGGCGCCTCATATGGCGCACTGATGCCAGTGAATTCCGGAATTTTGCCCTCTCTTGCCTTCTTGTACAAGCCCTTGGGGTCACGAGCCTCAGCAACCTCGAGAGGCAAGTCGACGAAGACCTCAACAAAGGCCAAGGGAGAGTCGGTGCCGGTAGTCACGGCATGTAGGTCGCGGGCTTGTGCGCGGTCTGCCTTGTAGGGGGAGATGAAGGATGTGATGGCGATCGTCGAGGAGTCAGCAAAGAGCTTTGCGACCTGTTAGAGTTGACTCGTTAGCACTGCGTTCCTACGACTCAAGAGCGATGGGCATGTGAGGGGGCCGCGTGTTCGCAGTCGGCAGATGACGGATGACATACTTCAGCTATCCGCCTGATGTTCTCATTGCGGTCCTTCTCTGTGAAGCCGAGATCTTTGTTGAGCCCGAAACGAACGTTGTCGCCATCAAGACGGTAGGCGGCGAAGCCTAGGTGAAGCAGGTGCTGCTCAAGCGCTGTTGCGATGGTAGATTTACCCGACGCAGACAGACCGGTGAACCAGATGGTAAAGCCCTTTTGCTTGCGGAACTTGTTGCGCTCGTCGCGCGAAAGAGACGGATGCCATGTGATGTTGCTGTAAGCCGCCGTGTTAGCGATGTTTGCGCCATCATGGCGGGGTATGGTGGGGCTCACGTTGCCATTGTACAAGTTGCGACTGAGGCTGGAACTGAGGAACTTGGGATGTATGAAGCTGGAAACTGTGTTTGCAAAATATTTCCAAGTTATACGAATACAGACTTGTGCTTCGGATGCCAATTGAAAGGCGAAAAGGGCTGCTTTAGTGTCCCCAGGGCGAAGTTTGGCCCTGGAGCAAACATTGATTTCTTTTAGCGTGAATGACGTGCTGTTGGGTCCGCTGCAGGGCGGGTAAGGCTGAGAGCGGAAGAGACGCGCGAACGGTTGGCTGTATTTTCTCTTGGCCATGCACAAGAGCGCAAATTCTGAAGCATGCCGTCTCAGCTATGGAAGCACAAAGCTAATAGTCTACAGAGGCACTCCACTTCCTCCAAGACTCGCAGCTCTGGTTGGCCGGGTCCTTGCCTCAGCACTTCTTCCATCGCGCTCATGCCCCTGCGGAGGTAGTACATCTCCTCTACTGCCACTCTTCCTCAACCCAGTTCCGTGAATTGGGGTGAGATCAAGGGGTTTCCTGCGCCTGACAAGCTGGTATCCCCTATCGAGCTCCACTTCGATGGCACACCTAATCTTTAGTGCTGTGACAGCAGGCCAAACACTCCTCTCGCCCTTTAGTATCCAATAGTCAATCGCCTCTTTCGTCGGGTTATCGAGTAGCCTCAAGAAGTCACCTGCTGTAAGTTCAGGTACAAGCGTCAGACTAGGTCCCGGTATGTTTTCGTCCAAGAGGAACCGGCGGATCGACGGAGGTAGTGCGCCTAGTTCGTCAAGTTGTTGCAACCGGTGCTGAATCTCTAATACTACAAGGCGGATGAGTGGCATGTAAAGTCGCCAACCAGCATTGTGTTTGGGATTGGGGTGGTGAAGATCGGAGCGGAGGAACGGTGCAAGGTAGGGTCTGGCTTGTGAAACAATGAAGTGGTTTACGTTGAAAAGTTCGCCTATGCGATGTAGCGGGGATTCGCGGTCGCGGTACGATGCATGTGTGTAGGAACAGAATTCTGCTTTTGAAGCGGGGGACCACGGCACGATGTTGCCTTCTTCGTCTTTACACAGCAATGTGACCTGGTGGTAGAGAGTCGAAGAAGACGTGGCGTTTGAGGCGAGGGCGGCGGACCAGATGAGCTACATTTTCAATCAGCATGTCGTCAATACAGAGGTCAAGACATACGTACGACATTGGGGGCTGTAAGGTAGTTTAACAGGTTCGGCACACCGCCACTGCCACTAGTAGTGACCGTGATATTCAGAACCCTCTTCGTCCTGGTATAGGCCTCTTCAAATGTCAAATCCCCAATGTTTGCCCTGAGAACTTGCTCCAGCACGTCCACATCTAGAAAATGGCCTTCCTTCCACCATCTGTTGACACGTCGGTTAAGAGTTTCAAACCACGCAGTGAACCCGGCGTCTTTCCTGTATGGGCGGTTGGTGAAAGCCGTCAGGTCAATGTTCGTTCCTGTCAAGAACTCCAGTAGCTCGTCTTCGGTGTGTACACCTACGAGCGCGGCAATAATTGCACCGGTAGCAGTCCCAGCGATTATACGAGGGAGCAGACCGCGTAAATGAAGCGCCTTCACCACGCCCAGATGGCAAAGTCCAAACACCTGTCCTCCTTGTAGAACCAGTACAGATCTCCCAAACGCCTGTCTTGTGTCATGAAGAACATCCAGCTTTGCCTGGTTCGTCAAGCCAGTATCCGAGTTCCTTGATGTAGGGTATTGTGTGAGGTTCTCAATCGCGTAGGCCACCTGGGTGACATAGTCTTCGATCAAGAGCTTTGTCCCTGCGTACGCGCGGTTGTACAGCTTGGGTGCTGTTATGTTTCCGAGATTGCGGACGAGTCCGCTCCGAAGAATGTTTATCAGGCCGAGGATATCGTTGTCCTCTTGGGCTTCGTAGATTGCGGAGAGACGCTGGTGGATGAGGCGGTGGTCGTAGTCTTTGCTTATGGCTGTCTGCCGCCTGTTGGCCCCTAGTAAGCCCATGTATGCAGAGATAGAAACAGCGGAAATCCACCGAGATAGTTGCTTACCACATGTCGTAGTCGAGGACCTCATCAAGCTTGTACGCAGCGGCCTCCCATTCCTCGAATAGGCGTGCATCGCCAATAGCTTCCAGCAAGAGGTACCTCTGGCTCTTCTGCGTCCACCACGCGTAGAGTTTCTTGAACATATCAGCATTCCACCCGAACGCATTCCGGTTGATTCACGAAGAAAACCTGCTTGTTGGGGAAATAGGAACGCACCCGTTGCCAAAAGAATGCCACGTCGAAGAAGCACAGGAGAAAGCTCCATAGCGCCCTCGACAATACACCAAGCGTTCCGTTCATGGCGTAGGAGATCTCCAGATGATCCTTTGCTGACAGGGCCGCAATGTCAGAGGTCGCATGTTCATTCGTCGCGTCTTCGGAGACGCGATGCTATTGAGCAAGTGCTTGTCGGGCTTAAGCCGGCTGTCACATGCAAGCCGAAGCTCAAACGTCACTGTGGCTGACCTGCACCAGCCACGTGGCGTTGGAAACCAGCCCCACCTGCCTGGGTGGAGCTGCCTACGAGGGGATGGAAGCTTGACTTTACTCAATGTCTCCAACCTCCAACTCAATCCAGTGTACTTTGAAGATATTCGAACATGCCGGGATCGTCACTTTGGCTGTTGCCGCCAGCGGATCATCCTCTGAGCAATGTCCTACCCAGCGTCATCGACAAAACATCCAAGCAGTTCAATTCCCCGCACCGCTTCCTTCCACACGTTACTCTGACAAGTGAGATTTCACCGTCAAAACACGCTTCCGACCCCCAGGCATGGCTCGACTCGCTCGATCTTCCTACTGGCCAAGATATCAAGGTAACATTTGAACGTCTTGGTAGTGAAGATGTTTTCTTTCGCAAACTATACATCAAGTGCGAGAAGTCCGAGGGAGTCAAGAAGCTTGCAATACCATGTCGGCAACAAGTGGATGGTTTCGAGGAAGAGGCCAAGGCTTTGAGTTGGGCTGAAGGACAATACATGCCCCATTTGAGTTTAATGTAGTAAGTTGAGACGGGGCGATACGTGTGTGTATGCTAAAAAAACATAGCCATGACTGTCCTCAGGTCGATACGACCATGCTGGCAACAGTTGACATGCTTGGGATCAACTTTACTGGCAGTGGAGACATGGGGGGCTGGATTGGTGGAAGGGTAGTTCTAGTACCGACAGATCGCCCAATAGAACATTGGCTACCAATAGCTGAAAGAGCGATATGATGTTCGAAAAACACGATTACCACAGTATACAGCATAATACAAGCGTAGTGTCACAACATGGAGGGAGTGTTTCTTGATCCATCACCCATGCAGTGAAACAAACCACATGTGAATGACGCAGACTGCGTTGAATATAACGATAACCAAACCATGACATGAAAGTAGAGGTTGTATATATCATTGGGCGATGGTACAGCCGTTTTGGAAACTATGACGGTGAGCATCAGGTTCACTTTTGTGAATGCGCAAGACAAATTTAGGGGTAGTAAACATTTCTCATTGAAAGATGCATCATTACTAGGCTAATATTACAAAGTCATAGGAGAGGTGTCCTTGGTATCTCGCATGCTCTCATGGCTATCGCGTCGTAGGAGTATGTATTTATTTCATGAATCCAGCCTTGCCATCACCGTCGGCGTCGACCTCTAGAGAGAAGGTTAGAATGTAGTTGCCACAATGCTGGTACGATGGTATGACTTACTAGGGTTGAGCTTGTCCATGAGGCTGGGCTTATGTTGACCTGTTTGATGTTGGCCTTTACGTCCTTGTATTTCATTGAGTTGGGCTTCTTCGGCTTCTGTGTGGGGAATGGCCCTGGAGCGGTCTTCTGTGAGAGCCTTGGGCAGACTACCATCCTCGTTGGGACGGTGGGCCAAATCTCCAGTTCCGCTACCACCAATCACTTCACCATGGGAGTTCTTCGTACCTGTAGCGCCCTCATTGCGGTTGCGAGCAGAGTCCTTCAAGTCACGACTGTCGATCTTACCGTCGTGGTTACGGTCAACAGCAGCGGTACCGGCGCCGGCGCCAACACCAGCGGTGGAGCGGTTACCGGTCAAGTCGTGAGCATCCATCTTGCCGTCGTTGTTGCGGTCGAGGGGGTTCTTGGTTCCGGAAGTGTGGGAGCGGTTGCCAGTAACGTCATGCATGTTCATCTTGCCGTCGTTGTTGCGGTCAAGGGGGTTGTGGGTGCCGGCACCGTGGTGGTTGGGAGTAGACTCGAAGTCACCGTGACGGGCATGCTCGACTCCGTGGGTGTGGTGAGTAGACTTGTGAGTGAGACCCTCAGCAACGCCCATACCAGAACCACCGCCAATGTTCTTGGGGACACCCTCGAACTCATCGTAACGCTCCTCGCGGCCAGTGAGAGCTCCACCCTTGGCCTTGAACTGATCCATAGTCATGGCAGGCAGGGCGGTAGTCTCGTGGTGGGTAGCCTTGTTATGGTGAACCTCATGGATAGGGACGGTGGTGTGCACTACGCTAGGCTGAATGGTCTCCTTCTGGATAACGGGCTGGATGGTCTCGTGGATGTGCTAGTTGGTGTTAATGGCGCTGGGGACTCAGTGACACTCTAGTGGGACTTACGTGGTGAATGTGCTCTCCGCCAATAGTGGGAGCCACACTTTGGCTGTGAGTGGTCTCGTCAACACGCCTCTCGTCAGCAAAGCGGGCCTGGTCGTCAACAAGTGCCCTCTTGGTAGCGTCGGTATCGCGGTGGTCAAACTCGCGGTGCTGAACGGCACCAAGCTTGGCTGTGTGCTTCTCTGGGAGAACCTCGCGGTCCAACACAGGCTGGACGGTGCGGTGGTAGTGGTCCTGGTGGACCTCCTTGTCGATGGCTGTGTTGACCTCCTCGTGTACGTGCGGCTTGATGACTTCGTGCTGAACAGCGGGGGCTACAGCCTCGTGAACAGTGGTGTCATGGTGACCAGAGCGGCCCATGAAGTCGGTGATAGCTGCCTTGGCCTTGTCCATTTTGAATGTTGTAGTTGCTTTTGATGGAGGTAGTAGGTTTGGGATGGGTGTGTGGATTGATTATTGGTGAGGTGATGCTGTTGTTGTGATGGTGTGATGATACTGCAAGACGATGATGCGGTGCCTCTTTATACAGCAACAGCAATAGCGGGCACAGATGCACGACGACGTAATGGACATAACAGGTGCAGGTAGAGCCCTAGGTTCTCCGGCAGTCGCAGCCCGCCTTGTTCTTTTTGCGGTAGGAAGCCGCCACGATAGTGCAAAAAGAGCTGTTTGAGGCTGGTCAGACCTCGATCGATGCTCGGACTCGCACTCATTGGCTAACGGCGGTAGGCGCTACCAAGGGCAAATGTACGTCAGACGTGGGCTAGCCCGTGACTAGAGAGAGGCCGGGAGGAAGCGGCCTGGATCGAATTGACGCGGAGATGCCGCTATGATACGCTTGGAGTGTCGTTGCACGCCTGCCGCAGCTCCAGGCGGTACTATGTAGTCATACTGTGCATCAAACAGGAATCCTACCCCACGACGAATACAAGGCGTCGCAACAACGAGGTTTGGTGCTGCAAAGCGCAAGCAACTGGGCTGGGATACGCTGGGGGCGGTGTTCATGCAGTTGATCTGATCCACATTGAGTTGATCTGAGCGATCGGCACTAGGGTTGTTTTCCTGCCATTCCAGCACACCGGGTCTACGGTCCATGATACACGCTGTGCCTGGCCATCATCATAACCTCAGATTCGCATCACTGCTGCGCCGGTATTTCCATCACAGCCGACATGCAACATGCAACATGCAAACATGCATTCGCTCGTGCTTCGGACGTCCCGACGGCGTGGCGCCCTCCAGGTGCATTGCATGCTAGGTACGGCCCAAGACGAAGCACGCTAGACAGATGGGTACGCTACGTATGGGTGATCAGTGGAGCCGCCCGCGACCAGAACCTCCATCCTCCTCCTTTGTCGTCATGCCGCTTTGATCTCCGCTGACCATGGACTGATCGGGCATGAGCCGTCCATTTGCTTTTATCCCACCTGTGAGCCAGCGGTACACACAATATTGAACCACGTACCGCCAAACCACATGTACCCACAGCACCGTACGTCATTCGCACTCGCCACGCATCTCTGTGCCGTGCCAGCAGCGGCAACCAGCAGTTCAAACAATGCACAGCTCAGGAAAGGCGTAAGCCTAGATTGCTCCGGACAAGCCGCGACATGTGCTGCTGAAGCATGGCACGGCAGCTGCAAAGCCATCAAGTCTCGCCTCCCCCTTTCCTTTGCAATAGTCAAGTCTTCACTCCAGCTAGCTGGTGTCTGGACTTCCCTTGACCCTCGCGCCCTCGTTACTGCTTGCCGAAACCTATAAAGGTCTGAGCTTTGGGCAAGCGCTTCAAGTGCGTCATCCAGCCTAATCGTCCGCACGGTGCTTCGTAGAATTAAACATAGGCTGCCTGTCTCTTGCCTGCGCGGGCGTGATTCATGTACATCTCACCTAGACCTCCACCCCACCAATTTCCTTTTCCACTCGAACATCCGTCAACATGAGGGAAAAGCTGAAGGCTGTTCTCCATAGGAGGAAGAAGTCAACGCCAACCCATTCCCCAAGAACATCATACGAGAAATCTGAAGGAAGCAGTCCGCGTGCTGAGCGGCACCATGCCTCATTACACCAAGATCGCCCAAGTCCTGAAGCTCACAATCGCGTCCTACCAGCTCACTCTGCCTATGATGATGAACAGTCCAGCCATTCGCCAGCTTCGCATTTTACATCCTCTCAGGATGGCCAGCCTAGAAACACAGATCTCACTGGTTCTATTGCAGACGACTACAGATCTTACCTCTCTGCGATAGCTCCGGTTGATAATTCGAGAAGTGAGCAACATGCTTCAATGAGTGGTGACAGGCATGCCGTCAATGGCGAAGGCAATGGAAGATACGCAGAAGACATAGCAGACAGGAACGTACATCAACGGAAACCATCTCTCCAAGCCCATCAGTCGAAGCCTCTCCCAATGATCCCAAGTACGTCCCGGTGCGAATGCACCAATACATCAAATATTGACATGAGAACAGACTCTTCCAATGTTGAACACAACCATTCTCACAAGCAGCCGATTGCCACCGGGCCTATTAGTAGCGCAGCACACCCAATACCTTCAAGGACAATAGCAGAAAACAACGCGGTAGGCGGGGATAAATTAACGCAGAATGGTCGGCTACAGGGCCTGGATGACAAGGAAACACGCATAGCGCCGCCAGGAAAGATTTCCGGTCACCAGGACATATCTGTCAAACCTCGCCATGATCTCGAGACCACAAAAGACTACAGTAGCATCGATCGTGGCAAAGACTGGAAAGCGAAGCAGCAATCGATGCTTGAGGATGTTGTGGATCTGAAGAATACCGTGGATACAGATAGGGATACTGCATGGGCTCCTGGTAAGCAACAATCCTTCTGGGCTCCTCAAGTAAAGTCCTGGCATGGGTTGTGTAACTAACGACATGGCAGCTGTCACACATGAAGTTATCAAGCCCCACGAACACGAGGTCATTCAGCATCGACTCTACCGAGAGATTCACAATTATACCTACTACCACCGACTACAGCCAGTCCTACACACCGAAGTTCTCCCACCGCGTCACTTCATTCCCAATCCTGATGGCGAGGGCTTGATCGAGATTTCTGCCGACGAGCTGCCGGCTCGTACTGGCAAGAACAGATGGTGGGATATTGTTCAGAAAGAGCCAGTACTTCCACAGGGTGCGTTTGAGTGGCGTACAGAGCCGGAAATCATCGAAGGCAAGCCGTACATGACTGCCGAGGGCTTCGAGCGCAGAGAGACGACAATCATATACCCGCCCACTTTAGAAGACATGTCAAATTACCGTGGAATGGTGCAGCCCGTACATTTCGATCATAAGACTGGGAAACGTTGGTTGGGAGAGTTGACGACTGTAGAGAAGCTGAAGCAAGAGTCGGAGCGTACAGAGAGCAAGAACTCCATGGATATGACAGAGGTCACCACAAGCTTATCTGAAATATCGCCAAGCCCTACGATCAAGCGGAAGCCTGTTGGTCTGGGCTCTATGTAGCGAGCATCTGACCAGTATTAGTCGGTGGCGGACTGAGTGTTGGCGAATCGACTGAAGCCTTTTCTACTTTAGCATGTAGTTTAACAGGGTCCGATGACCAAATTATGATTCTCAAACCACAATATTCTTAGAGAAAGACAGTTCAAGTGCCTTGCTCTCTTCTAGTAAATCTTTATTTGGTACACACTCTCTCCTTCCCTTGTACTCGGTACACACATATTGACGTGCGCAACACGATACGCGGTTCGCCATTATACGCCCTTGCATACTTCCGTATACGCCCAGAAGCGCATTGATAGTAGCTCGATACAAAGATGTAGGCAAGGCCAACGCATAGAGATTTTATCGGCCTATGGAAGATAATAAAGTAAATGCCCCGCCCACGAGATTGTTCGATAACGATTCATCCTTTCAAGCTTCTACTCCCAGCCCTTCCTTACTTGGGCTCGCAATACTCAACTAGAGTAACACTCGCAGCATACATCATTCAATGGCCACGCTATAGGTAACCTTATTTACAATACCTAACTCCAGTCTACATCGCATCATCACTACATTGCCCTTGGTTTCTCTCTCTCTCTCTCCTCCCAAGCTTTGCGGATTGCTCGGTTGGGACAGCTAAAGAGTAGCGAAGCATGCACGAGGCGCTTTAGCCAAGGATTGGCAAAGGCTCGATCGACGTTATCTCTACTTGCAACAGTAAGCTGAAGCGTATCTGGCCAAGTATTCCTTCAGGCGAAAGTAGCCCACAGCTGTCGCTAGCACGCCATTTGGTAGCGTCGCAACGGCAAGCCGTGTCCAGGCAGCGGCACATTTTGGCGGTATTGTATCAGCCCCACACGGTCCGAGTGCGACACCCGAGCTCACGTAACTACCGAAGACGGTGAACTCCATTCACGCAAAACAGCTTCTAGTGCAATTCTGTGCAGCGAATAGCCATGTAAAGTCGGATAGAGATTCTGGTGCGAGCTAGCACCTGTATCCGAAGTGTAGACAAGCCTCAGCCGGACAGCGGAGACGAAGCAAGCCTGGAGCGGCGACCAGCCAGCCCAGAGATGCCAAGTCAGCTCCAACCATTAGGAGAAAGTCGCGGTCAAAATCATTGGAGAAGCTTCGCAAGCCAAGATACTTGCAGACGGAGGGCTTTTCATCCATCAAAATGGGAGTTAGAGAGCCTTCGGAGACGCCGATTGGGAAGACAGCCTTGCATGGTAGCGACGTCGTGGTGAGCTGTGCGTGTGGAGAAGAGAGTCGTGAGATATCGTAAAAAAGAATAGGCGTGCGTAAAGACGCAAAGTCTCGCCCCGGGGTTACTTAGGACCCCGCCTACAACTCCTCTGCCTATCGGTATGTGGCTAGCGACATGGGCGTGTCTGGTTCTCAAATCCCTGCACCCCAAACGACGTTATCGGGTCTTTTACCCAACGCGCACGAGATATGGATAGCGACGCATCATCGTTTCAATTGATGGGCAGTCATGTGGCCAGGGAAAGGATGGGGAGAAGGAACGTCTCCCTGCAGCCCCCGCGGCGGCAAACACCAGATAACATTTCGGTCATTCGCCATCGACTAAGCCCCAACTCCAACTGGGCAGGATATCTGCGAGAAGCCCAGGACAACCTAGCTGAACTAGTGCGATCCACAGCGTTCACCACGAGGAGCTCATGCAGGGTTCATTCTCACTCGGTCACACTAGGGCCGTTGAGAGGTTAATTAGGACGGCACACGCACTTTTCCACCTCTCCGTCTGTTATCCGACTTTGATCAATCTTGCTCTACATCTGCACATCGTCCCGAGCCTGAGCTTTAGTACATGGCTTTCGTACTACAATATTTTGCACTGCTTCTTAAAACCATACTCTGAAGTCCGGCCTGTAGGCTTTTCGACTTTGGGACAAAATGACTTCCACCAGCAAAACATTTGAGGCTGGCGGCCCCTTTGAGTTGGAGAACCAGGGATATGTTGTCGATCAAGAGAAGAACGTCTACAACAATGGCCCTCGTCGCGCCAGTATGGTCGGATCTGTAAATGCAGTCAGCGACCAGACGCACCGCAAGCTCAAGAGCAGACACATTCAGCTCATTGGTATTGGTGGGACAATTGGAACGGCGTTGTACGTTCAAATCGGCAGAGGACTGATAAATGGAGGGCCTGCGTCCCTTTTTCTCGCCTTCACACTATGGTAAGTTCACGGCTGTCAATCCGTTACAGCACGGAACATGCTCGGAACTTAGAATACCAGACGCGTGCTGACATATCTCAAAGGTGTACTGTAATTCTGGCTATTACACTCAGTGAGGACTCTCCATCTCCAAGACCCAAAGCGACACTTTGTTCCCATTGCGACAATGCCCATGCACTTTTCAACCCTCCCAACGCGACTCATTCTACCACACGCGCTACGATGCCAGGCCAGCTAATGCGTAAAATCAGGTATCGCCGAAATGGTTACTTTTCTCCCCATATCCTCGCCATTTATCCGATTTGCAGGGCGCTTTGTAGATGATGCTTTCGGCTTTGCCGCTGGCTGGAACTTCTTCGTCTTCGAGGCTGCTCTCGTTCCTTTCGAGATTGTGGCTTGTAACCTCATCATCGGCTTTTGGAGCGATGCCGTGCCTCCTGGTGGTATCATTGCCATTGTACTTGTACTCTATGCGTACGTTCATTCCTTTGCTTCCTCGTTGCTTGATCAACTTTGCGAACAAGCCATTTTCCTGTTCCTGTTCTACATGGATTGTCTTCAAAATGCGCCTTGGAGCCCAGTGTGCCACAAACAAGGCGATCTATATTAAGCCCAGATCTTCTGTCTGAGATATTGAGCTAACGGAATTCTAGACTCATCAATATGATGGCGGTCAAATGTTAGTATCCTCAACTTCTTACCCGTATTTGGGATTCAAACTGACCTTTTATGACAACATTTAGGGTATGGAGAGACCGAGTTCTGGGCTGCTATCGGCAAGGTCCTACTCATCATCGGCCTGCTCATCTTCACCTTCATCTCCATGTTGGGCGGTAACCCAGAGAAAGATCGGTACGGATTCCGGTACTGGAAAAATCCCGGCTCATTCGCGGAACTCTACTACAAGGAAGAACTCGGCCGCTTCCTCGGCTTCCTCCAATGCTTGATTCAAGCCTCCTTCACAATTGCTGGACCAGATTATGTCTCCATGGCTGCCGGAGAGACGGAAAATCCACGCAAAGTAATGCCGCGCGCTTACAACGCTGTATTCTACCGTCTCACCACATTCTTCGTACTCGGGTCGCTAGCCGTAGGCATCAACGTACCATACAACGACCCAGTATTGATTGGCGCTTTGCGAGATGGAAAGCCAGGAGCGGCGGCTTCACCCTACGTCGTCGCCATGAACAGGCTCCGCATCGAAGGCCTCCCCCATGTCGTCAACGCTGGAGTCCTAGCCTCTGCCTTCTCCGCTGGAAACTCGTACGTCTACTGCGCATCGCGCTCGCTCTTCGGTCTAGCCCTCGAGGGTAAAGCGCCCAAGTTTTTGACAAAGTGCACAAAGCAAGGTGTACCGTTTTACTGCGTCATCGTCGTCCTTTTGATCGCCTTGCTCTCGTTTTTGCAGCTTGGTGCAAACTCTGCTGTTGTACTCAACTGGTTCGTATCCTTGGTTACGGCATCTCAGCTTATCAACTTCAGCGTCATGTGCTTTACCTTTTTGCGCTTCTACAAGGCGTGTCAGGTGCAAGGGTTGGATCGCAATACTCTGCCGTATAGAGGTATATGCCAGCCGTACGCTGCATACTATGGTTTTGTGTGCACATTCGTCATGGCCTTTGTTGGTGGCTATACTGTATTCTTGAAGGGTCATTGGGATGTGCCCTCCTTCTTATTTTCATACCTCATGTAAGTCTACTCTTTTGCTCATTTTTGTGAACCCCACTACCAGAGGCACAATGGATCGAACACAGCTAACAGTTTGTAACAAGGATCTTTATTTTTCCCATGCTCTTTGTCGGATGGAAATTTCTCAAGAAGACAAAGTGGGTTCCATCGCATGAGGCGGACCTGGTGTCTGATTTGGCTGAGATTGAAGAATATCATCGTAACTACGTGGAAAAGCCTGAGACGAACCCGTTCAACCGCTTTTTGGACAAGATGTTTGGGTAAGAAAGCTCGGGCTTTTGGTAGATGGGATCGAGTGACGAGGAAGAAGCGCAGTCGATCCTTTCACTTTCTTTACTATTTCATTGGAAGGGGACAGAGTTATGATATGATGAACTGAAGTGTTGATAAAAGTGATCGATGAGTGTAAAGTCTACCTATTCAATACAAAGCTATCGATTAGCCTTTATCTGATACAATGTATGCGCCGAGCATGCCTCACAGAAATCACTACTCCCCTCACGCGGGTATTGCATGGTTCAAACTCCTTAGAATGCAGCATCAATCCTTCAAAAGATGCACCAGCTTCCCGACTTCACTCTTGACCTGGTCGCAACTCAGACGCTTCTGCTCATCTGCCTGCACCATGTCACCAATCAACTGCTGCACCTCTGTGCCCATGTACCCGAGACTCTCCGCAAGACCATCCGGAAAGACACCTCGTCGAAGTTCGCTCAATGCTGCTATGCGCTCCATGCGCGTGCCAAACTTCTGCAGCATTTCAAATGCGACAACGCCTAGAGCAAATACATCTAGCTTCTCGTTGATACCACTGCTTGTCTGTGGTCGGTAGAACTCTGTTCCAACTGGTTTGGCAAAGGCGTCGGGTGCTGTGCAGCTATCGCTCAGTGCGGCTACAAGCCCAAAGTCGCCGATGCGTGGTGTCATATGTAGGCAGTCACGCTTTGGACAAGGCTTACAACCCGACAAATCCACAGAGCCATATGGTGGGTAGCGAGCTGTCGATAGTGATAAAAACACGTTGGCTGGTTTTATATCTCGATGCACAACGCCTTGAGCATGTAAATATTGGACCCCTGAGACGATACTGTTCAGTAACTCCAGTGATACACACGGGTGGAAACAATGATGGGCGGTCGGTGGTGTGACAGATACAGCTCGCTCGGGGGAGATATACGCGGCAAGGTTCGTCTCGCAAAGGCTCATGGCTACGTTGAGCGTTAGTACCGGTCCAAGACCCCGTTTTTGGACCAAATGACGAGGTGCGTCGCTGTTGGACATCATGCTATCAGATATCTCAGTCGTGTGTTCTGGAGAATACAGCATGTGCGATCTAGGAATGTTCTCAATATCTTCGTCTTCGTCTTCGTCTTCTTCCACGTCCTCCACAACACTCATCCGGGATTTCGTCGAAGAAATGGTCGCGATCGTTGTTTGACTAGCTTGACTGTCCCGCCGTTTGGCGCTTCTGGTCAATTTCAGGGTCCCTTTAGTCGATGAATGCACGCTCTCACTACGAGTTTCATTCTCCTCCACACCATGTTCGCTGAACTCAAAAACGATTCCAGCGCCGTTGCTGTGATCGTTCCTGGCAAATGGATCGTCAAGCATCAGGCTATCTAGCTCAGAGTGTACATTGTCAAAATTTGCCACAGAAGACGGAAATGTAGCCCGATCTTCCAACAAACGATCTTCTCGCAGCAGTGTTACTTCTGGTTGAGCTGCCGCGTCGGTGGGCATCGTGGTAAACTCCAGCCAGGCGTTGTGATATCGAACGATGTTGTTATGATCAAACCTAGCGAGTGAACGAACCTCTTCTAGCATGCTTTCCAGCTCTTCGGGCCCATGCTCTTGTATTCTTGCGATCTTGGTAGGGCTTACCATGATCCTTTTTACGGCGTAGAATGAGCCGTCAAGTTTGTGCTTAGCTTTGAAGACTTTTCCATAGCCACCCTTTCCTACCACCTCCAGCTCTGTATACTCCCGGATATATCGATCTGTTTGCAGATGAGGATAGCCCCGAAGCTTTATCCCAACAGGGGCTGGTATTCCAGACAAGGCATCAAATGTCAAAGCCGGTTGTCGGGGCAAGACCGACGGTACGCCGTTTCCTGGTCGTGCGACAAGAGCCTGTGATTCAGGAATGATTTCGAGTTTGCTGAGGTTGCTCCGCGTAAGCTTGTTGATTCCTTCGTTCGCTCTCATTCGGTGACCTTGCATATCGTCGCTTGCGTAAGCATCGTCGACATTATTGGAGATCTGGCGTGCGAGTTCCTTATAAGATTCTCGGCCCAAGCGCTGAGCATCTGGATCGGACGGGTCTTTGCCTAACTGCTCTGCAACTTCTCGGATCGTCCGTTCCTCCAACAGTGAATGTAATAGCAAATCTCGAACATTCTGTGCGGAATTCTGCCGCAGCTCTAGAGGAGGCCTTTGAAGAGGTTGCCCCGCCGCAGCAGAATCCAGGGTATTTATCCTTGACAGGACGCTATCCTGAAGCGATTCTCTTGGCTCGTCATAATCGGTTTCTTCATCAGAAGTTTCTGAACTCGATGAATCGCCAGGCTTGCGAAACATGGACATTGTGAGCGAAGAAAAAGCGGTTGAGTCAATGCAAAGATAGTACAGTCCAGCTGGTATATGACGAGGAATCAGAGGCCAATTGATCGTTGCGATACTATTCAGCGATTCTTGGAAGATAAAATGCGAATGCGGTTGTGTTGGGGTTACACTTGCGGTGGTGTGTTGTGTCGTGGAGCTGCAGTGTCAAGTGAAGACCCACTAGCTGTCCACAACAAGGCCCCCATGAATACGCGATGTCTAGGCAAACGTTGCTGGTCGTAGAATCCGATAGAAGCGAAACGTGTCCCTTCCCATTGAGGGCGGAGAGCACAGTTAAAGTCACTGACAACTTGGTTGAAAGGGCGCACAAGCCAGAGTGGGTCCAGTACCTAGCGCGTCATCGCACGTGCTCTCCCGGAGCGATTCACCTTCGCGCCTCCGCACTTGACCCGTTTGGACACCGCGCGACATCATACTAAGATGCTCGTTATGGCGCATGTGAATCGCCAATTACTCTCTCTATTTCCACACATGTACGACTGAGTCATACGACCTGGGCATCTACAAATATTATGCCGCGTCAATTGCCCTGGACAATCAAAGGTGCCGGAAGAATACAAGCCAAGCCAGCACCAGCCCGACAAGCTGCAAAACCGCGTGTCTCCTCCGCAGGTATAGAAGATGACTTCTTTGATGGCACAGTACTAGCGAGTGGCAAAGGCGAAGGGAGGGCTACCGAGTCTGACGATGACCTCCCCAACTTCCCGTCAGAGCTGGCTACACCTCGAACCAAGACTGGGAAAAAGGACGCACTCCGAGAGAGGTGTGGACAATCATCATCTCCACCTCCTGTTGATGAATACGAGCAGCCATGTATTGAAAGCATGCACAAAGGCGTCTCCAGATTCGATCTACGTGACGATGAATGGATGATGGTAGAGGACGAGTTCCTGGAAACGGCAAAGCTCTTCACAAGACACTTGCATATGGCAGAATACGAGAAGCTCAAAAAAACCATCGAGGAGAAGAAGAAGCAGGCTGAGATTGCGAGGCCAGTAGTGGCTGACGCCAAGTTGTCTACGACTGCCGTTATGAAAGAGAAGGCCAGGGTCCAAGAACAGAGGCAGAAGCGGGCAATCCGGGAGGTGTTTGCGACCCAGAACGATGAATATGAGGAGGAAGAAGCGGAGGTGCGAGACACAATCCCCACGCATACGAACGCCAGCAGAACCACGTCGTCTTTTCTGATCTCACAGAATCCTCTGACGTCTGGCCCCAAGCAACCTCCAAAACCATACGAAGCACAAGAAAGCGACAGTGAAGATTTAGATGCACCACGGCCTTTGAAAAGGCCAGCTTCCAAGGCCCTGACTGCACCAACAACAAACCGAACCCATATCAGCAGTACACCTGTAGAGCAACCCCCGGAATTGCCCACTTCAACTAAGACAAAAGCTTGTTTTGTCAAGCCCGCTCCTCCATCGTCAGTGAAAAAATCTCGCTCAAGGCTAAGCGGAGCAACGCCATTTGACATGCTTGACGAATACATACCAAAGAAATCGCCGCATTTATCATCACAATCCTCAGCGGAGGGGGCCTACAAAGCCACCAGTTGCGTGCCATACATCTACTAGCAGCACTACTTTACCATCAGTTGGACGGTCGGTTGATACTAGAACATCTAAGATTGCATATGATGTCAATGTAAGCAAAGAGACTACGGATCGGATCGCAAAGCGAAAAGCCGAGCGCGAGAAGCAAGATAAGGAGAAGACGCGGAAAGAAGCAAAGCTGGATGATATTCCAACCTTCTTATTTTGAAATCATTCCTGAACACAGCAATTTTGCTCTCTTGTCATCACCTGGGTTACGCTGAATAGTTGATACCCTAGTATACCAAAAGCTAGTGTAGGCGCCAGGTACGCTTATTAGGAATTTAATGGTAGGGTTTACCTACACTATCGCTGTTAGGTATATGTTTTTTGGCACCTATGGCATTTCTGTGAGTTTATAGCTGCGATATGCACATCTTTATCGCACTTTAGTTTATCATGCTAGACTTCTATTCCCTTGTAATGAATAAAGTAGAGAAAGTGAAAGGATCGACTGCGCACAATAACACTCTCATCATGTTATGTGATGCCAGTTAGATAATCATTACTCTACTATGTTTATATACTTGGCTGATTGAAATCTCCAAACAATGTTTTCACGCCACTATTCGGACAATAAAAGGACACGTAAATTCTGAACTCGACACAGATTTATAGCGGAAAATATTTGATGAGTGGTTTCACACTATAGTGATCACTAGACGAACTAGAGGCTGCGCATGTCTTCTGGTGCCTCGTCATCTGTCCTTGCGCCTAGGTGATTGTCTCTTGGGGTTAGAGAGGAGCTGCTATTAGAAAACCAAGGGCAGAGCTTTTGAAGAACCATAGTTTGGTAGTCAATGTTCCTTCTAGTAATAGTATGTGGTCGTAGTTGTTGTGCCTGTTGGTCTGGACCATGACGAAGCTCGTTCTTGTGAATTGTACCTTTCACATAAATGGAGACTTGAAGGTATACAGTATACCTTACTTAGCATGTTACGAAACAAAAACCTAGTGTATGCCTTTAGAGTAGGTTTTGGTGTTTAGACCATATCAGTAAAGTTAAGGCCCACCCCCCGACCACTCAGACCATTGTACCCCGCAATTGTACCTCGCCTAATGCAGTTCGCGCACCCACGTCTTTATTTGCATAGAGCAACGGTTTCTACACGCCCCAGCCATTCAACAAGCTATCTCAGCCCTTGTGTCATTATTTATATTTTGCTTAGTTTTAAAATTTTATTACCTGTAACGGGTCTCCACCGGAAAGTGTACCGCATCCCCACCTAGCTTCCTGTCTGTGCTTCAGCAGGAGCCCAGTTCGAGTCTCGTGGTGTCCTTTAATCCACTCACTTGGGTAACCAGTGATGCTGGAGGGACCTAAGCAATGAATGCAATTTGACGAGGGAAGAAATTCTGCAGTCTGGTATTCACCATGGGACGGCGGCGCTGGAATACTCTTATTGGGGTTGGAAGTTGAGTGGCGGGCTGGTATATTAACCGGTATTTTTGGTATTTTTTTTGCACCTCAGGTGAGGTCGCACGCAATCCATTCATTCTTACTTACATGTTGTTCAACTTTTCATTTCTCTACTCTACATACGTGTCTCTCTGTCACTTACAATTTTGAACACTTGATTACGGAGAAGAAAAGATATGCGATTATGCTAGGCGGCAGTAGGGCAATCAATACAGGTAAATGCAACAATGACCAACTCCGTTCGCCATGCGGTTGTAAACAAGAGGTTCAAGAGAAAGACTATCATACAGCAATGCCTCTCCTCTTCCAGCCACCAGGGCCTCTCCAAGCCCACATGAACAGGCCCATGGCGATCCAAACGCTAATTGTCATGGCCCAGAAGGTCGATGCATAGCACTCCTTGCCGTGACACAGTACGTCTTCAGGATCTTTCTCTATACCCGCTTCAGCGCTATTCGCGGCTTTCTGGTACACGGTGGCGTAGACGGCGCCCCAAAGTGTGGCACCTGCTGCAGGTGTCATGGCGAGAATGCCCCAGTTTGTACCAAAATTCTCGACGCCCCATACTACTGAGACGACGATAGGCGTGAGAGAAAAGACGGCTCCGTAACCGGCACCGATGAGGGCGGAAACGGCAGCGAAGCGGGATGCGTGGTTTTGTACCCAGCCACTGGCAAGTAATAGCTGACCAAGGGAGAGGATGAAGGAAAATGTCAAAAGGAAAGTTATGCGGGACACGCTGAACTTGCGTGGAGGCTCTACTATGTCTAGGAGAGATGAGTGTGAGTTTGCGAGAGAATCTGGCCCGCGGCGGTGCTGGTGTACCGGGGCAACAGGGGCGAGGACATCAGAGAGGGTACCGGTGATCAAACGAGCAAGTGTAGAGGTGATGGCAACGATAGAAACGTGCGTGGCCGGAGAGGTGTTTGTGGAAACGTTTGCAGGAGTGAGGGTCTCGATAATGGTTCCTAGGTTGTTGATGAAGGCTTCGCCGGGCCCAGTGACGAGGAAGAAACCTCCTGCCAGCCACCACATGGTCGGGTCCATGATGTATCGCCGCGTCTCCTCGTTCAACAGCCACGTCTTCTTCCTTGCCTCCTCTTCGGCCTTGGCTTTCAGGCGCTCAGCTTCAGACTGGAGGAAGTCAAAGGTGGATTCGGAGAGGTCCTGCGTCTCCATGGTACCGTAGCCGTGGTGGTGGGCGGCTTGGGTGAAGAACTCGTCTCGCTGGAGAAGGCCAGATCTCTCCAGCTCGTCGACTGCTTGGTCGATCATCTCTTCTTCATCCACGATGCGCAGCGCAAAGAATCCAACGGCACCAACGCCGAGCAGGAGTACGCCCAAGAACAGGAAGAAGCGGAACACGTCCACGTCGCCCCTGCTCCCATCTGGATTTGTGACGTATAGCAGCCGGCTTCCGACCTGACTTTGCCACATGCCGCTCAGTCCAAATGCAGCGATGGGTATGGCCAAAGCCACGCCCTTTGCGTTGCCGCGTCCAAAGTTCTTCGCGCACGTCGTCACTGCAGACAGGTACATGCAGCTGGTGCCCATGCCGACAAAGGCAAAGGCCAGCACCATGATGCCAAACGGCCAGCCATGACCGCCAGCAGACGGGGGAGGCCCGCTCCTGTATGCAAAGGCGGCAAGCAAATAGCCAGACCCGAAGAGCAGGCCAGCAATACCGGCAGGTACGCCGGGACCCAAGCGGTCGCAGAGGTATCCGAATATCGGCACGAGGAGGTATAGGCCGAGCTCTGCACCGATGGAGACGAGGTTGACCTGGACCTGGGTGTAGTGCAGCTTGGACTGGAAGAGGTGTCCGTAGAGGGAGAAAGCGGTGATGCTACCAGCGCAGAGGCAGATGACGATGGCCCACACAAAGCTCAGCCATCGGAGCACGACGCGCTGCATCATGACGCGATCTCGTTGGTAGATGCCTTCGGCCACCTGTTCGAAGAAGCTGCCGGCGTAACTGGTGCCCTGGCTGCGTCGTTGCGACTCGGTGTCGATGTCCGGGGACAGGAGGGGGCGACGCGGCGAGTTTGGCGGGTAGTCGAGCTTGTCGATGGTGGTGATGGCATTGCCGCTGTTCCGCTTAGAGGACTTTGGTGACATTGGCGGCGGTATCGGTTCCGGTACGTGTGACAAGCAGACTTTGTGGCGCGAACATCACGGAGCCATTGCTGCAGGCCTAAGGATATATACTAATGCTAGGTGCTAGGTGCGCTGCCGACTATTGACAGCTCTGGGGATCTGGGGATTTCGTTAGACCAGCGGTCAGCACCCGGCACTTGGACTGCACGTTGGTGTTGTCGCGCGAAGTAGCTTGACGCCTTCGCTGCCTCGCTGCCGCCAAAGGGCCGGGTCCGCTAATCCCGGGTCGAAACAACTGGCAGAGAAATCCGCTCGCAGCAAACACCTCGTCGCCCACCCGTTAGCCGCACAACGACGCAATCAAACATGGCGCCCCAGCAGGCCCTCGTCAATCTCTCGCCCGCTGAGCTGTCCTTTTTGCGCTCCACCCTTTCACAGACGCCGCCCATCCGCCTCGATGTTACCAAAGGGCCCCGCGACTTTCGCTCCATGCGCGCCGAGTATGACGTACTGCCCACCGCAAACGGGAGTGCGCGCATTGCTCTGGAGGACGGCACCGAGGCCCTGGTAGGCGTCAAGGCCGAGGTGGAGCGGTCACGCCAGCGCCCGACGCTGGGGGAGCATGGCGTTGACGTGGACATGGAAGACGGAGACGGAGACGGGAGTGAAGATGCCGACGAAAGCAAGGGCAAGGGCCAGAATGCGTGGGTGGAGATGAGTGTCGAGGTGCCAGGCTTCCGCGAGGACGACGCGCTGCCAGTCTTCCTCTCCGCCATGCTCACTGAGAGTTTGCTTGCCAGTGGTGAGCTAAAAGACCGGTTGTACATCAACACGCGCTTCCACTGGAAGCTCTACGTCGATGTACGTCTCCCGCTTGTATACCCTCCAAGGCGCATTGCTAACTAACACTGCCAGATTCTACTGCTTTCCCCGCCCCTCTCCTACCCGCTCGCACTGCTTTCCATGACCGCCCACCTCGCACTCCTCACTACACATGTCCCCGCGCTGAAGTCTGAAAAGGACGAAGACCCGCTCTTCGACGACGACTGGGATGCGGCTGTGCCTCTATATCCCAAGCAGGTCGGCACCAAGAAGACTGTTCCACAGCTAGGGAAGCCACCCGTCATTATCCTAGCCATGGCAGTGGGCGACAACATCATCTTCGATCCCGCCAAGGAGGAGCTTGCAGTAGCAGATGCCGTCCTTGCCGTCGCATGCACAAACTCAACGACGTCGTCGACGGGCGCGCGCATAGTCTCAATACGAACCATAGACCCTCCTTCCCATCTCACCCCGCCAGGCGTACCCAACTCGATGAACTCGGCAACTGGCGGTACTGCCCCCACCTCCAGCGCCGATGCGCTTACACAACGAGAACTGCTCGCGACTTCGGGCGTCTGGACACCGCCCCGGGGCGGCATGAAGAGAGGCCTCATCTCACACGTAACCAAGATGGTCGTGGAGAGTGGTGGAGTCGCCGAGGAGGTTATTGGTGCCTTGGCGGCGATTGAGGTCGGTTGAAGGAAAGGGGGTTGCATACGCAACATGCAATAACTCGCACCATGGACTGAGGTTGGAAACGTCCCTGAGACTGGATTCCTCACAAGGCTCAGCAGTTGGCGTGGCGGCCAAGGAAGAACCTAGAGGCACGGCGTAAAAGGTCCGGGACGACCACTGTCTCAAAGCTGAACGGGCCTGGGCGCCCAATGTGTGGTCGACTACTCTAGCCTCGCGCCGGCAGACCAAAGCCAAAAAGCAATACTGTCGAGGTTTATAGTTTAAATCAATTCAAACATATCAAATTGCCCCCGATATCCCTTACGAGAACATGGAACGATGGTGAGCGTTTGTTCCGTGGACAAGACCGGCCGAACAGCGGAACATCACCCTGGTGCCGTAACAGGAGGACAGATCGTCAACCTCAGTCTGCGTGTCGTGCATTGCGAGCAATCAAGCAAACATGCCGGTCCTCCCATGCGTCTTGCTTTTGCCGGCATCCCCATGTCCCCGTGAGAGGTCGGCTACTCTAGGGCTAGTGCATATGACCTGTCACCTGCATCCTTCCCCATCCATTCCAACACTCACTTTCAATACGCACATATTCACCGCCTCATACCACAAGACAAAACAGCTACTTATACCAGCAAACACTTTGTGAAGAGATCCAAAGCCTACTTTTTTCGTGCAACCCGCTACGTCACACGAGTGGCCCCGCGCCGGAGTTGCAGGGCTGAAGTCTGACGGAGCACTGTGCTAGGCTTTAGAACAACACTAGAAGAACCTACACCAGACATCCCAAAAGTTGAACAACAATCCATTGAACCATTCACCCATCCGGAATCATGATGGACCTTCACCACCAATCGCACTTTTCCTCCTTTAGCCGCTTCTCCGACATGCTCAAGGACACGACAGGCCGACGCAGCAAGAGCGTGTCTCAACAACCCACACGCAACTCGTCAAGCAGCAACCTCGCCCTGGAAGCAGAAGCATACGCTTTGCGGTTAAGAGAGGCAGAAATGAGCAAAGACAGTAAAGACGGCCACAAGGATAGCCGGCGGAGCAGTATAGGCAATTACGCGGACCGAGTACGGCAAATGTTCACACCTTCGCACTCGACCTCGCACCAAAAAAAAGGGCGTCAACGACCTCCCGACCGAAGTGCTTCAACACGTCTTCGACCATCTCGAGTTCTGGGAGCTAGTCCGGTGCCAGCGCGTGTGCAAGACCTGGCACGACCTCGTCCCAGGCGACTCACCGCTCCTTTCAGAAACTCTCTACCTGAAGCCGTCGCGCAGCCTGCAAATCTACAACCTCGTCCCCACGACGTTTGACTTTGAATTCGACATTTCGCCGCAAAGCATCGAGTCCGGGCCACAGCCCTCGGGCACCCGCTTCTCCTCGGGTGTGCGCAATGAAATTTCAATGATGAGACGCTGTCTCGGCCTCATACGGACGAGTCAGGAGATTGTGTTTCATCCCGTGATTATGGATTTCAATACTTGGATCGCGGATGGCGCATTGGCGGGGAAAAAGCATGGCTCGTGGAGACGCATGCTGGTTTCTATGCCGCCGTTGAGGGAGCTGACGTTGAGGCATGGCAAGAATAGGAGTGTGGTCAAGGTGTTGAAGGCGGCTGAGCATGATGAGGGGGTTAGGTTGGGAGATTTGTTTGATTGCATGGACGATTGGATGAAGCGATTGATATAAGCGGGCACATGTTCAATATGGTTGGAGTTTAGGATTGTGGTTCACTGTTTGTCTTGCTTAGGGTGGGGGTCTTCGTTTCATGGGGTTTGGGGGGCTCGGAACGGCATTTTTTACGGTCAAACATGTATTTTAGCGAAAAGGTGGGGTTTGGGTTTAGATTTTGGATTTCTAATGTACATCACGATTTACCTTGTTGTTCCTGGTTGTCCATTGCGTTTGGGGAATGCTTCATCGTTATCTTTCGATGTTACCTCGCTAATCCGGACAAAAAGCGTAAACCGAAACGACGCAGCACAACTCTTCAACACCACACGACACTGCTGTGTTTACAAACCTGTTCAATCCCTCTGAACCAGACGAGCTACACTCAATGCTTCCAAATACCCCCCAAACAACCCACACCCATCTCTCGCAAACACGCACAAACCACAAACACGGGCTGAACCAACAACTATGACATCATAACCGTGTCCCGCTTCCCCCCCTTCCAAGCTTCTAAAAACCACTACAACGACTCCACCCTTGCGCTTGCAGAACGCCCCCCAGCCCCACAAAATGTATACAACACCAAATCAGTCCGTCCCCTCACCTACACAATCGGTGTGAACAACAAAGGAAAAAAAACGCCTCCCCCCCCCGAATCTCCAAATTTCCGACGTCGGTACAGTGTCCCGCCTGACATCCGCGAAGAGCCGGTGCAATAATTTTGCAATTACATTACAACCACGGAAAACGTCCACATTGCACGGTGCAACTCCACCACACACAAAAAAGAACAAGTCATGGAAGCAAAGACGTGAACAGAAAAAAAGACGCACAAAGTTTCCCTCCCCCAGTGTATCCAAACTCAAACTTTCATATTACATTTTGTTTGCTTTTTCGTTCTATCGCTTCCACAGGCTGGGCTAGACAATCTAGCAAGACGGGTTGCGAACGGGCTTTGCTTCTTCTGTAGTGTTGTTTCTTCTGTGGCTTATGAACGCGTGTATGAAAATGAGTCCGTGTTTGTTGGCCTAGGGAGTTTGGTTAAATTTGATTGGAGACGGTGACTCACCCCGCAGAAGGAAGGGGAAGGGGGGAACCTTTGAAGGGGTTGGAAGATGGGACTGAGTGTCAGGGCTAGTGAATGATTACGCAATAGTTTTGCGAGAGGTACGAACATCGCTGCTGCTGTTGTATGCTTACTCGCTCTCTCTATGAGGAAAAAGGTGCGAACAGAGCCCCTCTGTCCTCACCGGCATCACTTTTACTAACCAAAAAAAAACACAAGTTTGGAAGTATTAAATGTTTATATTTCTTCGTCGTCAGCCATATGCGTCAGCAAGGCAGACGAGGTAACAGGCTCGCCCCAGCATTCAGTTCATCAAAAGCTCTACAAGTCGAACTCTCTGTCTAGCCCTGAGCCATAATCACTTCCAATCTACACCCGCGACTAATATACAAAGATCTGCGCTTAACCAGAGAACTCCTTGATGTCTGTGGTCTTGCCGGGGACAAGGGCCAAGGGCACGATACCTGAGACGTGCATCTCGGGGCCGTAGACGTGCATGTTGAGGCCGAGCTCCTGACCAACGTTCTTGATGTTCTTGAGACCCTCCTGGTAGTTGGGGCCAGCACGACGGATCCAGATCTGGACCTTGTGCTCGATGAGAAGAGGGGCGACTTCCCTCAGAGCGCGGATGACACCCTTGAAGGTTGAGGCGACGTTGGTGAAATTGGCAATACCACCACCGATGAAGAGAACCTTGCCCTCCTCGTGTTGAGGTGCCCTGAGCATGAGGTCGAGGACAGTGCGGGCGTAGTGGAAGGTCTGAGTCTCTGTGGGAGCACCAGAGTACTCACCGTAGTTGGCAAGCTCACTAGCGAAGCCAGCAGAAGCAATGGCATCGGCATAGACGACTGACGCACCACCACCGGCAACGAGGGTCCAGACGCGGCCAACAGAGTTGAGGATGGTCAGCTTGAGAGAGGCACCGGTCTTCGCATCCATCTCGGCGATGTAAGCCTCCTCCTTGCTCATTTCACGACCGAAAGGCGCAGGGAATTCCATTGGTGGGCCGATATCGATGGTCTGCTTGGCCTCCTTTTGGGGAGCAGCTGGTATTCCGAGAGCAGTCGCGCTGCGAGCAATAGCCCACTTGGCACCGCACTCGAACTCGGCAGTTTGATCAAGCTTGGCAGCAAGATCGAGGAAGTGAACCTCAGCAGAGGTCTTGTCTTCGTTGGGGATGACAACGAGAGGGTTGATCTCAAGGTAGCTATGGCCCAGGGTCAGCAACGGTCAGCTTCGTATGTGCTCGGACAGCTTACGTGAACTGGCAGTCAACGTAGACGGCGTATAACCTCGAGATGAAGTCGACGAGAACGTTGTGGACACCCTCGGGAACCTTCTTCAAGAGGGTAGCGGCGATCTCCTCGTTTGAGGGGTACTCCTTGAGGTCGACAGGGATGAGGAGCTTCTCGGCCTTCTCATCGACATCGCCAACGTCGACACCACCCTCGTGGGTGAAGAGGATCCAGTCACCCTAAAGCGGAAAGGTTAGTGGTGGATCGGCAAAGGATGGGCACAAAGGTTGCAGTAGCGGCAAGGGCAGCTAAGAAGAGCCGCAACACCAGGAAGCGGAGATTCGAAGACGCAGGTACGACGGCACGATGCAGTAGCACCCAGCCAGGCTGGCATGTGAAAGTGGACGTGCGTATCGCACGGGAGTAGGTGCTCTGCAGAAGTGGGTCTGGCATCGTTCCCTTCGCCCGACCGGCTTTGAGACAAAACCAGGGAGTGCGCCCGCTGCCCGCTGCCCGCGTGTTTGAGCCAACGTCCCGCGCCGCTCGCTCGCTCACTGTGCAGCCCAACACTAATGCACCTGCACATGGCCTTGGACATGGTTGCGCCTGTCGCAGGCCATGCGACGACGCCAAACGACCTGAAGAGCAGAAACCAAAAAAGAGAAGGAAGTGGATGTGGACATACCTCTCGTACAGAGTTGATGTTGATGTAGTACTCGGTGTCTTGGGGATGGGGCACAAAGGGCTCGACCAAGAACTGCCTCAGGACACCATCGACAGTCTCGACACGCTGCTCCTTTCCTGCTCTCGCCTCGATCCACTCCCGCGCCTCGGCCCATGTCTTGTTGAGCGCAAGAAGGCCGCTCTTGCCTCGCCTCTTGATGAGCTGATCTGGCTTTGCAACAAACTTGGAGCCAGGTGTCAGCAGCCACGGATATGTGGCCTCTGCCTGGTCGAGCACGCCCTTGATGTCCTCATCGGCGGCGAAGTGCAGCGATGCGAGCTTCGAGGGTGGGTTGTGTGTGGCCGAGGGGGGAAGCGGCGTGGGCTTGATGACGGGGGCGCGGGTGAGGTGGTAGTTGAGGATGGCCTTGCCGTCGGCCTCGAGGATGGACTTGGCTGACATTGTGGAAGGTGGTCAAACTGCAGGTGGAGTGAGTACTACAATGTCGAGATGAAGTGGGAGAGGCCGCGGGGAAACAATGGGCTCAAAGAGATATGGAAGAACAGCAATTGTGGCAGAAAGAGCAGCTAGGCTCGGAGGACGACTTCGGAGTTGTTACGGGACGTTATGCGGTGTCCGGACACGCATATGTTCCGGAGAAGCTGATGAGGGGGCCGGCACAAGAAGATGCAAAAACACAGCCGGAAGTGGTGCAACGTACCTGAGATTGCTGGGGCGTGACAATAGGGGTGGGAAAAGGAGGAGGAAGGATCGCTGGCAAGACTTGAGCTGGCAGACGGCTTGGGAGGTTACTCGAGAAGCGGTCTGCTGTTTTTTCTTGCGTGTTGAGCTTGGGATCGCGGGCGCAGATGCAGGGCTAAGGCAGTGGTCCCGCTGTCGGCCTATCACGGCGCGCATCACGGGCCAGGGGCAGAGGCACAACGAATGCTCCTCAGGCCCCGCAGCAAGATATCAACAGGGCGAAAACAGACATTCCGACGGGCATGGGGACAAATCAGCATCATGACGACCCAGTCGAGCGGGCATTGAGATTGAGACGCGCTCTGGATTATCACGACTGCTCCAACTCCGAGGCGCGGCACGAGAGGGCGGTACAAGACATTCGGGTCCCCGTTCACCGCTCGGGGTATTGGGTTAGCGCCACCTGCATTTAGTCGGTGCAGGGGAATCTCCAGCTCAACGCCGCCAAAAGTAAGGGCCCAAACGTCGGCAAGAATCGCATTCCCCTCTTTCGCTGCTCGCAACCTTCTCCCGTATCATCCAAGTCTCCTGCTCTGCCCTCAGCCCTCAGCCCGGCATTGCATCCATAAGGTAAGTCTGCCCTCTCCCCGCGTCCTGGCCGACATCCATCCCACCTGCTGCGAGCGCATGCCTGTTCTAGCCAGCTGCAGCAGTATTTTCACCACGTACGAGCACTCACGTCAGCCCGCCTGCCTACCAGCTGTGCTCAATTGATTGTCCGACAGCTCCGCCACCTTCGAGCTCAAGTTCCCAACTGACCTGCCTTCGCAAACACAGGAATTTCAAGCCTCGAATCCACGCCTGACGCACACACGGCCTCCACCATGTCCTCCACCGCGCCAGCAAAGGGGAGCGAAGGCCTCTCGGCCAACGACAACATTCGCCGTTTTGCTGCCCCCAGCCGGCCCTTGTCTCCTACCGCCGCCCACACACTCTTCCACCCCAAGACACGATGCTTCGTCTAGTAAGAGGATCCCACCGCTACAAGCACAACAAGCACATATACGGACAAGGCTCTAACAAGATGCGAATAGTGGACTGCAGCCCCGTGCTGTCCAGGGCATGCTTGACTTCGACTTCATCTGCAAGCGAAAGACGCCCTCGGTCGCCGGTATCATCTACACATTCGGCGGTCAGTTCGTGAGCAAAATGTGCGTGCCAAGAAACCTCCAGACCTAAGTCGATCATGTTTCTGACAAGATGCAGGTACTGGGGAACTAGCGAGACCCTGCTTCCTGTCTACCAAACTGTAGAGAAGGCCGTGGGCAAGCACAACGATGTTGACACCGTCGTCAACTTTGCCTCGTCGCGTTCCGTCTACCAATCCACCATGGAATTGATGGAGTTCCCTCAGATCAAGTGCATTGCTATTATTGCTGAGGGTGTACCCGAGCGAGTGAGTCTCAAAATTGCAACCATGACTTGGAAACTATCATTCTGACTTGTGCTAGCGTGCCCGTGAGATCCTCCACGTTGCCCAGAAGAAGGGCATCACCATCATCGGTCCCGCTACCGTCGGTGGCATCAAGCCCGGCGCGTTCAAGATCGGTAACACTGGTGGTATGATGGACAATATTGTCGCCTCCAAGCTCTACCGCCCCGGCTCCATCTCCTACGTCTCAAAGTCCGGTGGTATGTCCAACGAGCTGAACAACATCATCGCAAACACTACCGATGGTGTGCTCGAGGGTGTTGCCATTGGTGGTGACAGGTACCCCGGTACCACTTTCATCGACCACGTTCTCCGCTACCAATCCGACCCCGATTGCAAGATCATTGTATTGCTCGGTGAGGTTGGTGGTGTTGAAGAGTACCGTGTCATTGAGGCTGTAAAGTCTGGCCAGGTTACCAAGCCCATCGTTGCCTGGGCTATTGGTACCGTTGCTGGTATGCTCAAGACCGAGGTACAGTTCGGTCACGCTGGTTCCTTTGCCAACTCTCAGCTCGAGACTGCGGCAACCAAGAACAAGACCATGAGGGAAGCTGGTATCTACGTACCAGAGACCTTTGAGGAGATGCCCGAGACTCTTGCCCAGGTCTACCAGAAGCTGGTCAAGGATGGCACCATCAAGCCCAAGCCCGAGCCTGTTGTTCCCAAGATCCCCATTGACTACTCATGGGCACAAGAGCTTGGTCTCATCCGAAAGCCTGCTGCTTTCATCTCCACTATTTCTGACGACCGTGGCCAGGAGCTTCTGTACGCTGGTATGCCCATCTCCGATGTATTCAGAGAGGAGATCGGAATTGGTGGTGTCATGTCATTGCTCTGGTTCCGTCGCCGTCTGCCCAACTATGCTAGCCGCTTCCTCGAGATGGTCCTCATGTTGACTGCCGATCACGGTCCAGCTGTGTCTGGTGCTATGAACACCATCATCACCACTCGTGCCGGCAAGGATCTCATCAGTGCTTTGGTCTCTGGTCTTTTGACCATCGGTTCGCGCTTCGGTGGTGCGCTCGACGGTGCCGCTGAGGAGTTCAGCAAGGCGTTCGACAAGGGTCTCAGCCCTCGTGACTTCGTTGACACCATGAGGAAGGAGAACAAGCTGAGTAAGTGGCCTTGGAAATGCTGAAAACTACAATTACTAACAGACTCCAGTCCCTGGTATTGGCCACAGGATCAAGTCCCGCAACAACCCCGATCTCCGTGTTGAGCTTGTCAAGGAATACGTCAAGAAAAACTTCCCCAGCACCAAGCTCCTCGACTATGCGCTCGCTGTCGAGTCTGTGACAACATCCAAGAAGGACAACCTGATTCTTAACGTTGACGGTTGCATTGCCGTCTGCTTCGTTGATCTCGTTCGCAACGGTGGTGCCTTTTCCAACGAGGAGGCTGAAGACTACCTCAAGATGGGTGTCCTCAACGGTCTCTTCGTTCTCGGCCGAAGTATCGGTTTGATTGCTCATTTCCTTGACCAGAAGAGGCTACGCACTGGTCTTTACAGGCATCCCTGGGATGACATCACCTACCTCCTACCCTCGCTGGCCGGCGGTGCGCCTGGCTCCGAGGGCCGTGTTGAGGTTAGTTTGTAGAGCTATAGTTGGAGGAATGGCAAGGGTATATATCCTGTCCTAGTCGCTTGATGGTGGACATAAACAGGCGTTTTGTGCGTGGTAGACGAAGGTCTTCCACTGCCGCGTAGGGCCATTGTAGTAACACCCGCCCGCCGTTAAGCGGAGATAGATTATTTAATGTCAAACGAACAAACAACGCGTTTCCCATAGATATAGTGGTGTGATTGACATCTGGATGCGACGGCAACGATTTTTCTTCGTGGGAGGCCTGATTGTAGTAGTTGTGCTGCATGCCGAGGCATCCAACCATACGTACTGGTACGTAGCTTGTGCCAACAACGAAATAAGCCTTCACCGGACTATTTCTTACTTCCGGCCCCACCTAAAAAGGCCATGGTACTTTGGAATGCTAAATCGCGTGTACAACGTCATGCACTGGCGTAAATCAGGAGAATGAATGCAGGTACATTTAGGTACCGTCTGAGCCGCAACACCTGAACAAGCCATTGCATCATGTCGACTGTAATCGAGGACACGCCATCTCTCGCATTCTATTCACCAGTATCTCGGTGACTACCTTGAAAAGTCTTAGGGTGATATATGCTAACTACATACAGTATCGCGGCCACACATGTAAGGATTTCTTGAAGGATCAATCACTAACATGGCCTGGTGTCCGTTTACAACCCCACTCCACAGTGCCCCCAGCCGCCTCGTTTATAGACCAACTTACGCGCCGTATCGCATCCCTTTCGGCGACGTCGCAAGTGGAGAAGTGCTCGCCAAGTGTTGGTGTATGGTGCCGCGCCGATTTCACGGTTGTGTGGATGAAGGGTTCCATCTGGTTGTAATCGCCCACCACGGGGATGGAAGGCGCCATGGTGGATACCACAATGATGAGACTTGCGCCTCGAATGATGTGTGAGGCCATCCCGCGCAGCCTATACGTTGGGCCGCCTGCCGCTCTCGCTTTGGCGGTCACGGACCTGGGCCCTCTGTAAGGCGTTTAAGCCCATTAGCTACACTTCTGCCTTGAGATAGTCATGAGTGGCTAGCTGCATGCGAGCTTTCATCTGGAATAAATAGATACGTGGTCCCGTACCGCCGGTTGAATTCAGCCTTGTTGTTGGTGTTCTTGTCATCAGCAAACAGCATCCTCGTCCTGGTGTTGAGGTATTACGCCCATAGCATTATCAACTATGTTTACTCGCATGTCGATCGCAGCCGTGGCTTCGGCCTGGCTTGTCGGCGCTCAAAGTTCGGTGGATAGTGATTCGTATCATCCCCATGCAGCGTTTGCCTTTATACGAACTGGAGAGCGAACGCCCATCCTTCGCAACAATACTCAGAGACTCACCGCATTGGGCGCCAATCAAATGTATACACTGGGGCAAAACTTCAGAACAAGATACATTGCTGGCGATAAACCCAACGCGCTTGGTGCTCAACACATCACGGGACTGTGGACCGACATTCTGAACAACGATCATGTCTGGGTTCAGACGCGAGACGTACCTTACCTCGTATCTTCCGCTCAAGCATTCATGCAAGGATTGTATCCTCCACATGGCATCGCCAATGGCACGGGGGATGTGACCGGAATTCTCGCGGATGGCACATCAGTTGATTACCCACTGAACGGCTACCAGTATGCCAACATTCGAGCTGCTAGCCCAGAAGACCCGGATTCTATATATGTCAGCGGAGATGAGAATTGCCCAATGGCGCAGCAAGCCGCCTTGACATATTTCACTACCGACGAGTTTGAGCAGACGAGTACAGCAAACAAGGAACTGTACAAGAGCTTGAAGCTGGACTGGTTCGAGGGCAACATGAAACCATTCAATCTGTACGTAATGTCCCGAGATGAAGTGAGTGAGTGCTGACAATTTACCAGAGAATACATCAACGCCCTTGAAATAGCTGATTACATATCCTACCAATACGCGCACAACTCCAGCATCCACGATACTTTGG
This sequence comes from Pyrenophora teres f. maculata, assembly GCA_014334815.1. Classification (NCBI taxonomy): domain Eukaryota; kingdom Fungi; phylum Ascomycota; class Dothideomycetes; order Pleosporales; family Pleosporaceae; genus Pyrenophora; species Pyrenophora teres. Next base: position 2,039,719 of record CP060570.1, read on the forward strand.
CAAACGACACCGAATACACGGGTGCCTACGACAAAATTCGCTACCTAGCAGACGAAGAAGCATGGCACTTATACGGCAACACGTCTTCCTCCTCCACAGACGCCGGCAATCAAGCCATGGGCGGTAAAACGCTCGCAGCCTCAATCTTAAATACCTTCTCCCTACGTATCGCCAACCCCAACAACGTCCTCGACGACGCTCCACCATCATACCCCCTAACCTTTTACTTTGGCGAGCAAGACGCCATGATGAGCCTAATGTCCCTTATGAATCTCGACTCCAAGTCCCCTTACTTCAAGTCCATCCCTCCGTACGCCTCAGCCATGGTATTTGAGCTCTTCAGCAGAGGTAGCAGCGCCGCATTTCCCAACGATACCTCTGATCTCTGGGTGCGGTTCTCGTTCCACAACGGTACGGATGACGATATCCAGCAGCTGATTCAATACCCCATGTTTAACAACGGGCCCTCGACGGCGAACATGCCATGGTCCGAGTTTGAAAACATGATGGGTAGTGTTGCGATGAAGAGTATTTCGGATTGGTGCACTTCGTGCAGTAGTCCTAGTATCTTCTGCAGTGGCGTACAGGGAACCGATATCACTGTCATAGTTCCTCCGGCACAAAAGAAGGGAGAGAAGGGCAGTGTTTCGCCTGTTGTGGGAGGCGTTATTGGCGCTATCGTCGCACTCGTCGTTGCAGGCTTGCTCTTCGCTCTCGCTATGCTATTCGGTGGTATCCGTCTACACCGCGTTCAGAGCACTGATGACACGGATAAGAGGGCATCTCTCGGTGGCTTCAAGGGCTCGGCGAAATTGGCATCGGATCCAGATCTCGGCCTTGCTGGGAATGGAGCACCACCGGCTAAAGGCGTAGTGGGGGCGAAGAAGGGACATGAGCGTGTGGGGAGTTGGGAGTTGTCACAGAAGGAGTTTGGCAAGGATGTGGGTGATGATAGTCCTAGGAGCAGCTTTGATGGCATTGATGCTGTTGCTGCTGGTAGGCCTGCTCAGGCGCATGAGCGCGTTTGATGCGCGGGTAAACTCATCCTGGTGGTATTGAGATTTAATGACCATGATGATGGAGGAAGTACAAGGTTTTTACATAGTCATTCGATACCCGGCTCTTTGGGGCCATTGTTCTGGATACGACATACGACGTGGGAAACACACTTATATAGTTTGATCCTAAATTGAAGAATACACGAGTTTACTGTAATGTTGTAAGAGAGGGCATTTAGCCACTGCCGAGCATTCATCGCTTTCGTTTGTTCGCATGTCATGCCTTCGGACTAACTAGCTGCCTCAAAAACGCCAGATAAATGCAGATAATAAAAGCAAGACCAGGTGCCGAAGCAATAAGGTCGATATTTTCCACTTCTTCGTGATCGTAACAAGTCGCCCATATTATCCACAATGAAGGAGAAAAGGGAAAGCACTATACATGATATCTTTGCTCATCGCAGCAGTTGTCCTGCTATTCCCACTGCCACTCCCGCCGTCATCCAGTAGCCTGCACACTGCGCCCTCGCTGCGGCATTTCCTCCACCTGCCCCGTCAAATCGTGCACACGCCTCGACAGTCAGCTGGGAGCAGCCCAGACTGCTGAGACTCGAGCAGATGCTCTGTGCCGACTGAATTCCTACACTCGGAATAGCCGTAATCGTCGCCCCACCGTTCGGCGCCGATATCGTTACGCCGGCCGCGCCATTTGCTAGAGCAGCCGTACACTTTGCAGCATCATTTTGACAGCTAGTATAAGCGGACGAGCAGGCAGCTGCATTGGTGTAAGTCGTCGGTATGTACGGAAAAGGGTAGAATTGGTTTTGTACCGTGCTGCCGTGGTTTGCGCCGTTGGTCTGTTGCACGAACGGGCCGTTGGTTGTGGTAGATGCGATGACGAAGGGGACAGTCGACGTGGCCGTGGGATTGACCGTGGGGACGGCAATGGCTCCTGTACAGGCAGCGCCCTGGGGACAGCAGGCTACCTGACCCCTTTGGTCGGCTGAGCAGACGGCTGTCCGTGGGCAGCAGACGCCTGGCGCGCCCAGATTGGCGCAGGCAAAGTATGAGTTTGCGCAGTTGTTGCCCTGCCTCTTGAAAAGTTCGAGGCTACCGTCCGCAGGCGATATCTTGTCCATTGCTTCGTATACGTCGGGCTGAACTTGTGCGGCAGCGCCAGGCTCGAAATCGGCGAGGACATCCGGTGCTGCGAACGCGCCGAGCGGCGCAAGCAGTAAGGCGGAGACAAAGGTGCGCATTTTCGAGATATGAACGCCTGAGTTGGTTTCGGCGTGGTCTGCGCAAGGTATGCGGCTTGCGCCGGGAATGTATTGATGTCGTACGAGGCCGGTCTGTTGGGATGGCGGTGGATGAAATCAAGATGGCGGTGGAGCTAAGAAAGCGTGTTATTATGGGTCCAGTATATGTCAATTAGTCGCCTACAGGTAATAGACACGGCAAGTCGTTCGCTCCTAAACTGTATGTTCTTGTCAGTGTCGAGGTGTGAAGTGGTGTGGATGCCAGTGCGGCTGTGCTGGTGTTGCGTGGGCAACCGCACGGACATGGGTGACGTTCTCGAGGCCAAGCCGCGACACCTGCACTTGCATGTCCAAGGCCCAGTCTATTCCTGTTTTTGCCTTCCATAGTGTCGCTCTCCCCATCGAGAGGACGTGGCTAGGAATATTTCAGCAAACTCCTGGTCATGACGCGCACGTCCTGTGGCTCGGTACGGCCCTAGTCTACCTACATGACGCCAATCCCCCATTAAGTTGACTGGGAGCTGTTAGATGAACACATGTCTCTCTACCAGTGTTCATCGCTACAAAATACTATGGTAAAACTTTATCTGTGGGTATAATCTCAACAGTGAAGCATGAGTCGAAGTGAGCCATGCGCTAGCTAAATTGTAGCCTCACAAACAAATGGTACATCATAGGAAATCACCACGATTCACCAGCACTTGAACATTTTACACTTTCTTCTTCCATCATAAACCACTTCGAACTGCCTTCTGGTCTATGCCATATACTCGTCACATTTACCCATCCCAACGATTGCAGCTTCTTCTAGATTTGACTATGCCTGCTATACGTCTGACTGTCGCTTCGAATACGAATCAATCGGAAAAGGCACCAATCGTTATTCCGGCTTGCGCATCGCCTGACCCTGCAGCTCCGTCATCCATTCGGACGCTAGTACTCAAGACCGCGCAATCAAAGCTGCGCATGAAGAAGCCGATCCGTGTCTTCGTTGGTCGTACAGGTCAAGAACTTCTAACCGAGAAAGACTGGAAGACCTGCATAGCAAATGACGTTGTTCTGCTTGTATCCTCGGGCGAGGAATTTGTAGGTATTAAGAGGGAATCAAATGTGCACGGTGAGTAGCACCGTAGCTTGAGCAAGTTTGCGCTCAATACTCTTACACCCCTTTTGCGCTAAAATTGACTACTCACACCATATAATAGGAGAAGCGAATCCTGACTGTCCAGTGGAACTTCTAGCATCCAAAGCGCCCGTAGAGTCACTTTCCGTCACACAACTTACTACCACCGCCCATACTCTTCCAGGTATCGTACATGCCGTCGGCCAACCTGACCTTCACCCAGGTACCAAGTTCCCCATTGGTGCCGTCCTTGCATCGAAGAAATGGATCCATCCTCCTTTGATTGGAGGCGACATTGGCTGTGGCATGGCTTGGTACAAGACTACACTCTCTAGAAAGCAAATTGATGGCGACAAAGGGAAGAAGGTTGCTGACAAGCTTCGTGGACTTGAAGGAGTGTGGCGAACCCAAGCGTACCGGCAAGTTTGGCTTCTAGACGAGCAACTGCATGACTGCTCCGCAGGTGAACAGTGGGATAACGCGCTAGGTACCATTGGCGCAGGCAACCACTTCGCCGAGCTCCAGGTCGTCGAAGCTTCATCACTTGACAATCTAGAATACGGACTACACAAGGACGATGTCGTTTTGCTCGTCCACTCGGGATCGCGAGGATACGGTGGTAGTGTTCTTAAAAAGTACACGACAGAAGCACGCACCAGCTTTGAGGATGATAGCGCCGACGCGATCGAGTACCTGAAAGAGCACGACAAAGCTTGCCAGTGGGCAAAGGCGAATCGAGACCTGATCGCTCTACGATTCCTCTCCTGTCTTGAACCAGGTAACGAGTGCTGGGGTCTAGGTAGCGCCAACGCTGCAGACTTTGGCGACGAAGGCACCAAGATGATTGGAATGGCAAAGATGGCATTGCAACAGCGCAAAGTCGTGGATATCTGGCATAATAATATTGAGCGTGTGCCCTGGCCTCCGACCCCACCTTCTCCGATCGTGCTGGATGCTACATCTCGTCTCTCCGAAGCAACGGACAAATTGAAACTCCAAGACGGAGTGTCTACACAGGAATATGTGTATATCCACCGAAAAGGCGCAGCACCGACTTACAGTCCGGCGACTCAACTGCCCCTCAGCATGCTTCCACTTCCTGGATCACGAGGCACACCGACGCTTATCCTTCAGCCCACGTTCTCGGCCTCTACGTCATGGGGTCTGAAAAACGGACTATCTCTTGCGCATGGGGCAGGCCGAGCAATGTCTCGCACCAAGGCTCTGTCAACTTTGACTCAGAAGTACAAGGACCAGAACATCCTTGAGCCACGATTGTCGGACCCGGAAGGAACCTGGGTGATTTGCGATGAGAAAGATGTCGTGTTTGAGGAGGCCCCGGACGCTTACAAGGACGTTGAGGCAGTTGGCCAAGATCTCGCAGACGCCGGTGCAGCGAATATTGTCGGCTGGTGCCGGGCTAGAATCAGCTACAAAGTTAGGAATGAGACGCGTTGAGACTTGTCGGTCAAGATGGAATATGCCGGTACCGCCGGTGTAGGGAGATTCTGTCGGATGGAACGGCATCACGATCAACTACCTGTTCTGGACGAGACACGCCGAGCATGCGGGAGATAGCGATAACACCCAATCAGGAATTGGCCGGCATAATTCGCCTTGGTCCGGAGAAAGCCCATGCTGTACGATCACGATATCTGAAAACAAAAGTAAAGCTCTTGTTGATTGCCAATGCGGCATATTGAAGACATGACGCAGCATTGCCGGCAAGCGGATATTACCCTGCGTCATGTATGGGCGCCACGCCGTCCTTTGTAAAATGGACATGATTTCCAATTCAATATCCCGTCACCCTTCATATCTCATTTCATTTACAAGCGTCTGTGCCGTGCCGTGTAACCTGCTTAGTTCGGATAGGTCAAACCCGTGCCTCAGGGAGAAAAACTCTCGTGGGGTATGTGCAACACACGCCACAGCTTGTCCCCGCCTAGCCCGACAATTGTCCTTTGGGTCTTCTTCACGCGCCTCAGGAACTCACATAGGCTCCTTGCGACGGCTAGTCGAAACAGCAAGAGGGTTGCGCGATGTATTTGTGATTTAGAGCTCGGTTAGCGGGCAAGGTGCAACGGAGAAGCGCTATGCCACTGTATGGGGTAAATTTGGACATGTACCAGAACTAACGCGGCAGTAGACGAAGCTTGGTATGTATCCTGGCGCGGGATGACGCCCCAGGCATGCTCGAAACCAAAGTCTGAGCACAAAGTAAGTGAGTTTGCGACAAAAAAGCTGTACAACAGCTGCACCAACCTTCTCCTTTTATCCAAACCTTGACCGACAGGAAGGGCGCATCTGGAGTCTCATCTCACCGTCAGCTACGACGACGGGCCTCCTCTCCCCTCTCTCCAGTCAGCCCTAGCCCGATAGTCCCAGGAACCAGGCCCGTCCCCGCAATGATTGGCCGCCAAAGCGCCAATTGTTTGCATGTTTCGAAACGGCTCCGGACGTGCGTCTGCTAGCGCACCTACCACGGATGAACCAACCCAGTTTCAAGGTAATGTGCTGTCTTTTGTACCTCCCCGGCCAATGGCAGTGCCCAAGCATCAACGACAAGAGCGCGCTTCGCAGCGCATATGCCATCCATTGTCAACTCCCTGGTGATGGGCGCTGCATGTGCCTCTTCTGTTGACCATGGTGGGGAACGGCTATCTGTCATAGCCTCTAATTGTGTGCCACCCCAACCACCGTGCCTGCTGCGCCTCTACTCAGCAGCTGACTATATAGTGTTTGCTGCTGCCCATCTTTGAGGAAGCATCCCTTCACTGTTGCCCTCATTGATCGGTTTCTCGTCCAGCCCATCGTTTGCTTACCACCGTCCTCTGTCCTCTGTGTTGGAATTTCTTATTGCAACTTCGTAATAACACTTGGTAAGTCAGCCGTCCCCGTCCGCGCCCCCGTCGCTGTCGTCGTCGCCGTTTGCGCCTCTTTTTTTTTTTTTTTTCCCATTCTCTCTCCTGCTAGTGTGACGCTGCTAAGCGGGGGCTTTCCGTTTGCATGACCGTCACGAGGAAAGTGCGACTGCCCAGTCCCTTCAACACGCCCACGTGAATTGCCGCGTCTCGTATAAACACCTCAGGCACCTCGCACGCCTTTCCTTCTAAACTCCCAATCAACTCTCCCCACTCACCTCTTGTCTACTTTGCTAAGCAATTCCCGCAGTCGATTTGCTCAATCCCATTCTTTACAAGCAACCAAACTCCACAGTCAAGATGCACTTCTCAGCCATTACTCTGCTCGCCGCGGCCGCAGCCGTCAGCGCCCAGTCTTCTGCTCCCGTTGTCACCAACAACCCTTATAACGCCATGTACCGCGCCGAGATCACGCCAAAGGCCGGCAAGGACCTGTCTGTTACCGTCGAGGGCACGTCGATGCCTGACGGTCACGGTGTCAAGTTGGCCGTTGCCTTTAACGGATTGGTCGAAGCCCAGGGTCCCTTCACGTACCACATCCACGCCAAGCCCGTCCCCACTGACGGCAACTGCACGGGCACTGGCGCTCACTTGGACCCTTACAAGCGCGGCGAGACACCCGCGTGCGATGCCTCCAAGCCTGAGACATGCGAGGCTGGTGATCTAGCGGGAAAGCATGGCAAGGTCACCAAGGCACAGTACACAACCGAGTACGTTGATCTATACTTGGCTACCAACCCCGCAGACCCGGCCTTTGTAAGTTCCCTTATTCGCATTGGAACTGAATTCTCCCTCTAACATGGCACAGTTCGGAAACCTGTCTGTTGTTGTCCATCTTCCCAACAAGACGCGCATTGGCTGCGCCAACTTCACCATGATCAACGCTGGTGTTGCTCTTCCCTCTCCCTCTGGCGGTTACCCAGGCATGCCTCAGTCCAACTCTACTAGCATGGTTCCCTCGGGCACGACTGGTCTTCCCCTGTCTCCTACCTCAACCACCACAAAGCCTGCTGAGTTCACCGGTGCTGCCACCAAGGTTGCTGGCGGTGCAGGTGCCCTGCTCTTTGCTGCCTTTGCCCTTGTCTTGTAGACGAGTAACTTGGCTTGCCAAACAGCGAGTCCACGGACAACGGTTCCACAGGACTTTTTTTTCTTTCTTCTTGATACCAGACAGGCACCAAGTGCTTGATCGCTTTTTCTTCATTACCACGGATTATAATGACGGGGGACTATTTTGACCTGTATATATGGGTATGAGCACTTTACGGCACTGATACAGAGGATAAAACAACGACTATGAGAGAGAATGGATTATGTATCAGAATGCCAATCTACATGCACAAATCTCTTTGATCCCGTAATGACTGGTGTAATGGTGACTTCGACAGACTGTCTATACAGGCTGATTTTGTTCATGTAGAGGGGTTATGGTGTGATTACCATCACTCACCTTTGACACTCTGATGTGTTTCATCATTTGCTAACCTTTTGCCGGCAGCCAAACTCTGACCCGTGTGTTTTGGATTTCTCCGTATTCTGCTGGCTCCAACACTTTATTAACAAATACATCAGTCAGCTAGGACGAATCCATACACAGCTCTAGTCATACCTGATTGGTACATTGACTTCAGCCATATCAACCCGATGCATCATAAAAGTCACTCAATTTGGTGCACTACAACGTGGCTGGACTGCTCAGATACTGGTTAGAGCAAATCCTACTCTTTCATATCATGTATACTACACGAGGGTATCATTTCCACCTCAAGCTCAAGTCATCATGGCTTGCAAATCATGTCTCTTCTCATATCCATTCCTGAGTGACATAACCCACAAACATACGAAGCTGGTCATACACGCTCTCTCAGACCAGCGACCCCCCACAGACAAAGGGAGCTGATCCTACGTGACTGGAGTCTTGCCAATACTCTACTCCTCTTCGCTGTCGGGCTCCTCGACCTTGGAAGACTTCTTGAACTTGGGCTTGTCTTCAGCAAGTGAGATTTGCAGCCTACGCCGAGCATACGACTTGCCCTGGTAGTCTTTCATGAAGTTCTCGGCTGACTCGAACTCGCGGAAGCGGACTGTCATGATGCCCTCGGGCTCCTTGTCGTACAGTGTACAGTTGGTAACCTCGCCGTACTTTTCGCCTGCCTCACGGAAGTCTTCCTTAATATCAAGGATTGCTTCATCGTCTTCTTCAAGTTCTTTCAGAGTGAAGACATGCTTGACAATGGCAACCTTGGCCCACTTGTTCTTCTTCGGAGCAAAGGCTGCGGCGACTTCTTCTTCGTTGTCGGACCACTCATTGAGTTTACTGTACCATAATTAGTAATGATATAGAGCGTTGAGCAGGACATACACTCACCGGTTCAGTTCCTGCCGGTTACGTTCTGAAGCCTTCCTATCCTTACGAGTTAGCTTTGACGCAATCTTTTCTCCGTCTTTCTCTTTTTTGTGGTCAATATTGGCGGGTTCGACTCGGATGTTGCCGTTGCTGTAGTCTCCAGGGCGAAGAACGTAATCGTCCATCATCTTGATAGCGTTTACAATGGCCTCCTTCTTGAAGTAAACAATCATTGCGTTGCCTGTGAATTTTCCAGTCTCCTCATCGTTGTACATCTTGATACGTGGCTGGCCGTCGGCACCCTTGTCGATGATACCGAACCTGGAAAACTCGTCCTCAAGCTCCTTGAAGGTAGTGTCGGGAGGCAGATTGGTGATCCAGATAGCTTTGTTCTCCATAGTTTTTGCCTTCTTTTTGGCCTGTATCTTGTTAGCCACTAGTGGCTCGTGTGGGAAATGAGAGGTGCTTCTCACCTCTGGTTCCTTGGTAGCCTTGCGTTTCTTGCTGTTGACTGCTGACTGATTGTCGGGCGCATCCGAGGTAGGTGAACCCGAGCGACGGCCTTGACCCATCTCCTCCATGAAATCTTCGAGGTCACTCATTCTGACAGATGATGATGATGCCGGAGTCGATAGTATGTAGAGTGGGGATGCGGCAGGGCGCAGGCGGAACACAGTCTTTTTCTGACTGAGAAGACGGTACGGGTGCCTACTGAGAGGACCCTGTGCCGAAAAGACCCGGGCAGCGTTCTATAATCCTGGTGCAAACTGGAGGTCCAGTGTGACGCTGTCTTAGATACAGCGAGCTTGGTGTTGCCGGCAGAAAAGTTAGGCGGTGTGGTGTAGGATCAACGCGCTGTTAACACGCTACGGTGCAGCAATGTTCCGGACCCGATACTAGTGCCGGTACCGTGGTTTTGCCGAGGCTGGACGCCTGTCAAGCCTTTGGGAGTGATGAGAACAACTGCGTGCGTGGTAGCTGTTGGATCGCCATGTTTCGTTAGTCTTTCTGAAGGGCAAGCCTCCCACTGCCGCCATTCTCGTTTGGAGGGCGCGGATAGACCTACACAGCGCTGGGCGAAATGTATAGGACGCAAGGGTCGATGAGGTGACAGTGTGGACCGTTGTCGTGAGGTTTGGTGCGGAGAATGAAGGAGGATCGATAGAGGCAGGGAGTGGTCATGCACAACGCCGAACGCTTCGGGCTTTAGTTAGTGCGCAGCTCAGCTTTCCCTTCCTAACTGTCCGATCGCCAGCCCCGCATGTGCCGTCTCAGGGATCAGGCACTATCTCCCGATTGGGCTCTATGTGCGCTAAACCGGACATCCGAAGCATTCAGTGTAGGACACACGAGACGTCCTACACATCGAGAAACTTTCTTGTTTACTGCGCCCCACATCGATCACATATATAAGCAGAACATGTAGCCATCCGAGCTCGGTAATACTCGCTTCTTGTTCGCATGCTCTGTACAACAAACTGATACCATGTCTTTAGTCGATATCCTCCTCAGACCCAACATGCGGGACCCCCTCCCGGCCCCATCACTGCTCGTGCAGGCCAGTAAACCTTTCGCCGACAAGCTGAGCTTGAGCACGCTCCCCTACCACGTTCATGAGGTCCTCCTCGGCTTTTTGGGATACCACTTCATCCTCTACGTGCTTTCGCCAACCGTTTCGCGCCTCGTCATCCCAAAAATCTATACTGGCTTCAATAGGCGCACGCAGCTGAACTGGGATATCCACTGGGTTTCTCTGATCCAGTCGGTGTTCATATGCGCCGCAGCACTATGGGTCATTTTTAAGGACGAGCAAAGGCACGAGATGGACTGGAGGGGCAGACTGTGGGGCTACACCCCAGCGAGTGGCATGGTGCAAGGCTTTGCGGCTGGTTACTTCCTGTGGGATCTGCAAATCTCGACCCAGTACATCAGCATCGCTGGGGTTAGCTCGCTGATCCATGCGATCGGTGCTCTGGCCGTGACTTGTATTGGCTTTGTATGTTTTCAAGACTCCTCCTCACGATCGAATATGCTGACTTGCCACTAGAAACCATTCGGAAACTACTATGGTCTCTCCTTCGTCCTCTACGAGCTGTCCACGCCCTTTCTCAATATCCACTGGTTCTGCGACAAGCTTGGAATGACTGGTTCGAAGCTACAACTCTACAACGGCATCGCCCTCCTTGTGACTTTCTTTGGCTGCCGCATCGTATGGGGAACATACCAGTCGATCATGATCTACTCGGACATCTACAAAGCGTTGACTATCCCGCAAGCCCAAGTCATGAGCTCCATGTTCGACACCGAGAAATGCAGTGGGAACACGAATAGCAGTATGGGACTTGACGAATCTGGAAGCTGTGCAATGGGTGATTTGCCCATGTGGCTGGTCTGCGTGTACTTGGTTGGGAACACGGCGCTGAGTATGCTGAACTTTTTCTGGTTCACGCAGATGGTCAAGGCCGTGAGGAAGAGATTCGTACCCGCAGAAGAGACCCCAGCAAAGAAGACTCAATGAGCTCTGCATCAAGATATGAGGCATGAAATCAAGATGGGGGCATAATGGCGGACCTGGTGTTTTGAAATGGCGTTTTCTCGAGCTGTCTGATGGGATATAATGGACCGGCGGCCACAGAGTGATACCCACCATCGTTTTGTTTTCTTTATGCAAACGTATATCTACAATGCATTCAAAATTCTTTGCTTCAAGAATCACATTCATGAAATGTAACATGTCAATAATTAAAATGATGCATTTGCAAAGTTGCGGACATAATAATGTAAAACCCGTGGCCCCACACACTTGACGTTTCCCAACCTGATTGATTATAACTTGGAGCCACCTCCAACATTCATTTTGACCACCTCTTCCTTAAGAACCTTTCTCATTTCACCTGCCATCTTTGACCCTTCTTCATCATCCAGATCATCGCGCTGACCGCGACCAAACATTGTCCAGCTCTTGTTCTTGATTTCCGGCATCGTCTCCGGGCGCGGTATAATGTGGAAGTGTACATGTGGTACTACCTGCGCAGCTCTTGCTCCTGTAGGGTGTTAGAAGACTGGAAAGCTATGAATGTGTTGGACGTGGAAGACGTTAAGATTTAATAACGTCAAGGTTGCAGTGCTATTGAAACAGCGTATGAAGTAAGTGGAGAATGTGTAACACATCCTGACGTAAAAGCGTAGCAGCAGACTCCATATGGAAATACTGAGTTGACAAGGTAAGGAGGCAGGCTTACCGTTATTTTGCACAATATTGTAATCTGTCACACCCGTCACTTTGGCCACGGTCCTGGCAAGTAATGGTAACCAGAAGCCTTGGTTCTGTTAGCCACATCATTCTCGATTGTAAATAAACTAACCATTTCCAAAGCATGGGAAAACTTACCAATCTCCCTACTCTCCACAGCACCCATATCAGCAACCTTGACCTTGTGCTGGCGCGTAGTGACGAGCAAATGACCTGTATTCGCCACATTTGGTCAGTGTCCGTATCTCATTTACCCAGAAGCGTAAATCGTCGTCCCCAACTAGAAGAGATGGCGAATGGCAAAGAAGATGAACTCACCGCCCGTCATAGGAAGAATATCCAAGAATGCAACAACATCCCGACTCCTCAGTACAACAAAACTGCTCGGACTAGTCTTATCAGGCGCACTCTCTTGGTCGTCCGGTATGCACGAAGCCAAGTCCGCATTCTTAGTGCTGCTACTACTCGTCCATAGCTGTGGCGTTGAGCGTTGGGTTTGACTTGGGAATGGAAACGCAGCAGCGATATTGCAAAAGGGACATGTTTCCGGCGGGTAGTGAAGATCTGTTTCCTGCATAATGCTTGGTTGCGCTCGAGTAATGTAAACGTATGAGTATCAATGTGACCAGGGCACGTTATAGCAGCAACGACTGTGCTTAAAGCCCACGTAATGTTTCGATGCGCAGAGTATAAGCCGAGACAACTGGGAACAAGGAATATGGGAGCTGCGAAAAGATGGGGAACCCGCAATAACAACAGCAAGAAGGTGGACTGGCCGGCAGCTGTCAGTGAACGGCGCGCGATGTGCACTTCCCATGCTTGTCTGTCTCTACGAACAAGGCTAGCGTCGATTTCGACAACGTGCAAGAGCCGAGGCAGATCGCAGGAGCTTGGACGGCTGGGAAGGCGCGGCTGATCGCGATGCTGTGAGACGGACGTGGCAGGCAGGCAGGCGCTTGAAACTGCGGGCGTGACGTACCGCGTACATTTCGAGTTCTGAGCGCGCACGCGTTCGTGCTTGGCTTGTACCGGTACGTGTCGCAGTGGGTCTGTGGCTTGCGCGAAGACGTGACATGGCTGGGGGCTGCATCGCAGTGTCGTGCACGCACATGGACATGAAGCTGCACTCAGTCAAGTTGGGAAACCATTGCAATACACTAATTGAACATTTTGCTCCATTTTACGCGAAACAGTGCGTAAATACAATACTCATACACACTTGGAGCTACTTCACTTTCGTTGTCCCAAGGACGATATTCCCACACCACACCACTTCCACATCCACCAAGGAATAGCCTCTCCCATATCACACCATTCATGGTATATCGACCGCTAATGCTATGAGCGAGTATCCAGAGCCGCTATCAGAGAAATGAAGTTAAAGTGATGTGGAAAGGCAAGCAAGCACCTTTATTGCGCCTCCGTGGATGGCTCATGAACGCCTGTGACTCCGTTCCAAAGTATGACAGAAACCCAAACAAGAAGTGAAGAACCAACTTATGTCCCATGTATTAAACGCCGACCGGAACATGGTATTAGCCAAGATGCAAACATGAATGGCTGGCTGGATGCAATCGTAAATTTTTCCTCCCGGTCGATACCCACACCTTGTCAGCCTCTATTCGTTGCACGTTGCCGAAAAGAAATAGCTTTGCGACTCCTAAGCCAGAGACCAGGAGTGCCTAAGAAGAACAGATAACAGTCTTAGCGCTGGCTCTTGGTCTTGGAAGGGACAACAGGTTCTTCTTCAAGGGCGTTACCATAAGCCGAAACGTACTCCTTGGACCACTTGCGCAGTACAATAGATGCTATGCCATGTTAGCGAAACTGTAGGAAGACTGATGTAGACGGTCGCTTACCCTTGAGGAATTTCTTGCTAGCGTACTTCTTGAAGAAGGCTTCGTGAACAACAGGGCCAGAGAGGTAGTCGATCATCAGCTGCAGGACAGGCTGGATCTCTTCCTCGGTGTAACCAGCGTAGTGGGTAAGAGTTGCATCCTAGAGAAGTTAGTAAAGTGTGAGTCATATCATTCATATGGAAAACTTACCCAAGGGCCACGCTCGAGGACAAGACGGGCAAGGTACATGGCAGCAGCAGCAACCTGGCTCGGGGGGTGGGCGAGGAAACGGTGATCTAGGCAACCAATCTCCAGAAGGTACTTGCCCAATGTGCGGGTCTGGATGTCGTAGTTATCGGCTTTTGATATCCGTCGGAGGAAGTTCATGGGGTTAGGGTAGCTTAGGTCGTAGTTCAGGGCAGCAAGCACGAAGCGCTCTGCACTCAGGATCTCCTCCTCTGTGAAGCCATCGTCGGCAACATGTCGGAAATTTTGCACATGGGGCGATAAAACCTCTTCGTACTTGGAGGCGATGAACATGGCGGTGACACCGACCAACTGGAGACGGTCGAGTTGGACAATCTTAGCAGAGAGGAAACGGTCGATGATGTTGACAGCGAGGAACAGTGTCTCAGGGAGGAGGCGGAAGCGAGTGTGAACTTCAAGTAACCAGTCGACGAGAATACCGCGCATCTTCCACTCAAGCTCAGTCTGGCTGTCCATGTAGTCGGGGTTGGCCATGGTCGCAATCTCCAACTCCTTCAAGTACTCGAAGATCTCGACAACGTACTCGGAGACCATCAGCGGGTCGTCCACATCCTCCTTGTCTAGATCCGGGCCATCGTAGAAGACTTCGGTGATTGGTGCCTCAACCTCCTTCTTGGTACCGTTGACTTGCTTGGCCTCTTTGACATCCTTGACCTCCTTGACCTCCGGCTCAGGAACGTTCTCCTTTGGCTCGACGTTCTCTTCCTCCTCCTCTTCGTCCTCCTCCTCGACCTTCTCCTCCTTGGGCTCCTCTTTCGGCTCTTCCTTGAGCGGCTTTGCGGCCTGTGTCACACGCTTCTTGGCCGGCGCACCGGAGATGCCGTTGCCGCTAGCTTGACGCTTCTTCAGCTCTGATGTGTTCTTGTCCTTGGGCTCAAGGATAGAACGCGTTGTGTTGGCCCGTGATTGTTTCTGGACCTTTGTGGGTTGTGCAGCTTTTGAGAGTTGGCCCTTGGTCGCCAATGTCTTCTTTCCGTCCTTCGCGCCAGCACCAAGGGCGTCCGTCTTTGTGACGTTGCTGACATCGCCAAGTGCGGCACGCTTGCGCGTTGCGGCGCCGGCGAGAGTGGCGGTTGACTTCTTTGTTTGTAGAGCCTTCTTGGGGACGTCGGCGGCAGACTCGGTCGCGCCCAAGTTGGCGGCCTTTGCACGCGTCAAGCGTGTCGTAGCAGCATTCTCGTCATTCTCATTCGTGACGGCACGTTGCCGAAGAGACCTAACCTATGGAGACGTGTTAGTAAGCGGGTTTGGAGATGGACTAGTGTCGTGTCTTGATGGGGTAAGACGGGACGAGAAGACGTAAAGGGCGACAACGTACTGCTGGAGGCATTGCAAGCAATATTATGTATGCTGATCAAAGCTAGAGAAGTAATCGAAGTGGTCGAGTATATCTGTGATGGGTAATGGCGGATGTAGGACTTGTTTTGATACACTGTTTGATGAGTTAGCAAAGGGCCGATGGAGCGTGTAATAGCGCGTGCGAGCGGAGCAGGGCCTAACAACACAAGCGCATCAGCAGCCGTGGCACGCAGGCAGAGGGCTGCGAGAGAGAACCACGGTCGATGGTCGCGAATGCTGGCTGGCTGCCCTGACACGCTCGATGGGGAGTGACAGCGACGGTGACGTGACGGGTGAGGTGGAAAACGAACCCTTGGAGCGCGAGTGGAGTGAGGATTGCGTGGACGGAGTAAAGGGCCAGCTGCAATAAGTACAGGAAGGGTGGAGTCGGGGCGAGGAGAGTGGTGCACCAAGGTGTGTTGTGGGAAGCAGAGAGGGTATGTTGTGTGTTTTGAGCGAGGGCAGGCTAGCTTGGCCTTCCACGTCCCACGCGCCAAAATCGCACTTCGAGGCTGGCAGAGCGCAACAGTGCACGCCCCACAGGCGCGTATGCAAACTTACCTAAGAGAACCCCGGGCCCCAACGCGTAAATGTGACGGTGATGCACGGTAAGTGGCGGGCAAGATTCAGATGTGCGTAAAGCAGAGCGTGGAAAGCGCAGCGCAGTGAAGGCGAGAAGACGGTGTTGTGATGGGGGGGAAAGAGGGCAGACACACGTTGTTGCTGGGACATCGCGCCTGCTGCACCTAGCAAGGAAGGCGCAACCTTGGTCCCGCTAGCCCGCTTCCGGTCAATCTGACAAGGGCTAGCCACTTGCGGCATCACTGTCTGAGAATTATTCGTGACATGCCCGGCACCGGCAGCTGCACGCCAACCCGCCGAAGCTCATTGCCCGCCATTGAAGCATCAAAGGCCCTCGGGCTCGTCACGACACCATGTTGCAGCCACGGATATGTCGCTTCCAGCCCTCGCGCCTGGGTAGGGCCCTACTGAGTGCCCGCACCTACGCCCAAGCCATCGATGTCCAACCTCCGCCATCGATACAGCCTACGGTTGCTGCGGACACGGCCGTCCTGAAACAAGAGGGATCGCGAAAAGAAAAGTTTATCCCGTTGCGGACGTACAAGCCCAGGACTCCCGGTCTGCGTCATCTCAAGCGGCCCGTAAACGACCACCTGTGGAAAGGACGACCGTATCTCAGTCTCACGATTGCGCGGAAAGGCCAGCACCTCGGAGGCAGGAACAACACAGGGAGAGTCACAGTAAGGCACAGAGGTGGCGGACACAAACGGAGAATACGCATTGTCGACTACAAGCGGTACCTGCCTGGCAAGCATGTTGTGGACAGGATAGAATATGACCCCAACCGAAGCGCCCATCTGGCCCTCGTCACCCGTGTGGCTACCGGCGAGAAGTCGTACATTGTTGCTGCAGACGGAATGCGGGCAGGCGATGTGGTAGAGAGCTACAGGACGGGTATTCCCAAGGAGCTGATTGCCAGTATGGGCGGTGGTATTGATCCAGGTATGCTGGCCGCAAAGACTGCAGCCCGCGGCAACTGTCTCCCCATTCACATGGTGCCGCTTGGGTCCCAAGTCTTCAATGTTGGTTCCAAGAACCAGGGTGGGGGTGTCTTTTGCCGAAGCGCGGGCACGTATGCCATCATCGTGAACAAGGAGGAGGTCGAAAAGGGCAACAACACAGCCATCAGGCATGTCATCATTCGGCTGCAGAGTGGTGAGATTCGCAAGGTCAGCGCAGATGCATGCTGTACCATTGGTGTAGCCAGCAACCCCCAAGCACACTTTACATCTCTCGGAAAGGCTGGACGTTCACGGTGGCTGGGAAGGCGACCCGAAGTTCGTGGTCTCGCCATGAACGCAGGTCAGTACTCAGATCAGCCTCGTCATGATTCGCAGTGTGCTAACACTTCGCAGCCGACCATCCTCACGGTGGTGGTCGTGGTAAATCCAAGGGTAATGTCCACCCCGTCAGTCCATGGGGAACTCCAGCAAAGGGAGGGTATAAGACGAGGCACAAGAGGAACAAACATACCTTCCTCGTTCAAGACCGGCCGCGTAACCAAGGAAAGCGCAGGTCCCAAGTAGATTAACATTGCATGTATCCCATCATGCTGTACCATACTTCAGTTGCATGATACCTGCCTGTGAATGTACATGAGTAGGCTAAGCTAGATCTCTTCACTCGCTCGAGAAGGTCAAACACTGAGGCACGTCTGCCTGGAGTATTCAGGGTCTGCAAGACGCCAACGAGCGTGAATAGTGTTTCGGCCAAACTCTCGGTTGTACTCTTGGTCGTACTTACTACTATGTATGTACTAGGTACTTGACCCTGGGCATGTTCGGCTACGCTCGATCCATGACGCCATGTATCATCCCGCACTCCTCACGCCCGGCCAGAACAGTCGTCTGCCTTGCGTAATCATAATCATCTCACTGCAGTCATGCGTTGCAAGTCGTACCTTGGGTTAGGGCTGACGACAGCAGCTCTCGTTGGTCCGTTTGATTCGGAAACACATGACCTCGGGAGGCAGTGTGAAGGGAATAGACATACCTTGAGCTGAATTGCGACTAATAACGCCTAATTGAGACAAGATATTGCGCGTGGATCGGTCGCATCTTCATATGTCCTGGGCTCGAACAAAGCCCCACATGCAGTTGGTGAATGCGCAGCTGCACAACAGACTCTACTTGCAGGCACACGTTGACATGTTGAAAGCAGAATACCGCCATGTGCCAGAAATCTGATGTCAGCTATCAGCGCATAGGAAGTGCCGGGCTGGGTAAGCAATCCGACAAGTCCGATAAAGACCAACAACGGAGGTTCCTCTACGGCGATCCCGATCTTCGGGAGATGCGCAGTCATTGGGCCCCAAGGCTTCGTGTTGCCAGCCATGCATCACGACGCTCAAGCCTCATAGCACCACAGGCATGATGAATGGCCGGCCTTGCAGATAGAGGCCACTCGGCTCGGCACAGCCCAGCTACGTTCCCATTTCATTCTCTTCTGTCAACTATGCAGTGTTAAGGTTCGGTGGTGATCAATAACGTTCTGCGCCACTTTTACGTGCATACTGAACAACGTCTATTCACATGGGTTCAACATCTCTTTATCCTGCAACGATACCCCAGGCACAAGCCCCCGTGATACCGCCGACGTGAGTCTGATTTAGTGCTCCACAATCGTATCATAGGGAGTGTCTGTCTTAATCCTCCCCACTCCGTTCAAGCTGTGCTTACGCGGGGGATTCTGTAATCCACGGCGCATTCCCCATACCTCTCGGACAACCTCGTCGTATAACCCGCAGCTATGCCTTCCCCCGAGAGTGGGTCTCCAGACGAGACTTTCTTCAACGACCTGTCTCAACAGACACCGGAATCGAACGCTACAAACACTCAAGAGACAGCGCAAGATAGCGCAAGCAGGGCAAAGAGGATCGCTTGTGTGTTGTGTAGAAAGAGAAAACTGCGATGCGACGGCGCCCGACCAACATGTTCGACGTGTAAACGACTGTCCCACGATTGCGCCTACGACGAAGTCAGGAAGAGAAGTGGACCTAAGCGTGGCTACGTCAAGCTACTCGAACAACGGCTAGGTAGGTTGTCGCATTCGAGTCTTGGGGCGATTTTGCTGATGCCTGATTTCTAGAACAAGTTGAGACGCTGCTCAAAAGCCAGGATACAGCCGATTCCAGCAGAGACACAACGCGCGCGAACCCTGCCTCCGCATACGTCGCGAATACCATTAGCAAAGCCATACCAAGTCCTGGTGATGTTCCGATTTCGACGGGAAATTCCCAGACAGGAGCCCGGAGATCAAGTGGCCTCGGTGCGGATCCGTTCCGCAATGTTGGAGCGAACGCAAGCAACGCAAAGCCAGAAAACTCATGGGAGATTATCGGACTCGGTTTGGAGGAGCCTCTGCCTCCTCAAGAAGTCATGGACGATTTGTATGGAAGACCTGGCCTGCGCCCATGATTTTACTAACACATGGCAGATATCACATCTACTTCACCAAAATCCACCTCACCATGCCCATCATACATAGACCCCGTTTCCTCGCCGCTTTAAACCTGGCCCCTCACATGCGACCGCCAGTGTGCTTGCGATACATCATGTGGACACTCGCCGCTTCCGTCACGGACAAGTATGATAACTTACAAGAGCATTTCTACCAGCGCTCGAGGAAGTACGCACAGATGGACGAGATGCGTGGTCACGGAGAGACTACCATGAACCTTGCTCATTGCCAATCGTGGATCTTGACAGGCACGTACGAGTTTAAGCAAATGTACTTTCCAAGAGCGTGGTTATCTGTTGGTAGGGCTGTACGGTTCGCTCAGATGTTCCAGCTTCATCGCCTGGACGGGGCCAGCCTAGATGTGAAGCAATGTCTACCTCCACCGAAAGACTGGACGGAGCGGGAAGAGCGTCGAAGGACATTTTGGATGGCTTTCTGCATAGACCGATATGCCAGTATCGGCACAGGCTGGCCGATGACTATTGATGAACGAGACGTAAGTTGCGCTGCGTGCCTTGCTGAACATATCATAATTGAGTTTGATACAGATTAAGACGAATTTACCGGCAAGTGAGGAAGCCTTTGAGAAGAGCAAAGAGATGTCAACAGGATCACTGGACCAGGTTTTGGACCACAATGGCGAGGCAGACCTTCAATCTTTGGGTGGTACTGTCTTCACAGCGGCCATGTTTGGTCGCAATCTACTTCATTTACATCGACCCGCGCCTGACGACAACGACGGTGATATCAACGGTGGATACTGGAATCGACACCGCCACATTGAGCAGATTCTTCTCCAAACATCGCTAGGTCTACCCGATCACCTACGACTGCCCTACGGTCTCACAGATCCCAATGTCGTCTTCGCAAACATGTGCATTCACACTTCAGCAATATGTCTTCACCAAGCAGCCATCTTCAAGGCCGACAAGCATCATTTACCAGCCAGCGTTGGTAACGAGAGCAAGATCCGATGTCTGACGGCAGCTGCCGAGATAGCATCGATAATGCGAATGATTAGTCACATGGATATGGGCGCGGTAAGCAAGCTCGGAGAAGGATGATATGTTTTTTTTTTTTCCACACTAACAAAACTAGATGAATCCTTTCATTTCCTTCTGTGTGTATGTGGCAGCGCGAGTATTCGCCCAATATCTCAAGACGCGACCCAATGATCAGCAAATCAAATCTTCGTTACGGTTTCTCCTGCAAGCTATGCAGGCCCTTCGCCGAAAGAATCCACTTACCGAGTCGTTCCTAGCGCAGTTGGATGTCGACCTAGAGACAGCCGGAATCCAGGGCCTGCAGCAGAAGCAGTACATGTCACCCAAAGACCAACTGAGCCATGTTCCGGCGTCAATTCAGGACATGACTGAGAGTATTGGGTGTCATTTCCAAGGGCCGGGTCAAATGCTCGCCAGGTAAGTGCATCCGCACTTGTCCCTCTAGTGTGACCATGTCGATACTGACCACCCTAGCTATGAAGCATCAACGGACAAACATGATAAACCCAATGCGACGGCACCCACTAACCCGTTCGTGAATAGGAATCCAAGAGCACAACCGCCATTGACCAGCACGCAGTATGCGAGCACCGCTCCAGGCCCACGATATAATATTCACAATATCAACAGCATCAACATGAGTATGCAGAACACGGCTTTCCTGTCTGCTCAAGTTCCCCCGAACACAGTATTCGGCCGTACAGAATCTCAAGACTTCACGTCTCCAGGAGTAGCATTGCGTGAAGGGAGTGAGATGGACTTCTCTGGAGGCACCGATCACACCAGCTCTACAACACTAAGCTCAAAGTCGAGAGGTAGTTCGACATCACAATCCCCGTACTCACTCGGCCAACCGTACGAACACGGTATTTCCTACCGAGCGTCACCAAAGTTGGCATACTCTGTTTCGGCGTCTGGTGCTGCTACCGGGCTTGCAGGGTTCGCGTCTAACAACGAAACGTTTGTTGTGAATAATTCAAACTCTTTGGGCAACATGGGCAACAATGCCTATGACGACAGCTTCATGATGGGCAACGGATGGGACTACACAGGCCTCAACGTCGGAACAGGACTCACGCCAATGATGGATACGTCGTGGGACGCGGCGCTGGAGAGTGTGACTATGGGGTGGGATTCGGTCGGGCCTTCCCAGGACGAACAGAAGCAGACATCTGTTGTACGATGACATGTGTGGAGTTTAGAGTTGCTGCGGACCAAAGACGACGAGTGTGTGATTGGTGTAGAGCAGGATACCCACTTTCGCTTTGGCTTGGTTGTAAAAGGACTGGCGTGCTGGGACGGACATGTGCCGGCTTTATGAGTACCATGGTACGGCGTTTTGGTTACATGACGGCGTGCTGTCGAAGCATGTCATTATTGCGGGGAGCCCTTGTTGCATATTATCTAGATGGCTCCAAATTGGAAGTGAATGTTTGATTGCTTTTTTCTATGCGTTGTAGACAAGCAGGGAGAGCCCTTTCGGTAGCATTGATGGACGAGAATAAGGTTACGAATGCATATGTGGCTTAATATTACCATCGCGACCTGGGCTCTTTGGTGATCAACACACTGACGATCCGGGGATAATGCGGCTGATGCAGGGATGCGTCCATGGGAGCGGTCAGGACGTCACACCTCAGTTCCCACAGCAACGAGCCAATAGAAACAGACTACGTGCAGGACCCCCAACCACATCAAGACGGCTTCTCCAAAGCTCAGTGGTAGACTTATTCTTCAATTCTCCCAGCATCATTTTCTATCCCTGTTTCCCTAATTACCTCGAATCAAGACGTCTCCACTTTCTTTTGCAGTCTGCAACCCTGGGTGCAAACAGAGCAGTAAACACCGATACCGGCGCGCATTCCACATGTTCACCTCAAAGGAAAGGGAAGGCGCTTCGTCGCCTGGGCCTGGAGCCTATTATTCCCCCTCCCAAATGAGTGAGTAGCACGTCTTGTGCATTCCAGCACGCCCTACATGTGCTAACCACCGGCATGTAGAGACTTATCTGCAAGACCTCCGCACCAACCGCCCCGCTCGACCTACCGGAGCCCGCCCTGCACCCGCACATTTCAACACATGGTCCAACAGAGCGAGTAATCGCATGTCGGATTCGCACACCGTAGCCTCGCTGCAGCGCACCTTTGCAGACCATGCCGCCGACGCCGACGCCCGACCAGCCTCCTCGCACGAACCCAAGCGACATAGCCGGACGCCGTCGAAACTGAGCATAGACGAAGTGGTCAAGGGCCCTGGAAGGCCCGTTGTACAACCTCCGCGCGGGCGCAACACGTCGAGGTCCTCGTCACCATCCCGGATATCAAGCGTGCAATACCGCGAACGCGAACAGCGCCAGGTGGAGCAGGACGAAGCCCGGGCCATACGCGTCGCGATGGAGGATTTGGAACTTGCACAGGAGGAGAAGCTATTCGAGGCGGCACGGGACGAGGCTGCCGAATTGGTGTGGAAGCATTGCAATCCACATGCTGCCGAAAATAACCCAAATGCACCTTATTCCTATCCGGGTCTGGCAAAAAAGGGCAGCGCGCCCAGAAGTCGGAGCGTCGAACCGAAGGACCAGGATCTTCAGCGAGCCAATTCAAAACTGCGCAAGCGACATTCCATGAGCAGTGCCGCTTCAGGGAGCAGAAGCAGCAGCCTGCAGAGCAACGGACAAGGAGGCAGTACAGATACATCAGCCTCAAACACATCGTCTACCAAGGGCAAAAAGGACGAGTCACCAGCACTCGCCAAAGCCATCTCTGACCTCCCAGACTTCAAGCAACGACGGAGAAGCAGCGGAGCGCGCCGTACCACCAGCGGAAGCCTCTTCCAGAACCCCAACGATCAGATATACGAAGAGCCAGAGGAGGAAGCACCGCCTGCACCTGTACGTAAACCTGCTGTCACCGCCGAACCTCCAAAGTCGGAGAAGCCACCACTGGGCATAAGACGCAATCCTTTTATGCGCTTCCAGTCAATCAAGGGCAATCCCATGATGAGATCCAACACCGATCCCACAATGGCCTCCAAACGACTGGACCGCTATGAGATACAGAAGAATCCTCCCACACAATCACGGAACGCAGCCTACACGCTGAACTCTGGTGAAGCAAAGCCTGCCGAGCCTGCGAAAGCAGATGTCGAGAACGTTCCCGAGGTGAAGATGAAGGACGGCAAAGAGATCAGAAGTGACGAGCTCCGTGCTGCCACTGGGTTTCGTCTAAAGGACCGCAGTCCAAAGCTGCCCACTCCCACTGCAGTCTCCGATGCTCCAGGACGACCTATCGTCTCCTTTAAGAAGGACTGGAACATTATCGAACTGAAAGAAGAGATATCTGCTGTACCCGACCTAACACCGCGACCTCTGAATCCAAACAAGTCCGGGCCACCGCCACTCGAGCACGCTGCAACAGCTCCTGTTGTCCCTACCATCAGTCTGGCTCCGGATGTGCCAACACGATCCACGACTCCGAGGCCTCCCGCAACCGCAGAGGCCAAGCGGTCTTCCGTTTTAGCACCAGAAGTACCCAATCGAAGCACCACTCCAAGACCGACTACACCGTCTTCTCGCAATGCTGCTCCAACTTCGTGGATAGGTAGACAAGCAAAGCCTGCCATCAACATCTACGAAGATCCTCCAGCCCCGGCTCCGACGAGACCGCTACCACTCGTCAGTTCCCTGAGGAAAGCTAATATACCAACTCGTCCTTCTGCATCGCCGGTACCTACAATCAACGTCTCCGAGTCCCCTTCAGCGCGGTCTCGCACCACACCGGCGCCACCCATTCCCTCTATCTCAGTCTCCGAGACACCTTCGATTTCAGTCAATGGTCCAACTAGCCGAAGACCCCATACTCCGTCAACGGTTGCCACACCCCCCATCCCCAGCATATCAGTCAATGAGTCGCCAGTGAACCGAGGGACAAGAGGTACTGCTGCTGGCATTCCAAGCATATCTGTAAACGAAACACCTGCCCTAAGAAGAGGCGCGACTACGCCGTCCATCAATGTTACGCCTGATGTTCCAACTATATCTGCCAATCAATCACCGGCATCAGCGCGCGGGCGGCACAGCAATGCCCATTCAGTATCAGTTACACCAGCGATTAGCGTAAACGCACCCAGTGGCTTCGGACCAGCCGCATCTACGCGACCACTGCCAATCCCAAATGCTCACAACAAGTCGCACAGCTTCAACGGTATTCCTACCAGTCGCGGTGGTCACTGGACACCTACCACTGTCCGTACAGGTGCTCTATGTACCCAATGTGCTCTGCCTATCGCTGGCCGTATCGTGTCTGCAGGTGGATCACGCTTCCACCCCGAGTGCTTTGCTTGCTACCAATGTGGCGAGCACCTCGAATGTGTAGCCTTTTATCCCGAGCCCTCAAACAAGCATGCCGAGCGCGTTCACCGGATACGCGCCCGTCTTTCCG
Organism: Pyrenophora teres f. maculata; assembly: GCA_014334815.1. Taxonomy (NCBI): domain Eukaryota; kingdom Fungi; phylum Ascomycota; class Dothideomycetes; order Pleosporales; family Pleosporaceae; genus Pyrenophora; species Pyrenophora teres. The sequence goes on from CP060570.1 coordinate 2,064,550, forward strand.
GTCAAGACATACCCTACCTCCCTTCGCATGCTACAGCCGAAGACATGGCGCGTCTTGAGCACGATGACGGTACCGATGAATCCCCACGCTTCTACTGCCATCTCGACTTCCATGAGCTCTTTTCCCCTCGATGCAAGAGCTGCAAGACACCCATCGAAGGCGAAGTCATCGTGGCATGTGGTGCGGAATGGCATGCTGGCCACTTCTTTTGCGCCCAGTGTGGTGACCCGTTTGATAGCACAACGCCTTTTGTGGAGAAGGACGGCTATGCGTGGTGTGTAAACTGCCATACCCATCGGTACAGCACGAAGTGTAAGGGATGCAGGAAACCGGTAACGGATACTGTTGTCAAAGCACTTGGGGCCGAGTGGCATGTTGGGTGCTTTGTCTGTGTGGTAAGTTCTCCCTTCCCTTCCCTTTCTGCATTTACAAAATAAGCTAACGAGACCCCAGGTGTGCTCTGGTCCCTTTCAAGATGGCCGTTACTTTTTGCGAGGCGAGAGTGAAGATCCGGTTTGTGTGCGGTGTGAGGAGAGGAGGCTGAAGGCTTGATTTGCTGTCAGCCAGAGGTATAACAGCGGAAATCGATATACTACCATGTCACGTCGTTTGTTAGTTTTGACACATGTACCTTTTGATCATGTTTTGTTGTTGCATCTTTTTTTTCGGTCCGCATAGTATCGCAAGCCAGCAGGCATAATCCTTTCATAGCGACTCGGCATATTTCGGTTCGGTGTATTTGGGTTAAAACATGGGCGAGCAAGCAAGGCGCTGGATAGGCGTTGTTGGGAGAAACATAATCAAACAAACACACAACTAAACTAAACCAATATAACCCAAACAAGCATTATTGTATACTTGGGAAGAAGGAAGAAGGGCATCTTTGAAGTAATATAAGTATTTGGTATTTGTCTGTGCTGTCCAGTCCAGCCTGCGTCTTCCCTTCCGTCATCATCTTCATCTCTTTACCCAACCCTACCTTATCTTACCTAACTTGACTAACGGCCATTAACATGCTCGAACCAGCCAGCAAGTTTGTTTCCCTTGGAGCTATACACACCTTGATTCCTGTCCATTTCTTCATCTTTTACACACATGCTGGTCCATCTGCTGTCACCCTCTTTCACCATCTCTTGCCCTCTCTGCCACGACCAACCATCTCACCCTTCATATTAGAAATCCAGAAGTAGACCTAAACAACGAAAAATAATAATGAAACCAAAGGTATCATAAGCAAAACCGGCCATCCCATCGTCACCCTTGCCTCCCTCCACCCAATTTGCAAATTGGGATGAAAGGGAACGAAAAACGCCAAACTGAAAATCGGGAACAAGACAAAAAATGAACAAATGCACAAGTGTACTGATACTGGTACTGTGGGTATTATAACCTTGCGCCGTATGTGTGCGTGTGCGAAAAAGAAAGCAGATCCAAGATAGGAATTATGTTACTTCCAAGTGTTTTGCTGCGCTTGAGCGGTGCTTACGGGACCGATGGGCTTTCAGAACCGATGAACTTTTTCTGTGCCGTATACTCTCTCTTGGTGGGTGGGTGGGTGATGTGCGAAGAGTCCAGGGTCCGTCAGATAGCCCCCAACGCGGGGACTCAACGTGAGTCACACGTATGCTGATGCAACACTGTCCTGTGCTTGGGCCGTACGTCTCTTGGATAGCGTGGCAATCTTCCTGATTAACATCCCACTGTGGTCGTGAGTGTGTCTGAGCTCGAGCTCTTCCGACTGATACTAGCGTCGCGGGTGCAGCGCTTCACTCGATTAGCGGTTTGCGTTTGCCTTGTACAATCGACATGCCCAGTGCGCGTAGACCTTCCGGGTCAGTAGATCGAACTATAGTGCTAGCGGGTAGCATGGGATTGTCTGGTGTGACATGTGCGGCGTCCTTGGCGGCCTGTTCGATAGCTTCCATTTCCTCTTTGCAGCCAGCGTGATCGAAAGGGCATACGACGATAGGCTGGCGGAGCAGAATATCTCTCGCTGATGACATTTGCGCCTGCTTACTGTCAGCACAGGTCCTGGAAGGTCAGATGCAGACTCAGCTTACCTTGACGGTGAGATAATACTCAATCTTGTACAGAGTACCAGTCGTGGTGAAGCCATTGACAGCATACATTGGAAACTCTTTCTGCCCTCGCGGTATGATACCTGCATTGTCTCGTAGATCTTTTGCGGGAAAGACCAATCCAAGGTTGGTGAAATAGCCGGCTTCGGGCATCTTGACGCCGACCGCCTGCGTCGTCTTGGCTAGTGTTTTGACCTTGCGTGTCGGCTCATCTCCCTCGTGGTTGAAGATGATCTCCTCGTCTATGCCCACGGTGATCTTTTGGATGGTGACCTTTCTCGCCTTGTTCAGCCAGTCTGGGTTCGGGCTCAGCTTGATGTAGACGGAAACTGGGTCGAGCGGGCCGTAGCTCCATCGCGGAAGGCTTATGCCAAGGGTAACAAGATGGTCGGTCACTCGTTCAGCGCTCTCAGGCCGGTTGTACATGCCAAAGGTGGAGAGGGTATCGTATCGTTGAATGGGTACGGCAAACGGGTGCTTCTTCTGCTCCTGCGGCCCCTGTTGCACCGTCACGACGAGTTCGTAGAAAGTCTCGGCTGTTCGACTCGGTAGCTGTAAGCTGGCAGGCGGCACCCTCCTTGCAACTTCCTCACCGCCACGGCCATAGGGTATAAAGATGACAAAGGGCAGGTCCATGCATAGTATGCTCTCGAATTCCCGTCCAGGCGAACATCGGTACAGAAGCATCTCCTTGCCGACAATGTCGGTGATCTCCTTGCGCGGGGCAGCCAGGTGCTTCTTGGTGACGGAGTCGGCCGAGGGATGGATCGTCTCACGGCGGTGCAATGCGATGGTGACGAGCGAGACATGACGGTGCGAGGGTGTGCAGCTTTGGGACGGATCTCGACCTTGCCCTCTATCCGAGGCTGTAACATGTCAACATTGGTGGCAGCTGAATAGTGGATTGGAGGCACGTACGAGGGTTGCCGAAATGCCCGGGTAGCCAACTAGGAAGTTGCTATTTGGCGGTCCTGAGACGCGAACGAAGGCAGACATGTTCGTCTCTCACAGCGCAGGCCTGTGATGGCAGCCGGCGCTGCATGGGCGTGGAATGGGGGGTTTCCGTCGGCGGTCGTCTAGGTCCGGTGGCGCGTTGGAGGGTGCGGCGTGGTGCGCCGGGGCAACAATGGGTGTGCGGTGCGTCGAGCGTCGAGCGTCGAGCTAGGTAGCCGTGGGGTTGAACTTGAGATGGTGTCGCCTACCAAACGTTTGAACCGGCGGGGCTCTGGGCGGCAGTGAAGCCGGTAGCTGCACGGCGGGCCGTGCTGCGAGGTCGCGGTATATACGAATGGCTAGGTGTAGTAGCGGATTGCCTTCCGAGAAGTCGTAGGGCTGGACCTGGGGCGGACCTGGGGCTGCGACCGGCCGCTACAGTTGGAATCCCGGCGCGCAGACGAGTGACGATAGTGATAAGAATGGCGTTGAGGACAGCGAGTGCGCGGTGCGCGGCGATTGCGGAAGTGTAGACGTCGAGATTGGAGCACAAGCTTCGTCTGCTGGGCGCCGCGAGCGTACCAGTGGGTTGACGTGAGCTCTTCCCAAGTAAGTGTGTGGGGTCCGATTCGTGCCTCCTACCGCGCCATCATCCTTCCAATCGACTCCTACCACGCTGATCTGCAGCCGCCCGTCATGTCCGTCACAGTACGTCGCCATTCTGGCCAAATTGCCCCGGTTTGCCTGGTTGACTGACGCTTCCTAGCTACACACCACCAAAGGCGATATCAAACTCGAGATCTTCTGCGAACCCGTCCCCAAGACGGCCGAGAACTTCCTCGCCCTCTGCGCCTCTGGCTTTTACAATGCCTCACCCTTCCACCGCCTGATTCCTTCCTTCATGGTCCAGACTGGCGCCCCCGCTTCGGACCCAAAGTCCAAGACGTCCACGTCCATCTACGACACCCCTAACCACTTGTTCGAGGACGAGATCAGGCCGGCGCTCAGACACAATGCGCGCGGAATTGTGAGCATGGCGAACAAGGGAGCAAACTCGAATGGCTCACAGTTCTTCATCACGTTCGCGCCTGCGCCACATCTGGACGGGAAAAACACCGTCTTCGGCAAGGTACTCGAGGGATGGGAGGTGCTGGACGACATAGAGCACGTCCCCGTGGACAAGAAGGAGCGCGCGGAGCTCATGGAGATCAGACGGACATTCACGCAAATCCTCGGGCGGAAGAAAGTGCGCCTGGAACAAAAGTCTCTACATCGAGTTTTGGAATCAGCCCGAGAGCTTGCGCGCGGTGCTACACAAGAGAAACACCCGCATTCTAGAACACTTCAGGCCCCCAGGCCTACTGCGAGCTACCAGTATAGCATGTGTCCACTAGCTCCATCGGCTAGACACCAGTGCAAGGAATGGGACCGGGATATGGCATCATGTATATGCTCATCTGGCTGGCGAAGCCCTGGTATCTTCGAAAACGCCTACTCGAATACAGGAAGAGTCAAGAAAATCTACATGTTCAACCTGCCCAGACCCTACGCACCGTTGGTAGGCGTACCGTTTGTCGCCGCATGCTCTTCCTCGTAACCCTCCGTCTTCATATCCTTCAAGCCCAGCTCCTCCTCCTCAGCCTCGGTCCGCTCGTAGTCCTCGACCTTGGGCTTCTGTCCGGCCGGGTGCTGTGAAGCTCTACTAGGCTGGGAGCGGCCTCTTCTAGGACAATAGTGAACTTGTCTTCACCATTAATGGCTGCCGTTAGGTTGTGGAAAAACGTGTTCCACTTCTGTTTTGACTCCGAGTCCATCGAGTCACCACCGTCGCCAGTATCAAAGATGGATGACTTGAGGTCATCGCGTACTTGTGTGAGAAGACCTTCGATGGTTGTGAAACGGCCACCCAGTGTACCGGGCTCGACGCTGAGGTTGAGCTCAAGACAAGACATGGAGCACGACTCAGCCTTGAGAATGTCTCGCGAAAGATCCTCCTTGGTATCCACGGTAACGGTGATACGTCGACCTTTCTCAGGGACTTCACCTCCCGTCTTGACTTCGTTGCTCCGATCTGTAACATATTAGCTCTAAGGAAAGCAACATTCCTCAACATAAACTTACATCCGCAGTGATCGCACACTGTGCTCATCAACACAACTTGCTTGAAGTGAGGGATGTTAACCATCTTCATGTTTGTCGTGCACGACTTGGCACATCCTGGGCAGCTAGCAGGGAACGAGTAGACTTGGTTCTCCAAGATATCGTCCTCGTCTACGTTGCTGACCATGGGAGCAGTGGCTGAAGGCATCTCAGGATACATCTGTGAAGCGTGGGACTCTGGGCGAATAGCTTGGCTGCCTTCGCCACTTGTATCGCCTAGACCAAGTGCTTCATTTTGCGCCGCAGTTCGTGGGTACTCCTGTCGCGAGTATTTGCCCGCTCCTAGTACGCTCGGAGGCTCGATTGAAGAGTTACCCGCGGGGTCGTCAATCGTAACCTTGAACGGCAGTTTCTGGCCGCTTGCCATCTGCTTGATCGTGTTGATGACTCCCTGCAGTTGCTCGTAGACTTCAGGTACAACCTCCTTTCTCTCATCCTGCTTTTGCTCGAGATCTTGCGCAACCATTGCGAGAATGCCTTCCACATTGGTCAACTGTCCCCGTCCTTGTGGTATCTCCAGATCAATGTCCTCGACTCGAAAGACTGCGGTATCACTCTTGATGATCTGCCGACTCAGGTCGTCGGCTGTTTCGACCTTGAGCGAAAACTTGATGCCTCGTTGCTGTATCTCGCCTGCGGGTTGGACTTCAGAGTTCTTGAAGTGGCAATGTGGGCATGAGAAGGACATGAGGACGATTTCGCGGAAGAATGGTATTCTGGTGAGAAGTAGCCGGGTAGTACCCTTTGAGAGATTTAGCTGAGTACGTTACTAGTTTGTGAATGTACATACGTCTTCGTGGCAGTTCATGCACATGCTCTCAATCTCATCCACAACTTTGGTGTCATCGTCGTCATTCTGGGCGCTTGCCTCCGCGACCTTGCGACCCATGTCCTCGAAGAGGTCTTTCGCAAGACTTTGTTGCTGTGCCATTTTGGAAACTGAGTGGCGGAATCGTAGAGAAAGACTGAAGTGACAAAACGCTCTTGTCGATGTTTTTTGACTTTGCAGGTTCCGATGACGAAACTCGAATTTTTTGAGCCGCCCCGCGCCTTCATAGCGGGGTTTCGCGAACGCGCTAGACTTCTGCGGACCCTGCGCCTTCTCTCAGCCCTATAGAGCTCACATAGCAAAGTCCATGAAATCGAGTCCACCCATGCCCGAGGCTTCCGTCTTTTTCTTCTCAAGCATTGCCTGTAGACCTCCTCTGCGTGCCTTCTGTCTCTGCTTGCTGGTTGCGTTCAATGTTTTTGGAGCTGTATCACTGACGTCGTTTGTCGACTTTCTTGTCCTTGTAGCTAATTCCGTATCCAATAGAGTGGCCGACTTCCTGTTCTGACGGCGTGGTCTCTGCTGTATATCTTGGTGCGTCTCTCGATGGCACCGTAAGCATGTGTATCGGATACGTTTGTTTGGCTTTAGTAGTTGGTTGGTCTTGACTTTGTCTTTCTTCTCCTGATATTTGGTGTGAGGTTCTTTCGAGACTTTACATGACCACCCGGGGATCATGATGTTTCCGCATGCGCCACAAACTCCTCGACGGAAGGCGTCTGATTCCTTACTTGCGATTTGAAGTTCTGCATCTTCAACCAACCTATTGCGTGCCTGACCCAGAGAAGCTGCAGTCGTGGGCGAGGAGACAGCAAGGAGATGGGCCGCTTCTTGAAGGAATTTCGCTTTCAGCTCGATTGGATCCGCTACAGCCATGGTTGAAGGACCTGTATGGCCTCGGTGCAGATCTTGGAGAGCTTCCTGCATGTACATTATCTACACGTGCTCGCTTGCTTATCATAACACCGACCTCCGACGCTAGAGCTGCAGGTCCCTCGGTGGAGCTCGGTCGTACTTTCCTTTACAACACTGTCAATTGACGTGTTTTATTACTCAAGTCTGCCAGTGACTTGTTGCGTATATGATTCGCGTAGGAATTACTTTCGATTTTCTTGGTCGCTAACCAACTTTACTAATCGCCAGGCTTGCAGTCATACTAGAGTATGGCAGCACCACAGTTGGTCGAGCAACTAGGCCTGCGCATAGCAGTGGAAGGTTGCGGTCATGGAGTTTTACATGACATCTATGCTTCAGTCGCGGAAGCTTGCAAGCTGAAGGGCTGGCCTGACGTGGATCTTCTGATCATTGGTGGTGATTTCCAGGTATGTATACCTACCGTAACTCTTACGCATGATCCTAACTTTTACAGGCTGTTCGAAACGCGTCCGACCTCAAGGCAGTATCAATGCCTTCCAAATACTACGCCATGCACGACTTCCATGAGTACTACTCGGGCGCGCGCCTGGCCCCGTATCTTACCTTGTTCATCGGCGGTAATCACGAAGCAAGTAACTACATGTGGGAGCTCTATTACGGTGGATGGGCTGCACCAAAGATATACTATATGGGTGCTGCAAATGTGGTACGACTAGGTCCTCTTCGAATTGCCGGTCTGTCTGGCATTGGCATATGGAAAGGCTACAACTACAAGAAGCCGCATTACGAGCGCCTGCCTTACAACAGCGACGACGTGCGAAGTATCTACCATGTTCGGGAGCTGGATGTACGCAAGCTGCTCCAAATACGAACACAGGTCGACATTGGGCTGAGCCATGACTGGCCACGTGGTATGGAATGGAAGGGTAACTACCGACAGCTTTTCAGTTGGAAACCAGACTTTGAACAAGAAGCCAAAGATGGTACTTTAGGGAGCGTTGCTGCAAAGGCAGTACTGGAGCGCTTACGACCACCGCATTGGTTCAGTGCCCACATGCACGCCAAATTTCCGGCCGTATGGGAACACGCAGGACCTCAGAACGACACACATTGAAAACTGATGCTGGAGACGTTGCCCCAACGGTCATCAATGAAGGCGAGATTGATCTAGATGTTTCAGATGGTGAGCCTGCAGCGGCACCTAAAAATGATGCCGAGATCGATCTTGACATGGACGAAGTTGAGGCTCTACCTGTAACTGCTGAGACCAAGGAACCTACCAAGCCTACAACAGCCGATACGCCGTCTGAAGTTCCCCAGGACATTCGAAATCTCTTACCAGAATCATTCTCTCGCCCGAAATTAGAGCCGGTGCCGACTCTGCCATTCCCTAAAGAAATAACCAACAAAACAACCAGGTTCCTTGCACTCGACAAGTGCTTGCCCAAACGAAGCTTTCTGCAGCTGTTGGAGATTGAGTCACATGCACCAGCGGAATTACAACGACCTTTGCAATTGCATTACGATAAAGAATGGCTGGCAATCACACGTGTCTTTGCCGATCATCTACAAGTTGGCGACCCGCATGCACAAGTGCCCACCGACAAGGGTGATGCTTTCTACCAGCCCCTTGTGGAGAAAGAGATGGACTGGGTTGAACAGAACATTGTCCAAACAAACAACATGACCATACCGGAGAATTTTGCACAGACGGCGCCGGTATACGATGCTGCATTAGGCATCCACGTCCGTGACCCCCCGCAGGAATATAGTAACCCACACACTCAAACTTTCTGCGATTTGCTGCAGATCCCAAACGTGTTTGACGCTTCAGACGAAGAGCGGTCACGCATGGCGCAGAATGGTCCGAGGCCGGAACAAGAACGATCGAATCGAGGCGGGGGCAGAGGCGGAGGTGGATCCAGAGGGGGTGGACGTGGTCACGGTCATGGTCACGGTCAGAGAGGTCGTGGGCGGGGCGGGAGGGGTGGGCGTGGTCGAGGGCGCTGGTGACCGACTTGATGCAAAAGACACCAAGTAAGAAACAATGATATTCAGTGTCGCTTGGCATAATAAAGCTTTTCCATGCTCCACGGGTCCATGGTGGTGCAACATGGCATTCGATGCGAGAGTCACCATGTCCACGTCCACAGTCATGACGGCAGGCATACATGACGATGGCTATTGGTGCCCAAAGCTAATACGAAGCGCACGCGGCTAGCGTATGCTGTATCCGCTTGGTGCGGGTTAATGAACGTAAAACTCGGCGTCGCGCACATATTTGGCATGCCGCATTGCGCAGAATGTTGGAGTCTGCCGTTGTCAAAGCCCCACAAGAGGTCCGGGCACCGAACGTTTTATAGGGAGTCCCTGCGCGATGATGTAGACTAGTGAGTACACCGCACGTCTAACTCAGGCATGCAGGCAAGACGCTGGGATATCTCCGTGTCGCAATCCTTTGCTGTCAAGCGTAGCCGGACTCCCGCACACCGAAGCCATGGCTAAGGCAAGAATAGCCAAAGCGGTGGCTGTGGTATTGGGATGCCCTTGTCATACGTCATGCGCAATCTGGGCCTGCCCTCGTGCCCTTCCACGACAGACGTAGCGGAGCCGAGATGCGAATTGCCGTGTGGACACGGTTTTCAATATTGTCATGGCCCCTTTGGATACAGTGCTAAGTCACGGCCATGTCTTGCGGTTGCCTAGGTAGTAAGTGGCGCGAATCCTACGCACATCACTCTGGAACTGGAACCTGTTGCGTTGGTTGCCAGATGTTTGTTAGGTCGTGGCAAAAGGATTGCGCGTGCTATTTAAAACAACCAAGGTTTGCCGCTGTTCATTGTGGATGACTGGGTGGCAGTATCGGGGCGAATGCGCAACCCCCCCTCCAAAAGAGAAGCGAAACCGAGGAATCGAGTGTGGTAGACGCCGGCAACCCTTCAATTTGTGACAGCTCTGCACGGAAAGCTATTTCTGGGTCGCTCGACCACACTTGTACGTGACACACACGTTTGTTGCACGCGGTTACGCCCGCCATGGCCGCACGAAAAGCAGATGGCTGTCAGCGGAACACCGTCCAGAACCTGTCCGCACGTCATTCCCCGACCTTAGCGCCACCGTTGTATGCATCGAGACCTCTCGATCGACGGGGGCAGACCCTGGATCACTAGTCCCTTGCCGTGGCACACAGACATCATCCACATGCTCGTCCCACACATGCCCTGGACAAGTTTAAAATGCTTCCGCCGCCCTTGAGTTCCCATGGCTCCTGTCTCGTATTGCATCCGCTATAGCTTCCTTCTTCTACCCTTCCACCCTTCCACGCCTTGGCAACTATCCTCCGGTGCTTACTTTGTCGATTATATCCGGTCATCGCCGATGAGATCTAGACCATCATAAGGGGACCGTTCGCAGTATTGCCTGAGGAGATATTTGCCCAACAGAAGATCATATAGGACATCCAAGGCTATATAACGTCCCTCAAGTTATATACATCTACAACCTTCCCTCTTCTAGCCACGTCCTCCGGTTCCCCACCTACATACACAACAAGCCAAAACTTCAGCCTCATACCCAACACAATGGCCTCACGCTTTGTCGAAAACTTGGAAGAGGTTTCCATCAGTCATCCTCACCTCAACGTCTCATTAGACGACATTCTCGCCGAAGAAGGCCGCAAGAGGTCATCTTCTCAATCTTCCGATAGCTTCGAGACCCGTCGGTCTGCAAGCAGCTCAACTACCCCGGCATCACCCACATCGCCGACAACTGAAAGCAAGATCAAGAGAGCCTTCACTATCGGGAGCAAGAAGGGTCGTCGGACGTCATAGGTGGTCCAAGAGTGAGGCGTCCAGTTCAGATATGCCATCATTCCCACTCCCCCTTACAAACACTGTTCACGACCATGACGACACGACATTGACAGTCTCGACCAAGAGTTGGAAGAGACTAGTCTTATCATCATACCCTGAGGGCCCATGAACCATCACTTCGCCCATGCCTGGCCCACAATCAAGGCAGCTTCCGGACGTCATCATTACGGCATACCAAAGCACTGTGACGAGCTCCCCAGTCTACTAGCACGCCATCTCCACTACGAAAAGGTTACGAGGAGTAACGGTTGGCGCAAGTTAATGAGTGGGTGACCATGTGGATAGTTCGAGGAGGGAACCTTTTGGAGAGAAAACCAGGTTTAATACACTCCCTCCGGCCAGAAGACCGAACTACCATGTCTATTGAATGCATCAAAACCAATATGTATTACTTATTAGATGCTTATATCGTTCAAGATTATCTAAATTCTGTTTCCATGTTCAAACCTCATCGGCATGATATCTATGTAACTTTGTGGCGCTATGAAGTTAAGTGTCATGTGATTAACATAGGTGCTTGCATGGTATTGTCCATGCACATCAAAGACATACATCTAGTATAAAAGAAATAACGAATCATTGAGAGGAATTTCTCGTTGGTGATCGTACTTGTCGTGACAAGCCAGACCGCAGTTGCCCATTAGGTACCAACGGGGCACCTGCCTCACTGCACAACTCATCCAGTCCTGGCTTTACTTGATCCACTAACCCACACTCAAAAACTATTTCCCTTGCACTACCAAAACCTTCGGCTAACCAAGCAAATGACCACCACAACCCCCTCCACCCTCATCGCAACCCTCGAATCACACCTCACACCCACCCTAGCATTTACATCTCCCACAACTTCACCAACCCAGCCAGCCCTCCACCTGATTCCGCCCACCACCCTCACCAAACTGCGCAATTTAGGCCCCGGTCGCGTAAAAGACATGCACATGCTCGGCCACTCTCGACAAATCATCAGCCATATCCCTGTCGCTGCTCCACCACAAATATGTAGCAGGTTCAACGACGCGATACATGCGGCGACCATGACAAATACGGCTAAATTCTCTGTGCTGGCAGTGTTGCCTGCGGATGGGATGGAGGCGGCCAAAGAGCTGGCGAGGTGCGTGAGCAAATATCGCTTTGTGGGGGGTGTGATTGGGTTGAATAGGGGGCTAAGGATCAATGGAGAGGGCTGGGAGGAACTTTGGGGACTAGCCGAGAGGCTTCGCGTTCCAATCATGTTCAGAGAGATGTGGCCGCTGGCGTTTGAGGTATGCCAGGATATCCGCATTTCTTCGGATATGCGGGATGGGAAAGAGAAGAACGGGGCTGACGATAGAGTTGCAGATTGTGGACTATCAACATCACCTCCCTTATAGCGCCCTCGGGCCTATCTTGACGCAACTCCATACGTCCCATACTTCATCGCCACTTCCACTCGTGCGACTCTATCTCAGCTCCGTCTTTGATCACTATCCGAGCCTCCGGCTCGTCCTGGCACACCCCGGTTCGCTACCTTCGCTCGTTCCACGCATTGAAAGCCTGATTAACTCTATACCCGCCACAGACAAACCGAAACGCAGTTTTCTGGACGTCTGGCAGCACAACATCTACCTCACAACCGCTGATGCACAAGATATGTCGAGTCTGCGGGCACTGCTGGAGCAGATTCCAGTAGACAGGGTACTGTATGCGAGCAACTATCCTTTCGAAGAAAGGGGTAACGAGTTGATGAATGAGCTCAGGGAGAGTGAGTTTTTGACAAATATCGAGTGGGAGAGGGTTGCTTGGGTAAACGCGGAAACACTGTTCAATTTGAAAGAGGCCGGTACGAAGGAGGCAAGACAGCTGACGACAATCCCGAGTAGTCGTTCTTAACACTGCTCAAGGGGTTCTTAGCAAATATGGGCAGAAGGCCGATGCAGGCAGACAAAGAAGCTCCTAGAAGACAGTCACCCCTAGCACTTGAGTCATTCATAGATTATTCCTTTGCATTCATCGTTATGTGTAAATGAACGCCCTTCCCAGATCATGACTCCTGGTTTTGTGGTATCTCTCATATCATATCGTTCTGCCGCGTTGCTGCGGCGCATCGCTCTCTTGCTCTTTGTGTTTTCGGAGGTTAGGCGCTTATTTCTTGCCAGACTTCTTGATGCCCTGTGAGCCGGTGTTGAGCGGTCCCTTGCCCTTGCCGACAGTCTTGGCTAGTTCATCGCGTGCTTTCTTCTCTGCATGTTGTTAGCATACCTCCTCTGAGCATGTTTGTATTGCCGCATCGAAGCCTTGACGTGTATATTGTCTAGCGCGCGGGGTATGGGGCGTCACGTACCGGCAGCGAGCTTGTTCTTGTAAGCGATGTCATCCTCGTCGAGGTCGTTGGCCTTCTTCTTGGGCTTCTTGTTGTGAATAGGGTTGGTACCAGCTGCGGTATTTTGTCAGCCTTCTCTTCTTTCAATACCGTCTTTGAACCCCGCATCGGGTTGCGCAAAGACTATAGCTCTTACCTCCTTGTCCTGAAGGCATCTTGAAAATATCGACTGTCCTGTCTGAAAGGGTTTCTGATTTTAGTTGAGGGGAACGTTTTTGGTTGGGGGGGCGTAGAAAACGTTCGGTGGTTGCGGGCGGTGAGAAAGGGTCTCGGGTCTCGACGCCTAGGAAAAGTGGGATGGGCACCGCCACACCGGCGTGGTGGGCTGATACAATCACGTGTCAGCCTTCATCCACCTGCACATGCAGGGTAGTTGCTGAGCTTTATGTACACGAAATACAAAACATCCATACTACGCGTGTACTTCGAAAAAAAAAACTCCCCGTGTTTACCGCGCGGGTTGCTAGCCGTGGCACATGCAGCACGGTCGGCCACGGTCGTCGACGCCGCAAAGGATGCGATATCAAGTCACCGCCCATCTCCCGATATATGACCCACTCAAACTCCGCAGCTCGCTATCTAACTAAAACAATGTTCTTTGCATGAATCGTAATCTTCGTACTCGTATACCTCGGTTTGCTCGTATAGTACGAGTTTATAACTGCTTGAAGCAGTCTTCGAATGGCGCCACGTCTGCAGCTCCCTTTTTGCAGGCGCAACAAGTCTGGGCAAAGGTAGAAATAAGAAATCCCCAGACGGCAGTCAGAAGCTTCCCTCTGCCGCGTCTCTCTTATTTCCTGCTTGGCTCGCCTGCAGCGGTGATCAAGTACCTAGGTACCTCCTTTTCTTGACAAAGCCCGGCAAAGCCTAGCCGTTGGCAGATTAGACATCGCACTAACCACTATGTCGGCAGCAACCCGAGTCGCCTCACCCCAGAAACGGGCGGCGCGCCTCAACACTCGGTTCGCATATCTTATTCGTGGAAAATCATCACGACGCATTTCCATGCCACATGCGGAAAGAAACCCTCTGTCAAGCGTGTACATTTCGCACTATTTCCCCAGATTCAAAAAAAGTATGGAGACTGGAGTGCTGAGCTGAGACTTTCCATGGCACTAGGGCAAGCTTCTGAGGCGCTTCAAGCAAGTTGATTCGTGGTGATAAGTCTCGCCGATGGCGCCGTAGCTACACGGTTCCAACCGGGGAACTAGAGCATTGTATGTGACCCGAGCCCATGGGGTTGATGGACCGGCATAGTCCCTGACTGATAGCTCTCCCCGGTCGCGTCGCGCATATGCCATGTATATATGTCCATCGTAGCATCTGCAATCTGCCCTCACATTCCAGAGCTCTACGAACCTCTCGCTGTGTCCGTTGCGGAGTTCGAGCCCGAATCTTGTGTCAATCACCAGGAAGTCGATTGCCTTTGTTACTATCGTGCCCAGGAAAGTCATAGGGAACGTCGTCAAGATGGTCTCCAAGACGAGAGCATACAACTGGTACATCTCACTCGTTGCAGCATCATGCATGGTGCTCTACGGTTACGATGCTTCTGTGTTCAACGCCCTCCAAAACTCGAAGCATTGGATTGCCTACTACAACCATCCTGGACCCAACATCATTGGGGCTATCAACACATCGTATACAGTCGGGGCTGTTGTAGCCGGTTTCTTCATGGTATATAAACTCATGTTCTGTACCTCACCGATAATGTACGCTAAACTTCTGCTGTAGGGCGGACCGCTCGCTGATTACGCTGGTCGACGTGCCGGTATGGCCGCTGGATCTATTTGTGTCATCATCGCGACTCTGATGCAGACATTCGCTCCCCGTGGACAAATTGCCATCTTCATTGCTGGCCGCGTCCTCATTGGTATCGGTCAAGGGCTTGCGTTAACAGCAGGCTCTATCTACATAGGAGAGCTGTCTCCTCCCGAGATTCGCGGAAAGATCATGTCCTTCTGGCAAATGTTTTATTCGGTCGGCTCTTTCATCGCTTACTGGATCAGCTTCGGAACGTCCAAGCATCACCAGAAACTTGGTGAATGGGACTGGAAGATGGTCGTCATTTTCCAGATGATGGTGCCTATCATCATTCTGTCTCAGGTATTCTTCATCCCGGAATCTCCGCGTTGGCATGTGCAGAAGAACCGCAACTACGACAAGGCTCGCCAATCGCTCCGCCGTGTCCGTGACACCGAACAAGATGTCGACGAGGAGATTACCACTATCCGTGAAGCCATTGAGTTTGAAGCCGAGGCGATTTCATCTGGCTACTCTGCTCTATGGAAGGACAAGTCTGTCCGAAAGCGCATGTACATCGCTATGATTGTCAATGGTGGCCAGCAGATCACCGGACAGGGAACACTCAACTCTTACAGCTCCATCATCTACAAGAAGGTGTTCACCAGTGCCGACACAATCTCTCTGATCAACGCTCTCAACGCTACCTTCAGTATCATCTTCACACTCAACGCTACTTGGACTGTCGATAGGTTTGGACGCAAGTTCTTGTTCATCGTTGGTGGAATCGGTATGGGCATTTGCATGCTTATTGCAGCCACTGTGGAGACGCAAACACCATCGCTACCAAACGGTGCCAAGACGCAACCTGTCGGCATTGCAATTGTATTCATCATGTTCCTATTTGCCCTTTTCTGTAAGTCGGACCCTAGTTTGTACCCTTAGCACAGATTCCGCCACTAACTTCCCAATCACAGACAAACCCTCTTGGGGCGCCACAGTGTGGATTTTTACTGCTGAGATCTTCTCCATGAACATCCGCGCGCAAGCCGTCGGCATGTGCTCGCAAACCCAAAACGTCGTAAATTCCATTGTCCAGCAATTCTTTCCTCTTTTCCTCAAGAACGAGGGCTTCTACGCCTTCTATATGTTCGCGGCTATCAATATGCTTCTGGCGGCTTTCGTCTGGTTCTTCGTCCCTGAGACAAAGAAGGTTAGCCTTGAAGAGATGGACGCCGTCTTTGGTGGTGCGAACCACGTTGTTGAGGGTGCAGCTATTGACCACAAGGACTCAATGAGGCATACGAGTATCTCGGTTGATCCTGAGAACAAGGGAATTGAAAAGGCTTAGTCGATATCGTCATATTGTAACATGGGATGAATTAATGGTGTACATGAAATGGTCTTGCAGTTACCCATATTATGCACACGTGGAGTGCTCATTTGCCTCAAAAAAGGGTCATGAACGGTGGTGGTACTGCGATCCGTATGGCTGAGCAGGATGCTACGAAAGTAGTGTACCAAGAACCTCATCGCGGTTCTTTCATCTAGTTTTCTGTTGCCAAAGTTTGGAAAGTCTCGCTGTTCCATTTGTTCGCGATAATGGTCTCACTCACTTTCACCTTACGCTCCGCATTTTCACTCTCCGCGTCTCCCATGCCCCCCGATAGCCCGACCCCAGCGCAGTTCAACGTCCGACATCTAAAGGACCCAAAAAAGCCTAAACATGTTGCCGCCGACGAACGCTACAGATAGGGAGGCAGACCGTGCAGTCTCTTCCTCTTCTCCACCAAACCGCGCCCACCTTCTCTCCCAAGGCCTCGCGCAAGAACCTGACTCACCGCGACGACGTCGACGACGACGCCGCCACCATACCATCACAGCACCGTACGCGGAATCTGCAACGTCAGGAGGCCCTCTCCCACGACGCCCAGCATCGCAAAGCGCAGCGCCAGTAACGCCATCACAGCGAATAGCGGTTGCGCCCACCAACTCTCTGACAGCGCCCTCAAGCGTACCAATCTTTGTACCGGGGACAGCAGAGCCGCTGCAACGAAGCAAGTCGTCTCGTAACGGTAAGCATTGGGAGTTGCTTCCAGCGAGGGTGCATCACAAGGACGATGATGTGACACACTATGGTGCGCTGGGTTCGAGGTCTACGTGGGAAGCTGCACATGCGAAGAGGTTGTTGGCTGCGGAGGCGGAGGTAGGGTGGGTCGATACGAAGTGGGATGGGGGCGTTATTGTTGATTACTCTGCGCAAGATAGGAAAAGGGAGGAGCGGGCGAGGGGGGTTGACTAAGGCAAGAGTGAGACGTTACGGGAGACTGAAGGGGGATTACGGATAGAGGGTTATTGAGGGAGAGAATGGGAAAGAAGAAGAAGGTAGAAGGGAACATTTACGGTGTAATCTTTGGAGAATTAAGCAAGTTGCTGGTAGTGAGTTGAGCAGTTTGCCTCAATTACTAGCTTTCATCCAAGCCTCGTATGCAAGTACCCATACAAATACTTGAGCAAATACCCATAATACCGAAACCATCTGATACGTCAAGCCATAGCACATTCTTGCCTGTCTACGTAGGCCGATCTGCATATCCAGACTTTTACTCGGAATTGGTATCGAGCTGGACAGGTTAGTACATCTCAGACCCACCAACAACAGAGTCTTTCACAGAATAGATGATCCTAGTCGGCAGCTACATAGCTTCTTTGCGCCACCGTGAGAATATGCTGATGCGCCAAAACGGGCCATTCTCGTTTGTGAATAGCGTGTGTATAGCTGAATACGAGAGTGTCATGATTGGGTAATCGTCACATGTCAGGATGGAGTACTAATCAACTTGTTTAGTTTACTGCTTCCTCAGCTTGTTGAGCGCTGCCATGACGCCCTCGCTCATGTCCTCCTCTGCCTGTTTCCTCTTTGGTGGTTTAGAAGCCGCTGGTTGGGCATGGGTACTGTCAGTTGCGCGATGCATTTCTGCTTCGCGCATTGCTTCTTCCTCATGTTCGAAATCTTCAGCGGGACGATGGTCGGGTCGCTTGTCCGCATCTGATCTGGAAGTTGCAAAAGGAGCAGATCTCTCCAATTCCCTTGCAAGTGGCCCGGCATCGTCGACTCTTTGTTGTGCTGTTTCATCAGCAACTGCCGCCGCGATGGCTGGATTGCTATCTTGACCGACACGTCTGGCGGCCTTCTGGACCCTAAACGGTTCTCTGACGGCGTTGCACCATCGCTGAACCTTCTTGTCACCCCACCCTGCAATCAGGCCAATCTCTTCGGGTCCAGCGTTGATGGCAGTGCGGATGCTGCCAAAGTTGGAGACCAACCCAACGGCATCCGTCTTGTTGATGCTTCGGGGCACGGTGATGAAATCGACCATGTTCTCCGCGTAGGTGCGTGCCTGCTGAGCGCGGATGCTGGTTGGCGCCGCATTCTCAAACGTCTTGAACAGCTCGAGGTAGCGGCCGGCCTCCTGTGCGCTCCAGCACAGCATGACAGTAACGTTGTTGACCAGTGACATCTTGGACAGCTCTCGAAGGGGGTCTTCATGGTTTTCAATGTCGACCATGGTCAGCAGGATGCGCAGGTTGTACTGGCCCTTGAGGTCTCGAATGCGGTTGTAGATGTATTCGGGATGCAGGCGGTGGTACTTGAGCGACAGGAAGAGGGCACATGTCGTGGCACCGACGACGTAGTCGGCGGGGATGTCTGAGTACTCCCACGCGACGGAGCGCACATTGTTCAGAATAGGATTTCCCTTTTGCCGCGGTGAGACTAGGATGGCGCTGGGACCGGATCGCGATGGCAAGGCTTGAGGTTTCGGCTGCTGGACCTTGGGTGGTGCGGGTGCATTCGCGTTGCTTGCCATTTGTGCACCAGCAGTCGCAGTCGCAGCAGCAGGACGGCGGTCAGCACCAGGCGGATTTTCACCCATGCTGGCCAGGGTCGGGCGGTGCGGGCATTTAATTGCAGGCGGCGCTTTGGTGTCTTGTCGTGTTTCGTATCCGACGATGGGCTGTTGACACACCCTAACAATAAAGGCGGTTTTAAGCAGGGGTGGGCCTCCAGGCCCAGGTCACGTGCGCGATCGAGACAGAGCGCTGAGCCCAAACCGCCGGTCAACCCCATCATCTCCTTCGCATCTTCACAACCTCACCCGCCCACGGCCCGCTCGCGCCCTCAACCACGACAACAACCCGCACATCACCCCACACGTCATCCGCACCCGACGCTCGCGACTAATACAACCTCCGCCCTCGAATGCGCACTGTCGAGTAGAGCGCCTACCCTTTCTGCCGCGGTCGACCCGCGCGGAGGACGCCAAGCGCTCCATTGCGAGCCCTTCCTGTCACCCCAGGCTGCACGCCCACGGCCCGCCTACGAGCTCCGCCCTCGCTCGACACCCCCGCACACGGCCTCTATGTCGGATCACAGCGCAAAACGCCAACGCCTGGACTCGATCGGAAGATTCTCACCCGCAAGCCCGCCCTTTGACGTCGCTGCCAAGGCGAGCAGCCAGACGACAAAGACTCTTGTCCAGCCCCGGACACCTACCTCGCCACCCTATTCCTCGATGAATCCCATGACCAATGGAGGATTCGCCACGACGATTAACACCACGGTGTCGTCGGACAGGTCCCCCCAAGCCTCGCTGCCCATGTCCTACTCGCACTCGCACTCGGCGACGTCGGCATCCAACCAGCATCCCTTCCCAACCCCCGCCAGCACCGCAGGCTTCATGTCCAGCGCCACTGTCGACAGCGACGGCGATGCGACGATGGAGGAGAGCGCCGACGATGACTCTGGCTCCCTAGCCCATCACAGACTGTCCAACCACAACCGGCGAGACGCTTCCGCCTACACAAACGACGGTCGATTACGAGCTGCTCAGGGCATCAGCGGCTCTCAATTGTTCAAGATGGACAAGGAAAAGATTGAGACGTCACGGCCGCATCCGACGCAAAATTTCATTAGACTCTACCGGCTCGAACCGCTCGCTAGCTCTGTAGCACGCAATGATCCGGTAACAGGCGAGAAGATTAACAAGCTTCGCAAGTCCTACGAGGGTCACATAAAGCAGATGCAGATTGCCGGCAAGCCAAAGGCAACCAAAATGGACGGCGTCTTCCGCAACCTACTGGCCATACCAGACGAAATCTGGCAACCCAACCATGTGCAGAACAGGGAGCCGGCCAAGACTGCTCTGACGCCGGACGGCACAGCATTGCTTCCCGATTTCAGCGCCCTTCTCGATAGCGCATTCGCAGGCATGGGTGCCGGATCTTTACCCAACCACGATGCCGCCAAATACAAGGCATATCTAGGCACCGATGACGCGATTAAACCGAAACCCCAGGATGCACCACTACAACGGACGACACCATTCACCTCCTCAGCACCCACACCAACAAACCACATCAATAGGGGAGGTGTAAGACCAGAACGATCGGGATCAAAACGCGCCTACACAGACGCTACCTTCCAAGGCTACGGCGAAGGCTTCAACGACGACTACGCAGACTCGACAGGTGGAGAAGACACGCCAGGCGGTATGGCGAACAAGAGGCGGAAGCTCCAATTTGAACGAACATCGCACTCTGTGGAAGTAGGCGGTGCACGACGATAGCGACGTCGATTATTTCTTTGACAGCACTTTGTTTCCAGGTTTTTTTTCTTCAACACGGGCGTTTAACAGGAAAATCTCCGGTCACGAAAGCAACGGCGGCGGCCTCGGGGTCTGCTCGGGATGCGAAAACCTGACCTTTACCACCACCACCACAAATCACCATCAGCACATCATTTATTATTGGCATAATGCGTAGCGGGAACGAGCGGGCGGTATGACGACCATGATATTCCTACCTATTATATACATGGGGAAACAGATTGGGGCGCCAGGGGACTTTGTTTTCTTATTTGCGCGAGATGGAGGGAGTCTTTTGAACAGCAGCTATTTCGAAATGTGCATATTTGGGCGGCAGAACCCTCATGATACCCTTAGGATACCACATAGCATACGTGGGCCTATATAAAATAAAATCGAATCGTAAACTCTAAGTACATGGTCTTTTAGTGCGCGATGCCTCGAGATGAGTACAACTCGAATACATGTATGGAGTGCACGTACGTATCTATGCCATTGGAAAGACCGGGTTTTCAGTAAAGGTTCTCTGAGAACATGCCTCGTTCATTTTGCATACTATGTACAAAAAATATCTTATACATTTCATCTCCATCAAAGCCGATCATAATCTTGATAATATCCCAAGGTCCATCTATTCCGTCTTCTCCACGGGACCCTTTTCCTTGTCCTCCATATCCATCCTCCGTGCTTCGACAGTAAAGTACAGGCTCTTACTCGCGCCCTCCAAGGCACTGGTAAGACTGCCACCAACACCCTGCAGCATGTGCACAAGCTGAGCACGAAGACCGTCGATACCGCCATCGATGCCACCAACCCATTTAGTGCCCTCGACATCAAACACCTTACCCTCTACCCTCGCACCCAACAGCATCAGTTTCTGCAGACCAACTTGCACAGAGGGCTCATAGTAATCTGGATTCGCCTTGCGGGTCGGCGCGGGGAAATTGGGCTTCGAAGGCGCGAGGATAGACAGCACAGTCTTGAGGTACTGTGGTGCTACATTGGGAAACGCAACAACGGCCAGGGGTCCCGATAACAGCGGCTCCAATTCCAATTTCAGTTTCCTGTTATTCGCAATCTCGTATGCACGTCTCGACAATCCGTGCGTGAAGCGCTCGTCGTCTGCCTCGTTGCTCGTTTGGGGTATCTGTGCACTGGTAGGTGTCCGGGGATCGGTGGGGTGCTGTGCGTGATCCAGCGTCGAGGTCTCGGGGTTGAAGAACTCTACCACTCGTAGGGCGCTGGCGAAGATGTTGGTTTGTATGACTTGCATCTTGATTTCTTCGGCCAGCGTCTCCTGTCTGTTCTTCAGGCGCTGCTCATCCAGCTTCCGCAGGGCAATGGCTAACTCTCTTCGTATGCTCATCCATTCTACCGCTTTGACGTTGTTGTGCTGGAATATCAGGATCAACGGCGAGGAGCGCAGTAGCGATTGGTATTGGCGATGTAGTTGTGTTTTACGGACCTCTGGCGGCTTGTGGGACGGAGGTTGGGTAGGCGGGTATCGTAGGACGGGAGGTGCGGATTTATATGTTTGTTGAAGGGGTGGTGCAGGCGTTGTTGCTACGGTCGCGTAGGTTGCAATTGCAGGTAGAGAAGTGGCATGCCTTGGGCGTGGGGTGCAGGCGCCGAGGGCCCGTGGCCGTATGCGTATTCGTGGCGGCATGCTGCAATCTTGTGAGTATTCTGAAATAGCGATTCCTCTTGAAGGCGCAACGGAGAGACTTACGTGAGGTGTGGTTGCGTCTCAATTGTGGGATAGGGTCGCATCTCCAAATATTTCCATGCGCTTGAGATTCAACCCTGGTCTGTGCTCAGAGTTTACAGACAGCAGATCTCCCGGTGTCGCAAACCACCAAAGAAGCAAGATACTGATTGAATCTCTTCGGCCCCTGATTCCTTAGTTTAAATTCGTATCTTGAGTGTCTTTGCCGGGTCCAATTGACAACGGTCGTGGTAGTGCACGCATGGCGGCTCATATATGGAAAGCTGCACGGCAACCGCAAATATCAAGGACATCATCTCGTTACTTCCAAATCGCTAGATGCATATCAGTAAGACGAATGGTTTAAGTGCTTTATTGGTAACCACTCCTCTGACTTTCGATCAAGACAGACTCGAGAAATCGACTATCCAATTTTTGGGCACCAACGGGAGGTATATCACCACATGATGGTGAGCAAGGCAAGTATATTCCACGTCACATATAACCAGTCTGCTAACAGCCATCAAGATGAGTCTCACTCGCTTCTCGTGAGAGGTGGCTTTCTGCGTCAGGTACTTGCTGACAACCCTTCCACTTTTGAACCTTTTTGGCTCATCACGTGTAGGCACACTCGGGAGTTTTCCATCTTTTACCATTAGGTCTACGCGTCCAAAACAAGCTTGAAGGACTCATAGATAAGCACATGAACTCTATAGGTGCCTCAAAAGTCTCCCTCTCTTCCATCACTACGGAAGCATTATGGCAGCAGTCGGGTCGCTACTCTGCCAATTCAGAACTTTTGCGTATCAAAGACAGAAGAGAATCCGGCTTTCTGTTATCACCGACTCACGAAGAGGAGATTACAGCTCTTGTGGCTAGCATGGTACATTCGTACAAGGACCTGCCGTTACGATTGTATCAAATAGGGCGTAAGTACCGCGACGAACGTCGGCCAAGAGGAGGACTACTACGAGCGAAGGAGTTTGTGATGAAAGACCTGTACACGTTTGACTCGTCACCAAAAGCTGCACTCGAAACGTACGAATCGGTACGACAGGCTTACAACAACCTCTTCAACGAGCTCAAACTACCTTATCTAGTGGCAGACGCAGACTCCGGTAACATGGGAGGGAAGTTGAGCCACGAGTACCACTTTGCGTCACCCAAGGGTGAAGACTACGTCTTCTCTTGTCAATCATGCGAGTATGTTGCGAATGAGGAGCTCGTTGAGAAAAAGACCGACCCTGCAGCATCGAAAACCAGCGACTCGCTCATGTTCACCGGCATAAGCGTTGACAAGAAGACAGCGATTAATATTCACATTCCGAAACCATCTGAACTAGGAGTGGACAAGGTATCATGGGATGGTGCCTTAGCTTTTGTCAACTTGCACGCTGTCAAGAAAGCACTGCCTAAAGACGTTGAGATTGACACGGGAATCGAAAATTTAACCCTGAGGTCTCTCCTTTCGAAAACCACAAACACTATAGATGTGTACGACGCAGCCCTTCTTAACGCCCCATCTACCTGTAGTGTAGACATCACACTCACCAAACCCGGCGACCCATGCCCCCGCTGCTCCACCGGCAAACTGAATATCCAAAAAGCCATCGAGGTGGGCCACACCTTCCATCTTGGTACTCGATACAGTGTACCTCTAAACGCAGTCATCGCACTACCGGATCAAAACCTCTCTTCCCCAACACACATGGGATGTCATGGTA
Source organism: Pyrenophora teres f. maculata (assembly GCA_014334815.1). Lineage (NCBI taxonomy): Eukaryota > Fungi > Ascomycota > Dothideomycetes > Pleosporales > Pleosporaceae > Pyrenophora > Pyrenophora teres. The sequence goes on from CP060570.1 coordinate 2,088,474, forward strand.
TCGGCGTTTCACGCATCATCGGTGCAGTAGCATCCCTACTATCAGACGCCAGAGGCCTGAATTGGCCAAGAGTTATCGCTCCCTATGAAGCTATTATTCTTAGTGATCCGAAAACTGAAGAGAAAGATACTACAGAAGTGTACGACGCGCTTCATAGCGAGGGAAGGGATTCTGATATTGATCTAGTGCTTGATGACCGGGCAGGAAAAAGCCTAGGTTGGAAGCTGAAGGATGCCGACTTGATTGGATATCCGGTTGTCGTTGTGATGGGTAGGAGTTGGAAGGACAAGAGAGTGGAGATTCAGTGTCGAAGATTGGGAGTCAAGAAGGATGTTGAGTTGAAGGAGTTGAGGACTGAGGTTGTAGCGTTGTTGGAGCAATTATAGGATTCCGTGGAGAGTGCTAGATATGGACGTGTATAAAATGTGTACCACTATCAATGCGGCCAGTGCGCTGAATGTAGATAATACTACTTCGACTGAGTGCACCGAAGATTGATTGCAGTTGAGAACGCAGACACAACTCATACCGTAGCAATTGATATTCTGAACATATTCTCTGCATACTACATAATGATTAGACATTGAAAGTACGCCTTTTTCTTGTCATAATCTCAGTTGTGCGAGATTAATGTTCCACAAACGTCTCAGCGCTAAGCACATGCAATGACGTCTTGAGCTGCACCAACATCAATTATGTGTATCAACAGTATACAACGATCATAACTCATAGCCCTTCCCAACATACCGCTTCTGCACCGAATATTCCTCTACCTTTTTATTTCACTTCCCAAGAATTCGCATATAGAGAAACACAATGAGCGACACAACCATCCCCATCCTCCGCGCAATCGCAACAATCGCACCAGCTATATATACCGGTACCACATACCCACTACCTTCTACACCAACCCAGCCAAGAGCCCCAAACTAACAATAAACGCAACCCCCCAGGCTTCACATTTGCCTACACACACGTCGCCATGCCTCCCCTAACAACACACGCCCCACCCAAACTCCTCGCAAAACAATGGTTCCAAGCCTACGAATTCGCGCCCGCCTACGTAGGCCCAATGATTCTCCTCGGTGCCTCTAGTAATGCCCTGCTCGCCTATTTTACCTCTTCCCCTTCCTCGGTATTAGCAAGGGGACTATACGTTGTTGCAGCGGGTGCAATGGCTAGTGTCGTACCGTATACAATGCTGTATATGGAGCCTGGAGTTAATGGCGCAGGAAAGTGCAAGGTACAGGGACTATTGCGTGAGGACGGGTTTCTGCTAAAGGTAAAGGGAAAGGGGAAAGTGACGGAGTGGGATAGTGCGAGTGAGGAGGCAAGGGGGTGGGCGGAGACAGTGGATATGAAGGTTATTGTGCAAACGTGGGCGAGGACGAATGCGTGGAGGTATGTTATTAGTGGAGTTGCTATGGTAGTTAGTGCGGCTGCTACGGTGTTGGTATGAATGTTGTTGTAGTCGTTGTCGAGTTTTGAGATAGTATCTTTGATCAAGGATGCTTCCATCTTACGATGATGTGCAGATGCATGACAAGATGTGCTTTTACCACAATTGAATAAATATACTACAGCTGAGTGAGATGCTAGTTGCCTGCCATGGATCGCCCGCTCGCACAACGAGGCCGTTCAACCACTCTTGTACATGAGCGAAGTCAGTGCTTCCAACTGGCTCTTCGATGTATCAAAAACTATCATACAGATCATACCATATTCGTACACCGTCCCAATACTCTCACAGCACAAGCAAAAGAAGAAATGACGCAAGTACTCATGATCTGTCATTTGCTCTTTCCCCATGCACCGCATCCGTCCTCATGGCGACCCCTACGACATCCGCAGTCGGCAGTACTTGCACTTCAGCCTGGTGAGAGTTGCCTTCTTCACTCGAGCTCGAGCTTTCTTTCTCATTCAACTGTTCGATACTCGCAGCTAGTGAACGTCGTCGCATCCGGGCCATTTTCAGTGGACGTCGGAGGGGAGCGTAATCGTCCTCTTGTGGTTCAGGTTTCGACGTATCAGTTCCAGCCTTTTGCCATGCGCGCTGATGCTCTTGTATAAGCTCAGTTTCCATCTGCTTGATGTTCTTTTCGACATTTGGTATGCTTTTTTTCTGGACCGGCGACACGCTCTTTACAGGCTGTCTAATTTCCAAAGGCTGCACCTGTTCTTGTTTTGATACCGGGGCTGTTACTAGTTCCTCTTCATGAGATGTGACAGGAGCTACCGTCGTCTCTTCCTGCGTGGATTCTGGAGGTGATACTTCTGGAGAGTCCTCGTGGAACTTTATTCTGCGTTGCTCCCGCAATTTCACCCGTCGTTCAAGTCTCTTGCTGCCTTGTCTCTGTCTAAGGATTGCTTCTGCTAACTGCTCTTGAAAGAGGGCATAAACATGGCACGGCTTGCCCCTCTTTTTTAGTGTTGCTGCTTTTGTATTCGCAACATTCCATGCATGTTGTCGGAGACCAGCAGGGAGCGGTACCTCATCTTCCTGCCTCCCTGCCTTTAATTCCTCCTTCTGCCACTCTCTTTCCTTACTTTCTCTTTTACTCGGCTTCTCTTGCTCGCTTTGGTCTTCTTGCTCTTTCTGGATGTGCTGCTCTTCGTCATTCTGTTTCCGGGCTTCTAGCTCTGTATGTTTCTGGTCTTCATACTCCTTCTTTTCCTGAGCTTCTGACACATTTTGTACCAGAATTTCCAGCTCCTTCTCTTCTTGAACGTTAAAGTCGTTTTGTGCCCCAGCCTCTAGCTCCTTCTCTTCTTCTTGAGTGTCGGATTCCTTCTGTGTCTGGACTACAGGCTCCTCTACTTGAGTATCAGGTTCCTTATGTGTCTGGACCACAAGCTTCTTCTCTTCTTCTTGAATGTCGGGTTCCTTCTGTGTCTGGAATACAAGCTCCTCTACTTGAGTATCAGGTTCCTTATGTGTCCGCGCCTCTAGCCTCTTCTCTTCTTGAGCTCTAGAGTCCTGCTGTGCCTGGGACTCTAGCTCCTGTTTTTCCCGAGCTTGTTGTTCCTGCTGTTTCTGAAGTTCTACCTCCTGCTGTTTCTGAAGTTCTACCTCCTGCTGTTTCTGAAGTTCTACCTCCTGCTGTTTCTGAAGTTCTACCTCCTGCTGTTTCTGAAGTTCTACCTCCTGCTGTTTCTGAGCCCCTAGCTCCTGTTGCTTTTGAGCCTCTAACTCTTGCTGAATCTGTGCCTCTAGGTCCCTTTTCTTCTGAACTTTTAGCTCCTTTTGTCTTTGAGCCTTCAGCTCTTTATTTCTGTGGTCTTCCAGCTTCCTCTTTTCCTGAGCCTCTAACTCCTTTATATGGGCCTCGTGCTCCTTTTGCTTCTCTTTTTCTTTCTGTATTTCCTGCTTCTTCGCCTTCTGCAAGGCTATCTCCTTATCCTTTTCCCTCTGACGTTCTTTATTCTCTTGCTCCTGCAATAGCTTCATTCTTTCTCTCTCTTTTCGTGCCTCCTTTCGTCTCTGCTTAATCGACAATGTTTTCTGTCCTAGCAGCTTCTGCGTGTACTGTCTCAAGTAGTCCCCGATAGTGGTTGATTCTACTTTTGTAGTAGCCCTGTCCGCGAGATTTGCTGAATGAGATTTCTCAGCTTCTGGGGGCGTCTTTAAGGGCCTCTGCTTGGTACTATCGACCGTGTCCTTGTCTAGCTGTGTTTGTGGTTGCACACCATAGAGGAATTGGGAGAAAAGATTGGTCCACGTTGTTTTTGACTGGTCATTCGCATTCTTTTTCATAGACTCCGTCTGAGCAGCGATCCCTTTTCTTTGTAACTCTGCCTTTTTGCGAGACGCAGCGATAATTTTCTGATCTTGCTCTCGCTCTATGCTTTCGACCCACTGCTGTGCTGCATTCTCTTTTCGCTCTCTTTCAGCTATGCCATTGTCGTCCCTCCTCAGAAATCTGTTTTGATCCAGTTGAACCGTATTGATAACACGTTTGACTGCTTCCACATCATGTCCTGAATCTACGTAAACAGCACCAAGAAGAGCTTCAAACGTCTCTGCTACCTGGTTGGGTGTGGCGCCAGTAGCTCCCGCTACGAGTATGAGATTTTTGTCAAGGTTGATTTTCAGGCCTTGGGTATTGAGGGCAGCTCTGGTTACGGTTTTCAGACTCATTGCTGTATAGTCCGCTGGTATAATGTCAGCTGGAACTTTCAACCGCCGCGAAGGACAAACCTAATGTGTTTCCCGTATAGAACCAGATTTCACTCAAAGCTAAGTCGAGTGCTCGATCGCCCAATAAAGCCAAGCGCCTGTTATTATCGGTATTGATAGCAACGCCTTGGAAGTAGAGTGGCGTGGTGCTATTTGTTTGCTTGAGTGCTTCTATGCAGTACAACTTGTGCTTGAAGGTGTACCCAATACTTTCCTCGACACGTCCCACCCTTGCCGCTGCATCCAATAGATCATGGTGAGGGGATGGTGCAGGTGCATACCATTTCAACTTCTGTTTCTCGAGCGCAAAGTAGACTCGGTCTCTTCTTTCAAATAGTTCAGGTATACGTGCTTTTGGGCCGAAATGCTGGCGCAGCGCGCCTCGAGAACCCCAGAAGTAGTCGTTTACGCGGTGTTGATACGGGACAGTCTTGCCTAAGTTCTCCTTGAACAGCCGTGAAATGCGGCCATGGCCAAGTTTGTCAAACATGGCGCTTATTGCACGACAGCGAATTCACCTCTACCAGGTCTCTTTAAGGTTGATGTACCTTATATTTCTGGTGTGAATTACACTGTTGGACTTCAGGAAAAACTGAGAAAAGTGAGTGAGGCCCCTCTCGCTACGAGTCCTGATTGGGCGACGAACTCTGGTCGCAGGTCACATACCAACACAACACCAAAAGCCCCACTGACTGGTTTACGGGCCAATTCTTCGGATTCAGGGTACCCCGAGACATATCTCACTCACGATATGTGAGGTTGGTGGCTGTGCTTGATGAAACCGATAGCGAATTTCGTGGTCGAAAGTGCGAAAAAGCTTCCGGCGATGAAATCTCTAGCGTGTTCGGCCGCACAGACGGCTGTAGGGCGGTTGCCACCCCATCAGGCAATGCCATCTCTCACGTCGTCCAAATTCCTCGTCGTCGCCTCTCAATTCATGCTCTTGAAATTGTATGGAGCGGCTGCGGCTTGTCTGTTATCCTTATTACTGTCTACGACCAGGCTTCATTCTGCATAGCACCTGCGAGAACAAATCTTGCAAAGCCGTAGGTCTCCAACGGCACATTTACAGGTTCCTCGAAGCATCATACATGTATCTCATCAAAATCCATCATTAAGCTCTATCAGTAAGTAAGGAGTGGCCAAAAAATACTAAACCGAGATTTTAATCGGCCTAGTACATAGCTATACTAGGACAAAAATAATTTAGCTAGGATCATATAACACAATGAGGGTGTGCATGATGTTGGCTTGACCAAAGTAATGGTAATGATAAAGTCAAGGGAGCACGTGAAGAGCGATACCGGTCTGCTATATAACCACAATCACTCCACCTTGGCTGTCACACTGAGGGTATTCGTGTAAATAAGTGAGTCAATCTGTAGTACCGCATATCGACATGTCCTCCACTTGCGCACTTGTACAAGGTGATGACAACTCCACTTCACGTATTTGTCTTCAGTACCGAATAAGTTCTGACAGGAGTTGTATTACATATCTACCAAGAACACGTCCCAGGATAATAGCTACTGTGTCAATCATGGTCCTAGAAAGGTATATCTTCATGGGCATACAGGTCACATTTCTATCTACCCTTGGGTAGCATAGCCATCCTCGATACCGCCTTATTTGGGCCGCACACTCTGTGGGTTGTGGAAGACATCTCCCGCGTCGACCCAGCTCTTGATAGTTTGCAGTCTTTCTGAATTTATTCCCCAGTACGCCTTCGCGCTACTGTTGCCCAGTGCAGGATCTACGTAGCCTGGATACGCGCCCCAGTATTTACTTGGATTTGATTCTTCGACGATGCTGTTCACGCGGTTCAGGAACTCGTGAGTCTCGTCCTTGACCTAAGAAAGTGTTAGTACGCGTCGGGGGATTTGTGTCAAAAGTTGGGTATACTGACTTTGCCCAGTAGGTTGATAGCATATGACTGTAGGAAGAAAATCGCGTCACGGTGGCCGTAAGATGTTTCGGTGGCAGGCACATCGTTGATGGCGCCGCCCTCAAGATCCAAGACGATGAACCACAGCGCACCACCTTTATCCGCCTTATCAATGTAATTGAACAGTTTGTCGACCGTCGCATCATTCATTGTTTCGTCTTCTTTGAATGCGAGAGATTTAGAGTAGAAATGAGCCGGGATGCCTCCACCAACTCGCAAAGCCAAGCTTTCGGCCCAGTGACCTACAACCCCGAGCCAGTTCTTCACCTCGGTATTTTTGGATATAATGTCAGCTGGGAGGCGAGAGGTAATATTTAGACTGTCGAACTCTGCCTGAGTGCCGAAGAATGTACCGGTGACGACTGTGAGACCTTCGCTCAATACGAATGTGCTCGCAAACTTCCTAGAAAGACTGGGGTCGGTTATGAGTTTCTGCCACTGCTTGAACGCATTGGCTCGAGAGGCGACGGAGCCGCCCTGGAAGGTGTACGAGTACAACACTGAGCTACTGGGCTCAGGATAGGTGCGTACTTTGAACTCGGTGACGACTGCGACGCTGGCTGCAGCTCCCCGTATGGCAAAGAAGAGGTCTTCGTTTTGCGTCTTTGAAGCTCGTACGATTTGACCATTGGCCAGGACTGCTTCCACTTCCTCGATATTGTCGAGGGCTAAGCCATACATGCGCGAAATAGGTCCTAGGCCACCTATCGTCCCGTGGCCGCCAAACCCAATTTGAGGCGCTGTGCCATGGGGAATGAGACGGTTGCCATTTTCATGTAGACGCTTGGTGACATCACCAAGCAGGGTTCCAGGACCGATGGTAGCTTGCCAAGTAGAAGTGTCCATGGAGAACTGCTGGAATTTCTGCATGTCGATAACAATGGCACCGTCCTCGCCTCCAAGGCAATGATTGGCATACGAGTGCCCGCCACTGCGCGCCTGGACTTTCTTATTGTATGTCGTAGCGCATTTTACGATCTCAGCGACCTCCTTTGTGCTTCCCGGGTATGTGACCGCAATTGGTTTGACTGGATAGTCAAGGTTGTATGGCTTGACATCCTTCAACTGGAAAAGCACTTTGTCGTGGAAAGCATAGCTTCCAAGGGGGCTTGTAGCAACTTTGAGACAAGCCTCAAGAGGGCTTGGCTGGACGCCACTCGATCCTTGACCCATAGCGTAGGTGTAGAGGTAGAAGTATCCTTGATAAGTAGTTAGCTGCTGGTTTCCAAGGTCCCGGTGTGTTTGGAATCTCACTTTGAATAGGAAGGTCTACTTGCGAGCGTGAGTGAATGAGCAGTTCAAGGCGCGAAGGTAATTACTTATTATGATTATATAACGTCGCTGATCCACCTGGGCACCGAAATGGTACCGCCAACATGGATGTGCTTACGCTTGGCAATAGTCAAGTTTGCGAAGACACGGGTAATAAACGCGTGGCTAAGGGTCGTTCTGATGAATACCTAATCGATGTGTTTTCGGTTTCCGAAGTGCGGAGCGGCAGCAGTATGCAGTCCACGCCCACGAAACTGGCATGCAATGATCTACTGGCAATCAGTAAGTAGACTCTTGTGTCGGGACCATCTGTGATCCTCGTTCATTACGAGCTTTGGGCTCATAATGAGCTATGCCGTTGCCCCATGACTTGTGATAGGATCGCCTTCTTCCCCAACGGTTCAGTCCCCGATTATCCACAATGCAGTTCCATGGTAATCTGAGACCGCATCCATAGTAGAATATTAAATGACTCTGCTCCTTACCAAGATCGTGATTTTGTTCAACGAATCGAAGGCTGTAAAGTGGCGGACATCGATCCATGCGCGAAGGAAGAGACCTTAAGGACCCCTTCTCGTTGTAAACTTTGGTGCACTGAAGCGGCCCGCATTTAGCACGAAGCTTAGTACATGTAAGACAAATCCCTCCGGTATGCCACAGACATTGGTTGGACGTCATCAGCCACCGAGCTGTCTCCGGGAAAGGGGCACTGAGAATAATGGCCATCACTAGCGCAGGCAAATGACAACAAATGGAATGGCGTGAGGTGTCTCACGTAAGATATTTCCGACGTTCCCCCGTTCCTTCAACATGCTCAACGAGAGGCTCTACGCCTTCAGAACCAAATTGCATACTCTACCATCTTTCCTGTCTTCAAGTGAATGCTCTTATAGCAAATTCAATTAAGACATGGCGCTGTTTTGCGGCACTTGAGAAGGGCATGTGAGTCGAACATGACTCATGGTACGTGTTGAGTACCGAAGGCTAAGTAGATGTGGCGTGTGCAGGGATCGTGATGCAGGGGTCAGTGAGGGTCACACCCTGCATACCAAACATTACCGATGCTGATGCCATTGTATATGCGATTGCGTGTATCGAAATTGAGCAGAGATCCATGGTAACATTGTAAAGCGCAGTTCATACCATGCCGGTCAGTACCATATGCTTCGTGTCCGATGATGTGGTATCGCTTCTGCCTCCTCTTTCTCCTTCTCTTTGGCTAGGTCATACAAGAAGAAGTCAATGAGGATAGCATTGACTTTTGCATCTGGTTTCAGTTTAAGTATTTCTCGGCGAAGGAGCTCCACGGCCCAGATACTACATCCGCGTATTTGCATCTCCCAGGAGTGACCAGATTCTATAGTTTCAAGACGGCGAAGTTTGTTTTCGAGGGGAGGACAGTACCATATCATGCCCAATGAGTGCAGCATCTGTGGGATACGATAATCTGCAGGGAGGTCAGTCTCGATTAGATTAGGTTATATTAGGTCATCAAACTTTTGCGTACCTGCAAACATGGTGATCTTGTCGATGTCGTTGAATTCGCCGTGGCTTTCGCCGTCAAAGGCAGCCCATAGATCTGCAACGAAGATTTGAGCTCGTTTCAAGAATCGCACCTTTTTGTTCTCGAACCTGCCCTCGTCTCTGAAGCAATTGAACTTTTCGGCGAGAAGGTTGACGAGAGCGGCTGCAGAGTTGTTCGCATCCTCTATCAAAGTGACAACGCTGCTGTCAAATTCCTACAAGGCCAGTTATAAGTTGAGTTGATCTACTGGACTCGCATGCGTGAAGACACACCTCCTCTAGAATTTGGCCAGCTTCCCTCAAGCACCGCACTCTTTGCTCGAACATTGGAATTTCCTCGTCGGTACCAGAGCTGAAAACGGTCCGCAGCACTTCCTCGGAACACTGCTCTTCATCAACCCCAAAACCCTGGGCTGGTGATGGGTATGTCCTGGTCCAAAGCTCTTTGTAATATAGCGACTAAACTCCAGTATCCGGTCCACCTTTTCCCCTTGTACACTACGGCAAAGCGCTCCTCGTCACTCTTCTCGCTCCAGAAGCTAAAGTTCAGGAGATCCATTGTGAAGATGAAGTTGACTGTGTTTTCATCTTTTGCTTTTTGGATGCAGCTCATGCTCAGACCATGTCTTTGTTGAATACTCTCGCTGCTCCATCTCGGCGAGTACAAGTTGGGCAGCGACCTTGGTAGAGCGCATATCCAAGGCAACGTCCATGCTGTTGTCGTAGATGAATTGTGCATTTTCGAGGACCTTTGTGTCTGGCGGACCATCGTCTTTGGCGCCCCCACCCCAGTGCTTCCGCATGAGGTCTAGCAGCTCCAAATCAACCTCGTCGTCGGACATGATGAGGGGATGGAGAGGCACGCTAGCTCCAGGCTCGGTAGTCGCAGTGAATAGATGTTGCAGGGTAGCGCGAGGTATCGTTAGCTAGTTAGCTAGCTAAATGCCTGCCACGCCGCCAAAGCAAGTGTGCCGGTGCGATGAGTGAATGTTCTGTACCTGCGTCCTGGACTTGTACAATGCACTCGTACATACAGTAGGGCGCTTATCTAGTCGCCAAGGTTCCGAGGCTGAAGGAAGCGGACGTGGGTCCAGTGCAGCGGCGACGACGGCGCGCTACCCAGCAGCACTGACGTCTCGTCTCTCACTTGCTAGTTGCTACCTATCTCACCTCGAACCGGGCACCGGCACCGGCACCGTGCCCACCGTCGCATGTCGTAGGATTCGCGCAAAACAAACATCGCCCTGCAATAGTATTGTACCGCTCGCTTCTCGCAAACCCGGATTCGCAATGGCACGCGACAAGTTTGCTCGACAGAGCCTCAGCGGCACTCTTCACCAGCGCATCAAGGAGGTTAGCTGCTCGGCACGCGCAAACAGGTTTCGTGCACAAGGCTGACCATGTCCATACAGGCACGCGTCTTGATGGTAGGAGCTGGTGGCATCGGCTGCGAATTGCTCAAAAACTTAGTCCTTACCAGTTTTGGCGAAGTTCACGTCGTAGACCTCGACACCATCGACCTCAGCAACCTCAATCGCCAGTTTCTGTTTCGCAATGAGCACATCAAGAAGTCAAAGGCATTGGTATGGCGAAAAGCCCGGCTCGGGAAGACAGCATGGACTTTGCGCTGACAATCCGACAGGTTGCGAAAGAGTCGGCCGGTAGATTCAACCCCAAGGTCCGCATCATAGCCTATCACGACAACATCAAGGACACTCAATTCAATGTCGCGTGGTTTCAGAGCTTTAGCATCGTCTTCAATGCGCTGGATAATCTAGATGCGCGGCGGCACGTCAACAAAATGTGCCTGGCAGCCAATGTCCCGCTGATCGAGAGCGGTACAACTGGGTTCAATGGACAGGTCCAGGTTATCAAGAGAGTGCGCAACACCAAGTCGAAGTGCCGGTAAAAGTGGTATGCTGACTAGTGGTAATCAGGGTGAGACCGAATGCTACGACTGCACCCCGAAAGATGCGCCCAAGACCTTCCCCGTCTGCACGATTCGAAGCACACCGTCGCAGCCCATCCACTGTATAGTATGGGGAAAGTCATATCTGTTTGCCGAAATATTCGGCACCTCAGAAGACGAAGCGCCAGAACTAGACCACAGCGAAACCGCCGACAACGCAACTGAGGTCGCAAACTTGCGTAAGGAGGCACACGCGCTGAAGCGTATACGCGACTCCATGGGATCCAAGGATTTTCCGCGGCTGGTATTCGACAAGGTCTTCAAGGAAGACATCGACCGGTTACGGAGCATGGAGGATATGTGGAAGACCAAGCGGGCACCCAAAGCACTGGATTACGATACTCTTATGCAAGAGTCATTGGGCGTGGGCCCTACTATCGCACAGCAAGACCAAGTCGTATGGAACGTGCCAGAAAACTTTGCCGTCTTTGTCGACAGCATAAAGCGCCTCAGTACTCGGTTGGAGGAGACGCGCGCAAATGCAGACGTCGGAAATTCGGTACCCATTCTCAGCTTCGACAAGGACGATGTGGACACACTGGACTTTGTCGTTGCAAGCGCAAACCTGCGGTCACATATTTTCGGTATCGAAATGCGGTCCAAGTTCGACATCAAGCGTATGCATTCTGAGCGAACCCTATCAACGACAGTGCTAACGATCTGCAGAAATGGCCGGTAACATCATTCCCGCTATCGCAACTACCAACGCCATGACGGCCGGCCTCTGCGTTCTCCAAGCCTTCAAGGTCATGCGCGAACAGCTCGACAAGGCGAAGATGGTCTTTCTCACCCGAGGCACTGAGCGCGTCATCTCAAGCGAATCCCTCCGACCGCCAAATCCTCACTGTGCGACATGCGGCGTGTGCTACGCAGAGCTCCACGTGGACACGAAGCGCGCGAAGCTGAGTGCTCTTGTGGATACCATCCTCAAGGAGCAGCTCGGATACGGAGAAGATTTTAGCATCAAGCGTGACGCCGATATTCTCTACGATATCGATGAAGACATCCACCTTGACAAGACATTCGAGGAGCTAGGGCTCAAGGGTGACACTTTTCTCACCATCTCCGACGACGCTGATGAGAACGCGAAAGTCGATGTCGTGTTTTCTATCATCCAGCAAGAGTTTACCGAAAACGCCAATCCTCTCAGACTACCAGGCGAGGTCAAGATCGCAACGAAGCCTAAAGCGCCAAGACTAGAGACCAATGGCCATGCGACCATAAACGGCACTCTTCCCCATGGGCGTTCCAAGGCCACTATAAATGGGACAGCGAACGGTTCTACAAAGCGCACAGCCAGCGAAGCAGGTCTCGAGGATGACCTTGTGCGCAAAAAGGGCAAGGTCATCGAAGAGGCCCAGAAAAAAGACGACGACCACATTGTCATTCAAGGTGACAAGGACGACGGAGCGATTGTTATTGACGATGATTGAGAAAAGCACCTGCTTGGGAGCCCATCATGCAACGCGATCTGGTATATTGCCATTCTTCGTTGGCGGGGCAACTTGGCATTCTATTGGCAACCACCAAATACAGTATACAGCGCCTCTTCGGTTTCGTCTTTGGATCATGGGCGTCGAAGCATGTTCACCTCCTTGGTCACCGACCCAGAACTTACTTCTCCGCGGTCCTCTTATTGAAACTACGCGCATCCACATATCTCCTCCTCTGTACAATAGCAATCTGGGATCCAATCAGTCGGGCGTTCTGAAAGGGCTGGAAAGAAACAGGATATACCTCAACTAAGGGATCATCTAGTGGAGAGGGTAACGTCATCTGAAAGCAGGGGGGAGCAACTTAGGGCCGTATTGCAAGGCCAAAATGGCAAGAAACGGGTACACAAACGATGGATCATCGGAGTCCTTTTTTTTTGTTAACTTAGACGGCAGATAAGCCACCATCCAAATTCACCACGCAATTATGTGCATACTTATTTTGCGCGAGGAAAAGTGCTGCATGTGCAATTTCTTCCGGCGATCCGAAACGGCCTAGTGGGATGCGTTTCTCAAGATTGGCTTGGTCTAGGTCTAACAATGGAAAAGTTGCTCTTGTTAGCTTTCTTGTTTCTCCTTGGTTGTACACTTACTTGTACAAGACATACGCACCTTTTGTCATATTTGTCTGAACATAGCCAGGCACAATCGCGTTAACACGCACCTTGTGACTGGCATACTCGGTCGCCAGCGCGCGGGTAAAACCCAAAACACCTGCTTTCGCCGCTGCATACGCAACAGCGCCGTATCCGCCATGGATACCTAGCAGTGAGCTTACATTGATGACGACGGGGTCGTAGTCTTTCTCTGCATCAACAGAGCGTTTGAGGTATCCTTGTCTATAGAGTTGCTCATAGCGTCAGCACACCAATCATAAACTCAGTTCTTGCATGCTGTAAAAGAGTACTCAAATAAATATAGTGCGTACCGTATAAGAAACCTGGTGCCATGCATCATTGCATTGAGATTGGCTTTGATTACATCATCGATGTCTTCCTCGCTCTGCGCCGAGAAGAGCTTCGCTTGAGATCGACCGGCGCAATTGACTACTACGTCTATACGTGAGCTCACTCGTGGCGTTTTGATGGAGGCTGGCTTGGGTAGGTGGGCTGCGAAGGGTCCAGAGGGCGCGGCTGTCCAGAACCGTGTGCTGTGGGTAATGTTTCCTGCTATGTATCCGTGCTGTAGGCTTGCGGATATATCTGGGGTACTTGGCTTGGATAGTTGATCGTCTGTTAATTCTGATGGCTGGACTGTGTCGGGTGACGTTTGTAGTTGCTCATTAGATGTTGACGATGATATGCTTGATGGTAGAGGTTGTAGCGTTGCTACCGCAGCTTTAAGATCTTCTTCTGAACGGGATATTAGAGTGCAACGGAATGCGTTCTTTGCAAACAGCTGTGCGATAGCTAGACCTATCCCTCTGCTTCCGCCTGTTATGAGGGCGTGAGGAGTTCTCGCCATAGTAGGATCGATCTTGGAGTCTGCTGGCTGATTGACAGTCAGGATCTGATTGCTCCCAAGAGCGGCCGCTCTTTGTTGAAAGCAATTGGATTGATTGAGTTTTCGTAAAGTGATCTTGACAAGACGTGGGAAAGATGTGGCAGAAGTGATGCTAGATCAAAGTGCTACGCGAGAAAACGTGACAGCGCGACGGTGGAGCCATTCCCCGCGGGTGTTTATCCTTGTGCGCCTCAACATCCCACGACCCACGTCCCTGCTCATCTGCACCTGTCTTTCTTCCGGAACACTGCATCCACATATCGCGGCTATGGCAGATAACAATACCACTGAGTACGTCACCCTCGTGTCCAACGACGGCTACGAATTCAAGCTCCTCCGCTCCGCAGCCTGCATAGCGGGCACCATCAAGAAGGCGCTGGACCCCATGTGTACTGTCCACACCACCCTTTCCCAACCCAAGCCTTTACTAACAGAACTGAATAGCCGGGTTCCGAGAAAACACACAGAATCGCGTTGATCTGCCCACCATCAAGTATGCCGAACCCTATGGTCATTCGCCACATTGGCTATGACGGACATGCTCTGAGCCGAGTTAATGGAAACGTAGTGGCGTCGTGTTAGAAAAGGTCTGCGAATACCTTTATTATAGCCAGAAGCACGCCGAAAGCAAGGACGTTTCTGATATGGATATACCACCCGAGCTGTGCTTGGAGCTGCTGATTGCTGCTGATTATCTTGACGGTATGTGATAGCGTACAAGGAAGGTGATCATGTACTGATAATTCTAGTATGAGCGTGTCTTGGGAACTACTACCAAGTTTTTATATCCAGGCGCAAAGGTGCATTTGCGAGGGCAACCAGCCGACTGAGACTCCTGGGCGCAGTAGATAAGAGACGCCTACAAGCTCCATCCGGTGGTCATGTGTCTAGTAGCAATGTTTTATCGTGTCGAAAACGATGAATTAATACGAAGAATTCATCACTCTCAACAAGCGGGGAGGGATTCGACGCCCCTAGGACGCGAGGAGGGTTCGAGAGTTCATTCATTACATGTACACACATACTCTCAATTACTTTCTTACAAAGAAAGCGCCTTCCTGTACGCAGCCCACAATTGCATCAAGACCGCCCAGAAACCTCGTACCATCCTCTTTAGCCAATCTTTCGCATCCTTCAACCCCAGTCCACTCTTCTTGAACCGCCATATCCCTCCAATAGCAAGTGCAAGCGCAAGGCCCCTGACCGCCCGCCTCATTCTCGTTTTCGCAATACCTCTACTCGTAAACTCAATGTTCCAGTCATTCCACTTAGGGAAGGTACAGCGGCGCCAGAAATCAACTTGTGTATATGGGTATACAGTCGAGTTCCAACCGTCTGCAGTGTAGTACCAGCTCGAGCACCCACTCTGCCAAACAGTGTTTTTGAGAGCGCGTTGCATTTCAGCTGTGTAAGCTACCTCGGCGGAGTGCTTGACATCGACTGTGCGAGCTTCATTGTTGAGGATGAGTCGGATAAAGTTGAGCGAGTAATTCACCATGTCTAGGCGGAGTTAGCAGTGTAGTTGACACACGTGCGCATGGAACTTACTCTCGCTGGCCATGACGACAGATGAGTGGCCAGTCGCAGTATTTGGCCCGAATATCATCATGAAGTTTGGGAAACCGTCGACGGCAGTGCCTTGGTACGCCTGGGCACCTCCTCGTTCTTCCATGACTTGTACTAGATCCTTGCCTCCTTTTCCAATGACCTTGAGCGGATGTAGCCAACGCGTAGTGTCGAAGCCATTGGCCAAGACGATGATATCAGCTGGAATCTCTCTCTCGGGATGCTCATCCTCTGTCGCACTACGCGGGTACGTCACACCAGGTCCTATGACAACACCGTCTTCAGTGATCCGATTCAGCGGTTGGGTGGTCAGCTCTATCTTTGGGTTGTTGAGACTTTGTAGCCATCTCTTGTCGTAGATGCGTCGTTTACATCCTACACCATAATCTGGCGTCATCATCTCCCAGTACTTTTCGGGCACATTGTTTCGCATGTGCTCAAGCGTCTCCTTCTCGTATTGTTTCCTTCCCTTCTCAGCATACGCTGTGTTGGGAAAGAGCTTGAGAAAGCCGGCTTCTGCACCAGCAAAAATCGTGAATCGAAGGAGCTCTTTCAGCCCGGGTACGTATTTCATGAGTCTCGGGCCGTTCTTCTCCCACCACTCGTCGCCACCGGGTGCTGGGAAGGCAGGTACAACCCATGGTGGTGATCTCATCAACTGGGTGATGGATTTGGCATTGTAAGGGGCATGGGGAAGGCGTGGGACGAGCTGCGCGGAACTGCATCCTGTCCCCACCACCACCACATTCTTGTCCGTAAAATCGATTGTATCATCCCACCGAGCCGAGTGAAACATTTTGCCCTTGAAGTTCTCGATGCCTTTGATCTCGTCCGGCCAGCCTTTGGGCTCGACCAAGCCGCCTACACAGCTGAGCACAACTTTTGCTTTTACAACCTCCGTCTCAGAGTATACCGCGTATTCACCCTTTTCTTGAGCGATCTTGGCACGCTCCTTGGAGGAGAGGTCGCCCATGCCGGCGATCAAACGGCGAAGCGTAACTTCCCATAGTTGCTCATCTTCGAGCCATTTGCAGCATTCGATGTCGGTATTGAGCTCGATCTTGTCGGTGATCTTGTATTTGTCGCAGACTTGGTGATAGTAGCGTACGATTTCTTTGCCGGGTGGGTGGAACGAGGTCCAATTTGGGTTTTGCGCGAAGGAGAAGGAGTAGAATACTGCAGGTACATCGCTATATACGCAGGATTAGCTTTGGTTTTAGTAGATAGATAGCCTGTGGTAGAAAAGGATCAAATTGTATGAGCATATGGATGCTTAGAGTTTTGTTCAATGTAGGGGATTCTGAGGGCATACCACGCAACACCTGGGTATCTATTGATCCACCAAGTTCCTCCAATTCCAGCTTGACGATCAAATATACGAAACTGGTCAAAGCCTAGCTGCTGTTTCAGCTGACATGCCATGGCAATCCCGGATGCTCCGGCTCCAACAATGATGACGGGGTAGTACGTATATGCATCTTTCTCATAGCCGTTCACTCTTCGTATCGTTTCTTGAATCATGTTGGCGTCTCCAATACAAGAAAAGAGCAATGTAGAAGAATGTTCACGCCAAGTAGTGTGTTGAAAAAGACCGGAGGAGACGAGCGCAATCAGTTTGCTTGGAGCTGAACTTGAACACGGCTGAACCAACCCCGGGCTTGGTCGCGTGTAACGTGGGGCGGTACAGCGGAACCGATGGCATGTGGCGACCAGGAGATGTGCCTCGGTACAAATATAGTTGACTTGTTAGGGACATGGCGACAACGGTCAGGTGTCTGTCGTGAACGAGATCGGTGGCTACACAGCCTGATTGGCTAGAATTGGCTACCGGCACCCGGGTGAAGGCATCCGTGCCGCTCTTAACTATCTGGGGCTACATCTGCTGAGAAAGCACGTGGGTAGTAGATGGGTAAGCCATCATGGTGGTAATGGATGCATATGTTCCTAAATAGATTGTGTAGGTAGGAAGTTGAAGTATTGGAGATGATATGTTAGATGTATTTGGCCGACTTGATGTAATTGCGCCGTAAGGCCGAAACCTATGAATCACGGTTACCCCAGCTAGCATTGCGCCCCGTTCGTAGATATGATAGTTGCTACTTCTCAAAGTGTCTAGAACTAGCGCAATATTATTCATACACTATAAGAAATAGCCGTGACGATGACAGTAGCTTGCACTACTTGAAAGAGCGGCCCCCGGGGCCGTTGTGTAGGAAGTAAGACGCAGTGCTCTCACGTGGGCACGCGGAGTGCACAGACTCCAACCGCTGTCCGTTCGCGAAGCTTGACCTCATCGACGGAAGATTGAACAAAGCCTCAATTATTTCCTCAGCACCAAGGATTCACTCCAGGGCTCTGTAGAAAAATCGTGTCGCTCTTTGGCCACCATGTTCTTCTCGTGAAGAATACAAACATCTGCATTGTCCCCCAGCAAAGGCGTAAATCAACACCATGAACACTATCGATGGTTCCGACCGTCACGTCAATACAGAAGAGGGTATCTTCTCACAAAGTCCCAGCTAGGATGATTGTGACTAAAGCTTCATAGTTCCCCCGCCATCCTTACTAGCCATCGTTCTCGATACCAATCCACATGCGTGGGCGCATCTTTCATCGACCCTCTCACTCTCGGCCGCCCTTGCGAATATCCTCGTCTTCATCAACGCACACTTGGCTTCGGGCAACGCAAATGAAGTCGCCGTTATAGCCTCGCACTCACACAAAACTACCTTCCTCTATCCAACACCCTTGAGCCCGCAGCCTCAATCGCGACATGGCACCAATGACAGCACGGGCACGAATGGAGCTACAAACGACAAGGAACACGCCATGGCAGAGAGTGCAAACAAATACCGTCCATTTGCTGTAGTAGAGAGCGCCATCTTGCGCAACTTTGTAAAACTGCTCAATGAGACGAAAGAGAGCCACCTGGAAGCGACACCCACGACACTTATCGGTGGCGCCCTCTCCCTAGCTCTCACCCACATCAACAAGCAAACTATCCTACATGCTCCAACAGCCGCTTCTGCCGAGAGCACAGCTCTATCCGCACTTGCCGATTCCGAAAACACACACGTCGATCGTGTTCCCCTCACATCTCGTATCCTCATCGTATCGGTGTCTGGCGATCTAGCGAACCAATACATACCTGTCATGAACTCTATTTTTGCCGCACAGCGGAAAAGGATACCCATTGACATTCTAAAGCTAGCAGGAGACACTGTTCTACTTCAGCAGGCGAGCGATGCGACTGGGGGCGTTTACATGAAGCCGGACCGTCCAGAGGGCTTATTACAGTACCTAATGATGGCATTTCTACCAGATGCAACGGCAAGGACAAGTCTGGTAGTCCCGAGTGCCGGTGGTGTTGACTTTCGCGCTGCTTGTTTCTGTCACCGCAAGGTCGTTGACATTGGCTTTGTCTGCAGTGTGTGCCTAAGCAGTAAGCCAATCTACCAACATGTCTCCAATCAGACGTATGCTAACTGTGCCAGTCTTTTGCAACCCGGACCTGTCTGATAACCTCTGCATGACGTGCGGCTCTTATCTGTCGCTACGCAGTGCCGTGACCAATCCGCCAGCATTGATACCTAGAAAGAAGAAGAAAAAGAAGAAGGCTGGGACCGAGTCGGCAACCCCAGGGGGGAATACTCCTTCAGGAACCGGCACGCCTCTGCATCCTTGAACCATTTTCCGCGGATCTGAAATCGATATCTTCAGATCGCCAGATTCCCCGATGTACTTCCTTCTAGGACACGCATGCATATCTGCTAGCTTTCCTGGGGCCGTGGCAAGCGAGATCCACTTGAACACATCCGCCCATAGCATGGGGAACACGGAGACTCGGATGGCAGGTTTATGGAGCCACTAACACCTCTGTACGATAGCCGCTCACCCGGATACGAAAGGCTGGTAAGAGGATCTATAGCAGCACTCGTCTTTAATAGTCCATTCGACCAGGTCTACGCGCCATACTAGCTATCACCTCCATACATACATATCAACAGCAATGTTTGAAAATGGGACTAACGACCCCGAGGTCATCTCACCGAGCGTGTCTCAGGAGCCAAAGGAATCAATGGATCAGATCCGATTCACTTCAGGGTGGTGGCTGTGGGGGAGAGTTTCAATCAAGTCACCGTATCACAGCTCATAGGGCAAGTCCAATGTCATAGGCTAGTGTCCACATTCCAAGACTATTACACCATGATCATACCAGGCATTTCCCAATAACCATGCGTTCGATAATCGGTGCTTCGTAATCCTAATGCGCCATCATGTCATCTGACTGGACTCTTGTTGTGTGAGAAAACAATTGTCAAATGTGTAGATAGGCCGGCGATAGGGCATGATATCAGGCAAAGGACTCGAGTATGCGACTGTGCCTCAGGGATAGCGGGGCTGGGCGTTGAAAAAAGTAAAGTGAGATCAATGCAAGGAAGACGATTGGGGTACAGTAGGCGAGCGGAGAACCAGCAGTGTGGATTGATTGCATTAAGGCAGCCTATTTTTGACCGCAAAGGGAAACATGCAAATCTCACCAGGGGAGCTGTCGAATCCCCGGCGGACCTGCGTCTTGCGTCTGATATTGCTGGAGACAACTGCGGAGATGTCGCAGGATACGGATAGACTGGCCGGACGAAGGCGTGGGGTTGAGCTTGAACGGCCCGCGTGGTTCGCCCTGGTGCGAGCAACGGGACGTTTAGACGTCTTAACTATGACGTGTTGGGAAACATTTGTAGCTTGCGCAGAACTCGTATACGCAGCCAGACTCGGCGATACGAGTAAATTGAGATCCTGTACTCATCTTTACTCTTCGTGGATCTGATATGGGGCAAAGGGTTTGATCGTCACCTGTAAGCTACGACGGCCTTTACCGTATTTGTACTACGCCCAGCCTCTGCCAGGGTTGGCCTGGACTTGTTTGCAAGCTTCAACCACACACGTGGCCTATCAGCCGCCTTCATGTTATCACAACCCTTGCTCCTGTTGCTCACCCAAAGCTGTGAGCCACATGCTTTCGGATTCATTTCGCTGATAGCGAATGCAGTGGTGATGGGCTGGCTTCCAACATCCATCTGACACGACCTTCAGGGCTCCCTGGGCGTTGCCTCGTGTTGGTCCGAAGACGATACAGTAATAGGGGGTCGTGTCTCTTGACAAAAGTCGTCCAAGACGTTGAGCATGTGAAGGAAGATCGCAATCCATCAGGTGTGGCGGCGGACCAGGAGATGGTATACATATATAAGTACTGAAAAGCAGAGCTTGCGCCAAATCCGTCCCACGGTCATCCCACACCTGTGGTTCGACAGCCGCAGCAGGCTCGGCGCCAAATGGCCCGCTGTCTCCGCTCCGTACAAGCGTCGTCGATGGCCTTCTCCTTAGTGATCGTCTCTGGGCCTATATTGGCTGACAGGGCGGAGGGTCCCATCAATCTCGTCCGTCTGAATGAGACACCCCACTACCGTGGCGTCCGTGACATCGGGAGGAGGCCATGTTCATGCCTGTCTGGGGAATTCGTCAAAGCGCCGCCGTATACTGCAGCAGAACGGGCTGGTGAGCAGATGGAGCTTTGGTAATCTTGCAACCAGGCTCATATAGCCACCACGGACCCCCCCACCTCCGTTGTTGAAGTTCGTACAGTTTGTGTGTACCGAGTGAACCCGATTCCCGAACGGTGTATACTTGTTACTTCGTTCCCTTGCACATCACAATCCCATCTTCGCTTCGGCAACTTTTTTTTGCGGTTTCAGCGCCGTCTTTACTTGCTTTTGAAGGCTTTTGGGGCTGACGCCAAGTGTGTCGACTCCCCCAACCCTGAAGCTGTGTGGTAGCGGTCTACTAGTCTTCACCTGCATCGACTGCACAATCACTCCATTTCCATCTTAACAACCGTGCTGGATTCTGGGATTATATCTACATACCCCGCGATTTCTCTCAACTGGCCTTCGCGCTCGCCTTATCCATCGCATTCGTAGGAAACCAAATCGGCAACTTATCCAGAAGAAGACGACATCATGGATCCTGGTACATCGGGAAACGATCCCACTCTCCCTCTGGAGGCCTTTGCCAATACGACATATACTACGGGTGGTGACTCGAAGTTATACAATCTCAATGTATTCTACAACGTGAGTACTGGTCATGTGCATGAGTCGCATAAAACTTTGGAATACGCGGGGCTAATGTCATGGTTTCTAGCCCGGTGACATCGCTTGGATGATTACATCAACCGCTCTCGTGCTGCTCATGATCCCGGGCGTAGGGTCAGTTTTCCCAAACACGCTACAGCCCTTGTCATAGTCATGTACACAAGTCTAATTGAACTACAGCTTCTTCTATTCGGGATTGGCGCGAAGAAAGTCTGCGCTATCGCTACTATGGTTGTCCGTCATGGCTACGGCCGTCGTTACCTTTCAATGGTTCTTCTGGGGTTACTCTCTAGCCTTTTCGCACAAGGCTGGAAGGTATGTCGGCGCCCTAGATAACTTTGGCTTGATGAATGTGCTGGCTGCACCCTCGGTCGGAAGCCCGCGTATTCCTGATCTCTTGTTCTGTGTCTACCAGGGCATGTTCGCTGCTATTACTACGTCTATATCAGCCATTTGGGCGATATATGTCAAAAACTGACCGCTCATACAGTGTTGCTCTTGCTGTAGGTGCCGTTGCCGAGCGAGGACGCATGCTCCCATGCATCATCTACATGTTTGTCTGGACGACTGTCGTCTACGATCCCATCGCATGCTGGACCTGGAACCCATCGGGATGGGTGGCCCAGATGGGTGGCCTCGACTTTGCTGGTGGAACGCCTGTGCATATCGCGTCCGGATGTGCTGCCCTCGGTTACTCGTACATGCTGGGGAAGCGAAGCGGTCACGGTACCCAGGAGCTCAACTACCGCCCCCATAACGTTACACATATCGTCATCGGCACCGTCTTCCTCTGGGTGGGATGGTTCGGCTTCAACGCTGGCTCCGCCTTGTCCGCTAACCTCCGCGCTGTCATGGCGGCTGTATGCACCAACCTTGCTGCGTGCGTTGGTGGAATTACCTGGTGCCTGGTTGACTATCGCCTGGAACGCAAGTGGTCAACTGTTGGCTTCTGCTCTGGAGTAATTGCTGGTCTAGTGGCCATCACCCCAGGATCTGGATACGTCCCCGCCTGGTCTGCTGTCGTCTTTGGTGTGTGTGGTGGTGTTGCTTGCAACTACGCTACCAAGCTCAAATACTTCCTCCGATGCGACGATGCGCTCGATATCTTCGCTGTTCACGGTGTTGGTGGTTTCATTGGAAACATTCTTACCGGCTTCTTCGCCGCGTAAGTCACTATGCGATCACAGATGGACGTTCCTTTGCTAACTATTTCCAGTGACTACATAGCGCATCTTGACGGCTACACCGTCATCCCCGGCGGCTTCCTCAACCGACACTGGATGCAGATGGTCTACCAACTTGCCGACTCCTTCAGTGGCGGCACCTACTCCTTCATCGGAACCTGTATCATCCTTGGTATCCTCGACTTTATCGGCAAATTCATTCCTGCCTTCAGGCTTCGCGCCAGCGAGGAGGAAGAGGCTGCTGGCATTGACGACGTCGAGATTGGCGAGTTTGCCGTAAGTCTTCCCACTCTACCTTACTTTATCGAAGTTGAACGAATACTAACATGAACCCCTCACAGTACGACTACGTCGAGCTCACGCGTGAAGTCAAGGTTCCTGACGATGACATGGACGAGGCCATGTCGCTATCGTCGCATTCACTCGAGGCCCATGGCGCACGCATGGCCATGAGCAGCGCTCACGAAAAGAACCAAGCCTCGATCGGCTCTGATCACCAGCTTGCAGAATGGGCTCATCGCGTGTAAAAACGCCATGTACTTCTTTCTATCCACCGTTGCGATTCCTTTTTCTTTGTATTCATATTATCGTTATATACCATTTTGTTTCTTTGGGGGGGGGGGGGGGGGGGGGCGGTAGTCGGTTCAGTGCAAGGGTAGGATCTTATGTGAAAAAAAATTGTATGCCTAGGAAGGGGAGAAGCATCAATACGTTCGGGGCCTGACTTATCAACGGGGACAACGAGATGAACTTGTACAATATCCATTATCATTACCACAGACAAAATCTTAGACTTCATCATTAGCTTATGACTGGCCAAAAATGTTTAAGATGGTTAACACTTCACACCTTGCGCGAGAACAACCGTGGGATAGAAAAAACCCACACACACTCACACACAAAGACCCCCTCTAAGTTGCACATCATCTTTACAATAATACTAAATTTGAACCCAATGGAACCCAAAATGTCCAGCTTGCATGCTTCGTATCCTTTGAGTGTATAACGAGCAAGTTGAACAGAAAAGGAAAGAACCAACGTCTGGCTAACACAAAGCACCCCCTCACATGAATCATCCGTTTTGGATTCCCACTCTATTGACCTCTCTGCTCATAGAAGTGCGTAGCGGCAAGCCGCCATACGCCTATTCGGTCCGGTTATCAGCCATACAAATCCCTGTGATGTTTTAATACCCACAGGAAACATAACCTCAGGCGACCGTGAGTGGTCTTGTTTACGAATCTCTAGCCTGCAGCTGCGCCAACACCGTTTGTGTCCATCGGGCTGCCTCCCGCCGCATTCGATCCGTTTGTCGGTCGTCGCCGTGTTCGGATAGCCTTTTTTCTTCGATCTACCGGCGTGCCCTTTCCGCCTTCTGCTACATCAACCATATTGAGATCGTCATCATCTGGCCGATCTGCGTCTTCGTCGTGTTCTTCCCAATACCGTCTCATCTCGTCAAGTTCGGTGACGTCTGTAGGCCGCATTCGTAACCACTTCATTCGAGGCCCCGATCGTGCGCGTTCGCTGACGCGGAAACCGTAGATACGTGGCTCGTATATGCTACCTGTACCAAGGCCAGGTGCGAGATTGTGCGGCGCGACGCCGTTGATGGACGTGACATTCGAAGGAGTGGTATTTCTCGCCTTTCCGTCGGCGCTCTGTGATTGTAGTTGCTGTAACGCATCGATGGTGTTTGATGTGTTGTTGCGCAGACCGCCACCGATGTCGAGATCGGTGAAGGTCATGAAGAAGAGCGAGGGGAATGTGGTGCCAAAGAAGGCCCCATCGACGGTCTGAAAGCGCGAGTTGGGCGGGGTGTAAACATCTAAGCAGGACGGGCAGAAGAGCTTGACGGTCTCGTGGCCGGGGCTATCGTTGAGACCGACAGGGAGTACTTTGCACGAGTTGCAGTTTACGCGTGGACAGGTGCCAAAATGCTGAAGCTCGTACTTCTCGGCCATCTGTTGTATACCTGGTCGTGAGGTGATGTAACGCTGATGTATGAGTCCATAGAGTAGCTCCGCAGAACTCTCTATCACACTAAGGTCAGACGCTATCCGAAGATGTCTTCGGTCGCCTGCCCTCCGGTAGCCTGGTGCCCTCTCATCGCCCAATATCTCGTCTTCCTCGTCCTCTTCTTCTTCCTCTTCTTCCTCCTCTTCGTCATCCTCAGGCTCCACATCTAGGATCATCTCCAAGGCTTCCTTGTACATGGGCACTTGCGATTGTAGGCCCGTCAGGTTGAAGTCATCCTCGATGAAGTCCTCAGAGACCTCAGCAAAGTACTCGTGGCCCAACAGCCCGCAGAATGACGCGATCCACGACTCGGTGACCTGCGACGAAGACGACATGCTGGCTGCAGTATGTATACGTGCTTCAGCCTGTCTAGATACGGCTCAGGCTGCTATGCGCGGTCGCAATGCGTGGGTGGGTGTCGGGAGGACGAGGGGTTGGAAAATGCGAATGTGGGGGGGCCGATAACGTTTGCCGTGCTGATGTGGACAAAGGGTGAAGGCCGACGTTTCCAAGATGATCGCGGCGAGTATAGGATATATGTGTCGTGTGAAGCTGCACTAGCAGCTCTGTTATCGCATGTGTGTTTCCGTTGGGGTGTCCGACAGGGAAAGGCTCGGGGGCCGTGGTAGTGCGAGTGAAGCTGGTGGGGGAGGGGTCGCGCGAGCGCGAGTGCAGAGATTGATGCGAGGACCAGTGGGGCAGTCTTCAGGCCCGTTCGTATTATTCTGTCAGTAGGGCTGGTCCCTGGGAAGTCGCAGGTGTATGTGTGAAGTTGTGTTTTGGCAGGTGAGGATCAAGGTTGCCCTGGCCGAGCTTAGCGATTGAGCACGTGATTTGTCACATGTGCCTTCTTCAATCCCAAGTGGAACACTCGCAATGCACAATAGTGGAAAACTTGATTGGATTTCTAGTACTAGATGGTCTATTTAGAATAGTTCCCTTAGAATCTGGGCCAACTCGTCATTCTCCTGCCTGAACCCGTTCACAAATTCCCCATTAGCATTAGACAGCTCCGACGACGACGGACCACCAAATCCATTCATATTGAAGATGCCCCCTGCAGCTTCAAACAGGGTAGTCAAGTCACAAGCCATTCCATTCGGCGTATCTAGGCCGCCAGCATTCCGTCCGCTCGAGTATAGCGCAAGCTCATCCATCGAGTGGCCAGCAAGACCTGCCATCGCAACAGCAGCAGACGAATGTGCATCATTAGTGTCGTCGTTACGGATGAAGAGACCAAGACGTGGTCCAACCTCTTTAATCGTCTTGATAGTTTTCCATAGCCTTTTCGAGACGTACGAATTGGAAGAGAGACCACGAACCAGCTCCAGAGCCATGTAGAATTCATCGCGAGCCTGTTGGCTGAACTCGGCCGGTGCGTGTGCGACGGCCAGGAAGAGAACGGCTAGTGCCGATATGAGGAAGTAGTTGAACATTGTCTGTTGACTTCTGTAGATGTCTGAGGTCTGGTTGATGTACGTCAGTATCCGGATCGTGTCTTTGGCGACCTTGACGACAACATGTGCAAATTCCAAATGTTCTATGATGGTGTTTGATGTATGTAACACTGGCCTGTATATGAGTATTCGCATCTGGTTCGCCCGAAGGTACAGCACAACTTGAAGACGGTGGACTAAGCGTCCTGGAGGCTCGACTTGTCGCCCGCTATCAGGGTGAACGAATTTCAGAGATTCCGGAATACTGCGATGCCAGTTAAGGACCTGGAAATCCAGGAAGGAAATGTCTTCCTTGTTGATTTTATCGTGGTGTCCGACATCGCTAGCGGATTTCCATACTTTCGACCCGATAACTGAATATGAAATCATGGCGTGGATGTATGCCTGCGTGGATTCTTGCATCGGCACATCCTATTCATGTCAGTCTCACTAGTTTATATTGTAGATCTGACTTACAGGCTTTGGGAGGGTTTTTTCAATGTCCGCATCTTGCAAAGCGAAAGGCATCCCGGTGCCAAAACTCCAGCGGCGATCGAGCACGTAGATAATCCAGAACATGCGAAGTGCTGCCGCTCGCTCTTCTGGATCAGGAAAGAGAGCCGTGTAGGTATCGCGACGATGGAGACCTAGCTCTAGACAGTGTCGCGCAGCTAGCCCACTTATTCGCCAGGCCAATGCTTCGTCGTCTTTGGTGAAGTGATACATAGCCTGTACCTGTAAGTATGGTCGAAAAGCCGGAGGAAGTTGACACTCACAGTCAGCACTAACAACGTGATGCCATGAAGGCTAACTGGCTCAGACAAAGCCCTATCAACGACTTTATGCACGTTTGCAAACAGCTTCTCGCCCAGAGGGTGCTTTCCTCCGCCCTCCAATACCAGTGTTATTGCGAGTACCAGCTTCAATATGCTGATTTGTTCATCCATCATTGCATCCGATCCAGGAAGCGCACCTTGCATAAGACCCGAACGAGCTGCAGCCTCTACAAATGTGAAAAGCATCTCTGTGTAACCCAGGAGCTTGTCGACTTCCAAGATTGGATACATGACGCCCATTTCGTCGTGCCAAACATGGACCAATCGAAGCGCCTCGTGCTTAGAGACGGACCATATTGGGTCTTTGTCTGTGTGCATGGGACGTTTTGGTAGCACAGTATTCTCCATGAGAGGAGATCCCCTCGGTGTTGCATCCTGTGTCAACGCGCCTTCGTCTTCGCCTTCGTCACTTGCGTTTATGCCCATTGTCTTCAAGCTCGACCTAGCAACCCCAACATTGAAAGCGTTCGATGTTGGGCCGTGAAAGCGCGGGTGCTTGCTGAATGACCTGGATTGCGAGCGTTCGGGTTGCGGGGGCATCATGGGCGTCTGTCGGTATTCTTGGTTGAAAGACGTACCCATGGAGCCATTGCTTTGAACTTCGACGTTGCTTCGGAGCGTGTTGAGGTTATGAAATAAGTCATCGACTTGCTGCTGGAGAGAGGTTATATGTGCTGACATCTGCTTGAATCTACACATGCTCAGTCATGCTCGGGACCCATCTGCGATCGGACTTTGCTCACTCATCGCTCTCTTTGAAATTGTTGCAGCAATTCGGCTGATAGTCACACTTCAGGCTTAGGTTCCCGCAACGCTGGCATGGCGTATTTCCATTGCACTTTAATTTGCGACGCTTACACTCGTTGCTGCCATCTCGTCAGCAGTCGCGCCGTGGTCATAGCTGTCACGAGACGTACCAGGCAATGGAGATGTAGCGATTTCTCTTACTTCTCTGTTGTCCTGGTGCGCTATCGTCACTCTTCCGCTTCGTAGTATTACTGGAACCGTTCTGCGGGCTCATGTCGTCGTTCGCGTTGATCGTATCTGTCGGCGATGTTGAACTCATGATTAATTCCGCGGCGCGCAACCGTTCCGCCACGAAAAGTGGGCGACGACAACGTCCGTCAGCTGCTTGGAGTTGGGGTCGCGGCCAGTGCGCTTCGGCATCTCGGGAACTGGAAGCGTGCGCTTGCATGCCTTCCACCCACTTAGAGTCAACGGCACGAATACGTATTAGCACCTTCACAATGATTCGTCTCTTTTCTATAGCACCTTTTCTGATCATACAAGCTCCACTGATGTACTTCACATACATAAACCTCTTCCTATCTAGCACAGCATAATTCCCAGCTTCAATCATTTTCCAATCCGAACTCATCCCCAACTAAATCCGTCAGCTTCGCCAATTGCTCCAACACCTCAGCGTCCCGTCTGGCTACTCTTGTTGCTTTAACTATCAGTGGGTACAGCCTATGCAGATGTCTCCTGTGTTTTGACCTCACCCCTGGGGCGTCCGGTATAGCCTGTGGCTCGCTCTCTAACTTCCCCAGTTCGCTCAATACAAAGAGCAGCTCGCGTGTCTGTGAATCCGGTGCTGGCATACGCCCCCGCAAAGGATGGTCCGCAATGTAAGTCTTCAGCGGGAGAGCACATCGAAGAATGAGGTACGGGGCTGCTGCTTGAGCCAGCTTGACGCGTTCGGCACTACTGTCTTGTACTGCAACCAGCCGGAACAGTTCAGAAAGACAGGTAAAGCCCATAGATGGTCGCGACGTACACTCTAGCTCAGCGGTCTGTCCTAAGCGGATCTTGTAGAGTTCATCAAGCGGGGAACTGTTAGCATTAGGTAGTTCCCCTGGCAGAGGACTGTGAGCTAGGGATGTCGAAAACAGATTGTGGGTATAGGTGCGTCGGAGGCTATCTGGAAGTAAAGCAGAACCGAGAGGTAGAGTGATAAGGTCGCGAAGTTGCGTAAATGAATCCACGTCGAACTGCTCGTCTTTCTCAAGGGTCGTCGGGCACATCGCGTGAGAAGTGCGCTCGCGTCATGTACTGAGCGATCTCCACTATAGTGGCCCACGTTTCCTTGTGCGACCCAATTAGTGGTAAAGTGGGCATTTATAATAGCTATAGCGGTCCTTGTGGCTTTTTGCCATAAAGTAGGCGCTCTGCCTTCGCGTTGCCACGAGTACTTCTCCTGTATCGGCCTTGCAAGGCTCATCAAAGCGAACGACATGGCATTGCTGCTGTATATATTTTCATCGTTGACATGCTTAACTGTAATCTCTTGAAGAAGCGTCATTGATGCTTTGGAGAGAGCGACGAATGTTGGGCCGCGCTTATCTGGGAAGTCCTCAACCGAAGTATATGGTAGTCTTATGAATCGACCCAACAAGCGTATCAGGTACGGCGGTATCTCAGTATCTTCCGTTTTGACCATCGAGAGGCACTCCATTACCCGAGTCTGTAATGTGGTCATACTGTCCAGATCAGAGGAGTAGGCCACTTGATCTGAGTTGACAATGCAAGCTTCAAGATTTGCGAGCATCGATGGCAGATCCTGAGCAAGTGGTCGATCTGACAGGCGGTAGATGGCTTTGAAAGCCTCTGCGTATGCAACAAACGCATCCTGATTGTCTTCTTTATCTGCGTCTCTCCATGCATCAGGAGAGCTAAAGTAGCTTTTCCATACCATGGCAGTCTTAAGGAGCGGTTCCGTACTCCATACATGGGAATTATCTGTATGTGAGAGGACACCCGTTATAGTATTGAATACGGAAGCCCCTAGAGTGTGCGAGCGATAGACGAAGTATCGTTGAAGAAGGTCAAGGAGTTCAGACCAAGCATCTCCAAGCTGAGATACTTCGAGTTTCTCCATATATGTCATATTGAGGACGCCTACAGTCTGAAGAACGACCTTTGTGGTCTCTCCCCAGTCCTTAAGAAGACCTTTGCGTGGTGGCTGACTCCGGATATCCCGCTGGACGTTCAAATTGGCTTCTACCATACCAAAAAGGATAGTGCGGAGACATAGTAGCCATACGTTCGATGACAGCTGATCAGAGCAGTTTTCGAATATCCTCTGAATCGTTTGAATCGCAGAATGGCGCACCTCGACCCGTTCATCGATCGTTATAGAAGACAGATTCAGCAAAACTTGAAGCCATAAAGCTGAAGTATTTCCTTGTTGTGAGTGCATTAACACAGCACTTTTGATAGCCTCTTGATCGACAGCTTCATCGAGAACTTGCGGAAGTGACGAGAGATCAGTCCGTGAGTGTATGTAGTCCGAGACATTCCAGAAGAACGTGATCGCCTGTAATATGTCAAGGTATGTAACATCAGCTTGGTGGAGAACTTACAGTTAGCGACATGTTCAAGTCCTCTCGTTGAGAGCAGAATCTGCGCAACAATTCCAGGAGTGTCGAGAGGCAAGCATCTGGGACGGCAGTCATGAAATCCGAACAGATAAGGTTTGCTGTTGCAAAAGCGGACCGAGCCAAAGACCTTGATATCACATCCTGTTTTGTGTGTTTGAGTGCTTGGTGATTTCCGAGAGTTCATTATCGCCGAGTTTCTCCTGTATGAAGGGTAATGGAGGTGCGAATACGCTTATAAGACTCTCAATGACTGATGTCCAACCTGCGACCAACGATTCGCCACATTGCTCAATTACACTCTCTTTAGAGCCTCGAGGGCTATCTGATGAACCCTGATGTCGGTTTCACTGACAGTATCTTCGCCATGCCGATTGTTGTGATGCACATCGGCAATTTGTTTCTGCAGTGCAGCCAATATGCGGGCCTGAATCTCTTCACGATTTTCATCGGACATGGAGATTTCTGCAATATCTTTGACTGTCCTTGCTAGAATATCAGTTGCCAGCAACCTCGTAGGCGTGCCTTTTTGATCATCCGTGGAAAATTGTATGACTTCTCTGACCAGAATGTCCCAACCACTTTCCGCGGGGTCGTATTGAGACAGCCTGGCTTCATTCAACGTTGCAAGCTCTCCGATCTTGTTAAGTGCAAACGCCGAATCGCGAGCATTTGAGTCCGAGTTCATTGAAATGCCTGAGACGCTACCGAGACGCCGCTGCTGCAATATTTGGGGACGACCAGAGGTTGTTGGCGTCCTTGATCCACTTTCTGAAGACGGTGCGCCATTCAGAAGTGAGCACAGAGCCTGTAATACCTCGCAAAAGGACTCGTTAGGGAAATCAACGGTACTCTCAAACAATCTACGAGCAGCGCTCTGAACAGCTGAAGTCTCTGCCTCCAACTTTTCTGCATTGACGTCCGCATCCATACGGCTTCCAGGCCCTGGTGCGCGACCACTGGCCTGGCTTGACAGCGCCATGACCAAGTCGGCCACTTGTAGCGTCTCAAAGATGATGGACCAAGCCGATTGAAGCGTTGGCCCTAGGGCAATCGCTAGATTGAGAAGAGCTCGAATACACAGCAAGTTCCGGGGGCCCAAGGTAGGCACCGACGCATCATGCGAAGGTTGGCGGTTCTTGTCCGTTGACATGGAAGATGCCTGGCTCACAAAACTGTCGACGCTAAGCATTCCTTTCGCATTCGAGAAGACACTAGGCTTTTCGCCTGCGCCGGATGCCATAGATGACACATTTGCTAGCAATAAGTTCGATGGAACTGCTGCCTTGCCCATGGTGGTAAGGAATGCATCTCGTGGTGTCGAGAGTCTAAGAAGTCCAGCAACCTGAGTAAATTTTTGGATCGCTCGAACTAACGCACGATAATAGTCGGTATCGAGAGTAGCATTTAGGAATGTCGAGCAGGTTGCGAGAACTGCGGGCCAGCATTCCGTAACCAAGCTTGTTGATGTTAGCACGTAGGCGTGTGCTGGATGATCAACCAGATCAAGGGGATTGACAGGTATAGACTTCTTGCGAAAAGACTGGGTCCTCGAAAGCCGACTCGTAGCTTGATCTGACGATGCAGTAGTTGCTTCAGTTTCGTTCAAATCCTCTGTCTTTTTCCTCTGGTTGCGTTTCTCGTGATGTACTGTCAATGGGAGCACGAATTTGGCCAGACTCTCGGAGATATTGGTGATGCATGTCAATACCAGACTATAGATATAAGTGTCGGGTAGGGCAGGAGCGTCAGTTTTATCAAGGTGTTCTATACAAGGGGTTTTCAGCGAACTCCACTGCGTACTGATCCCAAATTGACGAGCATTGTTGCTGTTGTCGCTTGGCGCACCGCCTATGACACCAGCTAGAGCTCCCGCCTCGGCAACTGCGTAATCCGAGATGGCAGTTTTACCTTCTTCGAAACCAGTGGCAGCTGTCGATTGCTGGCCAAGACCAATGATAGCAGGCTTTTCGGTTGCAAGACGAACGAAGGCTGCTAAATTATCCCCAAAGATGTTTTTCTTCTCGCTTTTCGCGTCAAAGAGCGCATAGATGGCCAAAAGGAGTCGAGAATCGGCATAGATACTGCGAAACACCTCTAGGCAAAGGGCGCGTTTCCACGCCTGTGAAGCCTCAGGATCAAGCATGTGATTCAGGAGGCCAAGTGCAATCTCGCATTCCGAAGGAAGAGTATCGAGGTGGTATCGAATGATCAGATGTAGTATTCTGATGATGCGTACAGTTACTGCGAATGATAGGCGATCCGACAGCGAGCGGATGATCAATGGCATCAGTTGGCTACGCATGATATAGACCTGCTCTGGATGCTTCGTCATGATCTCGTTGTGGTTGGACAATATCGCTTCGATAAGTTCCAATGTCGAAGACGGCGGCAGCGGAGAAAATCGCATATGGACCGGTTTTTCCCCTACAACAAGAGAGATGAGGTCGGTGAACATCTAGATGGTGTCAACAGAGCCGAAGCTATATGTTCAAGCTACAGACCTTGTAAGCATCGTTCGCTGCTGGTCAAACGGATATTTTATCGTTGTCGCCTTTCACCTCGGTCACAGTGGGAATTTCCAGTGCTTTCTCTTTACAAATCAGTCAGTCACAAGATATGCGTGATACATCGGATTTACAGTACCGTCTTCGGATGTTACTCTGTCAAAAACAACGATGACAAGCTGCTGTAATGTCGCTGCCGCCGTGTTACTGACAGCGAAGTTCTTTGCATTCTGAAGACCTGAGCATATCTGCAGAACGGCCGAAAGTGGCTCGCCGCGTATTTCGGCAGGGTAGTTTTGGAGTAGAGAGGGTAGTGCTTGCAGTATCTTCAACTGAATATCATGGTCTAGCAGTATCAGCCAAATGCACAAGGTTGCTGCAGCGGGCGGTGTCTACTTGATGTAATGGAATCATGAAATGCATCGAGAACCTCTGATAGCCGTTCTCGGGGCAAAGCACGCGCAACACTAAGTCTTTGCAGACATGAGACGCCCGTGGATGCGAATTTGGCATTGTGAGTCCCGCAAGCAATCAAGAAAGGCGAGATGAAATGAGGGCGTCGGGAAAGATCTTGGCTACGGTCAATAGACGTTAGACGGGCGGACAGCAAGCTCGCTCACCGGCTGAGAGTTGGGCCTCTGAGGTATTAGAGAGCGACTTCAAGTCCTTCAAGGCTATCTCTGCAGCATTCCGAAGCTCGGTGTTCTTGCGCTTTGCGTCCTGGATAAGGTTGCCTAATTCAGCCGCCAAGATTTGTGCCGTCATTATCTGGGAACAGACTGAAGCATCAGGGCGGTCTATGCAAGCAAAGGAATGACTTTTGAATTCAGTATCTTGTTGATGTTGTTTGGTAGGCTGTGAAAGGCAACGTATAATGTCGCGTTAGCTGATCCGGGGCGGCCAAGCGATTCGTCCATGCAGGTGCAAGGTGCCACCCTGGTCGCTCCATCGCTCCTGCCTCGTCATGACGCTAGTCAACCCGACAGGACATCTGTAGACAAACACCACCACACCTTGACACCCAACAGTCTGCAATTGCGCCTGACTAGAGCTAGCCGGTCACAAACTTGCACGTCCTCGCCCAGAGCCCCCCCAACCAACCTGGTTCGCATTTACTCGCAGGAACCACGTCTCACTATCTAATAGCGGGGTGCATCCCACTTCCTCACGCGCCACACTTCTCTTCAGCCCTCTCAGGTCCTCACTTCCATACATCTACATATCGAACATGGGTGCCAAAGTTCCGCGCAACTTCCGTCTGCTGGAGGAGTTGGAGAAAGGCGAGAAGGGTCTCGGTGCCGGTACGGTAGACATGTCGCATAGCCGGGAGAGGTCGTCGCTGAGAGTAAACAGAGGCTTGTTCATATGGTCTTGATAACGGAGACGACCTGTTGATGTCAGACTGGAATGGCACCATCCTCGGTCCCCCCCACGTATGCAATTGTGCTTGCCTAGCCAAGAGTACATGCTGACCAGTACTGCAGAGTGTTCACGAGAACCGCATTTACAGCGTTTCGATCCACTGCGGACCAGACTACCCAGACACGCCTCCCGAAATCAAATTCACATCCAAAATCAACCTGCCCTGCGTCAACCCCCAGAACGGAAAGGTATACACCACATAGTGCATAGACTGGGCACATGATAGCGTGTACTGACGAGGCTAGGTCGATGCGTCAAAGCTGCCGTGTCTGGCACAGTGGAAAAGGGACTTTACCATGGAGACTATACTCATAGAGCTTCGAAGGTCAGCAAAGCTAGAAACGTGGCGTGGCATAATGCTGACTAGATAATCAGATATATGGCGCTTCCCCAGAACAAGAAGCTGCCACAGCCACCCGAGGGCACAACATTCTAGGCTTAGCCTGAGTGCATAACCCTCGAGAAGGCTCTCTTGAGAAAGTTTCGGTTGGACACTACATAGCCATGACTGCACAGCAGCACACAGAAGATATATACGGCAAGATTCATGGTGCGATCAGCGGGTGATTCTTGCTTATAGAGAGAAGGCTGAACATCAATTATATTTTGAAATTTATTTTGTACTTGCCAATTGTGATGTCTATGGCCTCTAATGGGACCATGCGCGCTCGGGAGAGGATCCAACAACTTGTACAAAGCTCAACCCCATGTCTTGGCAAGTGGCCATCAGCCAGTCGAAATATCTCGCGGTTGTAACCTGCAACCTCGGACATCCCACCACCGAGCCGCTCCATGCATGCCCCAATATCTGCCGCCTAACAAGTTGACACAGCATCGCGTAGCAGGTTAGACACCCAAAACACAACCTTTGGTCTAGGCCCTAATCTTGTCCAGCAATCGCTCTTTACAGGGCCTTGCTTTCGCGATGCTCTTCCGCTGCGCTTCCCAGTGACGACAACCGCGCCTCGTTGCGTAACGCAATTCGCAACAAGTTTCGGAGGAATAGAAAGATACGGAGTTCTTATCAGCTGGGACTAAGCTTCAAAGCTGGCTATGAAGTACACACAATGTGTTTGAAACTTTGAATATCCGGCTCACAAACTATAGACGCTCGATCGACTCGATGCCTCCGCTGCGGGAGATGACGCCAGCACAAACTTGCTGGCGCAGCTGGTTTCTCAATTACCGTCTGCTCTGATACGCGCCCCTCCGATAAGGCCTCGTCGACAAACGTTGTCCAAACCTCCCAAAGAACGACTCGCGTGTCTTCCTCCAGAACGAGCCGTGCTAAATGTGCGCCCCTACGCGAAGACGTCTGGGCCCCGCCACGTCCCAATACTTGCCTCGGCAAATGGTATTCCCTTCCTTCGTCTCACAAAGCCACAGCCACCAGCCCTAAGTCGCATTCTCCGCCAACGACTACAACGAAAGACGGATCTGTTTGACGCCAAAGTTCTTCTGAGCAATTGGTGGCTCCCAACGTGTCGACAGGAGGATAAGTGGGATGACCTCTTGGAAGAGCAATTGGGAGAAGATCAGGATACTGTCAAGTGGATTGATGTAGTTCGGCAAGCGGAAATACAGAATCAATGGGCATACGAGAGGGAATTACGGAAGGATCGGGACATTACGACGGACATGAAAGCAATCGTAGACAAGGAGATGAAGCTGGCTCTAAAGGAGGGACAAACAATTGTTAGAGGGAGAAAGAGGAGACCTATACTAGTGATAAGGCCGAAGTCATGACGATGCGGTTTAGTCTAAAATAACTGGTCGCTGTCCGATGGGTATATACACTCGAGTTTTAGATGCAAGCCTCTAGGCTTCATGGATCACGATGTCGCCTCAATCTTCAACTTGGCCACATCCACTTCATCCACGTCATCGTCATCGTCATCGTCTGTCTTTCCTACCAAGCCCTGTTGCCAGAGCTCCTTTCCGGTCAACTTCTTCTCTTCCTTGACGATTCTCTTCTTTTTGTCCTCCAGTTCCTTCTCCTCCTCCTTCCGTCTCTTCTCATCCTCCATCTCCTTCCTAAACTTTTCTCTCCACGCCAGGAACGATTCGCGTGTAACAGCTTCACCTTGGAACTTTTTGTTCTCCTCTTCTTCAGCCTTGGCAGCGGCTATCTCGACGAGAGCCTGCTTTGCGTTTTGGCGCTCGGTAATAAGAAGTTCGGCACTATCTTTGATTACAGTTACGAGGGTGAAGATCATGGCCATGCCAAGATTTTCTTCTATTGTCTCTTTGAGAGAGTCCAAGAGCCGCTGTTTGTCTTCGTGTATGTCGAGATAGGGATGTTTGGGTGCATTGGGCGGTTGCGTTACGTCGAGTCGGGGGGCTTCATCGGGGTAGTCTGGAGGATAGGAGACATTGAGGATGATGATTGCTGGCCGTTGTCAACTTGGATATACCGCAGGCAGGAAGTAGTTACATACGCTGTTCATCTTCCCTCTCCTCGTCTTCGTGTCGGCCATCGTCGAGCGTTATTGCGATTCGGAACTCTGTTTCGGAAACATCTGCGGAGGTCTCAGTAAACGCTCAGCCATGTGTCGCGTGGGTTTGCACTACCTGTGATCTCGTCCGGAAAGATGGACTCGAGGACCTCGCGTTCCTCCTTCTGATCTTCGATACCCATTGCGCAATGTCAAGTGTAGTAAACTACTTGGGAGCCGGCGTCTGCAGTGACGCTGAGGCTGCTTTTGGCGGGGCGCGCGTTCCCCACGTTAAAGTTAGCTCCGTCTACCGATGCCGGGAAATATTTTTGGCAACTCGAACTTTTCGCATGCGCTACGACACCACACAGACTTGCACCATGGCGAAAACAAAACCAGCAGATCGAAGATCGGACAGAAACGCAAAGAACGGGACGAAAAAAGCTGGCGCTACGAAAGAGTCGAAGAAGCCAAAAGCATCACCAGAAGAACTCTTGATCCAAGCAACCGCTCTCCTCCAAACGTCGCAACCAGAAGAAGCGCTCGTCGCTGCACGGAGAGCACTGAATATCCTTCAACCCGGTACCTCGAAGCCCTCGGCGGCAGTACTACCCGCACTGAATCTCCTCGGCGAAATCAACGTAGAACTAGGCGATCCAGACTCGGCGCGAGAGGCGTTTCAAGCAGCAATCGTAATCGACCCAGAAGGCACGAACGATGGCGCAGAAAAGTTTCTATGGTTGGCACAACTAAACGAGGAGGGGGGCGCTGAGAGCGTACGATGGTTCGAGAAAGGCATTGCAGTGTTGAAGAGAGAGATCAGTGAGCTGGAAGGGAAGCTGGTGAAGAAGGATGACGTCACAGAGCTGTTGGAGGAGAAGAGACAGAAGATAGCAAACTCGCTTTGTGGAATTGCCGAAGTCTACATGACGGATCTCTCGTGGGAAGAAGACGCTGAAGCGCGATGCAACGCCGCAGTCACCGAAGCATTGCTTTTTGCGCCAGAGAACCCTGAACCACTACAAACGCTTGCATCGATACGGATTTCGCAACTGAAACCTGAAGAGGCCAAGTCTGCATTACTACGGAGTATGGAGTTATGGAAAGATCTAGATCCAGATGACGCCAAGGTGCCGGATTACTCTACTCGAATCAGCTTGTCCCGCCTATTAATGGAAGCTGAGATGGAAGACGAAGCTATTGAGGTCTTGGAGCGACTAGTGGGCGAGAACGACGGCAGTGTCGAGGCGTGGTACTTGGGTGGCTGGTGCTTGCACTTATTGGCAGGGAAGCAAAAAACAAAAGGCGAGGAAAAGGTTGCCATGTCACTGCTGCGTGCGAGCCGAGACTGGCTGGAGAATTGTCTGAAACTATATGCCATGTTAGAGTACGAGGACGAGCGGTTGAAAGAACATGCTGATGAGCTACTGAAGGAACTTGGCGATGTTCTCGGCCCGTCAACGGGCGAAGAAGAGGAGGAGGATGAGTGGGACGATGCAGAAGACGATGACGGAGAGGACGACGACGACGAGGCCATGGAGGGCACGTGAGGGTTTGGTGTGCCACGCGCAGTCTCGCGACGGACGGATCTACTATCTTGTTCTACCGGAGCACCGAGCTCCTGGTCGCCGTCCATGTGCTGGGTATTGGGCAGCAGTGCTGACTGAATAGTGCTGCCCGTATTGTAATCTCTGAGGCCTGAGGCCTGAGGCAGCATAAGCTGGGGATGCTGGGGACATTTCTGCATAGCACTAGTTTATGTCTGGAGACGGCTCGGGGATTCTGTCGCTCGTATTCTTAATACAGTAAGCACTTGTTGGCAATATACTTAGGTAGGTAGCAGAGGGTCATGGGGGGGCGGTAACGTGTACCTGGTAAGGTGGAAGTGGGCAGAGACTTGGTGGGACGGTCCCTGCATGTAGGATGCCGGAGCCGGTACATACTTAGACGACAGGTCCCGCAGATTAGACGAAAAGCCACTTGGCCTGTGGCCATGATTCCCCACTTGAATGCAGCTGTTTACCAAAGCCGGGCTGATCTGCAAAACACTTTCATCTTGACCTTCACTTTGGCGTGGCCGAGAGACGCAGGCCGTCGGCGTGTACGTCGGCGTATGTATACGGCACATGGATGCTTTGGATGCTTGGATCCTCTTCCGTGGCTGCAACCCACATGCGGCAAGCTTGCGCCAGTCGGTTACAGGCAAGACAGCCCATTGGTGCAAGCCGGCAGACGAGTCCAGATGTAACACCAAGATGCAGTTGATGCGACGAACTGATGCGCTGCTCTTGGCATCGAAGGTGAATATCGCCGGCGCCGTGACCGCCACGAGTAAATCAGCATGCACTTGCGATGCCGCCCGTGCTGGTCCCCGCGAAGTAAGAGAGAAGCCGTGCCCACGCCCACGCCCACGCCCACCGATTGCCATTTACTTCGACTGCCTCCGCTGTCCATCGATCCTGCGTCAACAGATGAACCCCGAGCCGGTGCCAACTAACACATATCGCTTTCGCCCACGAGGGCCGCACATGTTGGACCGCCCTTGACCCTTTCGTCCAGTCCCAGTTGCACTTGCAGCCCCGGCATGTCCGTGAATCGGGACCTATGATCTGGTACCTCCTCTATCCGCTGCGTGGGTGCGTAGCTCCTCCCCCAATTCCATGTGCGCGCGCGACCCGTGAGCCCTCATACTGACGGGCCACCTTCAGCACCACCGAACCACCACGCCTAGCCGCCTCGCACCCCATCCGACGAGCTTTTCACGCCCATGGCACTGCCGCTGCGCGCCACTGGCTCCTCTCCATTGGCGTGACCATCACAATCTCCGTCCTCCTGTGCTATCAGGCCATCTTCCAGCCCGACAGTTCCGCCGCCGCCGGGCTGCGGAATCTTCCCAAGCATGTGTGGACGTCAACAACCCAGGTAGACGGGGAGCGGCCGGCGGATGTGGTAGTGCGACAAGTATGGGTGCATGGAGACTATATGGAGGCGATTCGGCTGCCAGTGCTGCACGCGGCCATGCACGTCCAAGAAGTGCTTGTCAATGGTGGATTTGATGCCAAAGAAGGCGCCCCCGTCATTCGTCAGCACATACTTGGTCGCGATAATCAGGGATGCGTCGTGGCTGCGCCGGGGGAGAAGTGGGGTTGGCACTCCCCGTTGATGTACTGGGACTGCTCTTTGGCCGCGCTCGACCGGGACAAGGACTTGCTCGGAACCATCAACGCGCACAAACAAACACACTCTGCCCTGAACCTCACCCTGCGCCCAAGCACCGTCTTTGCCGGCAAGTCCTTCTCCAACAGCAAACTCCGTGCCGCCGATGCACTCGTCATTACCCTGTTCGACCAGACCAACTCGACTGTGGGAGAAACTTGGAATTCAAGAGCACATACCCTCGCCGAGACACTCTCGCCGGACTGGACCATTTTCCCGCCTGACGGTCATGCCACACAAAGCCGACTTTACGAGTTTCGTTTCAAGCCAATGACACTGAATGACGACTTGTTCTTAGCTGCCTCTTATCTTGTAACAGCACTCTACGTAATATGGCGTATGATGCAGTTACGAGCCGTCAAAAGTTGGTTCGGTCTGTTGGTCACAGTAGTTGCCAAGATGACAATTTGCATAATTGCTAGTTTCACCCTCTGCACATATCTGGGAATTGATTTGGCTCGCATACCCCGCCCATGGTTTCCGGGAGTGGTTTTCTGCTTTGGTTTGGGTAATATGTACGCACAGTTGTGGCCACAAATGTCGTATCCTACTGACCTTGTCTAGATTTCGTTTGATCAACGTCGTCCTACAAACACCTCCCGAGATGCCACCTCACCAGCGTATCGGCAATGCGCTAGGGGAGGTTGGCCATTTATCCCTCGCTATCGCTTTCCAAAATCTCGCCCTCTTATATGTTTGTTCCCGATTTGTTTCGCCTTGGGTCGCCGACTTCTGCGTTTTTGCAGCTGTCACGCTGGTTTTCGACCTCGTCTTTCATCTTACCTTCTTCGTCGCCGTTCTTAGCGTCGACGTTCAGAGGTTGGAACTCTCAGATTCCCTGGAGCGCATCGATCGGAGCCAAGGCACCCTGAAGAGCAGAGCAGAGCGCCAGTCCTGGCTGGGTGCCTTAAAAGAAGGCGCTCTGCCGCTTAGTACGCGCTTTGCAGGTACAGCTGCTATATTTTCCATCATCCTCGCCATCAACTGGCACTTTTTCGATGGCGACGGCAAGCAACTATCCCTGGAAACGTTCCGTGAGAGTTTAACTTCTAGAAGACGGAGACGCGCCGTCGAGAGCTGGAGTCCACCACCAATCAATCAGGCTAGGACCCCCGCTGATTGGCTCAGGCTTCAGGATCATAACACTGCTCGAGAACTCTTCAGTTTTGTTAAGCCTGGTGCACAAACCTTCATAGCTCGCATCTATGACCCCATCTTGGTCGTTGCCAAGGGAGCGATTGGACGCGATCGACCCCAGCCAGCGTCGTCATTGATTGAGAAGCTTCGTCGCTTTGCGCAAGGTCACGCATTCCCAGTAGCTTTGATTGTCGTTACCGTTATTGCTGGTGTAACTTTGTTGATGAACTACTTGCTTTGGACTGGACTCCCCAAGGCTTTCAGAAGAGGGCCGATGACGATGACGAGACAAGCTTCTCCGTCAAGACTTTACCAACACCGCAAACATTGGATGTTGCCCAGTTGACTTCGTGTCCAAAAGGCCATCTTGTAAGTGTATCCTTTGACAGAAGCACTGCTATATGGCTCCATAGCCGAGGGGGCTATCTGCACACGACTTTACAGACGGCAGCGATGAAGCCCGAGCTTTGGCCAATACATGTTACCGCAATGGACAGAGGTGGGAACATTCTTGCCATATGTGCGCAGGGGGGTCAGATTGGCCTATGGGATATTCCTGCTTCGCGGTTCCTCATGTTCCCCAAGGGTCGAGATCTGCAAGGCAGCGCCAGTCCTTTTCGCCTTCGTTGCCCTCAAGACACGAATAGATGTCGAAAAACAATACCTCATCATAGTTAGCCCGGATGGGCAACTGACCAAACTTGAGGGCATGCACGGGCATTCACACCACCAGGCGCATTTCGGCTAGTCCCATCGTATGCACCGCCATCTATACTACTTGCAAGAGCGATAGTAGTCTTGTCTTTGTAAACCAGCTTGGCGAAGTGCATATTCTGTCACTCCAAGCGGATGGTAACGAAGCATCCGAAGTCGTCGCGGGTCTTGATCCTGGCCCACCGCCAGGCAGCAACCCAGCGAAGATTCAGTGTATACAGGCTGTTCCAAGCCTTGGGATGATCTTTGCACTACGTGATGAGGAGGCGGAGGTGTTCGACTTTACCAGTCGCGCGCTTGTTCATGCTTTTCAGATCGGCCACGTACAGCCACACTCGTTTCGAGTTCTGCATTCGGCACGACGGT
The DNA here is from genome assembly GCA_014334815.1 of Pyrenophora teres f. maculata. Lineage (NCBI taxonomy): Eukaryota > Fungi > Ascomycota > Dothideomycetes > Pleosporales > Pleosporaceae > Pyrenophora > Pyrenophora teres. The sequence continues at coordinate 2,130,724 of CP060570.1, forward strand.
CATGTAAATGCGGAGCACCTGCAGTGAATTCGCTGTCAGTTGCATATACGGAACAAGAGACGAACCACATGATCATGCAGACATTCACCCTTGATGACAGCACGTCTTCACAGATCTGCTTTGCAAAGCCGCTTGATAGAAAGAAGCACGGGGTGTCGTGGACTCGAACATACAAGCGAGGCTGTACATTATGTCGAACCGGTTGGAACATGGGAATCGACGGACGCGCTGAGTGTGGTCGGCATCAGGAGATGTATACAGTCGCCTACGCCCTCGACTATTGCAGACATGGATGAAGGCCATGGTAGTGCTGACGTAGAATTGGTTGCGTCTGCACTCAAGCAGCGTGCCGTAAAACAAAGGCAACCCCAAGACACGCAAATCCTTTGAGCTAGGCTTCACCAGGAGCCATCGAAGAGATATTCCAGAGGAAGACACTGATACATGGGAGGCTTGGACGCTTTCTACCACGGGCGAGTTCCGTTCCAGGCCACTTGCCCCGTACGATTTTGAAGATATAGCAGAAGGCTCGTACGAGGATGAACTGTTTGCAGCGACTCCTGGTCCAATTACTAGGTTGGGGAAACGCAGCATCGCTGTAGGGCTCGGCAATAGAGTCAAGGTCATTACGTTGGGCAAGGAGAGTTTCGACGGCTTGACCAATCTTCAGAGCGGCGCCATGGACATCGGTCTTGGATCATACAAGTGGAGAGCTCGGCAGGGCGATGGTCGAAAAGTACAGTAACGGTTTGGAAATTCACTGGCGCAGGGGCATTAAGAAAGGAAATCTGGATTCAAGTTCAGTCGGATCATGTGTTTTAGTTTATGGATATACCCAGTATGCGCGTGGAGCGCGGGCGTTTTTGGTGAAAGGCTATAGCGTCAAAAGATATTGTCAGTGACAGGTACCGACTCTTACTCTAGTTCAACGTCATCAATCACGGCAGTGTAGACGAAACGTGTGCCAACCCTCCATCAAGCAGGTGCTTTGCCGGTGTCCAATCAACGGTGCAACGCATGTCCACAGGTCGGATAGTGAGCCCGACCAAGCCCCGCAGTCAACGTATATGTGCATGATAGACGACAGCTTCCAGGTATCGAGCCGGATATCCGCCACATTAGCAGTTCGTGGTGCTTAGTAGGATCTCTCGTGATGTAATATGATGTACAAGCTGCGGACGTGCAGTTGGCTGTGTCATGGCGTGTGCGAGAGGCATAGATGGTTTGTGTAACACAGTAGACGTCATTGTGGCTAGTGCCGCTTGAGCAGGGTCTGGTAGCGTGTGGCGCCGCTATGCGGGGCCCGTACTCTTGACAGGGGGAAGTTGAAAAGGGCCCACGCGACCCCCAGGGAGCGGTTAGGTAGTTAGTTGACCGCGGCTCAGTAACTCTTTTGCTCCTCGCCCTCCACACTCTACGCCTTTTCTTGCCCCGGGCATATATTCTTTTGCTTTTGCGCCACGATTACCGTTTGAAGAATCTTGGTATGTCACCTGTTTTGCTCCATTGCTTGCTGCTGTTCGTTTGGCTATGCCCCTTTCACATGCGACGGAAGGTGCCATATGGCTCGACGAATTGTTCCACTCTTCAGCCTCAAGCGCAGCCAGCGCCACGCCATGTGACTAACAAGGAGCAGTCCCGATACCAATATGAACAAGGCAAAGTCACCCTACGATTCGCTGCGGAACATACCGTTGTACTACGACCACTCCGACTCGCACAACTCGGCCCTCGACCTCATACTTGCTCTGCGGCCGGAATGGCGCGACACCAAGGACACAATTGAATTCACAAAGTTCACGGATGGCATCACAAACACGGTATGCAAACATGCTCGCAGCCAACACGCTGGCGACGGCTCCCTTTCCATACGCACGGCTAAGACGTGGGATAGCTTCTGAAGGCGGTGAACAAACTACCCGGGCTTTCCAAGACGGAGGTAGACGACGATGCGATACTGCTGCGCGCATATGGCAAGGGGACTGACGTCCTCATAGACCGCGAGAGTAAGTCGGGTCAAACGGCAATTGCAAAGGACACAACTTAACACGGCTTTCACAGAGGAGACACGCTCACACTCGCTCCTCGCGCGCCACAACCTCGCACCCTCTCTTTACGCCCGGTTTGATAATGGTCTCCTATACAAGTTCATTCAAGGCAGCGTGTGTACGCCTGCCGATCTACGTCGGCCAGAGGTATGGCGAGGTGTAGCTCAGAGGCTAGGGGAATGGCATGCCACATTACCTATATCGAGTATTAGCAGCACATGTCCTGCACCCGCACAACTCAGATCACAAGACAACAAGCGTGAGTCTCTGGCCGCCATGGCTACACTCACGCCAGGCAAACCTATTCCGAATGTGTGGACTACTCTGCAGAAATGGATCCTTGCGTTGCCGACCAGCACCACGGCCCAGCTGGACAGGCGAGACGAGCTGATGTATGAGCTTGAGAGCTTGACTGAGCTTCTAGGTGACACACCTGGTATCGGCGGCTCTAACCCCTTTGTCTTCGCCCATTGCGACCTCCTCTCAGGCAATGTGATCATCGAGCCCTCGCCCTCGTCGGCGGCAGTCTCGCGCCGCTCTAGCGCTTCAAGCGGGTCCGACGAGCCCGAGACGGCCGCCGCATGTGTGTCTTTTATCGACTACGAATATGCCACGCCTGCACCCGCCTCATTTGACATTGCAAACCACTTTGCCGAATGGGGCGGCTTCGAGTGTGACTACTCCGCCATGCCCACACGCACCACGCGCCGCGCTTTTCTAAGCGAGTACCTCCGCAGCTTCTGCGCACACCAGAATAGGTCGTACAATGCCGCCGAGCTCGAGGAGCTGTTTGACCAGGTCGATAGGTTCCGCGGTGTGCCTGGCTTCTATTGGGGCATCTGGGCCTTGATTCAAGCCCAAATCTCCCTCATCGACTTTGACTATGCCAATTATGCAGAAATTCGCCTGGGCGAGTACTTTGCGTGGAAGAAGACGCTTCACGGCGGCAGGGAGGAGGACCATGAGCGCATGATTCTACGGGAGAAGGTTTGGGCGCAGGACGAGTGATTGGGTACAACGGATTTTGTTACTGTTGTATGTGTCTCTTTTTTTTTGGGGGGGGGGGGGGGGAAAGAGTTGATGAAGAAGCTAGAAAGCTGTTAGTCAGTCAGTCAGCCAGCAAGCACACATTCAACATGGTTTCTCAAACCGCGCTAGGGGCGCGGTTTTCTCCTTGCTCTGTTCTTTTCTTCATGCGCATTTTGGCTAGAGCACTCAACCTTGTTTCTGTCCCCGGGCCCCCACCTCTTGTATCAACTTTTAATAACTCTTCAAAGTAACTATTACCAAACCTTCACATGAGAAATGTCGCCAATGACAATGTGCAAAACTTAGAAACTGTGGGGGCAGGTTTTGGTTTGATACGTGTTTGATTTTGATGAAGTTGAACGACATGGATATCTTCATGCATCGAGCAAATTACTGCTCTCGCAAAGTCTAAAACCTTTGCCTTTGAACCCAAATTAAACAACATTACTTTTCCCTTTTGTGGGATTTCGTGTCCACCCATTCATATCCAAAAGAGAGATTCGTGAAATCATCAGTGTTCCCATTAAAAAAAATCAAAAAATCAAAAACGCTTCCATGGCACTAGGCCTCGACAGTGAAATCATTCCCAGAATTCAACCAATCCATATCGTTCATGCCATTTCCGCCAAAATTAGCCGTATAATCGAGCGCCGCATCGTCCATATTAAACGCCTCGCCCACGGCATCGAGGTTGAGTAACTGATCAAAGTCGTCGAATTCATTGTTGAGGGGTAAGCTTGAGAAGAGCATCTCGTCGTCTTGGTGGTGATTGATGTTTGCGTTGAACGAGTTCTGCGGCAGATCCAGGGTGCTCCACTTTGTAAAGTTCATGGCCTCTTCTGTTGCGTGCGATTCTGTTGTTGAAGCTGAGGCTGTGATGTTGATGGCCGGCGACTCTTGGGAAATTGTGATGCTGGATACGTGCTCGTGGTCAGAATCTGGAGGTGTGGATGCGAGGAAGGTTTCGAGGCGGCGGGCGACTTCTTCGTCGGTGACGTTACGTTGGTTGTGCTGTTTTTCGAGGGCCGACATGTTTGTTGTACCGCTGTCTGGTGGTGGAGTCAGGGCTGTAGGCCGCGTCACGTTGGGCCGCATGTTTGTTATGCGGTTCGTTGCTGCTTGAAAAAGATCCAAGCGTCTGCCAGCGTCTACCAAGTCCTCTACTGTGGTTACAGGCGCGGACTTGGCGATGGGTGAAGTATGCGCTGTAGCCACAGGAGCAACATGGATGCCTGCTTTGCGGATGGCGGCTTCGAGGAAAGCCACCGAGTAGTCGGCAGCAGCGTACAGGTCGCGCAATTTACCCATGACAGCCATACACTGGCAAAATCCGCGTAGAGAAGTGCGACGTGTTTCCTCCTCAGGCGCCTTGATGTCAAGTAGGTGGATGATGATGGCTGGGAGGAGAACAGTGACACCTGTTGTTGGTAGGTACTGGACAAGTCCGCTTGCATCAAGACGCTGAGCGATAGATGTAATCGCTGAAGCAGCCCGACGAACATTGCGACGCGAAACATCAAGAAGTTCGGATTCGGCGCCAGCTTTGGGCGGAGTACCTGCTGACGCACCTTGGGCGTTCGGTAGTACCTGGGGCCGATGTAATGCTGACAAGGTTGTAAAGAATACCATGTGTAGCAAGGATCTAGAAAGATCAACTGCTGCATGGCCACTGGGCTTGTCGGTATACTTTGCTTCTTCTGGGAGCTCCGACACCCACTTCTGGAGCTCTTCGTCGCAGGTTTTAACCTCACTTGTCGCGGGGTCCAGCTTCTTCGGTAATAACATCATGGTCGTACGGTCGTTTTGTAGACCATGGTTATTGTTTAGAACGCAATACTGCTTGGAGAGCACGTGGGAAATGCACAGACATAGTCTAGCCTTCTCAATGCACATGATGGCCAGCTGTCGTTGCGCATCGACATCTCGGGCTATACGACAGTCGGCCGGCAGGCATTTGATCGACTCTGAGAGGGGTGCAATCTCAAAGTCATCGAGCGTCAACATGGGAACATCGAAGTCCTCGGTCTTTATCCTCGTTGGCCGTCGCATGCCGAGCGCAATAAGTCGGTCCCGCATGTAGGTTGACCACCATATCCGCTTCCACAGCTTAACGCGCTTCGCGTCAAGATTTGTGTTGTCAGGATTGCGGTGGAGTCCAATAGTGTGTGCAACGGAGGTTGCTACGCCCATCCAGTGCCATGTATCTTTTTGGTCATCGGGTGTCTCATAGTAGTAGGTCAGCAGCAACAGCGCTTGGACGAGTGAAACACGGTCGGACTCGTAATCAAAATCGTAGAGAATCTGACGTCAAGATCAGCATAAAATTCACATGTTACCGACTGTGCAGCACCCATGAATTTCACATGTTGGCATGTGATCGGAGTTTGGGTTCTCCGGACCTTCGCACAGTCTTGGGACCGGATATAGTATGCCAAGACTCCCGAGGAAAGGAAGGATGACGACTTACTCTAGTCTTTTGGAAGAAGTCTTTGCGAGCATCTTTTCGGGTAGCGTAGCCCGCACTGCGCAAGTGTTCCATGCCAACAAAAGCTGATCCGGCAAACATGACAGCCTGGAACAAGATCAAGCTAACTTTACCGGTGGCCCCATCTCGTTGGTCCACCATTGTCAGGAAATCGTGGAGATCAAGCAATGGCATGTATGGATGGACGAATTCCACGTATGCGCGTAGCATCTCGCTGCGGAGGCTTCCTCTTGGTACGGTCAGCGCGCCCTTCTTCTCCAAATATGAGATCTCGTCGGGTCCGATTCTGGACGGAAGAGGCTTGATGAACTTGGGAAGCTCGCCAGGGGCAGGCTTTTTCGGCAGAGAGCCGAAGAAAGGTGCTCCTCGTTCATTACTGAAGGGAGAAAACGGTAGCGTAGGCAGGCCATTGATCTGCGATGTGATGGAGAGACGGCGGTGCGTGTCTGAGATGTTGGGGACAGAGTTGATGCGATGGCCGTGGCTTTGGTCTGTAGTGCGATTAGGGCCGTGGCAAGATGTGCAATGGCTGGTTCAACGTACAGATGGAGTGCGGAACGTGCTCTTCTCGTTCTCGTCTCGATTCAGCCTCATGTGACGCTCGCGACGAGGCTGAGTGCAGCGATTGGACACCATCTAGAGCGTCACGCGATGCGATTTTGCGTGTAGTGGTGGTGGTGGTGGCCGTTGAGCTCGCGTTTTCGGAGGCTTGATCGTCGTCTTTGGACCATTTCCTGCTGCAGTCAGTGATCCGTTGACCCGTTGACCCGTAAGAGGGCGTGCGTGCATATGGAGTGGGCGTATGGGCAGCGATTGGTTGGAATGCTCAACACGATTGTGACAGGCTGGACGGACCACAAATGGCTAGTCGACAACTGCCGAGCCTCGGCCTCTGCTGCATGACGACGGCATATCCAAATCGTTGATCAAACAACAGTGCGGTTGCTTGTGCAGACGGCACCGGACATTGTACGGAAATGGGGGACTGACTTTTTGCGTCTGCTCTCTGACACAATGCATTCCACCTCGTCCAGTCTGCAGTTTGTACAGGGCGCACCATGTTCTGTGACATTGCAGCGAACTTTGCGAGCTCGACAACATTGACACGCTTTTGAAGCCCTCCTCTTGACTGAACGACCGGCTGCATGTCCGTCGAGGCCGGCCTGGGTGGCCTTTCGTTTTGGTGCTTGAAATTCATTGTGGTGGTCGGATGGGGAGGCCGAGTAATCAGACATGGCTATGAGGACTCGTCGTCTGGGATATATTTTTGCTTGTTTTTGTTTTTTTAGTATGCAGCAAGATGCAATGCAGGTAGCGGCAAGAGTTCCTATCACACACGGGGGGGTCTGGGGGGCAGGCGCAGACTATAAAGCGCACACTTGGGAAGAGTGGATTACATGGCAGGGCTAGTTAATCGTGTGCTCGGACATGCAGGCTTCGTCTGGTGCGATTTTAACGCTCATGACGCCGCGTCGCCGCTCAGTCCCCACTGGGGATCGTTGGTGAGTACCCCAGTCCCCCAGATGCGGGTGTTCGGCGCTATGCCTTGGCGACTAAAGACGCCGGTGTTTCTCGGATGTCATCAGGGCAAAGGCCGCTCTTGGGGACAAAAGGCGTTTGGCATTGTCAGCTGCTAGGCCAACGCTGTTACCCGATGCCCACGAGGACGACATCACGTAGCCCAGCGCCGACTCTGGCCTTGCCGCACGACAATGGCAGGACAGCAGCAAAGAGTCGGGTCCATGGCACCCATGATAGTGGACATGACCGAGGCTTCGAGGGTCCGCGACACTGCCCACTGGCCAACTCAGGTAGGTATGTACATGGAGGTACTTAGAGTGCCGATACGGGCGAGCATGGGATGGATCATGGTTGTAGTGTGACGGAAATGAAGGTCCCCCAGGTGCGGCGCCATTGGTGTCGTCGGACGGACGGCCATGACCAAGCCAGACAGCTCTGGATTCTATAGCCGAAGTGCTAGCCGTCTCGGGTGCACGTGAGGGCACATAGGCGTCCAAAGCTGCTTGCTTGCGGCTTTTTGCCAATTGTTCGGAGGGGCCCATTCCTCCGATGCATGCCCCCGTTGCCCCCCCCCCCCATAAAACATGCACCGCTGTTCTTAGCGGGAAGCACGGTGCTTGCCGCCTCGCTGATGAGGTGCTGACCGGTCCACCAAATCAATCACGCTGAACCTGACAACCCTCGCCCTTCCTTGGACAATGGCATGAACAAAGAGCGTCGACGGCTACATGCTTTCGGCGCTGCCATGAGAGAGCATTGCCGTTGTGTGGTGCCGGCCACATGCATGCAGCAGAGACGGGCGACTGCGAGGAGAACGAGTGGAGTGGAGGCTTCACCTGGGCAGCTACCAGATTTGCGGGGAACGCTTTCCCCTCTCGGTGAAGTCTCGGACGACGCCCTGTCTTTGCATGTCGACACGCACAAACCGCCAATCTCTGGTCACGGACGCCATTCCATCCTTCTAGCGTCCCAGGATAACCATAACAGGAAGATGCACTGCCCCTGGTGCAGCTCCCGTCCAACTTTTTTTCTTCCCTTTCCCTTGCCTACCTAGCCGTTCACATCTCGCACCCGTACCCGACAGTGGGGTACAGGACACCTTCCTGAGTCCTGACTAAGACGGCCTTTACGGTACCCACAACGGTGCCCCTAGAAACGTTTCACACCGACCAGCTTGGTCACGTTTGCGTCTATTCAGCGCCTATTTTAGCCCATCTGTGCACACACACTGATCTGCAGGGTGAATGCCGGTGCGATCCCGCCACACAGCTGAGCCTCAGCATCACCTGTGAGCACCGACTGTGGCATTGTGCCAGAGACGTGCGCAATAAAAAACTATCGCTTAATGAATCGCGCCGGTGAGACGGTCTGGACAAAACCCACCATAAACTGGCCAGGGTATGCCAGACGGCAGTTAACCTTCGGATCGGACATGTACCTACAGAGTACCACCGTCCCATCGCAACCATAGCTACATATCCCGTCGACCTTGCCCAATTAAACTCAACTTCAAACATTGTAATTTTTTGCCTTCAACGCATGACCAGCCAGCAATCCCTTCTGTACTGCGACACTGCATCTATCCATGTTATGCATACATCTGCTTATGTCTTGGCCTTTTCAACCCGGATTCGTTATCCGCTCATTCAATCCGGAAATGCACATCCTCAAACGTAGCCCACTACGAACCTCGATTGACTATCTGCAATCTTCTCAATCTAGCTGAACTCATGACTTTCGTTACGTAATGGAATGCCAAGACCGATTCATCCTCTCCACCCATCAACAGTACCCTCACTACCTACAGCTTCCATGTCCCCTTCGGCCTCTCCATAGCCTTGGTTTTGCTCTTGAAATTCTTCACCAATTGACGGACTCCAAGATCCAGCATTACGTCCTCAGAACCACCAGGTATCCGTATCCCTGGAACCTCACGCGATATCCCTAAGATGCATATCAGCCATATGCAACACTAGCCCACCAGTCAATCCACTTACTCTCTATTAGCTCTCCCTGCCCACTCTTGGTGTATCCGTTACCACCAAACAAGAGCTGCGCCGTTTGTGCGCACTCGTTTAGCACAATGCCACTTTGCGCTTTCACCATGGCCGTCAGACCGCCCAGCTCGATATCTGCTGTCGCCTTGGGCAGATGTACCATTTGGTATACGAATTGCTCCACCCACGCCCACTGCGACTCCAGCAGAGCACCGGCCTTGGCAAGACGATGGCGTACCACAGGCTGCTCAACAAGCGGTTTGCCAAAAGCTTCGCGTTTGATGACGTATTCCACTGCCGCAGATAGGGCGACACGGGCTTGACGGGTTGCGCCGATAGCGATAGAAAGCCGTTCGTGGTTGAAGTTTGTCATTCTTGATCGAGTGTGTCAGTCATCAGAATCCTTGGAGACTTGCGTCACCCTTACATGTATTTCATGCCCATTCCTTCTTCGCCGATAAGGTTTTCTACTGGGACTTTGACGTCATCGAGCTCAATGAAGGTCGTGCCTGAGCTTATGTTACCACCAACTTTAATCCGTCGCATGCTAACGCCTGGGTATCCTTTCAGAGGTACGACTACCATAGACAAGCCAGTCGGTCCGGGACCGCTAGTCCTCACAGCCATAGTAGCATAGTCCGACCAAATTCCGTTTGTGATCCACTTCTTGCTGCCGTTTATGACGTAGTGCTTTCCATCAAGTGTCTTTTCAGCCGTCGTCGTAATGTTTGCAACATCCGATCCGGCTTCGGGCTCGGTGATGGCGATGCAGATTCGCTTCTTACAGCTAAGAAGCTCGGGAAGGAAGCGCTCTTGCAATTGCTTGTTACCGTACTTGATGATTGGCGGTAAGCCGAACGAGACGCCGACGGTGAGAGAACCGGGGGGTCCTGCGAGACCACACCGTTGCATCTAACACATAGATAAGCTTCGCTCTCTGGTCCCAGTAGGGGCATGTGCCTTCCATACCTCATCAGTATAGATCATCGTGTGAATATAGTCCCACTCCTCGACCTTCACCACGCCGAGGATATCGTGAATACCCAGCTTCTTCAGCCATTCCACCGGCAAAGGGGCTGGAAGTGTGGGAAGCAACATGTTCGCCTTTGCAAACGTGTCCCAGACGTGCTCCGGCACCGTCTCATTTGTATCCCACTCCAGTGCTTTCTCTAGCAGATGCCTCTCCACGAATTGGCGACATGCTTTCTGCCATTTCAGATGCGTCTCTTTGTAGTACGGGGATGGAAGGCCGACGATGTAGGGCGGTTCCGAGAAGGGAAGGTACGCTGTGGCCGACATGGTGGCAGCTGGTCAGGTCCAGGAATCAAAAGTGGTCAAGAGACTGCTTCTTCGCCTCAACTCCATGATGCCTTTATGCTCGGTGTAGAAGTGGAGACGGGAGGATGCGCGGAGGCGCGGGAGTCGGGTGTGGGGTAGCTTCAGATCCAGGCACAAACCGAGGTTCGCCGGACTTCACGTGATTATCATTCCAGCGCCCGTACATTCTGCCGACTGTTACCTTACCCATGTAACAACAGCCACTTTAGGACTCTTCCCAATGCGAATGAGATAAATATGGACTTCTCGTATTTTGGCACAACCTTTTCGGGCCTGCATAAGAACAGACCCTGGCGATTGTGTTGGAGATCGACAAGGGTGTTTCCTAGACCAGGTCAACGGTGCCTGGGTTGCTCCTCATAAATTTGACCCTCACGCCACTTTTGTACTCTTTTCCCAACTTCCCTCGTAATTTCATACTTTGCGACTTCTACAAAGTCAGTTCCTACAGATACGCCCAATATGCGTAGCCTCGAAATCAAATCCAGCGTGCGAAAATACAAAGGTGACATATAGTCCTCGACCGGTGCCATTCCGGGTACTGCCGCGTCACCGCTAACGTACAAAGAGGACACCGACTATCTAGCATCATGGCTGCTCCAAAAGGCCACGGAATGCGGATTCCAGAGAACGCCCAAGCCAAACCTACAAGCTTCATTTTACGAGTCAAGCACATCGTCTAGCACGTCCACGTTGCAAGATGGCCAGCAAGCCGCCAGGTACCTCCTCGAGACGTACGAATTCGAACCGATGGCCGAAATAATCTCAAAGAATGCGTCCAAGATAAGATTTCCAGCTAGTGTCGAGGCTGTCTTTGACCGTGTCATCAGCGGCCGTAGGGAGGTCAACAAAAAACACATGGAGCTTCCGAGACAGAAGCGGAATCTGAAAAAAGACAAGACGCACGAGTACTTCATATCTGTCATAGAAAGGGCTTACGAAAAGCTGAAACCCTACGTCACTGTGAAGAGCCGTCGAGGAAAAGGAAAGCCTATTGTCCCTGGAGAGAGCGGATCTAGCAACATGACCATGGAGAACAGCTTCGCCGGACTCAAAGTTGAGGAAGCCTCCGAACCGGCCGAGACGGAAACAATAGAACCCACCGAAGATGCTGAGGACGGTTTACCTGAAATGCCACCGGTTCAAGTGGATATAGAGGAGGCGGAGATCGAGGACGAGTTCCATTTCCAAATCCTTATGCTTCTCAACGAGCTACACAATATCCTACAGATTGTGGTCAAGCTATGGGCAGCTTATAGGGATGGTAAGATTGACGTGGTGGTGCCCTCTCTCGTTACCAACATAGCGATTGACATGGTGCGACAAGCTGAAGCTGATTTCGAAGAATTGGTTATACGTCCAAAGAAATACCCGGCGTGGAAATATCCGGTCTGGACATTACCTGCTGTGGCGTACCATTGTCAATCAGCAGACTTCGACAAGGATCCACAAGAGGAGTTGGTCAAACCTGATATGGTCCGCCATCATGGCATACTCGAGAGAAGGAGCACCGAAGGACCGGCGGGCACAGAGGATATATTCTTCCACTCGGTCTTCTGTGGCATCAGGTTTCATCTCCATGCTCTCATATCTGCTCCTGGATGTATACAAGAACCTGATATCAAAAGAATGAAGGGGGCTCATCCATGGTGGCCAAAAAATATGTTCCGCACGATTGAGCTAATGCCTCAATACCAAGTTGCGCTCAGAACTTGGGAAGATCTCCCAGTGTGCAGACATGATGAGATCAGCCTGGGTGTCCAGACTATGATAAAAAAGCCTCGCGAAATTCCCCTTTGGGCAACTTTTGGCATCCGGCTGTTCCTTGAGATTCAAACTACACTTGGCCCCAAACGGAGCCAGCCATTCGAAGAGTTTCAGAAAGAGGTCAAGTTATGGAGAAAACGATTTGATGGCAGCAAAGGAGAAGACGGGCGATACGTAGCCGATGAGAAGCAATGTCACGAGGTCATTGAGATGATCACCAAACATCTTCCATTAGCAGTAGAGTTCGATATGCTCAAGGCATTCACTCTCCACGACAGTCCTGGAATAAAGAGTAACAGCGACACAACTACTGCCGGATTTTGGACCCCGTTTCAACAAGAGGAATTCTACTTCTTGAAGCGCCATCCCGTCCGCTGCGGACTTATGAAGCACCACCTTTATTCTCGCGTCCTCGAATTACGCTTTGAGGGATCCCAGGACCAGATAAAGCAGATGACTTGGCTCGCCCATCTCTACATCGCTGGCAGGTTGATGCAGCCTGATTTACCTCGGTGGCCAGATATGGAATTTGCCATTCACAGACAGGGTGTAGGCTACCTATTTGGTGGACAAGGTCTACCCACAACCTTGGCTCAGTGCAAATCAAAGCTGAAAAAGGCCAATGGATGCGTTTCCATCAACACCACCAGGGAAAGATATCGACCAGATCGTGCCCGCCTCTTCAAGAACCCGCGTCTTTTAGGCAATGTCCTGGTTGATCAAATGGAAGATAAAACTTCAGAAAGTGTCTACCACGTCCTCCGTCGCTTTGTATGCGATTCTGCCAACCAGGCAAGGCTCTATGATCAGTACAACACCTCGCCCGAGATAGCCAAGACCAGTCCACCATTCCAGCTCCAGAACGAACCTCGTTTTTCTGCCCTACTACGAGACCTCGGCAACTACTGGCTCCGCGGTGACCTGATCGATCTCTACTTCGACTGGCCTCGCTTCACACGCACCTGCTGTGAAGAGCTCATCCCCGGCATACGCTACCTGTTGAGCAACAACGAGAAAGGTTGTCCAATCCACGATTTCGACACCGACTTCTACGAGTTCGCGCTCTGGATCATCGACCAGGCCATTCAATCGGAAACTCCGGAATTCGGCACTTTGAAATCAGGCGAGTGGCTCGAAGCGTCCAAAATCCACAGCTCAAACAGGAAGAGGCATCTTCGTAATGTGAACATGCTCATTGAGACGTCTACATATGAGGCTGTGCTGATGAAGTCGGGTCAGTTCAACACCTGGCAAGGTGAGGGCGGATTGGTCAAACTTCTCGGCAAGATTGGGCCGATGAAGATGGTTTTTGATTATGATGGGCAGTGGAATGCAAAGAGGCTATATGAGAACTGGGGTGAAGAGCAGAAGAAGAAGAGTAATTTTTGGAGGGCTTTGAACAGATAGCTTGTCGGCTGATTTGCTGTTGTGTTTTTGTGTTGGTAAAGTCCTGTCGCTACTTCGTTCAGCTGGCTATGTAAAGACGCTGTCTCAAATATGTATCCTCAATCCGCATCTTATATGTATGCCCACTAGGCAGGTCAATGCGGGTTTCGAGCGTCCTACACATCCCAGAGCTCGTTTGTTGTCGGCAATCACAGTGACAACATGCAACTTGTGAGTTCATTATCATTACAAGCTGAACAGCACGACAAGCATATCACGATGTCAAGGGAAATGGATGCGACCAGGTCGATGTTTTTTTTTCTGGTAACTTCTCATACCAGGGCATTATTATACACAAGGCAAAGCAAGCACCGGGATACCAGCGTAGCCAAGCCATTGATAGATAAACAAATAACTAAAGGGTCGTACTACTCACTTTTGATCCGCTTGGCACACAACTGTGCGGGTGCGATAACCATCGCTTGTTTCCTTCGGGAGAGATGAGCGCGAGAAGACCTCTAATCTTCCTCAATTTCACCTTCCTCACTCCCACTACGGAGGGCGCGGTCTTCCTCTTCCTTCTTCACTGTCGGTTCGGGGACGGGGGTTTTGGACTTGCCCTCGACGCGAGGGGAGTAGCGAGCACGCTGCAAGGTCAGTAGAATGCTCCGGTAAAAAGAGGTGGGCTGTTGTGGGATAGCTATCTTCTTCGTACCTTGGTATCGCGATCGCGTCTAGTAGAGCTCTCATCGCTCTCCCGACGGCGGCGGGCAGACGAAGTGCGACCACCGCTGTCGCCGTAGTCTAGCAGACTGACGGTTGCTTCGCGAGGATCGGCTCTACTGACGTAAGATCGCTCACGCTCCACTTCACGCTCGCGGCGCTCGCGTCCATAGTGATCACCACCAGGACTGCGGCGAGAGCGCTCGTAACGATCTTCATCTCGACGCTCGCGGCGGGGAATTGGAGACAAACCTGTGCCGTCACTGTTTCTGTAGCGTGCCTCTCTGTCTTGCACTGCTCTGCGGCGCTCCGCGGCATATGGGTCATGTTCAGGTGAGCGAGTACGCGTACGATGACGTCGGTGGGAGTCTGAATGTCCGTTGCGATACTCACGGTCTCGGTCGCGCCTGTCCCTATCACGATCGCGATCATCGCGCCTGCTACGGTCCCGACGATCACTCTCCTTTTCCTTCATGCGGGATATGAACTTGTCGAACGCCGACTCGCGAAGGGTATCTGACTTCAGTGCGCGGTACTCGTCTGTTTTTTCAACGCGGGGACGTACCACTTCCCAGGTGTCTGAAAGCGACACTGGTGGATCAAGGTGCTTGATCACAGAGCGGAGCTTGTCTACAGCGTAGCGCTCGTTGGATTCGACGTCTCGGCGTTCTTCTTCCTCGCGTTTCTTCACCTTCGAGAGCACGTAGTTGTAGATGCTGTGCATGGACTGTTCGTCAATATCAGCGGTGCGAACGTCTTTTCGCATGACACTTAGGAAATCTTCCACGGGGGTAGATGTTGTAACTTCGAAGCGTTCGTGCTAGCAACACAGTTAGCCAGGGCCGGAAAATGAGTGTATGGATAGACTTACCTCGAGCACGTCCAGCGCTCTTCGGCGCAATGAACGGAACTTGCCCTCTTCTACTTCCAAAGCATCCCTGAACAGATCAAGCGGCGAGGATCCCTCTTGTCCAAGCATGGCCGTGTAGCGAGGATCATTCTGAATCACGCTGTGAATATCCTTCCACTTGGTACCAGCACGCAGTACCCCGTCTTTGGTCAACTGGTCTAGCAGTTCTAGGAATCCGTCACGGTTCTTGCGTTCTATGCGACGTTTGATACGCCGGTCGGCCTGGACACGATCATTGTGTTCGCGCTGAAGATGCCTGATGTGCGTCTCGAACTGGTTCAGGACATCCATGCGAGTCAAGGTTTGGAACTTCTCGCTCTTGAACTCGTCGTTGCGTTCCAACTTTTCCTCGGCCGCCTGCCAGCGAGTAAAAGGCTCCAGATTTAGATCCTGGAGCAAACCCATTACTTGTTCAAGAGCGGATCTCCTGCTCTGCGCCTCTTCCTCTTCGTGTGCCTTCTTGCATGAAATGATATACTCCTCAAATAGAGCCCTTCGTTCGGTGTCGTCCTTCGCAGATCGGAAGATGGTTTCTTGGTCGATGATTGGCAACGCTGTCTTCCAGCGCGTGTAGTACTTGATCTCGGGGTGCGAGCGCAACATGGCGGTAAAGTCGGAGCGCAATTTGGCCTGGCGTTCCAGCTCTTTCTGCTTCTCTTGAGCGCGTAGATCGTCACAGTACTTCTTGAAAGCCTCCTCACGCTTCTCTGGTTCGGGGATGGCGCGCCAGTTGGGATCATGGATACCGGCGCGCACAGCTTGCTGCCAGGTCCAATCAGGCTGTACCTTCATCTGTCTGAGCACTTTCATAAAGGCTGCCTCTGCCTCCTGCGGGCTGGAGAATTGGAGTTCAGTGCCCACTGTAAAGCTGATGTTGGGTCGATCGCCACCAAAACCAGCTTCACGATCGCGCTCACGGTCATCCCGGCGGTCGTGTCGGTCGGGACGGTACTCGTCGCGCTCGGGGCGCCTGTTTTCGTAGGGAGTAACACTCGAAGGCGGTCCCGCTGCCCACCCAGACGGTCCTGCAGGAGGGGGTCGCGGGGGCGGCTGGTTCTGCCTAGCCTGGTCGATTTTCTGTTGGACAACCTCGGGTATAGTCCACGTCGTTTCATTTGTGCCAATGCGTGCAAAGTACCGTTTGCCATCTGCCACATGAGCTGTCCAGCCGGAGCCGGGGAGTGCGCGCTAAATTATGTCAGCCTTTTGTTGCTAAACAGAAAGGGGTAATCAGATAGCTTACCTCTACGTCGTCCTTGAGCTCATCGGGCTTATCCCACGTAGTAACTTTCGTGATGGTGTTGTAGTAGTATTCTCTACCGTCTGTATTTGTCGCAGCCGTCCACACGGGACCTGGTGGCGGTATCATCGGGGGTGGGTAACCATTCATTGTGCTGGTTGTCAAAGGTTGCGCGATGACTGCAGGTGTTGTCGGCGCGCGAACGTTTGAATGTGAGAACGAATTCGACGCACCGACGCTAAGCACTAGCGCCAAATCATACCCTAGCTCAGGCACCCGGATTCACGTGCCCGGGCCTTTCTCATCATCTACGTCGACTTACCTACCTTGGGACAGTCATGACTACAGACGTTGCCGAAGCACTGCCGCGCGGAAGTTCCGAATTTGTCGAGAGCTCGGTGTTGGAAGCTGTCGTCCCTGCAAGTTCGGATGTTGACATCAAGAACGACATCAAATCTTGGGCTGGAGCAACAGATGAGGGTGGCTCCATATTGCCATTGCTGTCGCAAAGAA
The DNA here is from genome assembly GCA_014334815.1 of Pyrenophora teres f. maculata. Taxonomy (NCBI): domain Eukaryota; kingdom Fungi; phylum Ascomycota; class Dothideomycetes; order Pleosporales; family Pleosporaceae; genus Pyrenophora; species Pyrenophora teres. Next base: position 2,147,681 of record CP060570.1, read on the forward strand.
ATGTGCTTTTACTTGGTATGTTTTCCGCAACTATCATACACTCGCATGTCTCTTACTCATGCGTAGGCTTCTAGATGAACTACTAGCTGTGTATATCGTGTTCCGAACACCACTCCTCGAGGACGCCACGCTGAAGTCGTATCTTGCAAGACTTGTCGTCAATGTGGAGGCTTTTGCATTCAGTACTACTCCACTTCCCGAACAAGATCCCAAGGCGGGACCTTTGAAAGAACTTCTCTACTCTGGTACCATCAAAGATACAGATGAGCCTACAATCGTCAACCATGGAGAAGGAGATGCTGCTCATACCTATGTCATCTGGAAGGTTGATATCTTCATAGGTGAGTTATATATGTACCCAATTTATTTATAGCGTCTAATTTCGAGTAGCTCGTCCTCAAGGTAGATTCCACAAACCTGCAGTATACTTTCAACCCACAGCATCCTTCAAACCCGCAGAAAGGCCCAAGCAAGAAATTGTTGAAGACGAGTACCTTCCAAGCCGAGTTCCAACACCATTAAATCTACTTCAGGCATTTGAACATGATCCCGCCCTTATTGGTATCCACCCACGTCTTTCAGCAATGCGGATTAGCAAGGTCACGCCAAACGCTCCGGTTGCAAAAGAAATGGTTCGCCCTATTCGACACGGGCAAAAGCCTCTGTATCGTGTGCTACCACCATTGATCTGGAGAATGCGATATTCAAAAATACAGACAGCATTGAGCGATCTCTCTTTGATGACTTCTCTAGATCTGGAAGTCGCTCAATACGCTACATACGATGTGAGAATCAAAAAAGTTCGCTTGAGTCTACATGGTGGCAAGGTCAAAGAGTTGAGCCATGACCAAGATACGACTATAAGTCATAAGCCCGGTGACCAACTGACATATCTGTATAAGATCAGCCCTGATCTTCGTCCTGATGGGACGCCTGCACTCGGGAGCAAGGGGCACTATTTGACGCTGAATGTCGAGGCCAATGTGACAATGAGCAACAATTGTCGGCCAGACATTGCCATTGAATGGAAAACGCCTGTCGACTTTGCACACGAGCAGTCGTCTAGTTTGGTCAAGCCCATTCATCGACCAAGGAGCTCAACAATCCAAAGCGTGACTGCACCCAATCCAGATGCTCTTCCAGCTCCAGAGACACAGGATCAGGCTGGGCAGGCCAATTTGAGCAATGACGTGGTCAACATCACTCTCACAGTATCTGGACCATCCAGTGTCCGGGTTGGCGACATATTCACGTGGGATGTATTCATAGTCAACCGATCTGACAAAATGCGGAGGCTGGCAATCTTGGTCGTTGTGAAAAGATCGAGAGATTTCGAAAGGCACAGATCACATCCATCGACATCGTCTGCAGGCGGTCCCCGGGTAGACAAGAAAGAGTTGCTTGCGACAGCTGTGGTTGACGAAAACATCGTGTATGCAAAGCAGAAGAGTGCGAGAATGGAGACGGCAGATCTGATCTGCTTGACAACTGATATTCGCCTGGGGTAAGTGACAACTACCGGTATCTGACCATGTGATGTGGTGCTAACCATATGCAGACAGCTTTCACCTGGTTCGTGCTACACGGCTGATCTCAAGTTCCTTCCGCTTACTGCCGGTGTCTTGTCTGTGGAGTCTATACGAGTCGTGGACCTGGCCAGTAATGAAGCTGTCGACATTCGTGACTTACCCAGCATTATTGCCGTAGCACCATAAGCTTTAATACTACAGGCTGTTTCTTTTTCTTAGCAGCGTGTTTGCACTAGGACAAGTGTTGGAATCTACTAGAACCTGCTCGTGACATGTACAGTATGCATGTCGCAGACCAAAATCGGGTCCTTGTGTACTTGGAAGCTGCGGAGATGCAAATGGCACGAGCCCATAAGCGCTGGCAAACTAGGTTGATGTGTGAAACTCGTCATCGGGTCCGGCCTGTGAAACTCTCCGCCACTCGCACCAAGACCTACTCCGCACATCTATCCCCAGACTACGACTGCGACATTGTACAAACAGCGCTTTTGGCGATACTAGCACACCAACCTTTTCGCTTGCCTTGACGCGCCTGATAACCGACAGATAACAGATAGGACCACTTATAGCCGCACACGGACCTCGCGCCTACGTTTCGGCAACGTCATCGGGTCTTCCAGCAACGCTACACCCAGAGCTTTTCACAGGACCCATACCTAGCCGACATGAACAGCACCAGACACAGATTGCTCTACCAGCTAAACAGCCGCTGGATCTACGGAAAGATCGTGAGCAGCATCACCCACGACATCCCCATCTCCGACTAATACCCATCAGCCGCTGTTGCATTCGATAGTATTCCTCTTGCAAATGGCTGCTGTAAGTTTACTCACGCGCAAGTACAACCAGTACTATGCCGCGCGACCGGTTCTGACCACGATGATTACCAACGCTGTACGTGTTTTTCTCTTTTTGCTACGGAGCGTACATGCGCATTTACCAACCGCGTGTCGCGCGCGGCCTCGGCATCAAACTTCGCGATAGACCCTGCGCCTATGTTGAAATCTTTACAAGCATTGCATCAAATACAATGCTAACACTAGTCACAGGTGTTGGGTGGTATAGCAGACACAGTAGCCCAGACATTGACAGCTGTGCGGGAGCGCGCAGTTCGCAAGAAGGGAGGTCCAGCTAAGGATGACTTCCTGGCGATTGAGATCCACGACCTCGACAGGCGGAACCCCCTAAATGACAACGACCTCATTCCCGACTCGAAGAAACTCCCCCCACCTTTCGACTTTGAGCGCACCACGAGATTCATGTCGTACGGTTTCCTCATGTCGCCGATTCAACACAGGTGGTTCCGCTTCCTGTCGTCGACCTTCCCGGTTACAAAGACGGCTACATGGCTGCCAGCATTGAAGCGCGTAGCTTTTGACCAATTCCTATTTGCTCCAGCTGGTTTGGCGGCTTTTTTCACCTTCATGACAGTTGCTGAGGGAGGTGGTAAGCGTGCTGTACAGCGCAAATTCCAGGACGTCTATGTGCCTGCGCTCAAGGCCAATTACATGGTATGGCCGGCGGTCCAAATCATCAACTTTAGGGTCATGCCTATTCAATACCAGATCGTATGTTTCATAACCCTTGTTTTTTTGACGATACTAACTCTCCGACAGCCTTTTGTGTCGACCGTGGGTATTGCCTGGACGGCATACTTGTCCTTGACGAACTCGGCCGATGAAGCCTAAGCCTTTCAATCTACGCGAACATATTCCTTTGCACAAGTGTGCTGGGCACGATAAGTTGGGTCGTGACAATATTAGTTGATTCCCCCTTGAGCTTCTTGCGTGTTTATATACTGGTTTGGGCATTTCCGTGGCGTCAGGTCAGTCGGCTTTAGATCGGGGTTGTTGTGCGTGTACAACATTCAATTTGGTTAAATCGAACTGATAATTTATGTAAATATTCTTATCTGTCTAAGCCTCTGTGGTGGACGTCTGTGCTCAACCTGGAATCCGGTGAAAGAAGGCTGCCAGAGAGAAACTCGCCGGGATGTTTGGTACGCGCCGTCACCTAGCTCCCATACTCTGATACCAAAGCTCACTCTCGGCCGCGGGAATTGGGATGACAGGGGGCTTGGCCGCGCACCTTGAGAGGCACTTGAACAGCAAAAGGATTTTACTTCTAATTAGCTCTTAGTTTGCGCGGTTTTATATGGTTCGATAGCTATGTAAGGTTTGAGTAGCTTTGCATGTAGAGGAACCTGTGAGCTGACTGCCCCGCTGCACCCCCACCAAGCCTGCCCATGACAGTCTGAAGCTCAACAACAAACATTAAACATCACCCGCGCTTCTTCTTCTCACCTCAAATCCTTCGACGTAAGTTCTTGCTGTAGACATATAGTTGATACGTTCCTCCAAGAACAGCTTCGCTAATCACAAACTCCTGCAGCATCTACCACACATCCATCATGTCTCTCTCCAACAAGCTGTCAATTGCCGACGTCGATCTCAAGGGCAAGCGCGTCCTTATCCGCGTAAGTGGAACTCCCAGGAACACAATTCATGTGGTTTGCACCTCTGACAGATGATGACCAGGTCGACTTCAACGTTCCTCTAGACTCTGACAAGAATATCACCAACAACCAGCGCATCGTCGGCGCCCTCCCCACAATCAAGCATGCCATTGAGAATGGGGCAAAGGCAGTCATCCTCATGTCGCATCTTGGCCGCCCAGACGGAAAGCCCAATGCCAAATACAGTCTCAAGCCGGTTGTACCTGAATTAGAGAAGCTGCTTGGCAAGAGCGTAACCTTCACAGATGACTGTGTAGGCAAATCAGTCGAGGACACCGTTAACGGTGCTAGCAATGGCCAGGTCATCCTACTGGAGAACCTGCGCTTCCACGCTGAAGAGGAGGGTAGCTTCAAGGATGGCGAGGGCAAGAAGCAGAAGGTGGACAAGAGCAAGGTTGAGGAGTTCAGGAAGGGCCTAACTGCTCTAGGTGACGTCTACATCAGTGAGTGCCCTTGAAGACTGAACAATAATACGCAATACTGATCAATTACAGACGATGCTTTCGGCACCGCTCACCGCGCACATAGCTCCATGGTCGGAGTCGATCTTCCACAAAAGGCCTCTGGCTTCCTCGTCAAGAAGGAGCTCGACTACTTCGCAAAGGCTCTGGAGGAGCCCAAGCGACCCTTCCTCGCCATCCTCGGCGGTGCCAAGGTCTCAGACAAAATCCAGCTGATCGACAACCTGCTAGGAAAGGTCAACAGCCTGATCATCTGCGGTGGCATGTCCTTCACCTTCAAGAAGACTCTAGAGGGTGTCAAGATTGGCGACAGCTTGTTTGACGAGGCTGGCAGTAAGACTGTCAAGGACCTTGTTGAGAAGGCCAAGAAGAACAACGTCAAGATTGTTCTGCCCGTCGACTACATCACCGCCGATAAGTTTGACAAGGACGCCAAGACTGGTTACGCTGAAGACAAGGACGGTATTCCAGACGGCTGGATGGGCCTCGACTGCGGCGAAAAGTCAATCAAGCTATACAAGGAGGCCATCGGTGAAGCACAGACTATTCTCTGGAACGGTCCCGCGGGTGTGTTCGAGTTCGAAAAGTTCGCCAAGGGTACCAAGGAGACGCTCGATGCTGCTGTCGAAGCTGCGCAGAGCGGCAAGATTGTCATCATCGGTGGTGGTGACACAGCCACTGTTGCAGCCAAGTATGGTGTAGAAGACAAGCTGTCTCACGTCTCTACAGGTGGCGGTGCGTCGCTTGAGTTGCTCGAGGGTAAGGATCTGCCCGGTGTGTCTGCCCTGTCAAGTAAGTAAATCACTCGCTCTGCGAAGTGAACAACTGCTCAAGATGATGGAAGGTATATCGTCGAAGTTATGATTGTGTAGCTATAGCCCTTTCCGGTTCAATACAAAGAAACCGCATTTCCATCGTATAGCTCAATGCATGTGATGCTTGGAGAGCATTGATGAGGCTACCTCCTCAGCCCTGCACCTCTGAGCGCCTCGTACTGTCCTAACTTTGTTGTCGTGTCGTCATCCGAAATACAATCGCTTCTTGTTCGTGTCGACTGCTCGAGGGTATTGCTGCTCATTTGCCTAGCTTCTTAAGCTCCTCCCTATGCAACATTAGCCCGTATTCTCAGCAATTCGGCATCGTTTTTCCCTCACCTCAGCTGTACGGCAAAGTCGTCGTTTGTGTCGTCGTCATCCCAGCTCTCTTCCCACAGATGTGTGTTGCCGTTGGGGATCTGTGTCTCCTCTTCTGCCCAATCTACACACGCCATTAGCTTACTGTGTACGTTCTTCGTGCAAGAACGTCTTTACCCTCTACAGGGAAGTCTTCGAATTCGTCGTCTTCCTCTAGCTGTGCGGTGGGCTTCTTCTCAGGCGCTAGTGGTTGCTCGCCGTTCTTGGAGTCGTTGACCACGGCTTTCTTCATGTCGTTGCTTCCTTGCGCTGATCCGGACATTGTGGCAGTTTAGGAGATGCAGTTGGCGTGGGGAAAATGTTTGGTGGCTGTATGGATGGCTGAGTTGTGTTGTGCTTTCGGGTGCTTCGTGATGCCGCTCTACTGGCGGAGGAGGCGGCGATTGTCCGCAAAGCTTAGCGCAACATCACGTGGCGTCCATGGAAACCAGTTCGCGGGGTATCGAGTTCGACGCGTGCAGCTTGGCTCCGAGAAAGGTCCATCTCGTATAAAATCGCCCGTTTCATCATTATCCGTCAGATCCTTGAACACCCAGTTCACGGCACCTATGGGGATTGGAGGATGGACTACGGGGAGCGGGAATGACCATGACGTATTTCGTTTAGCTCCGAGCTGCCGGACGAAGCTGTACTTAGGTGCGTTGTCTGCACGGCTTAGTAGGTTACTAGACGCTCGCTGAGCGCTTTAGCCAAGGAGTTAACTTTGTCCGTGTTGCCTGAATGCATTATATCGTTCCTTCCCAGTCTTTCAGTCTTTCTTTTCTACCTTGTTCTGGTGAAGCTTGCCCCGTCCTCGGTCTGTATACAACATGTTCAAAGTCGGCGGTTGGCTCAAGGGCCATACGCCCGGACATGCAAAGAGCCTAGACTCTTTGAGTGAACTTGCACAGAGTGAGTCTCTCAACGTCGGCAGCTTCAAGCAATCACTAACATAGTGTAGTACAGGATGCCATGAGTGGTACGAACTTTCGGTAACCGCCTTGAATAGTGTCTGGGACAGGACTAACGACACGCGAGCACAGCCGTCACCTATATCATGGCCGACGATATCGAGAGCGCAGAAGAACATCTCAACAAAGGCAGTTCGCCTTTCCATCAGGTGGGCGCCCGCCTTCCAGCCTGCGGGCGAATGATACTCCGTTCTAGACTTATATGGCATAGCTGGGAGCCGGAGTTTGTGTCTTCATGAGGGCAACATTAGGATTTGAACCGGAAATTGTGCGCGAAGGTCGGTCCAACTACCCGTTTTGCTATCACATATGTTGACTGATGGGAACTGTAGCCGCCAACGCCTTATCCGTGGCCGAAAATTCCGCGTATGAATACCAAAGAAGGGCCGGGAAAGATTCGAGCGCCTATCAATCAGCCATATACCCCCCAGGCACCGAATATGCTGTATGCCAGGCAGAGGCACAGCTGATGAGTGCTGTTGTCGGCGTACTCAACGAGAGTTTGACAGAAGCGATCAAGAGCTTCTACAAGCTGAGGAAGGCATATCTTGCACTGGAAAGTGTAATGGAGAATGAGAAGAAGTTTGTGAACAAGAGGAGCACAAGTAGCGTCAATTCTTTGCGCTCTCGCCCTGCTACTTCTACAAGTACATCGGCAGCAGCGTCGGCAGCTAATCTCAAACAGGCTATTTCAGTAACTGAATCACAAGTCAACAAAGCCACCTCAGAGCCAAAGAAAACTGAGGACAACGATGAAGACGACGACTTTGAATTTGTGGATGCCGCAGAAGACCGTCCTGGAGATCAAACACCACTAGAGTATATGGGTAATTCCAATGTCGCCACTGGCAAAGACACTTCTACTTCGGTTGGCACAAACAACGCCCAAGAGCAACCCCCGGCTGACTCCATACCGAACGCCATCGAATATTTTGAACGGCTCACTTTGAACGACGAAGGCACACCGGGGGCCGATATTGCGAATTTCAGCGATAAACCAGTAGACATATTCATTCTTTCCGGATCGAACTTTTGCTTTGGCATGTTACTGCTCATTCTCTCGTTTATACCGCCATCTTTTGCCTCTTTACTGAAGATAGTTGGCTTCACTGGCGATAGAGAAAGAGGTATGCGAATGCTGTGGCAAGCCACAAAGTTCCACAACATTCACGGCGCCATGGCCGGTGTTGTGCTCATGGGCTATCTAAACGGGTTCACAAACTTCTGCGATATAATACCGTCCAAAGGCCGAGGTGCATACCCCAAGGAACGGTGCATAGCATTGCTCCGGTACATGCGCGAAAGATACCCTAAGAGCCATCTTTGGCTGCTTGAAGAGGCGCGAATGCTTGCCTCCGAAAAAAAGCTCGAGAAGGCTGTTGAGTTCATCGCCGAGGCGGGCGAATCAAAGCTCAAACAGCTCGAAGCCCTATCCTGGTTCGAGCGCAGTCTCAACAACATGTACATGCATGAGTACGAAGCGGTCGCCTTGGCGTTCGCAAAGTGCGTCACCCTTAACAACTGGAGTCATGGATTGTACTACCACATTATTGCCGCCTCGTATGTGGAACTATATAGACGGAACAAGACGACAAACCCGGTGGAAGCGAAGGAGTACGGCGCAAAGGCAGAGGAGTACATGAAGATGGTTATCCCAAACACTGGCAAGAAGAAGTTCATGGCACGTCAGCTACCATTTGATGTCTTCGTTGTCCGCAAGATCCAGAAATGGGAGGCGAGAGCGAAAGCATGGGACTGTGATCTCGTGGACGCGGTTGGAGTCTCTCCGCTCGAAGAAATGATCTATTTCTGGAACGGGTACAAGCGGATGCGCGACGACCACCTCCAAGTGTCTCTAGCTAATCTGGCATGGAGTGAATCAGCTGCCAACCCACACTGGGAGAAAGAAGGTCCGGATGAGAAATGTATTCTCAATGTACTGCGTGCGGCTACCTTGAGGAACATGGATCAAACAGCCAAGGCTAAAGCCATCCTGGAACAGGAAGTCCTGCCCGTTGACCGTGCACTTCTAACGGGCAATTTCAGAGACAACTGGAGTGCGCCTTGTGCGCGGTATGAGATGGCTGCTAATGTTTGGCGCGAGGCTGATGTGGATGGTCGTCCTGAGGATCATCCTGAAATGCTGGTTCAATGCAAGAATTGGCTTGAGGAGGTCACCAAATGGGGTGGATTCGATTTGGATGCAAGGTATGTGTACACGACTTATTTCTGTACTTGTGTATGCTAACAAGAGAACAGAATTGGCATGAAGATTACGACAGGAAAAGAGACACTGCGGAAGCTGGGTGTACAGTGCTAAAGGGTCTTGTGGTGGTGGTGGTAGTGGTTGAAACAACGCATTTGGAGTACATAAACGCGGCAAAGATATACGAGCAATATGAGATGAAAACTGCAACAATGTATGCCCAGATGCCACCATGCACGCCTAATCGGCCTGTGATGAATGGCTGTGGCCAATAGCCCCAGCCCCTTTGCCCCCTCCACAGTTGCGTTCCAAGGTACGTGCATGTGGTGACTGTATTGGGCAAATCCACAGAAATGTATCGATCATAGTCGGCGAGTTCGGCGGCTTTTTGGACCCTGAGATTTGACCATGACCCATTGAATGCTGAGTGAAAGTGTATGTGTATTCCAAGAGTTCATTGAGGGGGTGGGGGGTGGAGAGTTGGGGTGCCAACATGGCATTCCATAGCGTATTTGCCAACACGTCAAGTCGCAAACAACTACTACAACAACAACCAAAAGCTAAACATTTACAGCATGTGCAACTTTCCCCAAGGTCAAAATCCGCCACCCTATCCACATTTTCGCCTCTCTTATTACCCCAACAGGAAGTTTCGACGCCCAAAAGCCAAAATCCATAGATTCCAGTCGCTCTTCTTCGGGCAAATCACTGTTTCAACGGAGCCATTATGACTTCAACGGCCTCGGTGATATCGGACATTGTCGGGGCGTACGGCATAGATGATACGCCGATGCTGCCTGCCTCGCCACAAGCAACTAATCTCGGACATAACCCACAAGCTGCATCACACCCACCCGGCAGCTGTGAATCGTAATGATTACTTAATCGGAGTCCTTATTTCCCATTTCCGATGTGACCAGCCAACCACGGCATGCCAAGCAAAACAGCAGGCTTGGCGGCCGGTCCTTGTTTGTTTTTTTCGGCGAGAAAATCGCCCCCCCTACTACTACTACGGGCTCATTCTGTGTGTTTCGCCACCACCTTACCACCCAACTGGAGAGACCGACCGAACCGACCGACGTTGTTGCCCCGGCCGCGATGCCGCCCTTCCCATCCCACCCTATCCCCACCTCCCCCCTGGCACAAGGATTTTTTTTGTGGAATGGACAAGGACATATCCGCTACGTGATCCAGGTCTGTGGGATTCAAAGACACCGAGAAGGGAAACAGAGGGCAAAAGGTGTTGATTCTAGTCGGTCAAATACGCTGTTATTCTCGGCGGTGCTCGGTGGGTGGTGTGGGCATTGGGTGGCGATGGGGAGAGGGGGGGTTGGTGGTGGTGGTCAGGAGGCCGGGCTTGCTGGTAGGTTTGTGGCACAAGGTTTGGTGGGCGCGCAGAGTGCTGAGTGATCATGTGGGTTGGTTTTCTTGGTGTTGAGGTTCTTGGAGATGAGGGAGTAGAGTAGGTAGGTGTGGATTATGTGTGGGTTGACTTGATGTTTCTTTGGTCTTTGGTATTCAGATTTTGTTGGCTTCATCACCCCTACACCATACCTACGCAACACACACGTTTGCCTCTGAGTCTCTCAGGCACACGGCCTGGATTGGGTAAATGTGTTGAAAAAGCATTGATTCCAGATCGGAGAATAAGTCGCAAGTGTGCTCTTTCCCATGAGACACAGGGCCTGACTTCTGCGACGAGCGAGGTCTCGAAGGTAAACATTACAACCAACTTTTTTGACAAGTTGAACGGGGTACGAAACGAAACGTCACAAAAGGAAAAAGACAAAGTGGAAACTGTTTGGATGTTTACTGTTTGTTCTACTTTTCTTCATCAGGAAATGCTCGTTCAGAGGGACATGATGAAGTTGGTGATGACCCAAGTTGAACAACTACATTCATTGCATCGTCAACCTGCCTCATTGCGTCACCAATCACGGGTTTCGGTGGTCCCTCAAGTCCCTGTCAGCTTGAATAGGAAAGTTGATGAATTAGGTGTCGATTACGGCCAAGACTGCGGCCCGTGACGGCGCCAATGGCACTGGACGGAAAGGTCCGCTTCCATGTTTCTTTTGGTACCAAACCACGAGTGTCTTCGGTTGTGTTCAAAGCCCCAAAATTCCAGAGAACATGACGTATTTGGCCATTCTCAACTATTGTGACGTCGCACTCTTTGCGCATGCGAGCTCAGTTGGTTGAGATAAGCTCATGGGCGCTCGGTCGTATTTTGGTCAGATTCATTATTTGCTGGCCTCATCCTCAATCAACCCTTCTCCTAACACTCCTTCCACCATCGTCGGCACTGATGCCCGTGACAACATCTTGCACCAGCTCCCTCAACTGCTGCTGCACCTCCTCCGAGTCATAGTCCTCTCGTGCAGCCAGCTCCTCAATGCGCCGCCGTATCTCTGGATCTGGCGCCCCAGCAGCATCCTCTTCCATGGTGCCTACATTGACCTTGACACCCTCAGGCAGTGGCGGCGGCGGATGTACGCCCTCGGTCTCCATTATGCCCGCAGCGACTGGCTCTGCACCGGTGCGTAGGCTTCTCAAGTACTGGTATACTTGATGCGCCTCGCCCTCTTCCTCGCCAATCTTCTCCTCTGCCGTCTGGCCCTCTTGGTTTCGTATACTCGTGTCTGCGCTCAACTCTTGGACAAGACATTTTGCTACGTCCACTTGTTCCGCTGCAAAGAGGGGTGTTTCACCGTCCTCGTCGAGAATGTTCACGTCGGCATTGTATTTCTGGACCAGTTCGCGCAGCACGGCAAGTTGGTTATACGAAGCGGCAGCGTGGACTAGTGAGTAGCCGTGCGCGTCGCGGGCTGAGGCGAGGTGCGGGTGCTGCGACAGCGAGGTGAGGATGGACTGCGGGCGCGTATCGATGAGGTTGAGGAGCAGGTCGATGGTTGGAGCCGGAAGCGCCATGGTGGATTTCGCAATGCTTTTGGTCCGTCGCTAGTACCCGGCAGCCTCGGTAGGCAGAGGGCAAGGCAGTGTGTGTGGTTGTGCGGGATTATTCGGACTTTTGTTGTGCTGCGCATCCGAGTACACGCAAGTCGTTCGCAAGTCAGGCCAAATGCGAAGAAGAAAATGACGTGCGCGGATGTCGGGAGGCGGCGGACACTATTTGCCATTGCGTATGCCCGAGTATGGCGTACGGCGCCCATCACATCACCCATCGCCCATTCATCACTCAGGCCCAGGCTTGGATCGCCGCTCGGCCCCCTCCCCTGCCCCCGAACCCGAACTCGTATCATTCTCGTCCTCGTCCTCGTCTTCGTCTTCGTCGTCACGCATGCAGCCTCTTGTAGGCCTTGATAACTACCGTTTGCAGCCATGTGTTGGCCTGTCGGCCTCGTAACACGCCCCAGGCCCAAGCCGGCGCTTTACCAACCTCTGAGCGCCAGCTGAGACGAAGCAATGCCCAGCTTTCCTTCACAGCCTCAAACTTAACATGGGGCCTTGGCCTGTCGCGTGCCCCTTGTCGTCTGCTGTTGTGCTGTCCTGCCTTCCGCTTGTCTCATACGTACTTGACCTGGCTCTGTCCCCAAACTCTAGCTCTGCCTTAATTTCGGCCACCATCGTTGTTCACCTGCATATCGCTCACCTCAACACTACGCACATCTTTGTGATACCCAGACACAACAACCGCTTTGACGTCACCCTACACTTCGCTTGCTTTCGCGCTACGCCTAGTCATTCTTAGCCGCCTCGTATGCGCTGGGCTCATCAAAGTGCTTTGGCCTGTTAGACGCTATAATTCCGACTTGGAGCATACAACCTCCCTTTTCACACTCACTGGACACACACTTTCGCAAACATGAGGACAATCAAGGGAGTGGGCGTGCCTTCAATGCGCCTGGTCTTATCCTACATCTTCGACTGGATCGTTATCATTGGCATCGCTGCCATCGCTGGGGGTTGGGAGTTTGTTGAGCCCTTCCGACGACCCTTTTCCCCCGTCGACCTCAGTATATCATACCCATACCAGGAGAGCGAGATGATTCCAACATGGCTCCTCGTCGTATGCTCGCTCATTGCACCTGCTGCGATTATCATGATTGTATGCCTAGTCTTTGTTCCTGGACCCACGGCCGCGCGCGGAACCCCCAAGTCGCTCATTTGGAGGAGGAAGCTGTGGGAATGGCACACTGGCTGGATGGGGCTTGCCCTCGCGCTGGCGACTGCCTTTTTGATTACACAGGGCATGAAGAACTTGTTTGGAAAGCCGCGACCTGACCTTTTGTCGAGATGCAAGCCAAACCTCGACCTCATCCAAGACTATGCCGTCAATCGTGTTGGAGATGTCTTTGACCCATCGTGGGTGCTCGTCACCTCCGGTATCTGCACTCAGACAGACAATGCCCTCCTAAAGGATGGTTTCAAGTCCTTTCCCAGCGGTCATTCCAGCTGTAAGCGCTCTTTGCAACTTCACTCTCCAACACTACTAACACTACACAGTCTCATGGGCAGGTCTGCTTTACCTCACTCTGTTCCTCGCCTCAAAGTTCTCAGTCACAATCCCGCATCTTTCACCCCGCCCTTACTCCACGAACCCAGCCCACACTTCCGCTACCTCGCCATCCAACCTTAAGAAGCAATCAGTCCTCCCCCTTCACAAACAGGAATCCGTCCTCTCAGCCAACACCGACGAGAGCGTAGTACCCATCCGCTACCAAAACGCCGCACCGCCCGTCTACACTCTAGTCTTCGTTCTAGTCCCAGTATGCGCCGCCATCTACATTACCAGCACGCGTTTCACAGACTTTCGACACTTTGGCTTCGACATGTTGTTCGGCACACTAATCGGCGTTACCTGTGCGTGGTTCTCATTCCGATGGTATCATTTACCCATCACACGGGGCGCAGGTTGGGCCTGGGGACCGAGAAGTTACGACAGGGCGTGGGGGATCGGCGTTGGCCGAGGCTCGTATGTCGGCACTGAGGGATGGAGTAAGACGGGTGTCAGCGAGACGGCGCCGAGGAGAGGGGACGCACAGGCGAACGGACACAGCGTGGATGATAGCGAGTTGGGCGTCCTGAACAGGAATGGAGCGCCACATGCAGGAACTGCATGAGTATTGTACATGAGACGTGATCATTTTCAAGCCTTCTTTTACGTTCTACTGTTATATAATTTATAGATGGTGTTTGAAGGGTTGGATATACCATGGGGAGTATAAGGCGCGCTTTGAGACTTGCAAACATGGATGGAAACAGCCAGAAAAAAAAAGTCTTTAATGTCAAATGGAATGATATCAATCAACAAGCCATGTTCTTCTGTAGTTGTTGTACAGTGCAAACCCCCATGCGCAAGCAAACTAAGACGAACGCAGGACATGTTGAAACTTGGATGGTTGGGCGATCAAATTTGGAAAAAAAAATCTTTACAAACATACCAATCATGTACCTACTACTGGCGTAAAAAGATAAAGGGAAGTCGCTTGGGCTGTTGTCGCTTTGGGCTACCATGTCATGTCAAATCAAGTGTACTTTTGATGCTGCTATGGACTCTTCTTCACAGCCGGCAGTTGAATACCCCACCCCAACAAACCTGATCGCCGCTGCCGTGTTGAACAGACTTGCTGCTCTTCCTCTCTATATGCTGCCTTCCGGCCTGCATCTCCACTCAAAATCACGCCGTATCGCGCTGACCAATGTATACGGGAGCTCTTCACAAGCCCTTCTTTCCCTTGGCCCGCTCCTCTTCGCGCTTCTGGTAGATCATGGACGTAAAAGGGTCCTCCCACTTGCACGCAATCGAGTAGGCCACTGCGACCAATCCCGTCAATAAGATACCAGCCGGCTTTCCGAACCAGATAGCTGTGGCCAAGAAGGACATGGTAGAGCCGTGGTACATGGGCGAACTGGACACGTTGAACGGGAACGTCGTTACAGGCTCGTCCATGAGGATGCCAAAGTAGTCGCCGAGGTAGGTTCCTGTGACGCCGAGTGCCCACATGGATGTCAGGACGAGCGTGTTTCCCATAAGAAACAGCGGGATAGCAGAGTACTTTATGGCGGGAGAGAGGAGCGTTGGATGCGTGGGTTGTTCAGCGAGAGCCTCATTGTAACTGTGTGTTGATTGTGAGTGGGTAGAGTTCGAAGAAAGTAGAGGTCGAGGTTTGAGAACGATGGATACGTACAGGTAGTCTCGGAAGATACCCAGCGAGAAGATAGTTACGGCGAGCGCGTAGCATCCAAGTCGCGCGTTACCACCAAACAGCTTCGTGATGACTTTGTTGTGGTACTCTAAAGTTTGTTAGACCTGTATCCCATCCTCCGTAGCTAGCCGCGGTAGCCTCCTGCAAACGTGGAAATCATCGTGAAACCGACAACGGACGTACCTGACTGTGCAGCGGTGCTGGAATCGTCATTATCAATTTGTGTCAATGACTGGGTGTTACTACTCACTTCCAGAACGTAGGGTTGAACACAATGCTGGCCGCAGATGCTGTTACCTCGTCAGTTGTCGCATGCGCTAGCTGCGGGGAGCTCGGGGGAGCTCCAAGTTTGTACTTACCCCATAGACTAGGTTTGCTGAAGTCGATGTATGAAGCCATGATTGCAGAAATTAGCAGAGGAATCGCGTGCGATCAATGTTGGAAGAGTGCAGAATGCGCAATGCAAAGGGCGTGGGGGGATGTTGACAACTTGTTAGCATGTGTTCGTCGGCAGTTGTGCCGTTAGCGAGGACGTCATAACCTCATACAAGCACAACAGCGACCGACGACAAGCTTGAACTTCCGTCTTCCCGAGGTCTGAAGGATTCATCACGTGCCGGGGGTGGATACCTAGGGTACCCGTTTTTTATCATGTCATTTGTGATGACAATCTTCTGTGTGTTTTACCACTTTGAAGTATTAAATTGTATGCAGCCTTCTGCGGGGTATACCGAATTCAAAAATCTTAAAATCATACTCAAAACATCCTATCTACGACAGGTTCCGAGTGAATTGTAACTTTTCTACCAAACACTGTCCCAGCACACGTGTACATGTCCGCTTACAAGCCGTTGTCGGCGCATGTGAATGGTCCGCCAAACCCATCAGCCTTGTAACCATCAATAATGGACTGTACAGTCGCGTACGTTCCCGCAGACAGAAACAACAGGCCGATAAGGCAGAGCAGAATGTTGAAGAAGAACCCAACGTATCCCCTGAGTCCACGTGTTCTCCAGTAGTTCGGTCCATACTTTTCTGAGCGAAGCTGGAAGTATGCCGCGCCCCAGAAAATAAATCCGAAGAACGAATCGAACAGCGAGCTCATGAGCGAAAGTAGGTCGGAAAAGAACGGAATGACCTCGGCGATGATGAAGGCGAAGACCCAGAGCACAGCGAGAATCGCGGTCCATGTTGCCCACCCGACAACGGTGTGGCCAGTCCTGTGTCGGGAGGATGAGCCGTAAATCCGGAACAATACGAAGCGTGCGGTGACCGAGGCGTACAAGACACCAAGGAAGATTATGGTGGGCACCATAAACGTAAAAGCCACCTTCTTGTAGACCTCGTTGGAGATGGAACCGAAAGCCGGGCTCGTCATGTAGTTGCTGCCCGTGTATCCGTATACTACACCTCCAACCAGACTGAAAATGATGACTTCACAGATTGTAACAGCCCAAAGCGCTTTTGGGAAGTCTTTCGGGTCCTTCATCTCAGCAATGAAGCTGGGCAGGGTGATCTGGCCAATAAACGTATAGCTGATGTTCATGAATGCACTCATGCCAAGTACAAATGTAGTACTAGACGGAGTAACAGCGTAAACCTCGAGTGGGCCTTTGTCCGGATAGCCGGCAGGTTTGCCGTCAACACCAGAAAAGGCAGCTGCAAGGATGACGGAAACAAAAGTAAATCCAGCGGAGGCGCTTGCTAGCGTAGCCA
Organism: Pyrenophora teres f. maculata; assembly: GCA_014334815.1. NCBI lineage: Eukaryota > Fungi > Ascomycota > Dothideomycetes > Pleosporales > Pleosporaceae > Pyrenophora > Pyrenophora teres. Next base: position 2,164,418 of record CP060570.1, read on the forward strand.
GGGTATTAAACGTTCGCGGTAAAGAGGCTACAAACGAGATTATAGCAGTAATAGCGGCGAAGACGATAGTGCATGCGCCATGACCGGTGATTGTGTTCCACCACTTGGCTCCCACGAGACAGTGCAGGCCCATGATGAAGACGTCTGGGGGGTGAAGTTAGTATCAACATGATACGTCAAGAGCACGTAGGGCGAGGAGTGAGTGAAGACTTACTGTTCAGGACAAACATGACAGCTGTGGCATAGAAGGCCCACTTCTTGTTCCAGAACAACATCTGGCCAATATCGCAGACGTCACGAATCTGGGGGTGGCGCATGCAGAACTCCCTGGGAACATGTAAGCCGGGGTTTTCTAGTAAACGTAAAGAACAGACTCACCATGTCGTCAAGGACGTGTAGAGGACCAGGCTGGCGATGACGAACGTCAAGATTAAACCTGGAACCAGACCAAGCACGGAGTAGGACCATGGAAAAGACATGATGGCCAAACAGATGTACTCGGAGAAGAGCAGAGCCGCAGTCTTCTGCCAGGAGCAAGTGCGGTACTTGATGGCGTTGTTGGCTTCGAGTTCAATCTGTCTGCCGATGGTGATGCTAGCATCCGAATTGGTGTCGTTGATAGGCGCCGTGATACCTCCGGCCGCTTCAGGATCATAACCCTCGCCCTTCTTCTCATCGAATGCAGCCTTTTCGTTGCTGCTTTGACTGTTTGTTTCGGCCGGTGAGGCCTTGCCGCCAAAGATGCCCTTCAACGCCATTTCAGGCAACGGATACACCTCTTATAAGGAGTGTAGTAAAAGGCACGACTAGACGCTGCTTCTGTGGGCATTAATTGCGGCAGATGGGGTATGGGAGAGCGGATGTTGAAGTAAACCAAGTGAATGCTAGACGGCTCCGGCACGAAGGTGGTTAAATATGTTGCGGGGGGGCGAGGTGATTGCGGGTGCAGGATGTGGCTGAAGGATGCAGGCTAGGGTTGGTGTACTGTACTGGGATGGCTAGTCTAAGACTTGTGGGGGGATGAGCTCGGTGAAGGCGTACAGGGAAGGACCAGAGTGGATCTGTTCTTCTACTCGGTGGCGCCTACCGAGTTTGACAACGGCCTATGAACACGCGCACAAAGCGCGCCCGCTCATCGCGCTATGACCGCAACCTTTCTTCACCCGCTTGCACGCTATGAAATCTCAGTCATCTCTTGGGTTGTCCCGGCCAGTATGACGTTGGCTTCGTAACTACTTTTCCGCCAACGGGCAGATGCCGTCTTATTGTCCAGAAATCCAAACCCACTAACATCAAGTATCAATCACGACTGAGTTATCAGGCTGATAGCGCTGCCGCTTTGTGCCCCAACCTTGGTCACACCCTCTTTCGATATCTGCAAGCCGTTATGCTTGCCTCGCAAGTCCGACATCAAGCTTGATGTCACTGTGGCGTCCACTAAGCTCGTCGCTAAGCTCCAAAACCAAGGCCTCCACAACCGGTAATCGCGACTTGGCTTGCTTAAGCTTACGCGATAACGTAGGCAAATTGCCGTCACCAAGACATGCCAATTTTTCAGCCTTTTGCCTTTGCCCACTACATCAGAACCTGCATTCCCGCCTTCGGTAGACCCTGGCAGACCCAAAATTTCTCTGCTCGGGGAGTCTCGGTTCTTTGTCAAGCTCAACAAAGAACGATGCACTATCTGGAGCAATACTTACCTCGCAGTCAATTGCCTCTCACTCCGCATCATCCGCGCCGTAGGACGACCGCAGATCTGGGATGCGCGGCTGGCCCAACGACTGATAATGCAGCCTTCTGCACCGAGGACGCAACCAAGTCGCCAGATTGCGTGCTTACCTGCGCCTAGCCTTTCGGCGGTAGCCGTCTTCCTCTATTGCACACAGAGCCCAACCCCAAGCTGACCATCATTCATCACCCTGCATATCGCGACAACTCCAAAGGCTCATGATATGTGACATATGTCGCGTGAACGTTTGCATCATCGAGCCGAAGCTGAAATGTGATGAAAATGCAAAAAGTGGAATAGGGTTCCTGTACCCGAATCTTCAACGGGCCGTGTTCATTGTACGGGAGGCTAGATAACGTGGAACGCACGCGATAGTGGCGCACAAGGCTGAGAGAGTCGGCGTGGATAGACATACACGCTTGTGTTTAGGGTTATTGGACCTGAGACTCAAAACATGATTGCAGTGCAGAACCAAAACTCCTAGAAAAAAGTGTTTTCAGCAATGTCTGCTATGTGCAATACCAGAAACAGTAGAATTAGAACAATCTATAAAGTTTACGCATTCTGCTTCAAACCCTTTTGTACTCTATACGAACCCGTTGGTGAAACGATGAACATCTTGTACTAGAGAAACAAACAACGGATACAGGGTCAAGAAAGCAGTACCACGCATACGTCTCCTACTCCTTGACGCCCGCTAATATACATAATGACCCTTCAAAATGCTCACCCCTTCATATCAAGCTATCCCCTCCACTGCCCCAATTCGTCTGCTGAACCTGTTGTTGTTGTTGCTGCTGCGTCCTCTGCTGCTGCTGCTGCTGATTCTGCGTCTGCGCTCTCAAGCCAGCCATGCTATTCATACTATTCCCCATTGGCGGTGGCGGTATACTAAACGAACTAGCACCCGCCGGCTTCATCGGCGGAGGCGCGATGCTAAAAGACGAGTATGGGCTACCCTGTCTACCCTGCGAAGGCGGTGGTACTATAGCAGGAAAACTAGAGAAAGAACTCGTTTGGTTGGCAGTGGTGTTTGCAGTAGCTGATGTATTACCCCATGTGTTCGAGGATGCCATGGATGAACCGGCTTTGCTCCAGTCGATACCAGAGCTTTGCGTGTTTCCACCATACGAGGGTGTGGGTGTGCTCGATCGTATCATACTATTCATATCATCTCCGGCGGTGCTGCTGCTGCTGCTGCTGCTGCTGCGGTGGGGCGAAAGAGGAACTACCGATGCCTGGGTTCGCTGCACTTAGTGCTGGGAAAGATGAGTTGAGCGTGTTGAGCGTACTGTCGGGGGTGACTGCACGGCTCTGTTGCCTTGGGGCGGAGAGGTTGGTGTTGGGTGGTGGGGATACGGGTGCTGTGGACCATGAGAAGGTTGCTGCTGGTGATGCATTGCTTGACCGGTTGGTAGACGGCCGTGAGGGGAGGACGGTAGATGATGCAGCTGACGCTGAGCCGTTTGCCCATGGGTCTCCACCCAGCATATCTGTACCACCTGATGCTCCTTGTTTATCGCCGCGCACGAGTGCTTCGAAGTCAGTGTTAGCGTTTCCGTTGCTTGTTTCGAAACCATTGGTATTCGACGGGCCGCCAAAGGTCATGAACTCGTTCCGTGTGGTGGCTGTCGCATTGTTTGCGCCAAGCTCTTGCAGCTTACGGGTCTGCTCGCTCTCTACACGCGCTGATGTTGTCTTGATGAGGCTCATGTATGCTTGGAACTGCGGGAGATTGAGAAGAGGCCCCAGGCTGAAAGACCACAGAATTGGGAGGATATCCATGGCTAAGAAATCACTATCAACCTGGTTGCTGATCGCCTTGAACACGTCTAATGCAGCCATCTGTACAGTATTAGCTTTATGGTCCCTATTATCAATTTTATCCACGTACCATGACTGCAGGCTCCTTGGTCTTGATGCCGCGAAGTAACGGGACAACCTTCTCCTGGATAGTGTACTTGTCCAAGATCGATACATTTGAGGTTTTGGGCTTTGGTGCTGCTACCACTCCAGTCAAGCCATCCCCTTGGAAGTCGTCTTGGTCCTCGTTTCCACCACCACCACAAAGGGTTTTGAATGCCTCTAGACCTCGGATCTTGATACCCATACTACTGGTCTTTGCAAAGATATTAGCTATCACAGGGAAGAGTTCGTTCTTCACAGTTGAAAAGTCTAGTATCGGTAGAGCGATAGGCAGCGTACGCAGAGCTGCATCAACCAACGAATGAGTGGGGGATTCTAGCGCGTAGTTGATGATTGGAAGTATGTCATCTTTGAACTCCTTGCCACTGGAGTTATCGGCAGCAACTTGCATGTTCTCAAGCAGTACCATGAGCCCGGCTTCTTTTAGGCTATCTCTTTCTTGAGCTGGTGCTTTGTTGCTGGCTGCTGCTGCACTCAGGAAAGTCTCACGTAGCTTCGGAATCACCTTGTCTATGAAAGCTCGTTTGCCTGATGGAAGCATTGTGATGATCTTAAAGACATTTTGCAGTATCAGAGTGAGGAGTTCACGGTCCTTCATCTCTTCAAGCAGGGCGGGTAGTATCTTCTTGTCGAGGACGGACTTGGGAAATTGGTCTAGAATACGTGGAAGACCGCGCATGAACTGTGTCTTCTCATTAGGGGTCTTTGCAGGAAGCGAGTCTAGGAATCGGATGGTGGAGACCAAGATATTGTCAAAGTATTGCGCCTGCTGGAATTCTCGCGCATTCAATCGCTGTGCAGGTCGTCTGGTGATCAGGCGATCCAGGACGCCCATGGCGACATCTCGTGGCAAAGGCTGAGAGGACATGAAGTTGTTGGTCTTGCTAGGGACCGAAGAGGCCGAAGAAAATGCCCGTTTGTATGAAGACGAACTTCCGTTGAAATCTAGTGGACTCTTGTGCGGCGAGTTGTACAGCGCAATGATCAACATGCCTAGACTGAACATGTCTGCCGCCGGAGTTATATTGTTGTCCATGACGAAGTCGGGTGACGAGTAGTCAATGTTGAGCTGGACATGCCGTGGTAGTCGGGCGTCGTAGTTGAGCACTTCAGAGAGCGAGATTGGCGTTACTGATGTGGGCTTTGTGGAATTCTCTGGAGGGGTTGAGAAGCCCAGGCCTGAAATTTTCCAGTCTGACTGTCACAAGATCAGCAATTCATTCGCAAGGCAATGTCATTATTACTACCTACTTTGGCATTGATAAAGACGGCATCTGGTGTCAGATTGGCGTGCACTAAGCCGGCACTCTCGTGCAAGAACTCCAGCCCTTTCGCAATTTGCAGCAAACCCTTTTGTATCTCTAGCTCATCGATCTCGAGTTCGCGTCTTCGCTTCTGCCCGTCGGCTTCTTCGACCACGTATCGGCTGCGACGGCCACCAACACCGCCAGCCCTTTCTTGCTCATCTTTCTCCTGCAACAGACCAGAGAGAGAAGCGGTGACGGGCTCGGTTGCAAACATCAAGCCTCCGCCCCGAGTCTCCTCGACTGGCTCTGCCAACTCCAGTACGCTGGGGTGCCGTAAACGGGCAAGTGAACTGGCCTCCTTCTTCAGCCTTTCCACGACTTCTTCATGAGCGCGCTTCAGCCCAGATGCAGCCGACCGTCCGCCAAAGCCTGCGCCTGCTGGCGGTTCCAGCGACTTTTTGTCGAAGACAAACACAGATGCCGCCTTCCCAGTCGACTTCTTCTTTGCGTCGTATATCTTCCATGGCCCCGAGTGGGACGTGGGCTGAGGGCTGAGGGTGTAGTTGCTCGAGATGTTGGAGGTGAAGGACTTTAGAGCGTTTGAGAACATGGTGCTGGTGGTCTGTTCGCCCGCGCGGCGATGTCGTGGGTGTAGAGCGAGGGCGTCATGGACTGTGATGTCGGCGCGCGAAGGTGTTGATATCTCGCCTGAGATCTGAGACGGACAGCTGGAGCCAGTGGAAGCAGCTGCGCAAAGATCAAGACATGTCGGACCACGTCTTTCATGCGCAGGGGGTATTACTGTGGCTTATTAAGCAATGGCACGCAATGGCACAAACTGCGCCAGAGTGCAAGAGGCTGTGCAGCACGAAAGTCAATTGATAAACAAGGCCAAGTGTTGGACTGTTAGTGATGGACCCCACGCGAGCTGTGGAGAAGGGCTGGCCAGGGCCTCTTAGTCTCCCGCAGCCTGCATGACATGCGACCACGACGTGAATGATGAAGTGCTGCAGCAACAGCCAAGATGCAAAATACGTGAATAACCTCAAATATCCGCTTTGGCGACTAATTGCGCCTTTTGCGCCCTGTGCCCCTGCGCAGCCTGCCTAGCTGCCGATGGATGAAGCAAGCGGCATCGGCGGTGGCTGCATTCGACTCATTGCAGGGGTGCTCCGATATCTTCAGGCCAGTGTACGGGTGTTTACAGTACAAAAGAATACGCCAGTACACCTTCACTCCACACTCTCTCCTCCTGCACACCGTACCCCACAATGCTTCAACAACGGTCATCGCGATTGTTTTCTTCGCTTTCCCATTGTGCTTTCCGTCCATCGGTAGCACCGCTCAGCGCGTCCCAGCGATGTCGGATCCGGAGACCGTACAGCATTCATGCTGATGTGTCTGTGGGCGAGAAGATCCAAAATATCGACCCGTCAAAGCTCTCCATTACTAGAACAACAACGCCAAAGGACCTACTGCCTCCGGAGGAGCTGATCTTTGGCCGCAACTTTTCAGGTAATAGCACCAGCGGCGTCATAGTCTGTACCTGACCTCCAAACCCAAGATCACATGCTCTCGCTCGAATGGACAGCAACTCAAGGATGGCTGCCCGCGCGCATTACGCCCTATCAGAATCTCAGTCTCGACCCTGCGACGTGCGTCTTCCACTATGCATTCGAGTGCTTCGAGGGCATGAAGGCCTACAAGGACAAGGACGGCAACATCAGGCTGTTCAGGCCAGACAAGAACATGGCTCGGCTGAACAAGTCATCGGCACGAATTGCATTGCCTACCTTCGACCCAGATGCTTTGATTGAGCTAATTGGCAAGTTTGTCAAGGAGGATGAGCGTTTTGTGCCCGAGTAGGTTCAGTCTGGCAATACGTATACGACGTGTAACTAACCACATGGCAGCGCACGAGGATACTCACTCTATCTCCGCCCGACCATGATCGGTACACAGCGCACCCTCGGCGTTGGTCCTCCCGCTTCTGCACTGCTTTACGTAATCGCCTCGCCTGTCGGTCCATACTACCCTACCGGTTTCAAGGCCATATCGCTCGAGGCTACAGACTATGCTGTGCGTGCCTGGCCTGGAGGTGTTGGAGACAAGAAGCTGGGAGCCAACTACGCGCCTTGCATTGTGCCCCAGATGCAGGCTGCAAGCCGTGGCTTCCACCAGAACCTGTGGTTGTTCGGTGAAGAGGAGTACATAACGGAGGTTGGCACGATGAATCTGTTCGCGGCAATCAAGAACAAGGAGACAGGAAAGCCAGAGCTGCTGACTGCGCCTCTTGATGGCACTATTCTCGAGGGCGTTACGCGCGACTCGATCCTTCAGCTTGCACGGGAGCGACTCGAGCCAAAGGGCTGGACAGTGTCTGAGCGCAAGTTCACTATGAAGGAGGTGGCTGATGCCGCTGATGAGGGTCGAATGATGGAGATCTTTGGTGCTGGTACCGCTGCCATTGTCGCGCCAGTGCGTAAGATTAGCTGGAAGGGACGTCTCATCGATTGTGGGCTCGAGGACCACGTCGAGGCCGGTCCGGTTGCGCAACAAATGAAGGAGTGGATGGAAGGCATCCAGTACGGCGACGAGGACCACCCATGGAGGTAGGAGCTTTCCACCCACTACGTACACATTCATGCAATTGCTAACTTGACCGCAGCTACAAGGTACTATGAGAGATAGGGTAGATGCCGACTGCCGTGTAGTCAAGCACTTATGTCTGGGCGTGGGAGTCAAGCCGGGGACACGAAGATATTGCCCGTCTAGAGAGTATATAGTCGAGGAGGAAGCTTCAGACATGATGGGGGCGATGTAGCGACTTGTTTGGGCTGTATAAATACAAACGAGTCGGTACCTGACTGCCGAAATCGAGCATTGTGACACGTCGGGGCACACTGTGGCGCTGTACCGGTAGATTGGTGGGGTGCAGGATGCACAAGGTACCTGACTACGCCTAGGTGACGTTCTCGGGGATTTAGCGGCTGTCATTAGCTCCCAACCTCTTGTGTCAACCCACCTGAGAAACTCTCAATCAGGCTGTTTTCGCACACCACCCACTACCCATTGCCGTCTAGAGCTGCGTCGGCGCTCGTCAATTCCACTAGCATACATAGGATTTTCACGCTACACACACCCGAATTCTCACCATGCTGGCTGGCGCGCTCTGCCGGTTGGCGGGGGAGGTACCCAAAACATCCCCTCACGACATGCCGCAGTTTGCGCACCTCCTGGCCCGCACCCTCCTCGCTCGCAATGCCTCCCGTCTGACGTCGGCTCGCGCCTTCTCGCGCGCCCACACGTCAGTGCTCAGCTCCCGTCGATCCTATGCCACGACCACGCGCGCAACAAAGCCCACAGCGACAGTAAAGAAGGCGGTCAAGACTGCCGCGGCTAAGAAGCCTGCGACCAAGGCCAAGGCTGCACCGGGAAAGAAGGCTGCCCCAGCGAAGAAGACGGCAAAGACGCAAAAGAAACCTGCAGCGAAGAAGGCGGCGAAGAAGAAGCCTGCTGCCAAAAAGCCTGGAAGGAAGCGCGCTAAGAAGGCCCTTACGCCTGAGGAGAAGGAAAAGGCAAAGATTCGGGAGCTGCGCGCCAAGGCTCTCAAGGAGCCCGTATCCCAGCATGCGATTGCGCCCTTCCATGTGTACATTTCCGAGAAGCTTTCCGGGTCAAAGGGCACTAGTGCCGAGGCTCGAGCCAATGTTGGAAATGCGGCCAAGGCTTTCAAGAACTTGACTCCGGCAGAGCTTGAGGTAAGTGCAATTCGGACCTAGCATATGGTGTATATATGTACTAATTACCACGACAAGCACTACAATCACCTTGCAAACCAGAAGATGGCCGAGAAGCAAGCAGAGTTCAAGGCTTGGCTCCACTCCTACACCCCAGATGAGATCAGGATTGCCAACAATGCTCGTGCTCAGCTTCGAAAGAAACTTGCAGGCACTCAAAAGAAGAGTGTCGCATACACTAAGAAGCTTGTAGACGACCGCGTCCCTAAGCAAACACCGACTTCCTATCTTTGCTTCTTCCTTGAGAGGCATGCAAGTGGAGACTTTAAGAACATCAAGGCCGCTGATGCCGCCAAGCTCATTGGTACCGAATGGAAGAGCTTGAGCGCGGCTGAGAAGAAGGTCCGTGCTGGCTAATACTGTTTTGACCTTTTTACTGACCTTTCCGCAGAAATACGAAGACCAGTCTAAAGCTGCTGCCCAAAAGGCGACGGCCTAAAGCTCCGAATGACTTCTGCCAGCTTCTGTACATACAGCGACCCTTGAGCGGCGCATCGTATACGCCAGCAGCTGACCTGCCGAGGTTCGTTCTTCCTTATTGATGTACACTAGACCACGCCATTTCCTTTGTTAGTTACGAATCAGGGTTTGGGGACAAGGTATTCGTCTAGTCTGGTTATTAGACATTCCGTAGTGGTCTTGTGGGTATGGCTGGTCGGTTCATGTCAAGGAACAGTAGCGTCTCTTAACTGGTAAATGTTTGATTAGTGTGCTATACTTCTACTATATCCCTTCTCTCCGTCAAAGGCTGGTATTCTAATCTTTTGTGAAGTTCCAAGTTTTACTCAAGTCTATAGTTGTGTTGCCTACCAATGTAGTTAGCGTACTTTACCCTTATCTCTCTGCCCAGGTGCACCCCAGTCACGGGCCAACACCAGTTCCCCCAGGATATGCAGTAGACAGTTTTTCGCGATAGATAAGCATGCGTCTCGGAGTTGCTCACTTGCGTCACTGGACAAGCCACTGCCATGCTTTTCCTATCTTGCCCCTCAAAGGAGACTACATAGCATATCATGTCAACTCCAACTTATATTACCACAACCTTTTCTACCTACCCGACCAATCCATAAAATGGCTTCGGATTCAGAAACCGGAAACGAGCGTACGCCTTTGTTAACCCAACCACGTTTATCACAACTCCAGCATCAACAAGACGAGGAAGCGTCGTCGATTGTTGCGTCAACAGTGACAAAGGAAGAACGGCGGTTGGCGGACAGTACAGTTGGAGAACGACTTCCGTATAACGATTATACCACGATTGATTGCTTGCATGATTTGGTAATATATGGCTCGTACCACATGGCTTTAGATGGGCTAACATATCTTCTAGGTCAAAGATTCATACCGGTTCCGTTACATACAATCACGTCGCGGCATACGCTACACTCTAATCTCCTATCTGGACGACTGCTCCGGCTGGATTGCCGTTATTGTAATTGGAGCCTTGACCGCGTGTGTAGCTTTTGTCGTCGACGTTGCCGTAGCCACGGTGTCGGACTGGAAAGTCGGGTATTGCTCTGGCCATGTATTTCGGAATCGGGATGCTTGTTGTGTGTCATCGGAGCAACAGGCACTGGGTTCTATTTCTACGCGACCGTGGTTCCGAATCGCAGCAAAACCAGGAGTCGATCAATGTGCTAACTGGCACTCTTGGAGCAAAGACTACACTTCCAGTTTCGCCATATACGTCGGCACAGCCCTGGTTTTCGGTATCCTAAGCTCTAGCATAACAATGTTGACCAAAACGACTTTGCCATCTGCCTCCGCTCCTGATTCCCCACCGTCTCCATCTTCCCCAACAAATTCAAAAACCAACCCCACAGATACAATACCACCCCAAGGCAAAACCCTCTATCCCACCTCGGGCTCCGGCATTCCCGAACTCAAAACCCTCCTCAGCGGCTTTACCATCCCTTCTCTCCTCACCCTTCCCGTACTCCTCACAAAATCCCTCGGCGCAATCTTCGCCGTATCCGCAAACCTCTGTCTGGGGAAAGAAGGCCCCTTTGTCCACATCTCCACCTGCCTCGGCCACCTCATCGGCCGTCTGCTCCCCAAGTACTCCGCAAACGGCCGTAAGATGCGAGAACTGCTGAGTGCTTCCTGTTCGGCGGGTTTAAGCGTAGCCTTTGGAGCGCCGATTGGCGGCGTCCTGTTTAGCTATGAGGAGGTGAGTACGTTCTTCCCGCGGAAAGTGCTGTGGCGTGCGTTTTTGTGCTCGTTGACGGCGGCCATGGTGTTGAAGGAGTTGAATCCTACAGGCACGGGCAAGTTAGTGCTTTTTGAGTCGCGGTTTGGGGAGGAGGGGTATGAGATTGTTCATTATTTGGTGTTTGTGTTGCTGGGTGTGGCGGGTGGTGTTTTTGGCGGTCTGTTCTGTAAGGCGAATTTCCTGTGGGCGAAGTGGTTTAGGGCTTTTGGCGTTATCAAGAGGAATCCGGTGTTGGAGGTTGCGGTTGTGGTGTTGGTGTCGGCGCTGGTGCAGTTTCCGCATCCGTTGGTCAAGGAGATGGGGGATGTGGTTGTTAAGAGGTTGTTGGTGGATTGTGGGGATGAGGATACGAGGGGGGAGTGGGTGTGTCGGAATGAGTTGCTGATGCAGTCAGCTGGTGATACGGTGAATTGGAGGTATGTGGGCTGGTTGGTATATGGCACGCTTGCTAAACTGGTGCTTACGACGATTACATTTGGTATCAAGGTACCCTCTGGTGTCATCATTCCCGCGCTGGATGCAGGAGCATTGTTTGGGAGGCTCGTGGGTCAGCTCGTTGGCAGCATTAGCCCCGGCATCTTCGCCATGGTAGGCGCGGCGGCTTTTCTGGCGGGAGTGAGTCGCATGACTATCTCGTTGGCAGTCATTGTATGTCCTTTAAATTCCCTTACTCCATCCCTTCATGTACTACGCCCTACTAACCATCCTCATCCAAGATGTTTGAGCTTACAGGCCAACTCTCCTACACCGTCCCCTCCATGCTCACCATCCTCATCGCCAAATTGGTCGCCGATGCAATCTCATCAGAAGGCGTCTACGACATTGCCCAAACACTCCTCTCCCACCCTTTTCTAGACCCTGACACCGCCATTGCAATTGTCAGACAACACAAAGCCTGCGTGCAAGTCCTGATACCGCCAAAGCGCACCATGGACGAAATCACTGTTCATGTACCTACAAGTAACAAAGTTGAGGTACATATGCTTAGGGGAAAACTGAATACGTTGAAGGAGAGGGGTTTAATGGACGCGGGACTTGTGCTTGTGCAGGATCATGGGGGCGTGCCAATCTTGCAGGGCTATATATCCCAGGCTGAGCTGGAGTTTGGTCTCACTAAACTTGTTCCAGACATGCTGCGCATCCAAGACGAGATTTTGGTCAGATTATTTGGGTCACCAGATCGACGATGGAGTTAGCCCACAGAGTTTGGAGGTGGATCTCACACCATTCGTCGATCGCACTCCTCTGACTATCTGTGCAAAGGCGCCACTGGAGTATGCGGTTGAGATGTTCTCCAAGCTAGGGTTGAGATATCTCATGGTGACAGAGGAAGGCACAGGCCAACTGGTAGGTGTAGTCATCAAGAAGAGGTTGGGTAGGATACCTGGAACAGCTAAGGGAGCATGGCCAAGGCGATGAATAGACAAACTCACTACGCATCCTATCCATTTAACACACATATTCATACACATATCAACCTCAACTGCACGTGTTTAGTTACGATATTTGATTACAGCATCTTTTCGCTAACAAGAAGTACTGAGAGGATACTGCCATTGCCTGTGACGATGGTCTGCCGCGAGAAACGAACTACCACTTCCACACCAATACATCCCCGTCAGGCACGACAATTGCTCAAAGTACGAATCGAATTGAAAACGTGGACAGGGTCGACATTTGCAAGATTCCAACAACCAAGCCCAGCGTGATATTACTCATGGCTAGCTTACTCTTCAGCCTCAAGAGGAGCCTCCTCGTCGTACTCCTCCTCACCCTCGGAGACGGAAGCCTCCTGGTATTGCTGGTACTCGGAGACCAAGTCGTTCATGTTGGACTCGGCCTCAGTGAACTCCATCTCGTCCATACCCTCACCAGTGTACCAATGCAAGAAAGCCTTGCGCCTGAACATGGCAGTGAACTGGTCACCAACACGCTTGAACAGCTCCTGGATAGAGGTGGAGTTACCGACGAAGGTGGAGGACATCTTCAGGCCGCGGGGAGGGATCGAGCAGAGGGCGGTCTGAACGTTGTTGGGGATCCACTCAACGAAGTAAGAGGAGTTCTTGTTCTGGACGTTGCGCATCTGGTCCTCGACCTCCTTCATGGAGACCTTACCACGGAAGTAAGCAGAGCAGGTCAGGTAGCGACCGTTGCGGAAGTCGGAGGCAGCCATCATGTTCTTGGGGTCGAACATTTGCTGGGTGAGCTCAGGAACAGTGACGGCGCGGAAGGAGTGGGCGCCACGGCTGGTCAGAGGAGCGAATCCGACCATGAAGAAGTGGAGACGGGGGAAGGGAACCATGTTGACGGCCAACTTCCTCAGGTCAGAGTTGAGCTGACCGGGGAATCGCAGGCAGGTGGTGACACCCGACATGACAGCGGAGACGAGGTGGTTCAGGTCACCGTAGGAGGGGTTGTTCAGCTTGAGAGTCCTCATGCAGATGTCGTAGAGAGCCTCGTTGTCAATGCAGAAGGTCTCGTCGGAGTTCTCGACCAACTGGTGGATGGAGAGTGTGGCGTTGTAGGGCTCGACAACGGTGTCGGAGACCTTGGGGGAGGGCACAACGGAGTATGTGGCCATCATGCGGTCGGGGAACTCCTCGCGGATCTTGGAGATCAAGAGCGTACCCATACCGGCACCAGTTCCACCACCAAGGGAGTGGGTGATCTGGAAACCCTGGAGGCAGTCGCAGCCCTCGGCCTCGCGGCGCACTACATCAAGGACCTGGTCGACCAGCTCGGCACCCTCAGTGTAATGACCCTTTGCCCAGTTGTTACCAGCACCAGACTGGCCGAAAACAAAGTTGTCGGGACGGAAGAGCTGACCGAAGGGTCCAGCGCGGACGGCGTCCATGGTACCGGGCTCGAGATCGACAAGGACGGCACGGGGCACGAACTTGTTGTTGGACGCCTACTGCATGTTAGTAGTGGCCTTTTGTCGGGAGCTTGGGGAGAGGCGATTGACGTACTTCGTTGAAGTAGACATTCATGCGCTCGAGCTGGAGGTCCGAGGTGCCGTTGTAGACACCAGAGCCGTCGAGGCCATGCTCGCCGGAGATGGTCTGCCAGAAGGCAGCACCAATTTGGTTACCCTGTAGAGTCGTTAGATATCATCTCAATGAGCGTCGAAGAAGCAAAACTTACGCATTGGCCGGTCTGGAGGTGAACCTGTTGTAGAGAAATCGCGTTAGCTATGCTTCCCAATCTGGCTTTGTCCCTGAATCTGGGCGCGGGGCAACAACGCGCCACAGCCTCTGTTCGCAACGATGGGTAATACGTACGATCTCACGCATGGTGTCGGGTTTGGTCTAAGGTTAAGGAGGAATTGCTGAGCTGAGAATGCGAGGAACTGGGTTGAGGGTGGCCGATGGTGCGGTGGTGCTGGTGTGGAGAGCAAGAGAGGCAGAAGCGGTGAGTGCGTTAAAGATCTCTGTGGGTCCGCACAGGCCCCTGGGCGCTAACGCTATTTACTAACAACGCGCGACAGGCACCCGTTTTTGCTCACGGCGAGGGGGCTAGTCGAGATGTACACGCATAAAACCGAGCACATTTCAGCCGTCATACGACTACGGACTTGGTTGCTTGGACGCGCTGCATCATGTCTATTTGCTCTATCGGTGAAGCAGGCGCCAACGTCTGATATCTAGCCTTCCTATCACTTCCATGCCTATCCGCATGCCTGTCTGCGGAAGCCGAGTATATGTACCGCACCATGCTCACCTTGTGAGTTCAGTGCATACGTATTTCCTCGGCCATAGCACCGTGCTCCGACCCTCAATCTCACCATCATTCACAGCTCCTTTTTCCTTGACCCATTTGCACTCTGTCGCTTGATAACCTGCGGCATCGTCCAGTAGTTCGGCCAATCGAGCTCATATTCATCTTGTTTGTAGTTGAGGCAATGTCGGAGCCAGACACCCCATACAATGTAGAAATATAAGCCCCGGTTCCGGTCATGAGATGCCTGATGCAATGAGCTTTTACCATGTTCATCAGGGGGAAATACTCACCACCACCCATGGCCTTCCAGCACAAACCCCCAGGGCATGCCAATCTCCCTTCTCCACTGGATCAACTTCGAACAGTAGACATTATCGAGGTGCCAGACTGCGAATCCCCCTAGAAAATATGCTGAGACCAAACCCAATCATCTTCCACATCGTACTGATAATCTCCTGATCACGGACATCTTCGCGATCTTGCACGGCCTTCACGCCTTTGGCCTGGCGTGGGTTCGCTGCTGTCCTCTCCTTTGAACGGAAGCGTGGACGGATATTGACCTCCATCACATACATTGCTCGAAACAACACGATTGCTGTAAGGATCGCATAGGCGTTCTGGTGGAATGTCGGGTCCTGAAGATAGTGATAGTAGAGCGTAATGAATACTGCTAATGAGACGAGACCGGTAGCTAATACCGTGGAGTACAGCTTGGACTTTCCATACGAGAACGTTGCAAAGTTCATGAGGCAAGTAGTGTAGATCATTGAAAGCTCATCGACAAGCTGCATGGGGTCTGCGTTGGGTCAGAAATGCGTCTTGCGATATTTGGGTTACGCTTGTGTATACATTTCAGAGTCGCGTGAAACAAGAAGCTTCCGCTACCGACGAGAAGGTATCCAATGAATGCCACGAGAAAGACTGTGTCATGCCCATGCTTGAGGCAGTTGCGGATACCTTTTGCAGCCAGGTACATGAACAGAAGATTGGTAAATGTATTAATGACCTCTGCAGCGTACTGGGTAACAACATAATTCTTCAGGCCATCATCAGTAAATCGCTGTGTGGTGGATTCTCCTTATCAACACACCTCTTCGCACCAATCGAGAGTCGAAGTAACAGGTGAAAACCACCCATCCTGCTCTGGTGGATATGCTATCGACGGCAGTCGGGATATGAACGAAGTCATACTTCCACTTTGCGGAGACGAATGAGCAAAACTTGAAAAGACAAAGGAAACGAGGCTTGCTTGATCCAAATGTCGAACTTGTATCTAGCCTGGGACTTGGCGGAAGGAAGGTTTGAACTTTGAGAAGGAGAAGACGAGGTCAATGCTTTGACGATAAACCGGTATCGATGACCTCGCCGCGCAGCTCACGTTAAATGCCGAAGGGTGCCCCTAGTCGCTCTCTTGTTACGAAGCTCAATGTCTAGCACGAGTGAGGGAATGCTTGCGATCAGCAGCAGCTGTTTTTCGGTGTGAAGGTATGAGCCAATCACGTTCGAACAGGGTCCTGCAACGGTCGGACCACGAAAGCTTGAGAGCAGCGGCGTACAACTTGCGAGTGCGTCTACTGTCAACAACATCGAATATTCGCCACAATGTCCATGTCAAACGAGGCCTTGCAGAAGGTGCGCAGCTGCGTTATTTGGTTAGGGAAGTCCCAGCGTCTGACAAAATCAGGTTCTGCAAGAGATCAGCCAAAAGAAAGCCTTCGCCGAACAACAACTCGTCATCGTCAAACAACAAAAAGCCGCTCGGACACGAGAGGGGCGTATGCTCCAGCTTACGTCTTCTGAAGTCTCATCGCTGCCTGCCGACACAAAGGTGTACGAGGGCGTCGGAAAGATGTAAGTCATCTGACCTTCCGTGGCGCGGCTGCGGGGAAGCGAGAAATAGAAGACACTAATTGTTATATAACAGGTTTGTCTGCACTCCTATCCCGGACGTACAGAAGAGACTGAAGGAAGAGAGCGAGGCGCTGACCAAAGAGATGTCGAATTTGGAGAAGAAGGAGGATTACCTGGAGAAGACGTACACAAACAGCAAGAACAGCCTAGAGCAGGTGCTCAAAGGCGCCAGCTGAGCGTGTGAAGAAATGATTAGTGAAGATGAAAAGCCTGGAAAGGGTGGGATATGTATGGCAATAACGAATACTTTTCAGTTGACAAACATCACTACAAGAACAACGGCAATCATTGACATTCTAAGAAATTGAAGCTTAATATCACTGTGTAAGGATAAGCAACACGCATTTCTGCGCAATTCACATATCAAACATCGACCTCACATTGACACGGTATGTTTCAGCCGTGGGACATAGTTGAGTCAGTATGGATCACGTAATGCATAGTAGTTAACGTGTAGTAAGATATGGCATGCAAGATTGTTTTGTATTGTTTTTGGGGGGTGTTTCCACAGTCTATCAAAGCACTATCGCATCCTCACAAGCATAGCCTCAACACCCTCGAGACATTTCCGCACCTCTTCTGCAGCCCTCGCCACATATGCCCCATCAACAACCCTATGGTCGGCACTCCAACTAAACACACACTCCTCCCTCTTGATTAGCTCACCATCCTGTCCAAAAGCCGGTACCACCCGCGCTCTACCAATGCCCAATATGCCCACTTGAGGGCCCACAATGACAGGTGCCACGGTGCCACCGCCTATACTACCGATGTTACTGACTGTGAAAGTGGCACCAGTAAGGTCGGCAGATGTGAGTTTTCCACTTCTTGCCAGAGAGCTGAGACGTTGAATCTCCTGAGAAAGGGAAGCAATGCTATGATTCTGCACGTTCTTGATAACGGGTACCAGTAGACCAGAAGGAGAATCGACTGCTAAACCGATGTTATGGCTTCCCTTAAGGATGATCTGTGGCTTATTTGGGTTCGTATTCGTATCAAGGTGTGAGTTGAGCAATGGGAATTGCTGGAGAGTGAGCGAGACAGCTTTGATGATGATTGGTAACGGCGTTATACGATCTGGCTTCTCGCGGCCAAGATTGTACTTTTTCCGTAGGGACGTGAGAGAGCTGAAATCCACGGCGTCGGTGTAGAGGAAGTGTGGTATTGACAAAGACTTGGTCATTTGCTTGAACATTCCGGATTGAACCGGTGTCAATGGCTTGGCCTGATCCTCAACCTGTTGCGTAGGCATCGGCATCGGTATCGAGCTTGTGGACAATGTGCCCGCGGTCTGCTTGGAAGATTCAATGTGTCGTTGCACATCATCCTTGAGCACACGGCCTTCCCGTCCTGTACCTTCGATATCCTCAATTTTCAGCCTATGTTCCTTGATAATATGCCGCACAGCAGGTGTCGCGAGCGATGCATGTTTGCCCGCTTGCCGTGGAGTAGCCGACCTCTCTTGAGACGGTTCG
Source organism: Pyrenophora teres f. maculata (assembly GCA_014334815.1). Classification (NCBI taxonomy): domain Eukaryota; kingdom Fungi; phylum Ascomycota; class Dothideomycetes; order Pleosporales; family Pleosporaceae; genus Pyrenophora; species Pyrenophora teres. The sequence goes on from CP060570.1 coordinate 2,182,438, forward strand.
GATGGTAGACTTGCGCCCTGGCATGACGAATCTACATCTCCGGTAGCCGCCTTCGTGTCGTTTCTCCCAAGTTCGATTCCTTGTTCTTGTGGTTCGGTCGCACTCGGTGTGTCCTGTTCAGCGTGTTTGCCTGAATCTCCGTTGAGCAATGCCTCGTCAGCGGCAGATATTTCGCTCTGGATGTCGATGTCTACTAAAGGCTTTTTTCATCAGTTCAAATACCTCATAAGGGTTCGGTAAAATCACCTTTCCAACCTTGGCCATATCATCTGGCTCGTAGTAGAGCTTCTTGATGACGCCATCAAACCGCGAGGTAATCTGCCTGGTCTTAGCTTTTCTTTCTACACGTATTCTACATGCATTCTTACTTCTACAGATGCTTTATCTGATTGCACTTCGCAGATAGGATCAAATTGCTCGACGCGCGCTCCGGGCTTCACAAACCACTGGATAACCTGGCATTCGGTGATGCCTACGCACAACATGCTTAGCCCCAGCCACCATAACATCCAATTCGCGTACTAACCTTCCCCAATATCTGCCAGTAGGTATGGCTTGACCGCTAGTAGACCTCTTGTCTCCCGGAACCCTCTTGTTTGCTCTTGTATGCGAATGTTTGGATTCCTTCTGGAGGCTGTGATTGAGGGCCTGTGGGCAAGCCTTGATCGGGAGAATAGGCGCGATGCTTCTCTGCTTGCGAAAGATTTCATGGTGGGTGTAATGCGCAAACAGATTTTTGCGCGGAAAGAAACATATTCATGTACCAACGCCGAGGTGTGGTGTGAACCTTGGAAGGACCAAAGCCGACGATTACCAGTGGCGGTAATTGTCGGCTTTGTCGCGACCCATTGTACAAGCGGAAGCCCGGCTGGGGTAACCGCTAAGAAACTTTGGGCCTACCGCGTTGCGGGTTAAGAAACATGGGTTTGCACAACGATTTGGTGGCAATTCTGTTTAATCGGGGTTGTTCAATGAATTCAGATCTGCTAAAGATGTAGCCGTTGTTTGCAATTGGTTGATTGAGCTTCTCTATAGTAGCCCTGCAGCTCTTGGGAAGCGCGGCTCTAGCTTAGTGATAAAGCTACTTGAATTATATTGAATGATTCTACCGATATACTACACCCTATATCATATTCCTTTTGCGAGGCATCCATGTAAGTAGAGAGCTAGTTTCTAAGAAAAGAAACCCAGCTGATATGTGGCTATGCTATGCATCAGCAGGACCCCTTCCAATCCATACTCGATAGCTACGAAAGGGCCCCTTTCTTTTGTCGGTATTGTTGTACTGATAGGCTGGTCCTAGTGCTAGCTGATTCGTAGTAAAATACAGCCATCCATCCAAAATGGCCAGTGAATCGGCGTGCTGAACTAGTGCACTCCTCACCAAAGTCTTTATCATATAGTCTTCAGCTGGAATAAGACCAGAGCCACCAGGCACATGCTGGTTAACGGGAGTATCGGATTCGGATTCGCGCGTGTCCACGTAGTATATGGCGTTATGCTCGCTTGCTGCAATGTATACTCGACCGCGGTCGTCTGCTGTAAAGCCAGCTTGCTCTGATGCGCATTGGCCCGGATCTTGCACTGCTGCAAGAACTTCCTCTTCTGTTTTCTTTGAGTCGATGAGTATATCTTGGGATATGTAATAGAAGCGCCGGGAGGCTTGAACGCCCCAATAGAAGTTGCCCGATGCTGTTACCATGTTAGCGAGAGCGGCCTACATGAGCTCAGCAGCATTTACCTAATGCAACACCATCTGCACCGGTCGTGGCATAGCCTTTCTTTGTTCCCATCCAACTATAGATAAGTTCGCCGTCATACGAACCGACATACTTTTCATCTGCGCGGACGACGCTTGTATTCAATAGTCTGCGTACAACACTGCCATTCTCCAAATCAATTGTCAGTAGAGAGCTGTTCTTGCTGCAATCCGGGATGAACGCATATCCTTCTCTTCCACCAAGAGTTGTGTTGATACGTAAATCATTCATATTCATCCGGTAAGTCAACGCATCTTGAGGTATGACATAAGTCCGGATGTGCTCGCTAGTTGACTCATTGAAGCTCATGATCTTCGCTCCACCGAAGATGGCGTTGGTGTATGAGGGCCAGCCATATGGAATACCGTTATCAACAACCCAGAGCCGCCCTCGGTCGTCTCGAATGATGTTCTGTACGTTGACGAAGCAAGTGCTTGGATCTGCGCCAGCGGTACAATTTTGCATGCTTGCGTTTGGCCAGGGCATTTCATCGTTGAAAGAAGTGCAAACCACAACGTTAATGGGAGTTTGTACACTGTTGCGAGTATACGTTAGATATATCTTGTGAGCAGAGTCGATGGCTAATCCAGTCGGAGGTGTTTGAGATTCGTGGACCGCTTCCAAGGACGGCCCAACAAGAGTGAAATCTTGAGGATAGGCGCCTATTGTGTAACCTGGGCCAAAAGGACGGTAACCGCCTGGTGGGTGTCTCATAGTACTCTGATGCAGATGAAAAAAGTACATAAGGTCAATGCAATCGTAAGTCTGATCCACATGTTAAAGTTGTGAAGTAATGTCGATAACTCACAACACAATAAGGTATAGCAATGAGTGAGTGGCCATGTGGGAATGTTCGTCTTTGTAAGTATCACAAAATTGTGGAGTACAATGTATAACAGTTCAACAATATGATAGACCCTGGGAGCCGGAGAGATTCGTTGACTATCATACACCGCTGACAGCTTGGTAAGTGTTGCGCTTATTGGGTACGGTCCAAACGCGGAAACAGCCCCTTTCGTTGACGGTCAAATTTGTGTGATGGCTATTGGGTCCAGTTCAATAGCGTATACAGCGAACCGGGTTGGTCGAGAGGGGTTCATCTGACCACGACATGGTACAATTCATACAACATGACCACCTGCATGTATCGAATCATAAAGTGCGCGATATTCACTTCTCGGTTGTTGGTCTGACGTGATCCCGGAAATCCACTCTTGCATAGTCGGCGTGTCGGGAAGGATCTCGACAATGACGTTCACGCGCGGATCGAAGAACGCACGAGCCTTCGTGATTCGCGCCTACCGAAACACGCGTTGCTGGGGAAAGTGCAAACAACCCACTTTGACACTCACTTACCACCTTTCCCCGTATATTACAAACCATGCGCAGTCTTAATGACCACATACGCATTGCAAACGAAGACAATGCTTCATCCAGTTTCTGATACGCCCGCCCAGCTGCTTCGACTTGCCGCCAACCGCGATGAACCCAAGGCCCGGCTGCCCTCGAAACGAAAGAGAGATTCACTTTGCGGTCTCGGAACATTTACCGATCCCTTTACGATTAAACCGTACGTTGGGTCGTCCTATACAAGCCCGGCATCCTTCAAACCTGTACGGGTGATTGCGCGTTCCCAACTATCTCTCACATTCCTCGACACGTCTGCCGACGATAATTTCGCCCCGCATAGCCTTTTTACTGCACAAATACATGTCCTGGAGGAAGCAGATTTGCGAAGTCGAGGGGGAAGGGCCCCGAAGATTCTTATTGCACGCTGCGAAACGAAGAGAACCCTATACGCGATAGAGCGGGTACAATTGTGTATCTACAGCATTTGCAGGCTGGCGAGTTGGCTCAGGGAGAAAGATGTAGCAGATATATGGGATCCTGCCAATATACATTCTCTACCAGCAAATCCTAAATTAAACGCAGACACAACCACACAGGGAGGATGGTGGCGACACGCTGTAGTTGAGTGTCAGACTGTCGAATCACTCACGCAACGAGCGAGAATGACTATGCTGCGACCGAAGTCAACACCGAAGATCATCACAAATCAATCACATCAGCCCGGAGAGGCTTTACGTGACCAACAGGCCAACAGTCTAGACACTGTACCCACGGAGCCTCCACTTGAGCCTCTAGTGGGATTGGCATCACCACAAGAGCAGCTTGCTTTGCTGGTCCACCAATACCTCGATGCCGTATATATGTCGAAAACATCCTTGGCATACTTCGCAAAAGGGCCTGTTACGCGAATACGCAACGCCTTTACCTCGACAGAAGAGGGTGCCCCTGCTACTCATGAACTGGTTGCATTTCTGAGGACCATGCTACTTAGTCCCAAGGCTAGCGAGAAGAAATACCATGACAAGCTACCACTGCTGATCAAAGCGATACCACCAGGAAGTTATTCGGATGATGAAGTCGCTACAGGTGCGGACAAAGCAAACAAGTCAAAGAAGAAAATGAAGCTTAGCCGGGATGGCGTGTACCCTCGAGAAGAGACATTTATCAAGAAATGGTGGCAATCAGAACTACCCAATGGGGACAGTATGGCTACTGAGACTATGGAACAACGGATTAAGAGGCGGATTGGCGATCTACGAGTCCGCGAAACGCTTGCTCAGCTGATTCTCATGCTAGAAGTCGTCGCGCTCGAGGCTCTGTCAACATACAAACCACCTTCCGATGATACACAGAACCAGGGCGAGCAGAACATGACGAAGAAACGCAAGAAGAAGCTTGACGATATCAGTCTGCAGCTTGATTTACTATTGGACAAGCTTTGTATATGGCACGCTACGGAGGAAATGGGTATATTAGATTTTGATTCGAGACAAAATGATGGACCCGATACAAATGGCCGGGGTGACTCCAACGACCGACTGCACAGCTTCTGTGTCGAAGTTATAATACCTTTCTACATTAACCGTCTTCCAGAACAGGCGCTCATGGTCAACAAAAAGCTTGGTGGACCAACCCATAGCCAGTCGTCCAAACGGAAGGCTATGAAGCCACCCGTCACCTCGCGCAATTCTGGAGATTCGAAAGAGCCTGAGATAAAGAAACCTCGACGCTCACTAGCTAGGGTAGCCACGGACAACACCGGGAGGACGATTGAGCGAACAACGCCATCTTTGAATCGATCTGCCACCGATTCTGCCCTGCCAGAACGTGTCAAACGAGAGGGCAGCGAGGCTTCTCTCTCATCCATACCCTTCCGACGTAGTCCTTCCAAGAGCAATAGGCAATCCATGTCACAGATTCGACATTTGCAGGGTCGTCAGATTGATCTCGCTCAGCCATCAGCTGCTGCTTCAGCAAAGATTAAACAGAGACAGCGAGTCGAGGAGGACTTACAAGAGGCTATCCTTGGCCTGAAAAAGCCAAACCGAGGACTAGCTGCTGGTGGTTATGCTGCTGACAATGAGCAACGCGGTCTCGGATTAGCGAACAAGTCAAGGAAACCCACGACAACGGTGAGAAAGACGATCAAGGACGTTCAGGTCTCGGCTACGCCTCGAGCTGGGCGTAGGACGAAGGATATTGTCGAGCAGACGCCAAGCCGCCACCAACACAACCCGTTTATTAGGCTACCCGCAGGGGAAGCACCTGGCTCGAGTGACTTGTGCATACCATCCTCGACCGTACGTCCGCCAGCTTTCATGGTACCGGCGACGGGCCATCGCCGTCCGACGGCTCGTGATGTAGCGCAATCGACCATTGCCGAGACACCGTCCAAAGTGCCGGACAGTAGAGTGTTTTCTTCAGAACCTGTTCGACGGAAGATCTTCGCGACGCCATCGAAGGCAGGGGCGCCTTCGCCGGACGGAAGACAGCCTCCACAGCCACAAGTGGTGGAAACGCCTGGCAAAGGTCCCGGCAGCTCGCCCCCTGGAAATAGCAACTCTCCACGACGAGGTATTGTTGCAACACCGTCCAAGTCTGGTCCAGGCATGTCCAAGGGTTTCGCACCAGTTCCTTTTTCGCTGCCTGATACGCACAAAGGTGAAACGTCAATTTACGATGCATTAGGGTGGAACGACGACGACGATGCTTTTGCATAGATTTTGCTCTTTTTGATTATTTTGGACTTGTGTCCCTGCATCAGTGGGCGTAGCATGGGATTCTCACACAATGAAGCATTGGGCGGCGTACTAGCGTCGGGAGACTAGAATAGCGTGCCAGGGACGGAGGCGGATAGTGTCGAGTGCAGATGTCGAGTACAAAGATGCAGTTTATGATTTCACGGGCATGTAGCTCGAGACGTCACCTTCCTTACCTTCCTTGTATAGCAGGCTGACATATATGTCCGCATGCGTGGCTAGCCTAGGCCCGTGTGGCGATGATATGCAGGCAAAAGGCGCACTAGGGGGCAAAGTGTAGACTCGGTGTGTGCACAGGCAATGTTGGGCTCCCTCGGGTGTGTGAAGGCGTGTAGACAGCGAGCGAGTTGGTGTTGTCGGAGAATTACTACACGATCGCCGTGCAAGGCAGTGTTTATGCGGCTACTAGGTGCGTCGGTGGTCGCGTTGCAGGCGACAGGTACCCGCCTGGATCCATGAGAGGAACAGGGATAGCCGTAATTGCGGATGGGGTAGCCAGCGTCCCTTGCAGACACAGTGGTGAGGCCAGCAAGCTGGTGCTGCGTGCACGAATCACGACTTTGGCGCTACCAACGGCGTATCCCCATTTGCTGCACATGGTGAACAATCGGCCCTTGGCCGCTCCCCCTAAAAGCGCCTCCAGTTGCCGGCTGGTCAATGCAGCCGTCGGTCCATGGCCCTAATCACGCTGAAATTATGAAAATCAAAGGAACGCGCCCGCTATCTCTCACTTCTCGAGTCCTGTTCTACTTGCCCAACCCATTGCCTCCCGGACACCAGACCAAATCCTACAGAACTCGCGCTGAGCCATACTTGACGCGTCCGGACATGTTCAGCACTGCAGCCAAGCCAAGGTAGCCCCCCCAACACTGCAGGTAGCCATGGCTGTCGCTGCAGCCTCCCGGCCTGTCCCCCATGGGCAACGCTCGCCAACTCTCAGCGATGCGGGCATGATCCTGCCCGCCTTTGAACCCGACTTCGAACGTACTACTTCGCCCGTCCCGTTCATGGAGCGCCCCCCTTCGCCGTCGGATTTGTATAAGCATGCGAACTCGAGTCAAGTCAGATTAAGTTCAGCACCCCAGGGCCGGCGCCACGCCTCACAAAAAACAAAGTCGCCGTCGCTCTCCGCACAGTCCTCGCGCTCCACGCTGCGCAACATGAACGACTCAGAGGCGCCTGCTAAGAGCATGTCTATCCGTCACGAGACGTTGACCTTGTCGCCCAGCCACAATGCTGCGAATGGCCAGTCTCCCAACCAGTGGCAAGGCCAGGACCAGCGCAAACCTAGCCCTACCTGCAGCTCCGTCTTCAGCGAAGACTTTGAGCACTGGCCTGGATTCGATAGCCACGAAACCTTCGAGGACAGCGGCGTCGACCTTGAAGATCAAGAAAGGGGCGAGCATTCTACCGCTGAGCCCGACTCTGGTGAAAGCATGCGACACGAACGCTGGACCGAGGACCGCAACAGTGGCAGCGACGATGACGACGACCCGTACTCGTCTGCAGCACTCAGCAGGAGGGCAGAGATCATTTTGGCCAATGCCAAGAAGAGACTCAATGTATGTCTAGCCTTACTTGCATTCGATTCCATACTAACTGACGATTGCAGGTCATGGAAGGGAATCTGCGTGGTGCGCGAGAGTCGCTGGTTGTTTCGCCCACCTTCAGCTCCAAAAGCGTGACTTCTGACCTGACACAACACATGGCCGCCAGCCGAGAACGCGACAGACGACTGTACGCCGGAATGGGGCCGATACCTCCACGAATCCACTCTTATCGGCAGTCGCTACTTTTCCCCAACGGCAACACCGGTCATTCACGAGGCTTGAGCGAGACATCGGTACCACTTCCGTTTACACCTTCATATTCGTACATGACAAGGACGTTATCAAACAAACGAGCATCGAGCGCAATTGGCCATACCAGCGGCCCATGGTCCCCTGAAGGATATGGTCAAGGCCGATTTCCCATCAAGGAGTCTCGAAGCGTTGAGCACCTACGCAATCCCCGCTCCACATGGAACACCACAGAACGAGAACATGCGGCGAGGTCCGCTTCAAGGAGCTCGAGATCTCCGCCTGGCCTGGAGACCCTACCAGAGGACGAGGACGCCTCCAGAGTACCCCGATCAGCCTCTTCAGCTAGTAGTCTCCGCGACCAGATGAACGACCTCAAAGGCAGAATTTCTAGTTTGAAGCTGAAGGCACAAGAGGATCATCTCCGACGCCGAAGCATCCAGAGCCTCCGCGCGCCTAGCCCATTCACAGCTTCTGATCAATGGTATTCGGGATCACCCGCTAGCCAGGCCACTAGTCCCACCACTGCCAACGCAGGGTTGGGCATCACGACTGATCAACCGAACCGAAGCCTACTATACCCAGCCGAACCAGATCGGCCCCTGACTGCCACTACCACGCTCTCTCAGGCGCACGGCGAAAAACTTGTGACTGGCTTCCAAGACCAAAACGATGAGACTAACGGACACGTACAGTCTTATGAGAGGAGCAAAGCGTACCAGGACGAGTCGTCTGAAGAAGGCGAGGGAAATAATACGGGTGATGCGGGCGACGCTGATTTTGTCTCCGTGTACGACGATGAGACCGTCTACGAGGACGCGGTATACGAAATGCCAGTTACAGAACGGCATGAAGATCGAGTAGATGCTTTCGACTATGAGACGTTTTTCCTGCACAGTGCTATGGGGACGTACAGCGTAGAGGACCGCCGATCCAGCACTAGTTCTGGTACATCGACCGCTACCACGCGACCGGTAACAGCTATGCACTACTGGCGAGCTAAGCAAATCTGAAAAGAGGCTGTCGTTCCATTCGAGGACCACGAGCGCGGATTCAGTCTCAACTGTAGCTACGTTTGCTACTGCAGCAGAAGAGCAGGATGACGACGAGGAGAACGAGCACATGGATCAGTTCTCGCAAGAGATTCTGTATAATCAGAACCGCTCGCTTTCTCGCTCGGGCACGCAGAACGGGCTTCTGTCTCTCCGGTCCGACTCTGCGATCAACATGAGGCGCGGTAACGGTTTATCACCCACGCACACGTCAACATCTCGCGGCTCTTCCTCGCCCGGAGAGCTTGCCAGCGGTCTTCAGACTTCGAGAATCTTCAGCATCCTGACCGAGGGTTCCCGAGACGAAACCCGACTAGCACTTAGCGAGGAAGAAACGCAACTCATCTACAGCCTCGCTGCGAGCGTGCAACAAGTGTGCTCCAACCTGCAAAGCGCATACGGCGAGGCATATGAGCGCAAAACCCTGCGACGACGACTTGACGAAGCACGCAAGATCCTCAACGGCGAGGACATATAAAACAACCAACTTTTGTAATAGGGCCACATACGCTTTCTCGACTTCCTTTCTTTTGCCTCCCTCCCCCCAAAAAAACATACGGTAATGTCTATTTCGACTCAGCAATTTAGCGTGTTGTTTCGTCCACACTGGATGGACCTTGGCCGATATCATGTGTAATTCTGCAGACCCCGACGTGGATTTTTCTGTTTTCTTTTCGTTGTTTAGCCTTTTGACATTTTGCCTGGGCAAGCTTCTTTTATACTTTGCTTGGAGGTCACGACTAAGGATAATTTCTTTTGATGTATTTGATACCCGGGGAAGGAATGGCGGGGGTCACGCCCTCTGTTAAATGTGGACACGTGTTCGCCATATTGGCTGCAAGTACCTTCTAGCTCTACCGTAGATATCCAGCATGGCTGTCATGTGTGTGTGTGTATATGCAGGCAGCTGCGCCAAAACAGACTAAACTTACCATGTGCATCACGTTGGGGCGTGAGTGGGTGACTCGGCCAGTTGTCTGGGAGACCTGGCGCACAACGTGCCCCTCCAGCGGCCGTCTCGAACCTAGATCCATGGGCAGGTTCCGTACTTGGGATTGACGCCCCACCAAACAGGGCGTCATGGTCGGCCTCGACAGTTCTGGAGAGATGCAAAACACAGTCTGGTGTGCGTTGTCCACGTACCATGGCCCGCGACAGGCAGTGAAAGCGGCAGGCCTAATGCACGTCTGCGACGCGTGCAGCCCTTGCCGCGCTCTGCGATGGTTGTTGGGGAGCGGTAGGATTGGGCGGAGGGGGTCAACAGAGGACTGGCGGTGTAGAGGCCGTATACCGGGCTGGACATTGCAATTGCAGCTGCCAGCAGCACGGATACCCACAGTAAAAGACTCGGCAATTGGCCCACCTGGGCGTGGCTGGAGGAGCATGTACTGCTAGACAGAGAAGGATGGGTTCCGAGAATACCTTGCTGCTTGTGCACCCGCCTCCAGACTGAAGCACAACACGGCATCACCCACGGGCGCATGCACACCACGTCGGCCCTAAGCCCCAAGTTTTTTTTCTCCAGCCGAATAACTCTGGCCTGTCTCCCGCATTGCGCATCGTCTCTGCCCGCATTTGATCTGACCTGATCTGATTCCCCCAACTCACGATACCTGCTTGGATCAGCATTCGCACAACCCCAATCGCCCACCCACGCCGGCCGGATACCCCTCGACGAGCAACACCCCTCATTTCATTTTTTGAAGAATCCGCCTGCTGGTCCGGGCGCGTGTGTGACGAGGTGGATGAAACGAACCGCAAGCTCCAACAGGCTTGGTGCGTCAGGAGGAGAGGCCATTCGACGCCGATAGCGATTGGCGTTGCGGAAATCGTCCATACACACCATCCAAGTCCTTGTGACCACTCGCGACGCCCGTTCCCCTGCCTTCGCCTCTTACTCTCACTGACGCTGCAAACCTGCACGTCTGCAGTCTCGTGCAATATCTTGCGCCCCCAACCGCGCCTGTTCTGGACTTTTGGCACTTATCCCGTCTAATCCGCGCTGCATTGCATCGCCGTCGCCGTATTTGCTTGCAGAGCGTCCTGGTTTTGGCCTTGGTCTACTACGACTCCAGCGAGACGCTGCGAGTCCCTGCAGCAACAGCAGCAGCAGCAGCATACCACGCAGCAAGTCACGCTACACGAGGCGCCCGTATCGAATACGACGACATTTGCGGTTTCGCACAAGCGCTCATGTGCCTACCTCCGCCCTGCTCTTTCCATTTGCGCCTCTCACATTCGCACAATGACCCCTACCAGCTGTCCTCACGTCGCCGCCGCCGCGCCATCTGCGAGACAAAAGACCCCGCCGCTTTCGAGGACTGGATCGGTTGATGCGACTTGGGATAGAAAGAGTGACATCTCACAATTCGAGAATGCTTCACCAGCAAGCACCTATGCGCCGGCATGCATAACAGAATGGGCGTCTGAAAATGACGAACCTTTTGCTGATTTGCTTGATAGCACTTTATATGCGCTACATCGGCTGCAACGCCGCCACGCTGGAGACAAGCGACCGAGCAGAAAATATATCTGGGTATGACGCCACTTCTTTAATTGGTTTTTTCCCCGCCATTTGGTCCCGATCCCTCCCTAGCCCATGCTCCATTATACTGTTGAAGACATCTTGCGTATTTCTATTCGGTCGCCTTGTTCTCTAACTCTTACCTAGCGACACCATCTTGCAACCCGGTTGCCTGGCCTTCATCCACACACTTCTGAGCTTTCTCCACAACCATGGAGCCCATCACCTCGTACCCACGCATCTCCACCACCTTCATATGACGAGTCTATTGCAGATTTACCCCCAGACTATACCTCCACTGATGCCCTTGCCGTTGCACAATCGCCCACATACACGCCCTTTGACTCACTCAACCCTCCTTTACGCTCAAATGTTCCAACGTACTCGCGCACAAGCAATTACTCACCACTGGGCTCTTCATTATTCCTCGACACCAAGTCGTTGTACGTAGATATCGACTTCGGCTATAGTGAAGCTGGCGTCAAATCACACGCAAAGAAGAAAAAGACAGCCGGCGCTACGAAGAAGGCTACCCCTGCAGCTGCCCCAGCTGATGAAGGAAAAGGAGAAGAAGCCGCCGGTGGTGGCGACGGCGGTGGGGATCCTCCAGCAGATGGTGGGGCTGGAGGCGCGGACGGTGGAGACGGTGGTGGCGACAAGGGTAAGAAGAAGACGAAAAAAGAGAAAGAAGAAGAGGAACGTTTGAAGAAGGAGGAGGAGGAGCGCTTGCAGAAAGAAGAGGAAGAGCGCATAGCCAAAGAAGAGGAGGAGCGAGTAGCGAAGGAGGAAGAGGAGCGTTTAGCAAAGGAGGCGGAGGAGGAAGCCGAGCGAAAGAAGAAGGAAGAGGAGGAAGCAGCAGCCGCAGCCGCAGCCGCAGCCGCAGCTGCTGCCAAGTCCACGATATCAATAACGAAAGCCGCAGCTGAGTTAAGCTGGGCAAATCCATCTCAAAACACTGATGACTGGGCATCGTTCGGTGCGGGTGCTCCCGGCAAAAAGAAGAAGGGCAAAAAGGGGAAGGTTTGTAGTTTCGGCTACGTACTTAAATCTCGCAACGCGCTAATTTACGATAGACTACCGAAGCCGCACCCCCGCCCCCTCCTGAACCACCGGTAGAGCCAGCAACAACCTTCGACGACATTCTTCTTGACGAACCAGCTGCACCAAAGGTTGATATGAACTTCGGCGACACTGCTGCACCAAAAGCTGGATCTGGATTCGGGCTTCCAGGACTTAGCAGCTGGGCTTCTGGTTGGGGTTCGTCAACCAAACCATCGGGTTGGGGATTGAATTCATCGGCAGTTGGCGCCAAGGATGCGAACGCGGATGGAGACAATCCTTGGGATTCTTCTGATAAGAAGAAGAAGAAGGATGCAGGGTTTGACTTTGAATTTGATGCTTTCAAAGACACTGAAGCTGCGCCGGTAATAACTGAGGACAAGCCAGTAGAAGACGATGGCTGGGCTTCAGGCGCTGCCACTGCAAAGTCAAAGAAGAAGTCGAAGAAAGGAATCTTGATTGACGATAGTGTACCAGAAGAGCCTGCTCCCGCCCCGGAACCCGAGAAGGAGGAAGGCTGGTCATCTTTCAGCTTTGGTAATGTAAAGGAGAAAAAGAAGAAGAAGAAGGGTACGGTTGAGGAAAACCCTCCACCCCCAGAACCGGAACCAGAGCCAGAGCCAGAGCCGGAACCGGAACCAGAAGCACCAAAGGAAGAAGCTCCAGTTGTGGACCTATTCGCGGGGCTTAGTAAGGCCCAGGCAAAGAAACTCAAGACCAAACTGGACAAGGAAGCCAAGTTGAAAGAAGAGGAGGATGCTAAGCGCCAGAAAGAGGAGGAAGAAGCAGCCGAGCTTAGGCGTCAGGAAGAAGAAGAGGAGGCGGAGCGAGTACGGTTAGAAGAGGAGGAAGCTGAGAGACAGAGATTAGAGGAAGAGGAAGCGGCGGCGGCAGCAGCAGCAGCAGCTGCTGAAGCTGAGAAGAGTAAGAAGAAGGACGACGATGTTTGGGCCGACTGGGGTGGTGCAGCCCCAACAACTAAAAAGAAAAAGGGTAAAAAGGGGGCAAAGGAAGAATTACTTCCACCGCCGCCTCCACCACCTCCAGAACCCGAGGCGGTTCCTGATCCGGAACCTCCTGTTACCGAAGAGAAGCCAACAGATACCTGGGATGACTGGAGCGCGACACCACCTGTCATGAAGAAGGGTAAAAAAGTGAAGAAGGGTACTGTTGTTATTCCTGAGGAGCCGATCCTCGAAGAGCCACCTCCACCTTCACCGGAGCCTGAACTGGTGCAAGAGGAAGAGAAGGGTGCTGAGTGGGGCCTAAGTTCGATATGGGGTGGATCAAAGAAGAAGAAGAAGAGCAAGGACGTTGAGTTGGAATCAATGCCTGCACCACCTGCACCGGTGATCGAAGAGGTAGCCCCTGTTCAAGAACCAGTTGATGTCGAAGAGCCTAATGAAGAAGACGAGGACGACTGGGGCGCGCCGTCTTGGAGTAAAAAGAAGAAAAAGGACCCAAAGAAAGACGCGCCTATCGAAGTCATTGAGGATACCACGATACCCGTTCAAAAACCGGATGAGGACGATCCCTGGGGCAGCGCAGCCTTCAACATTGGCAAAAAAGCGAAGAAGGGCAAGAAGGGGCTCATTCCACCAAATGGTCCTACACTGCCGGGTGGGTTTGAATCTGGACTTCCGCCGCGAAAAGAGATCGAAGCTCCTCCACCTGTGGAAGAGGAAGACATCTGGGCTGTCCCGGCAACCACATCAAAGAAGAAGAAGAAGAAAGGAGAGGCTGCAGATGAAGCCCCAGCAAATGATCACTTTGAAGATTTGATTTCACTTGATGATCCACCACCAGCTGAAGAGCCGGCGGTAGAGGAGGCGCCAGTCGAGGAGAAGAAGAAGAGTAAGAAAGACAAGGAAAGCACAAAGTCAAGTAGTATGTTTGGTTCTTTGGGAGCATCGTCCAAACCGCCCAAGAAAGAGACAAGTCTCGATAAACGAGCTCGCGAGAAGCGCGAGAAGAAGGAGCGTGAGGAGCAAGAACGTCTAGAGAAGGAGGCTGCCGAGAAAGAGGAGGAAGAGCGTCTCGCTCGTGAAGCCGAAGAAGCGGCCGAGCAGGCGCGTATAGAAGCTGAGGCTGAGGCTGAGGCGGCACGGATCGCGGCAGAAGAGGCTGAGGCAGCTCGGTTGGCAGCGGAAGAAGAGGAGAAGAAGAAGCTGCAGCAAGAAGAGTCTGCAGCATCGAAGCTCGCTGGATGGGGTGCCAGCATATGGGGTTCATCCAAGAAGAAGGAGAGTACCAAAGAGAAGAGAGCCCGCGAGAAGAAGGAGGAACAGGAGCGGCTGGAGAAGGAGCGCATCGAGCGCGAGGAGCGTGAAGAACTGGAACGTCTCGAGCGTGAGGAACAAGAGCGCCTTGAACGTGAAGAGCAAGAGCGTCTAGAACGTGAAGAGCAAGAGCGTCTAGAACGGGAGGAGCAGGAGCGTCTAGAACGGGAGGAGGAGGAGCGTCTAGAGCGTGAAGAGCAGGAGCGTCTGGAGGCAGAAGAAGCTGCTCGCGTGGCCGCCGAGGAGCAGGAGCGATTGGAGCGTGAGGCTGCTGAAGCCGCCGAGAGAGCTCAAAGGGAAGCTGAAGAAGCTGCAGCCAAGGCTAAGGAGGAAGCGGAGAAAAGCTCTGGATGGGGCCTGTTTGGTCTTACGAAGAAGAAAGAAACGACAAGGCAAAAACGTGAACGTGAAGCTAGGGAGAAGAAGGAGAAGGAGGAGAAAGAGGAGCAGGAGAGGCTAGAAAATGAAGCCAGAGAGGCTGCTGAAGCCGCCGAAGCTGCCGAGAAAGCCCAAAAGGAAGCCGAGGAAGCTGAGCTAGCTCGGATTGCCGCTGAGCAAGACTTGGTCCTTGAGCCTGAGCCAGTCGTCTCCTCCAAGGAGAAGAAAAAGAAAAAGAAGAGGGGCATCGTTGTCGAAGATGCTCCTCCTCCACCACCTCCTCCATCTCCTCCGCCTGCAGATGCTATGAACGACGATGACTTGTTCGATCTTGTAAAGGGCGCAGATCCTAATGAGCTAATGGCAGAGCTCGAGAAGCCCACCAGGAAAGAAGAGAAGGAAGCGGGCGGTGGCTGGGGTAGCGCCTGGGGTATCTCTCTCCGCAAAACGAGAGTAGAACCCAAAGTCCAAGTACCCGTAATTCCTGAACCCGAACCCGAGCCTGAGCCCGAACCCGAGCCTGAGCCTGAGCCTGAGCCTGAGCCTGAGCCTGAGCCTGAGCCTGAGCCTGAAGCCGAGCCTGACCTTGACGAGCCGCTTCCCGAAGAGCTACCAGAAGTACCAGAACCCCCGGTCGTCGAAGAGCCGCCAAAGCAGCTATCGCCCAAAGAGGAGAGGAGGCTGAAAAAGTCTAAGAAACATCGACGCGTTGAGCCAGAACCAGAACCAGAGCCAGAACCGGAGCCAGAACCAGAGCCAGAGCCAGAGCCAGAACCAGAACCAGAACCAGAACCAGAACCAGAACCAGAGCAAGAGCCGGAACCAGAGCCGGAGCCAGAGCCGGAGCCAGAGCCAGTGGTAGAGGAAGCGATCCCAGAACCAGAACCAGAACCCCCGGTGGTGGTTATCGAGCGACCACGTAAAAAGCTATCTTCCAAAGAGGAGAAAAAGCTGGAAGAGAAAAGGCTGAAAGAAGAGAAGAAGCTGAAGAAGTCAAAGAAGTCAAAACATGTAGTGGAAGCTCCAGTCGTGGTCCCTGAACCAGACCCAGTGCCCGTCGAAGAACCTGCTCAACGCTCGCCAGGAATAGGAGCTTTCCCTGACGATGAGGCGGATATGCTGGACTTTGCTGATGCACCACCTCCACCAGAGCTCGAAGAACCGGAACCGGAACCAGAAGCTGAGCCTGAGCCTGAGCCTGAGCCTGAGCCTGAGCCTGAAGCGGCACCAGAACCGGAGCCAGAACCGGAGCCAGTTGCTGTAGGCGGTGTCCTTGGAGAGCTCAGGAAGCTCAGGAAGTCTAAAAAGAGTAGCAAGTCAAAGGGTATGCCTTTTGTCGAAGCGCCTCCCCCTCCCCCAGAGCCTGAGTTGGAACCAGAGCCGGAACCCGAGCCCGAGCCTGTCGTCGAAGATGAGCCTGAACCTGAACCGGAACCCGAGCCTGAACCCGAGCCTGAGCCTGAGCCTGAGCCTGTCATCGTGGTCTCCGAGAGAAAACACAGAAAGTCCAAGAAGAGCAGCAAGACGAGAGCACCACCGCCTCCGCCTCCGCCACCAGAGCCGGAATCTGAGCCTGAGCCTGAGCCTGAGCCTGAGCCTGAACCTGAACCTGAGCAAGAACCTGACCCAGAGCTGGAAGCAGAGATAGACCCCATTGAACAGGAAGCGCCCGAGGAAGCGGATGTGCCAGAGGACGACGAGCCTGCTCCCCGAGGACGAAGACGAGGCACCCCCAAAGCCTCCCACGCCACCTCCAGAACCCCAAGACAGAGTCACCTAGAAAAGCACGCAGAGCAGGCCGCAGTGGTCCTTCAGGTGGTTCGTGGGGTATCTTTGGTGCAGGTGCTACCAAGTCCAAGACAAGGACAAGATCTGGTGGTGAGGAAGGTGCAGGTGGTGCAGCTGCCATCCGCAGCAAATCAGCGCGGACTTCATCGACCAAGGACCAGGGTGATGCCAAATCACGGTCATCAGGATCTGACAAGATGTCAAAGCCTATAGTATCACGCTCCAAGACAGCCCGCGCATCTACAGGGCTGGGTTCGATGTTTGGTGTTGCCGCAGCTGCCCCGCCAACCCGCTCCAAGTCGTATCGCGCCTCTACAACTCAAAAGGCAACGTCGCGCCGACCCTCCGTCGATCACGATGCTGCTATGATGTCGCCACCGCAAACAGACACAGATGCAAAGATGTCTTCGAAAGCAGCAAGGATCATGGGTATGAAGAGCTCATCGCGCAGAACAAGTACTAGGGACGCAAGAGACAAGGGCAGAAGCAGAGGTGAGCCGTTCCCCGCCCAAGACGATGCGCCTATTGGCCACCGCAGCCGTAAGCAATCACACAGAGCTAATCACAAGGCAGCTGTTCCAGACCCTTATCCCATAGACGATGAGCAAGATCTTTACGATGAGTCTCCTCCTCCAGAAAGCCGACCAGAGCCATCGCGTCGCAAATCCAAGCGCGACTCGGCGCAACAACTTGAACCCTTGACTGCGCCGCCTAGCGCCGACGATCCTATCATGGTAGACTCCGTGGACGTGGATGCGGCCCCAGCTGAGGCTGAACGACCCCGCCGGGAAAGAGAACGAGAGCGTGAACGACCTCGCCGCGCGCGGGGCAACTCTGATGCCGTGGGCACCCTTGCTGGCGTCGCAGGCACTGCTGCTGCTGTAAAAGGCTTCAAAGGCATGTTTGGACTTGGTCGCAAGAAGGCTGCACCGGAAGAGGCACCTCGAGAGCGTCGGCGCACTGCTTACGAGACCGAGGACGAGCGCAAACGTCGTAAGCGGTCAACGACGCGTGGCGGTATGACAGAAGACGAAGCGAAGCGACTGCGACATGAGCGCCGCAGTTTGCGACATGGGGAAGATGTCATGATGTCTGGCGCGAACGGTGGCGCTAACGGCAGCACCGACTATGATGCCGAGAAAGAGGCACGGCGAGCTGAGCGCAGGGCCAAGCGCGATGCAGAGAAAGGATCTCGTCGTGCTGAACTTGAAGAGGCAGAGGCCAAGGCTGAACGTCGCCGTGAACGTGAGCGCGAAAATGAGCGTGCGACTCTAGCAGAGAAGAAGGCTCGCCAGATGGCCGAGTTGGAGCGTCGCAACCAAGAGGCCGAAGAACAACTGCGTCGCATCGCTGAGAAGGAGGAGCGACGAAAGGCACGAGGCAAGGCTCCAGTCGAGGATAAAGACCGCGAACACCGCTCTTCACGCCGCAAAGAGAAGGACCGTGACGCTGCGCGCCCCAAGACTGAACGTCGTAGATCGCATCAGGACGAAGAAGCAGATCGTCGGCGCCGTCACGAAGAACGTCGTGCCGCTAGACGCAACTCCGAGTACCCAGTCGCAGCCCCCGGCGAGCCCATCACCGACTATTTCGACGAGCGCAACGGCGCCACACGGTCCAAGCATCGTAGCTCGCGCCAGGCGGCCCGAGAAGAAGAAAACATGCCATACCTCAACAACAAGAGTGGTGACAAGACGTCATCGTGGGTCGAGTCTCTCTCCAACGAGCCACCACTGCCTCCACCCATCTCGGAGACGGTCTTGGATCCAGCCCCAGGGACACGCGAGACACCAGATGATGAGGAAACGCAGTCTCAGGATGAAGACATCCGCCTACGCATCGCTGGACGCAAGGGCCCCAAGCGCGACAAGGAGCGTGCGGAGCGTCGCAAAATTGAAGAACGTGAGCGCGAGCGCGACAGGGCGCATAAGCACAGTCGCCGAGCGAGCGAATTCGTGACGGCAAAGACTGGCGATGAAGACCGAGAGAGGAAGCGTCCGTCGAGGCGGGCAACGTATGCGCCTGCGTATGAAGAGGCGCCTGTCCGTACGTGGGACGGCAGGCCAGCAGTTGAAGGCACCGCTGCAACAGCAAAGAGAGGAAGTTGGTTCAAGAAGATTGCCGGCTTCTAAGTAAGCCCAGTCCCCCTTGGTCAAGTATGATTGAAACGTGCTCATGGTTTGCAATGTTTGATGATGTATTGCTTTTGCAGTTTTTTCTTTCCTT
Source organism: Pyrenophora teres f. maculata (assembly GCA_014334815.1). Classification (NCBI taxonomy): domain Eukaryota; kingdom Fungi; phylum Ascomycota; class Dothideomycetes; order Pleosporales; family Pleosporaceae; genus Pyrenophora; species Pyrenophora teres. The sequence continues at coordinate 2,201,412 of CP060570.1, forward strand.
TTTCTTCTTTTTAGGTTGGATTCTTCTTCTTGCTCGCCTTTGCATTGCGCGGCGTCGGGTCTCAGTTCTTTGCCCATTTACTCATTCATTCAAACTTTTGTGTTTAATGTCTTCGTTTCGGACATGTCCTATTTATTTAGTCTTTTCCATCACTTTTCCATCCGTCATTCATCTATTCTTGTAATAAATCCCTGGGTCTGGATACTCAAGCATTTGGAAAGAGGAGGAGGAAAAGAGAAAGAAAGCACGAAGGGGGAAATGGGTGGTTAGACTCTCATGTATTCGAGTGGTTTCCTGGGTATGCTACACGGATTGGATTGGGCTGATTGAAACGTTCAGGATGAGATAGATACCCCACTTCAAATTTTGTATGTAGCTTAGCGAATTGAATTAACATGTTTTCTTCTTCTCCCAAATATTACGCTGCATCGTCGTCATCAGAAGGTTGTGAGATGCGGGAACAGCCCTTGGTATATGAGGTTCTGCGTAAACCCCCAGCCATGACGCCTAATCGCCAAACCATGCTAAGTCTCCAGGGATGCTCTGATGGGTTTGCAACCCAATTGGACACTCTCCTTGGCTTCTCCTTGTTCTCCATATCATCGTAAAAGGCCGTTACAGGCCCAACTGTCACAGCTGCGCAGCCGCTCCCTCGACTCCCTCCTGGAGTTCCATATCGTCTTCATCGTCCTCCTCCAGCTCTTCATCCTCTTCCTCAAACCCCGTCTCCATGTTCAACTTCTTCAGCCTTTCCTTCATCTCGTCTTTCTTGTCCGCCTGCCAGCGAGCCAGCGCCGCCGCAGAGTGTACCTTGAAGCCGAAGACGCGAGGTTCGTACCGTCGTTGGGATTTTGGCGGCAGTACCGCGGGGTAGACTTGGAAGAGGATATTATGGAACGAAGTGCCAAAGTACGCACCGTCGATTACGGCGTGGCGCGAGGATTTGGGGTTGTAGAGGTCTTCGCAGCGGGCGCAGTAGAGTTTTACGGGCGAGGCGTTGGGCACGTCGGACTGGCCCATGGGCAGCAGCGGTTGGGATTCACACATGACGCGGGGGCATTTTCCGAAATCAGACTTTTTGAACTTCTCGAGCTGTTGAAGATGTTGTTGTCAGTTTATTGTTTACTAGTAATAGGAATCTCGTCAACCGATGAGGTTGTTGTATGCGTACCATCTTTGCTAGACCCCTAGTTGTGACAATGTATCGAGCGTGTACCAGACCATATAGGTGCCGTGCCGACTTTTCAATCTGCTCGCGCATGTCATCGTCGCAGTCAAAGTCGAAGACGTCCGTGACAAGGTCGAGTGCATATTGATAGTACTGGACTTCGGTGTTGAGGCCCGTCAAGTTGAACCGATCGGTCAGGTATTCTTCGTCAATCTCGCAGAAGTATTCGTTTCCGCGTGAAGATATGAACTATGGATGTGTTAGTTTCTGATCATGTGTGTGTTCGCTATGTCTACGCTTTGTGGTGTTTGCCACTCCGGCCACAACTCGTGCCACCATAGACTGCTCAGGACCATGGACGGCTTCCAAACATAATGGATGATGGCGCCGTAGTCATCAGCGTCTTCATGGCGACACATGTATGCTGAGATATAGCCCTGGCGACCGCATTCCGGACTAGCGCATGGTCAGATGCGACCGGTAGTCAAGGCCCGACAGACGATACCATGACAGGAGCCAGTTCTCGCCTACAGCTGGATTGTACCGGATAACCATGATGGGCGAAGTGTATCGTGCAATACCCAAGCTATGGTAGCAAGTATTGGTGTAACGAGTATTGCTATAACCATGTGATGGAAAGGCAGAAAGGTGAGGTACCTACCCAGTCTCGCCAGTAGCTTGTGTAGTCGCTATCTGTCTCACTGTTGAAGTCGTCCATGTTGCGCTTGCTCACGGCAGGGGCGAGCTGCTGGACGATTCGGACGTGTGTATGTCGTGTGTATAGGTTGCGACCACCGACGAGGTGGGGCGATGCAAGCAGGCGCGAGCACGGTCCGGGACGCGGTTGCGGAGTGAAATGCGCGCCCGCCAAGTGGGATGAGAGTTGCATCCCACCTTGTTTCTCCGCTCCGACGGCGCTAGCGTTTGGCCCAGCGACTGCAACACGACGCCAGACTCGGCCCACTACACGGCTTTTCTTACGTGTAGTATTAGTTCTCGTCCATATATATGTTACAGGGCCTAATAGCATCATTTCAGGCGCGTTTTGTATGTTGTAGGGGAGGCCAGATGTGAGCATAGATATCACAAGTCCATGGTTTGTAGACACCAGGCACTCACAGTTCGCAAGTGTAGGTTCAATTGCGCCATCTCACTGAGCAGATCTCCGTGTACCTAAAACGCAATCCCACCTCCCAAAACACCGCAGCAAACATTCATTTCCCTCTCTTTTGGCAAAAAAACATCCATGTCCTTTCCCATTCACTCCTGCTTCTTGTGAATTCTAGGCAAACACAACCACAAGCCCAAGATCACGCCCAGCAGTGCCAAGATAATTGGCTGCAATACCTGTACACCTTTGGCCTGCGCAATAGCTCCTACTGCAAACGGAAAAATGGCCGCTCCACTTCCGCCAAAAGCTGCTGCGAAGCCGATGGCGCTAACGTGCAGATGGCGCGGAAGAAGCTTAGTAGCAGCGACAATGGCGGCAGGGAAGAGGGGCCCGAGGAAAAAGCCTTGGAAACTGACTGCAACGGCCGAGACGTAGAACTGGGGGACGAGCCAGAAGATCAGTTCAAGGGCCATTGTGAGTGGGAGGTAGATCTAGGGATTCGAGTTAGACTTGTACTATGTATTTTAGGGAGGGAGGAATTAGAGGAAAGGAATTTACAGCAATAGCCAACTTCTCCCCCAATCTCGGAGTAACAAACCCCAGAACGATTCTTCCTACAGTGATGCCCATCCAGAATCCTGTTGCAGTCATACCACTAGCGAATTCCTCGCCATCACGCACCTCAAGCATAAACTTGACAATCCATCCACCAAGCGCGACCTCGATACCAACGTAGCCGAGCAGAAATAATGAACAGAGCCAAGTGACCCGCGCATTAGGTAGACGGATAAGGGCTTCCTTCATGCGGTTGTCCTTGGTATTGTTGGTACGGGGGTTGGCGGCAAGGAACACTGCTCCTGTCTCGCGCCAGAAAGCAGTAATGGAGGTTACCAGTTCGATGAAAGCCATGGCAATCTGTACTCTATTAATCAAGGCTGAGACGGCGAGGCCCTGTAGAACGTACCATGACATAATAAAAGGTGTACCATGGCAGCTTGCTGCCTTTTGTGATCATCGTCGTAGCAATCAACGGCGAGAGAACAGCTCCAAGCCCGTAGAATGCGTGCAAGAACCCCAATACCTCATTTGGGTTGGCCATGTTACCGATCCATGCATCTGAGTTGGATTAGAAATGTGTCTCGTGATCAAACGCTCAATAGAACTTACTCCATGCCGCATCAGCAAGTCCGTTGCCGAACCCAGCCAGCATAAAGATGACGACCAGCACGGGATATGGTGGATGTACTGCTATCACAATATACGCGATAAGGTGACAGCTCGGCGCAATAATGGCAACACCTCTTTGGCCAAACTTCAGATGGATTGTGTTGTTGAGTAGAGCGGAAGCCGTGTATCCAACTAGCGGTGAAAGGAAAACAAGCGATATCACTACGAATGTGAGATGGTAGTACTCTTGCAACTATGCAGACGTTAGCCTTCTGTGGAAATATAGAATTGTCCTGTGTAAAGAATCAAGAATAGAAACATACATAAGGAATCAACGCTCCGTACGCAGCATCGTTACTCCCCATGACTACGAAGCTCCAAAACGCAGCCATGGTCCGAAACAGATTCGACCGTGGATGGTTCCATCTCTCGAGCTTCTCTGCTGCCTGCGTAGTCGGAGACGGCAGATTCTCTACTGGATCGCTTTCCCGGGTACCCTTGGTATCGGAGAGCCGCAGACTAGTGTATGAGCCAGCGACCTTGGCATCTTGCGGTTTGCTAAGATGATTGGAGACATCCTGGAGTTCAATGGGCTGCTCGACACAGGTCGATGAATTGCCATTATGCTGAAACATGGTTCTTGTGGTGGATGAGGGGTGGAGGTTTGCCACTTGGTTGTGGACAAGTATGGAGGTGGGGGGTGGAGGTGGAAACTCAGTTGGAGAAGTAAACGCTCAACGTAGCTGCGCTACCCCAAGTTTTTAAATCTCACCAAAGACCGTGGATGATGGGTTTGAGAAGGGCGCAGCGGTGTACTTTCACATCTCTTATGGCTAGCCCAACACTTTGACCTCGCTGATGACCAACGGAAAAGTGGCGGAAAATGCGAGATTGTTGTTTTTGGGCGTAAGTATCTTGGCCATCGTCCTCTTAGCACCTGCGTCTTTGCGGGGCAAGCGAGATCTCCAGCAGCTTTACCCCGAACGGGAGTTCAAGAAGCGAATGGCTAAACCTCGGCGGGCGCTGACCTGGACGTTCAAGGTTGCGGGCCGTGCTTCCCCGTCTATCTCGGTCCGACATCTAGTTATTCGTCCATCAACACCACACCAACTGCAGCAAGATCAGAGGGACATATGATATGCTGAATCTAGTATACCCGGATCTTCGACACCCCACTTCCACATAACCGACGAACGGTCGCAGTTGACGCCAATGACTAGATCAAATGCAACAGCCCTAGCCGCAAGCCCTAACCCGATGTATCGATGAATTGCGAGGTGAAACCCTTACCGTCCGCAATGCAATCGCTTAGCCAGTCAAGTGTCGCAAGGAGGCCTCAAGTCCTCTTGTCATCACTGTGCGTCGCGGCGTCGCGCCCTGCATACCAAACGTTTCAAAAAGGAGAATTATGATCATGGGAATCGTTAATGTCCTCATTTCATGCTTTAACTTCTGCTACTACCATTATCCGCCTTAATGCGTGAGGGATTCCCGGAATCTCGCTGCACCGAACCACGCTAGTGGGGTATCTGTTGTTGCTAACAGTGCTATGACAAACCGCAACTTTTCCCCACAACAAAGTACAATCGTGAAGAAAAAAAAGAATGTGAAAAATTCTGGAGATAGGATAACTAGGAAAATAACTCTGACAATGTTAAAAAAAAGGATTTCTTGAGATCAACGCTTGTATTCAACGACTGTGGAGAAAGGCAAACCGTCCATATACACATGCTCGCTTCTACAGTCGCGTCTGGCTCCTGCTTTGCTCGCTCGCTCGCTCACTCTAGTCGTTCGCTCGTGTCTTGAAAAAAATGAAATGGAAGACAATGCGTTCCGATCTTCTCATGCTAGAGAAAGCATCTATGAAGGCTGGATGACGGAAGGGCCGGCAAGGACATCGGCATCGGCAATAGACTTGCTCTTGGTGATCATCATGTAGACCTCACCCATGAGGCCCTGGGGAACCATGCAGTTGCCGTCGGTGATGGGAGTGAACTGGTTGCCACCACTGTAATGCGTTAGTATAGATTCAAGTGTGCATGTGGATCATGTGACTTACGGTCCGACGAAAGCGCAGAAAGATGCACCTGCGGGCTGAGCAGGGTCAGCGAGCTTGAGGTTCTGGCCAACGGTAGCCTTCTCGGGGTTCTGGAGTGCGATGGCAGGGAAAGCCTGGATGTTGAGGTTGGAGCCGGTGGGGCACGACTTGATGAAGGCAGCGGCAAGGGTGAAGACGGCACGGGGTCCAAGGGCAACGTCGAAAGCGGCAGGGACGGGCTCAGCGCCGGATGCGATACGGATGAAGGCCTGGTGACGGGCCTCAACGGTGACGATGGAGGCAGCGGCGGAGAGGACGTCGGAAGAGTTGACAAGCGGTGCGGCACCGAGGTAGGCGGAGACACCAACAGCCTCGAGAACACGGGCAGTCGCAACCATGGACTTTGCGCTCATGAGAGCTGCGTCGAAGTTGTATTGGCAAGGCTCGACGGGCTTTGCGCCAGCTCCGGCGATGGCGGATTGGAGGGTAGTGACGTGAGTAGCCTCAGTCTGACCAACACCCATCAAGGACTTAACTTGACCAGCAGAAAGACCGAGAGCCATGAAGTCAGACATGGAGAACTTGGCGAAACCCTGCTTGTAGAATTCCGACTCGAGATGCTCGGCGGTAAGGGCACTGTTGCTGTCAGCCACTGCTCGTTGTAGATACACACCAGACTAGACTTACAAGTTGAGGATATCGGTATCGCTCAGCATTCCTGCTGGTGCTGCTGCAGCCGCGGCAGCTGGCGAACCTGATGCTGCTACTGCGCTCTCAGTGATGGTAGCTGGCTTGGCACCCATCGACATGGACGCCGAAGGCATGGGGGCGGCAGCAGCCAGGGCAACGAGGCCCATGAGGATTGTTGATACGCTACGCATGTTGTTGAATTAAGGTTGTTGATCTGTTGTTGAGGAAGACAAATAGGTAATGAAGGACCACCAGCAAAGACTCGCTTTGAATTCGATTATTAAATATTTGTCTAAAGTCCAACCAGGGACTGAGAAGAGAAAAACCGTAAGGAATGTGGTTTGGGTATTAAATACGGAGGAAGGTAGAAGAAGCTCGCCGAGGATGATGCAACAGAAAACGAGTATGGAAACAAGGTGGGCGGCCAATGGACCTTATACAAGCAGCAGCAGCTCCTAGGTCACACCTGAGACACCATGCCAGTATGCGGAGAACGGATGTAGAGCTTGTGGCGGACTACAGGATCCCGCCCACGCACCGGCTCCCTCACCAGATTCGTGACCATTCAAGCTTCAGTAGCTTGGCGTGTCGGCCCATTGATCTTCAGGGAACTGCCCGTCAACAGCGTAGCAACCGCCGAGCCAGGCCGGCAAGTTGCGATGGGGCTGGCGCTGGATGCGTGGGATGTAGCAGGTCCGGCCTCTGCGACACGAAAAGAGCGTGATGAAACCCGACGAGTACCAACTTTTGCGCGGAGACAGCACAGCCGCGCTAGAAAACATTTTGCCAGCACAATAGCGCATGGCGATTAATGGCGGCATACTAACTTCCCGGTAACAACCAGTATGTGGCTCAAGCAGTGAGGCTTGAAGCAATGGAGCCTTCCATCTCCAGTAGAGAGTGTTTCCGGTCAGTACAACGGGCCTCGAACGAAACGTTTCAACAAACAAACTTTCGGCCATCGTGCCAAGTACAGTCGTGTTCAAGACGTATACTGTAGAGATAAAAGCGGGCGCCTACGTGCTGCGTCGAACGAGCAGAATCTCAGTTGAAAGCCGAGGAATGATGCCTTTGGTCGTGGCGCAGCGATCCAAAACCGCCCAACGTTGCCAAGCTTATGGAGAACCACTGCTATTTCGGCAAACACCCCTGACGCCTCAGGCTTCAACGGCTTTTTAGGCATCAAGAAACAAATGCAGGTACACGGACCTTCCCCCCACCCAAGCCACAACAGGGCATGGGAAGTTGCAGATCCGAGCGTGGAGAGGGTGGAGGGCACCTCTCTATGCCACGGATCCACGGATTACCGCAGTCTGTCGCCCGCCCAGCCGCCAGCCGAGTAAAACAAAGGGTGGTGGCTATGGGCAATCACGTCCGTGTTTCCACCTCAAACGCCAATCCTTACCAAGGGAACGAGTTACGAGAGAATGCAAGATGTGTCAATCTGGTACCCGCGACGGCTCCTTAGGCAGCCTTACCTAGGCACCAACAAAATTTGTGGAGCAAGTATTAATGCGAACAGGTCACGATCACTCCAAGGCGGAAACCCGTCTACCAAGAGGGCGCTTGCAAGGATGACAACACATTAAAGTACTACGAACCAATACTATGTATAAGAGCTGCAATGATATACCACGGCTACCCATATTCCGCCGCATACACATGAACAATACACAGATTTCCCTTTTCCTCTTCCTCCACAAACCTAGTATGTATCCACCATTCAATTTTCCCTACCAAGTTGGCAAAAAGACGCCGGGCTTCCCACATGCTGAAGCCGAGCCGAGAAACGCACTTCGCCTATAGGGCATAGGGGTTGAGGGACCGAATGGTCAAGCAACTGAAAGATACCTGTTAGTAGAATTCATCACTGTAGACACGGCAACAACTTACGGAGGGCTCTTCGTCAAATCCGTCTTAAGGATAACTGGTACGCGTGTCATCTCTCGCACATCCTGGATGTAGTCGCCGTTCTGCTCGCGGAGAGTGAACCAGCTCAAGTACTTCTCCTTGTTGGTCAACTTGGCCTCTGTGGCTTCACCAGCACTCTGGGCCAGCTTCGAGTCTGAATTGACGCGGTGAGGAGCTCCATCTCGCCGGCTAGGCGACGGGGGCACGCTCTGGGTCGGGCGATCAGGGTTCAATGAGACGCCGGCCATGTTCGAGTTGAGGTCGTTGGCGTCGTCATCGTCATCATCGTCAAACAACGCAGCCTCCTCGTTAGTCGACATGGTTCCGGTATCCATCTGCCTACGTCGAGCCTCTTCCTGCTCTCTTGCACGCTGCTTAGCCGCCTCAGCCTCACGTGCGGCAGCAGCAGCATTGGCTGATCGAAGCGAGCCATGCTTTGGTCTCTCGTCCTCAGGAATGTAGTTGGACGAGGGAACTCCCTTCTCCCAGTAGAGCTCAAGGAGGCGCTTGTTCTTATCGAACTCGGCTTTCTTGAGAGGAAGCTGATCACAGTGCACACGCTTCTCGAAGCCCCACTCTGGAATGAGCACATCGAAGGCGGACTCGTATACACAAAGGACGATTCCTTCAGCAATGAGGTCGCCACCCTGCTCTTGTCTGACCTTGTCCATCTTGCGGCAGGCCTCGATATGTACACTTTGCTCTTGGGCAGCATGAGCAGAGTCCTTCTTGGTATTGCACATCTCGGCAGTCTTGGCTAAAGCCTCAATATCTTCAGTAAACTCAATGGCACCATTTGACAGAACAGCTTCGAGCTGGCGGTGCACAATAATGTCTGCGTAGCGGCGGGATGGGTTGGTGAAGTGAGTGTACAGGGGAAGGTTGAGGGCGTAGTGGGGGTACTGCTCCGTAGGCAGCCTACCAGCAACGAAGTACTTGGCACGAGGCATCGACTTGATGACCAACGTCTCCATACCCTTTCGGATATCATCATCTTCAACCTCAAACAGGCTGTTCTGAAGAGATCCACTGCTCTCGGTATCGATGTCGTAACCAATAGCACCCATGCGCTCCGCAATCGTCGTCAGGCGACGGGGGTTGGGTGGCGGTTGACGACGCAGGAGCGCCTTTTCAGGCAGGCCAGCAGCGAGCTTTTTCGCAACAAAGGCATTAGCGAGGTGGCTGAGCTCTTCAATGCACTCATGCGCAGGAGAAGAGTCGAAGATGTTTTGCTCGACAGGGACGTTCTCGTCATCAAGCTGGTACATGAGACGCAGCGCCTTGACATCAGTAGACCGATCGCCAAAGCGAGCCTGGCGAAATTTCTGAGAGATGTGATGCAGCATCTTGATGTCCTTAGCACGGGCCGCCGAGACTGGACCGTCGTTACCGCTGATAACGGTATCGACCTCGTCATACGACAGCTTTCCAGAGCTCTTGATCACAGCCTTGCCGACCCAGGTTTCATCCTCGGAGATTTTACCAGAGTTGGGATCGACCTTGAAAACGACACTGACAGTGTAACGCTCCTCACCGGGGTTGAGGCAGCAGACGTCGTTCGACAGCCGGGGTGGTAGCATGTTCACCGTGCGGTTCATGAGGTACACGGCAGTGCCACGCTTCTTGGCCTCGCGATCGACTAGTGAGTTCGCCTTGATGAAGTGAGCAACATCGGCAACGTGGATACCAATCTCAACGCGGCCATCATCAAGGTACTTGAAGTGGATAGCGTCATCAAGCTCCTTGCTGCCGTTGGGATCGATGGTGAAGGTCTCCTCATCTCGGAAGTCACGACGGCTCTGCAGCGCTTCCTCGCCATCTTTAGCGACTGACCAGTGTTCGAAGCCGACATTCTTGATGACGGCATCAGAGAAGTCGTCTGGACCGAAGTTGTTGTCGCGCAGAAGAGCATCGGTTTCCACCTTAAGGTCACCCATGACTCCGAGCTGCTCGACAAGAGTACCGAAAGGATGCAGCGATGTAATGGGCCATCGCTTGATGCATGCTACAAAAATGCGGTCGGCATAGTCTTGGTGCTTTTCGACGAAATCGCGCGGTGCTTGCTCGGTCGGAATGGCGATCAAGGGCACACGCTTGTCGGTCGGCTTGAACCACACAATCTTGGGCTTGTCCTGGCGCTCTGGTTGTGATCGGCCCGAGTTGCCTTCGCGAGCTTGACGCTCTGCCTCCTGCTTCTCCTTGGTGGCTTGGCTGCTGGGACGGAGAAGTCCAAGAGATCTAAGACATTGTTAGTATGAGATTCGCGATGATTGATCGACAGGACTCACCCGGAGAACATTTGTCCCGCAACACGCTCGATGACAGCAACAATGTGGCCTGCATACAGAGGCTTCAACTCATCGTTGATTTCCTCCTCTTCCATCAGAAGTAAGCTCTGCCCTTCGACCTCAACATCATCGTTCTTCTTCTGCGTAGGTCGCTGGCGGAGACTGCCGCGTCGGCGAATACCACCCTCAGAGCCGGTCTCAGGTTGAGTGGTGGCATCATTCACGGCGATACTACCACCGCGAGGGTCTGCGTTGTCTTTGCGCTTCTTCTTCTCTTCCTTTTCTCGCTTCTGTCCCCATACCTCGTCAACGTCGAGGAGCTCGACAGCGACCAAGTCTCCTTCCAGAGCTCGGTTCCTGTCTTTGCTACCACAGATGAAGATGTCAGCATCCAGATCAGTGGTGGTGACGTAAGCATCGCTACGGTTCTTCTTGTTGACGCGGAGAATACCGGCAACGAGTTGGCCGTCGCCGAGGAGAGCAGGCAGGGTCGCCTGTGGGAGGTAAGGAGTGAATAGTGTCTTGCGCTGTTGCTGCTGTTGTTGCATGCCGCCGCCCATCTGCGGGCCATGCTGGCTGGCACCGAGGCCCCCGCCTTGCATCTGGGCAGCCTGGAGTGCCTGTAAATGAGCGATCTGCATAGGGTTCAGTGGTTGACCGAACATTTGCTGTTGCAGTAGAAGCTGTGCCTGAGGTGACTGCATCTGCATCTGGGGCTGGCCGCCGTATTGGAAGTTGCCAAGAGAGCCAACTGACTGGTTGACCGATCCACGAGTGCGGTGACCAGGTTGGAAAGGAGCGGCATTGGCGGTCTGATTCATATTGAAACTGCCCATGTTCTGAATCTGAGCGTCTGTAGATTGCTGTTGCTGAGGGGTGTTGTTGTTCTGGGGCTGTCTCCAGTTGCCCTCAAAGTTGCGTGACTGGCTTCGGCCATGACCTTGGCTGCCACGGCGCTGGAAGTCTGGCTGTTGACCGTTCTGGTTGGTAGGGTTCTCGTTGGTAGCTGGGAACGAAAAGGAAGGTCCACCACGGCCAGCGCTTCCACCACCACGTCCGACAGCCATGCTCTGGCTACGTCCGTGAGCGCCTCGCCCACCACGAGCGGAGGCACCGTCGTTGGAGGCACTGTGCGCACTGGGGCTAGCGTCGCGGTTGGAGCTGCCCTCGGTCGAGCCCGGAATAGGAAACTGGAAACCCGAAGTCTTTCTCTTTGATTCGGCCTGTTCAGCAGCCTTCTTCGCGTCGGCGAGAGCGAGTGAGTGGCGGCGAGTGTGACCGGAGCCGCCAGCGCTGCCACCACCTCGACCGCGGGGGTTGACGTTTTCCCTGCCCTGACCACCCTGTTGTGCACCAAAGTCACCGAAGCCAGACGCACCGGCGGAAGGAGCGGGAGGCGGACCCATGCCGACGTTGGGATGGGCCGACTGGTTGCGGCGGTGGGCATTGGGCTGAGCTTGGGGGACGCCAAGGTGCTGCTGCTGTTGCTGCTGCTGCTGCGGCATCTGCTGCATCTGCTGGGGAAACTGGTAGTTGTTGACTTGGGGCGAGACATTTGGCATCTGGCCTGGCATCTGGAAGTTGCCGAGCTGCTGCTGCGGCTGGATCATGCCCATGTTCACATATTGCTGATGTGTGGCGGCAATCTGCTGCTGTTGCTGCTGGAGGACCTCAATCTGTTGTGCGATGGCCAGTTGTTCCACTACACGGGCTATGTCAGCAGTTGCTTAGCATAGTGTACGAGGTATGCCGGCATACTCATCAGCGGTGTCAGCTCGGAGGGACTGCGGCGATGCGCAATGTGCAAACGACGGCCGGCGGGACCCATGGGGCCCTGCTGGCCTTGTTGCTGGTCCATGGTAGGTAATGGAGTTGTGTCCGTTGGTGCTGTGCCCGCGTGCAGTCGTACCGTACCGGTCGAAAAGTGACGGATGGACACGAATTGGTAACCGGGAGGGACGAGTTATCTGCAGGGCATCAGTGAGCTTGGCGCCGTTGATGCTTACAAGGGCCGAGATGATGCACGAGCTGAGTGTGCAAGGCAGCGGGGTGGGAGGGAGATGATGCAGGGTGGGCGGCGGCGGCGGCATGGTGGTGCTTCTCTCACGAGCTAGCGGGGGAAATGACTTACGCTGGGGTAGAGGTGCTGATTTAGACCGTGCTTGCAAGTGAAGACGATGCTTTGTAGACTGTAGACGATGGATCGAGGCGGATAGTGTGCAAGTCAGCAGTGGATGAATTGTCGTGTCCAGACAGACGTCAAGTTGGCCGGGCGGAGGATGTGATAAGGAGGGTCTCGAGGTCAAGGAGCGCGGATTCCCTGGAGCGGGTCGTTGTTGTCGGCAATACCAACAAAAAGCGGGCGGAGAGAGTGGTGCGAAGGAGGGAGCGATCGAGGATGCAGGAAGGAGGGTTTGCAGGAGGGAAAAGCCAGAGGGCAGTCAGCGTATGGGTGGATGGTGGTGATGGCTATGGCGGGACTTGGCCAGATGGACCTAAAGGGAAGCGATCGGCTGTGCTTGTCCGCAAACGAGGCCTGAGCACACGTACGTCACCTGCAAGAGCGAGAGCGAGAGGCGGGCGAGGCGAGGCGAGGCGCACCAGTGCGGCAGACTATAGCAATAGAATAAGACAGTAGCGATTAAAGAGCTGTAGAGAGAGAGAGGGAGGGGGAAAAAAGGAGCGCGCCAGGCAATCGTGGACTCAGGCATTGCAGGTGTGAGTGCAAATATATACAAACGCCCGCGGCTGTGTGTGTGTGTGTGTGTGTGTGTGTGTGTGTGTGCCCTGTCTCAGTGGGCCGTTATATGAAGCATCACGGTTAGGTGTACATGTTTCAAAGACCGGACCAGACCCGCATCTGTCGGTTTCCTCATACACCAAAAGTGCTCCCCAAGCTGGACAAGCTGGACAAGCCGGCCGTTGTCGCACGCGCGGGAGCCTCAGGAGTCGCAGCAGAGTCGGTAGTCGGTTAGGGTTTGGACAGTGTATTGATCCACTGTCTTGGGCCCCATCAACCTTACTTAGTCATGCCGCATCCTGCAAGCCGCGAGCTGCGAGCTGCCGCCGCAAACAGCTGTCCGCACCGACAGTGGCAGTACCTACATTAACGCTTTCAGTAAACCACGGTACCTACTGCGCGGCTGCTGTAACCTGCCGATGAAACAGACATGCTCAGGGTACCGGTACGACGAGAACCACGTCGCGGCGGCAGTCCCACCAGCTTGCGGCACCGACGACGCTCGCGAAGCTTGTGAAATGGACCAACGTCTGGTCATATACATGTATCCACTGCCGGCCTGGGAGCCGTCTCAGCTTGTGCACCGTGGCGGGGCCCTGTTTGCTGCCATTGCTAGCCCATTGACCACATCGCGGCCATGACCACCAATAGTCAGCGAAAGAAAGAAAGCGTGAAGCGCGCAGTCGGAAACCTGTCCGTGACAATGTCCGGGGCAACAGGGATATGCGGAATCACGTGATGTCGGCCCCGGCCCTTGCTCGCCGACCATTTGTTAGCTTCCCGTCTCTTTGACTGACGCGCTCACCGACCACCTTTTCAACAGTTCAACAGTCGATTCCTTCGATTTGGCGCATCACTCCAACGCCAGAATGCCCGCCCGATCGGGCACCTCGTCCGCCAGCATGCACACGTCCACGTCGTTTAGCTCGAGTTTGGTTGAGACATCTCCGTCACGTCATTCGCCGAATCGAAGCAGCCTTCGTCCTCATCGAGAATCCCTGACGCGCGACCCCTATGGCAGTCCTGCACACAAGCTGGCGCTCGAATTCAACCTCCGTCTCTCCATATCCGACCGTGAGTTCAACGAAAAGCTCGACCAAGCTGCCGCTGTGCGCGCCAAGCAGCACCAGCAGCAACTCGCCTATGCCGCCGAGGAGCACGAACGCGTCTATCGCAGCGCCAAACTCGAGCTTGAGCGCCAGGCCCTCGAAGAGGAACAGGCCCGGCTACGCCATGAGGAAAACCAGAAGAGGGAAATTGAGCGCCTGAAGCAAGAAAAAGCCCGCGAACAAGCCGAGGCACAGCGGAGAGCGCTCGAGGCCCGACAACGCGAAGAAGAAGCCGCCCGCCAGGCTGCAGAGCACCAGAAGAAGCTACAGGAGGCTGATGCTCGCATCAAAGCTCAGAAAGAGCAAGAAGCCGCCGCTGAACGCCAGAAGAAGGAGAGTGAGGAGGCAGGTCGCAAAGCTGCCGAGGTGGCCGCGGCTGCAGAAAAAGCTCGTCAACAGGTGCCACAGCAAACGCCAGCTGCACCTACAGCTGCGCCCACACAAGCAGCTGCCCCGAGCCCATTGACCGTCGCACAAGCACCCGCTGCCAATGTCGACCAGATCCACGCAAAGTACCTCCAACTGCACCAGCGGATGAAGGAGTTCCGTAAGGCCTTTTGGGAGGAGCACAAGAAACCCACCTCGCCCCTCAAGGGCCCCGTCGGCGATGCGAGACGCGCTCTCCGCACTCGTCTAGGTCAGATCAACGTTGAGCGAAAGGACAGCGCCGCCGCCATCAAGCGTCTCCGAACAGAATGCTTCGATGTCGCCTTGAACACCCCAGGTCCCATGATTGACATCCGCCAATACATTGTCTCACACCAGTTGCCTCAGCTAGCCAACGAAAACGAAGCTGCATACCCCGCCTTCCTCCTCTATGTCTGGATCTGCTTTGAAAAGTTCCTTATCGGACAGTTTGAAAAGGAGGCTGCCAACCCTGATGGACGCATCATCCAGGAGATTGGTCTTATAGCAGCTAGTCTGTTTGGCGACCAAAAGTACATGTGGAATGGAATTCCTCTCACTGACATTGCGCTTGCCAAGCTGCACAAGGCTTGCCCGCCTCTCTTTGGCATCCGCGGCACAATGGATACCAAGGAAGGTCGACTGCGGCTAGGCTGGCGGGACGATTCTACAACGGAGACATACGCTCAACGCATGCGCGGTATTGGCGCTGGCTACGCTTCCATGTCGCTCCGCTCCTTCGCATCCAAGACACCCGCGATAGCAATCTCGGAATACTGGCGTGCTATTGTCTCCATCGTCAATACTCCACCCGACCAACTCTGGCCTGGACACTTTGCTATCCTCAGCGGCTTGATTCGCGACTACCACAAGAAGTTCATACAGTTCTACGGCGTCCCCGCACGCGCAGTACTACGTCGGGCTGTTATCGACCTTCCTATGCGTGCACCTGAGCGCTGCAAGGATGCTGCAAGCACCATTGCTGTGCTGAGTGAGAGCTGGAAGAGGGAGAATTTCTCGTTAGACTAGGAGGTAATTCTCTAGAACATGTATGGGTCTTGGAAAATCTCCATCTTTGTTAAATTTGTCTCAATTTGCATGGGCTGGCGCTCTCGTCATTATTAACATGACCTATGGTCGTGCGTTGCATCTTTTCTCCTTGAATCTGTAGGGAGCTGATCTTCGGATCGTACATACACACATAGATGTTGTCATTGGCAATGAAATAGTCACGCGTTGACGGACAAATGGCTTGAATCCTCAATTCTCTGACGATGATGAATGTGATTTATTATGGCGTCCTTCCAATTTCCCCATCTCGTTAGTTTCAACATGGCAGCCTGCTGCTGCCTAAACCTTTTTTCTAACATAAAATGGACATGGCGCCACCTTCAGTGCATATTCTAAAAATCTCAAACAGTCCACAATGCCAAAAGCTGTTCGCGCAAGCACCCGCAGAATGCAGCGTCACGCCGAAGCTGTCGAACGACCTGGCAGAGTCACTAGGTTGCAATTGAACCCCCAACTTACGACCAAGACGCCCGTACCATCCAACTCCACCACGCGGCGCAAGCTCAAAACACAAAGTCTCCCACTATATACCAGATCGCAAACGGAGATATCAGCAGATCCCAACCGGTTACTGCCCCTCTTCTGCCTGCCTAGGGAAATCATCCAAGACATAGCGGCCAACCACCTTCCTCTCGACTCTGCCGTAAGCCTAACACTAACATGCAAAGAAGCCCTTGCTATCATTGGTACTTGGTCATGGCTACAATTCAAAAAGTTGGAGCGTTTGAGCCTTTTCCGAGAATGCTTTGTTCGGGCTCTGGCCAGAGATTGTGCAAGTGAGGATGAAGCAGCCTTGACTTATTGTTCGATATGCAATACCCTACACCCGCCACTACACATCCCGCGAAACCACATAAGGACAGCACTGACACCGTACTGTTTCGGACAAGACGATTGCGTCAGTTATTTTCCAAGGATGAACGACGAACGGGGTTACAGTCTGGTTTTCGACCACGTCGCTGAGGCACTCCGTCAGTCCTCAGAATACGCAAAAAAAGGATGCCATGGACCGCAAATCAACTTGCTAGCCGGAGACTATACAGTCAAGTACCCCAAACTAGAGCTGAGCTGGCAGATCACATCAAAAGGCCGGCGTGTAGATGGGAATCTTATCGTGCAGCATATTCATACGTTCCAGACTCTGAGGGATTACAATAACATGAGGGGGAAGAAAAGCTTGTATGCAGCGGATATACTAGCTCTACCTATTCGACTATGTCCACATCAATCTACCGTAACGACAGGACCACGCGCACCCTCACGCTACATCAAAAGCGAGGAAAAGAATAGCCCGCAATTCACGCACGCCATCACCACCGCTTTCCCCACAACAAAGCGGGAAAGGGTAGGGGGCACATACATCCTCCAACAGAGGATGAATAACGCATTCTCCCACCCCACACCCCGCGAGCTCGAAGCCATGAACGCCGCAAACGCAGGAGACAAAAACATCCTCTGGTGCTGTCGCTCTTGTCCTACAAAGTATAGGATTGAGTTTAGTGGCAAGAGGCTGAAGATTTTGGCGTGGCATTCTTTTGGGAGGGATCAGTTGCATGCAAGTAAGTGCTGGAAGTGGTTTGTCAGGAGAGAGGGCAAGCTGCTGGGGACGAGTAAGAGGAATGATGAGTGGTGGAGTCCGGCGAGGACGGTGCCGGATTTTAAGATTGGGGAGGGGGGATGGGAGGATGAGTTGTTGGGAGTGAGAAAAGAGTAATGAGTTTCGGAGATGTGAAAGATGGGTTGGTAGTGGTAGGAATATTGATGTCAGGGTGAATTGTTTGAGCGCTGGCAAGTTTGAAAAGAGTATCACTAGGGCTGAGCAAATGATACTTGCATAATTTTCTCAGAGTACCGCCGAACAGGCTCTTGAAATCGGGCCTGGTGATCTATGTCAGTGTTAACTTTTCATTAGATATAGTGCAAGGGCATGATGAACCCCTGCTGTTCTGTTCCGACAATCGCAGATACCGATTTGGTAGATGTACGTAAAATGAATATCAGACCAATAAGTATCTTCTACTGTTTTTTTGTTGATAGTATCTTATATCGGACATCACTATCAACTCAGTGCAAACTTCGATGACTTCTGTGAGATCGAAAGGGTGCATTCCTGTTATAATCGTGGTCGCTGATATTGACCCGTCGGCCGTTCCTTCCACATTGGCAAAGGGGCAAAAACTGTAAAAGCAGTGTAAATTCGCCGACAATCTTCTCTTGATGCTGAGACGGTGAGTTGGTGGAGTCGTGATGTGATGTCTACAAATAGAAACAGCTGCAGTTGAAATTTAGCGAGAAACTAGGCGTGCGACACAGGGGCCAACGCCATGTTGTCGGGCGCGCAGTTGTCAACACCACGGCCTGTTGGCTGGCCCATCTCCCCACTCACCGACAATCACGCGCGTGGACACTGTGCCGCCAACATGCTCAGCGCCGCAGTGCCGCCGCCAAAACCTCCCAATGGCATCTACTTTCAGGCAAGCCCTACCATAAACACGCCGCAGCCGGAGACTCTACCTTGCATCATGGCTCTTGCTTTGCTTTCACCCAAGAAGCGGTCTCGGCTCCTCTCAACCCCACCATTTTGCACACGTCGCCGTCCAGTCCTGTCTGGGCTTGGTTCAGGCAGACTTCGCAAGGCATCCAGCCTTTCTCGAATCATAGCAGTAGCTCCTCATCTTGTTTCTTTTTAGCGCAAGGTGGCTGTGCTTGCCTGAATGTCAAAACTCTGCTCCTGCAGACGACGATCCCTTTGACACATTTTTCTGTGCTGGTGTAGTAGGATTATTTACGTGTACATGTTTGTTCAAATTAAGGGCTGGCACGATAAGAGTCATCCATTCGGGGGCCGGTTTGGAGAGACAGCCATCCAATGTTTGCGGTTGCACGAGCTGAAAAATAGATCAGCTGTGGATGCATTTGGCCAGGCTACGCAATAGTAGCTCGCACGCTGCGAGAACACCGTCTCTACTGGACTGTCAGTGTGTAGAGTTTTGCTATCATCTCTAGGCTGCGCGTTTCGCATCGTGCCTCTACCGGACTGTGCCTCCACCAGCGGCTGCATTCTTTCCTCTTCTGGGTGCGGGAGCCAGAGCTTTGATGACTGGTATCCTAACCCGCCATTCGCTCAGCATCTTGCCTGATGCCAAGCTGCCGTCATGTGCAGGGGCGCAATAACCTTTCCTGAACGGATGGCGGGTTTCCCCACAACGTACTGAGGCTGAGTGCTTTCTTCCACTGACGACACCGCGTACTGGACGCCTTCTTACTAGGCCAGCGAGTCGGCGCAGGATCTGAAAGGGCCTATGCGCAGCATGTTTCATTTTACGGGTAAACATATGTCTGCCTGCTGCCCTGTATCAATGTGCTATTCAAGACGGATTTCTCAATCAAGGTTCATATCAGCATTGCTATAACGAAATCCCACCAAGGTTATTGAGACGTAGTCATTCTATCTCTATTCCATATCCAATCCGGCCTCCTACCATCTGTATTACATAAATCCCCATAGCCTACTCGGAATTTCATCAGACGAACCTCCTCAAAGTCACCTTCATCCTCCATCCAATACCATGGCTCCCATACCAGTTGACAACAACCTCAACGCCAACACCGACCTGAAGGCTAAACCAGATTCAAAATACTGGACAAAAGCCAACATCGCCCTCACCATCGTCATCTCTCTCGTCTTCCTCGCCGTCATCCTCTTCGCCATCATCTTTCTCCTCCACCGGCGGCACGAGAAAAAGAAGCTCGCAAACCGCAAATCAGACACAGCCGGCCTGCTCGCGAATGAAGACAAGACAAACAACATGTTCAGCCGGCACCGCGCCAGCAGTGTCACCCTCTACGTCGACTCGGAAGCCGATGCCCGCAACAAGCGTTCAAGCACCGAAACCATGCATCTCGTCCCCCTGCAAGTCACACCCGTCGAAGAAGCAAGGGATCCCATCGACGATAGCACCGAAAGCTCGAGCTCGGGATCGGGCGTCAGCTCCTTGAGCAGACAGAGTAATCTAACGGTTAGCTCTATGCTATTGAGTCCAATGTCGTCGACTGCGGATAGCGATCGACCATCGGGTCGCCCACGGAGTACGAGTACAACGTCGACGCGATCGCAGAGGGCGAGGTACTACGAGACGACGCCTACGGTAGACATGCCGCAGATACCCAAGATTGTTCATACCATGTCGCAGTAAATAAGTGGATGTTGGTCTCACAAACAGACTTGAACAGTCTGAGAAGGTGCATGGTTTGGCATTTTGTATTCTCCCATTCTTGCTTTGAAAAAAAACCCGCATTTTCTTCCCCCCTGGCGTGTTCGCGCTACGTTCTTCATCAGCATCACTATATACCCACTTCTTTCACAATATCCAGTGTTTTGTTCACTGCTAGAGAAAATGTCAATTATCTACTTTTACGCTTACTGCGACATAAATACTTGTTGACCAATCATATTGTATCAGCATATGTAGTGTATTTATAATCTGGAAACTGTGGCAGAAGCACTCGTCATCAAGCAAAGCACACCATACCCTCTAACTGGCAGCGTTTCAGCCCCCAAATTGATACACTTCGCAAGCTTCACTTGATTTACAGACGAGCTCGTTTTAAACCAGTGCGTTCTCTGAGTGAGCATTAGACAAACCCGCGGGCGTACATCCGGGGCCGCATCAGTGTTATTGTTATGAGGCTTGAAATCATAAATACAACACGCAACTCTTTAACCGCAACACAGGGTATACAAAGATACAAAGTCAAGAATCGTCCATTACAAAAGTATGGGATATCTACAAGAAAAAGACTCCCACCCCAACTGAACAAAGTGAATAACGCCTGTTGTCACCAATGTTCCTTTTTGATAAAATTTTGCTACTGAGAAAAACACAACTACTCGCTGTCGTCGTCGCCGATAAGTTTCGCGTAGTCTTCCACAGAGGCAAAAGTGGGCAGATTCTTGAGCTTCCTCTTTTTGCTCTTCCGGCCATCCTTGTCCTTCTTCTCGCCGTCGCCATCTGCGTCTGCATCCATATCCATGTCCACAGGAACATCGGCGTCGCTGTCCACAAAGCCGTCCTCGTCGTCGAGGTCGAAGTTTTCAAAGTCATCTTCGTCGTCTTCGTGGTGTTGACCACCAGGGGCGTCGAAGCCGTCGCCCTCGCCATCGTCATCGCTACCAAGGTTGAGTTCGACACCACCGTCCATACCGCCCGCCTCCTCGTCACTCATCATGTCGTCCATGTCAAAGTCACTGAGATCGTCATCGTCACCTCCGTCGCCTTCAACCTCTGGTCGACTCTTGACGAGTGCTTGCCAGATTTCATCGTCGTCGCTGCTTCCCTCTTCACTGTCATCCCTCTTGCGATCCTTCTTCTTAGTCTTCTTGTCCGCCTGCTTGGCTTTGCCTGCTTTCTCAAAGTATGTGTGGAAGAAAAACTTCATCCACACGCACATCGTCGACCTTGCGACGCCAGAACTGCTCGGAATTGAGCGGGTCGTGCGTACGATCGCCGTCACGGGCAGTGATGAGGTAAGAAGCGGCCTTGGATGTACCAGCCATAGGCTGCATGATAGAAGATCCGTGAACGCCCTGGGACTTGGTCTTTTGCATTGCGGAAAGAGAACTTGTCGAGGAAGTTCATGAGAGTATAGATGGTCGGGTCGGGCTTCTCCTTGATAGGCTCCTGGTTGACAATCTTGGAGGCTAGAACATGAACTGAGGGGTGGTAGTGTGCCTGTAACGGCAGTAGCTCCCATAAACAAGATAGATCAGCCTGCGCGTGTTCTGGGTCTCGTTTCCGGGCATTGTAGCCCTCGGGTTGAGACTTCTTCTTGTCCTCCTTCTTGGCAGTCGGCTCCTTCTCATCATCGACATCTTCGTAGTGCTCATCCCCACTATCATCAGCATGGTCTTCTGGTGTCGACAGCATAGTTTTGATGGTGGGGAAAGTAACGATCAGCTCGTTGACGAGATACAAGACACCGCAAATAAAGGGGGGTTCGTGCATATGGATGATCTGGAGTAACCGCTTGACGAAAGCTTTCACTCGCTTGATGCTTGTGTCTGCCTTGAGCGATCTGTACAACAAATTCAAGAACATGATATGCTTCGAAGTGGTCATAAGACGAGGATCCAAAAGAGATTCGTATAGAGTTCGGTAGAAACGATCCGCGGAGTAGTGCTTTGTCGCCGAAATCTGTTGAATGAGTGTCATAGCCTGGATACTGGTGTTGAAGTTGGAAGAATGCGTCACTTGGAAGATCATGTTCAGCTGCTCCTCGAACTTGTCGTCGTCAGTCTTGGCGAAAGGGAACGCGCGGTTGACGCCTGTCAAGATGGCAGAAATCAGCTTTTCTCTCGACTCGTCTTCAACCTTGAAGGCCATGGTAGCTGCCTTCTCAGCCTTTTGCTTAGCCATTTTTCCAGGTTGGCCACCGCCTCCTTGGATAAGTCCATGCTTGTTCAGCCGCTTCTCTTCCTTCTCGTGTTCCTTTTGCTTCTTCAGCAGACCGAGAAACAAGCTGAAATATATTTCCAACAGCTTGTTGGCCACCTCGGGCTCCTTCAAGCTAAGGACGGTTTGGTTGAGAGTAATCACGGCGTAGTACTTGGCGACCCCGCTCTGGTTGGGGCGGAATAGGAGATCGGATTCGATAGAGCCAATGATGACGTTCTTCATCAGCGGATGGGTGATTTGGAGCTGAAGCAGCAAATACGATGCGCGCGACGCGACCTTCTTCTCCTTGTCTCCAAGTTTGTTGATGAGTAGGCGTAGCAAATTCTCTTCCTGTTCCGGCTTTTCCTTTAACAATTCCCAGACGTATGTGACAGCACGGTTGCGCGAATATTCGACCTCATCGTTGGACCAGGTCTCGAGAATCTTCAGTAGCTCAAAGTACTGCTTTTTCAGCCAATCCTCGTATGCCCATACAATCAGATGAGTCTTCTGCAAATTCCCAGGTAATTTTTCTCCAGCCTTCCAATGCACATTCTTTCCCTGAAGTGCAGCAATTAGGCCCGGCTGCCGCGCAAAAGCCTTCAGTTTTCGGTCGGGTGGTAGCAGAACGCCCTGGCCTAGCAGATCCTTCAGCGCAGCCAAGGCCTGCATGGCAGCGTTCCTGCTCTTCTTCTGCGATAGGCCCATCAGCTGTCCAAAAGCCTTTTGTGTGTGCAGCGGCGACTCTTGGACCAACAGTGTCAAGGCCGAGACCTTATCCTCCATAGTACCAGAGTCCATGACTGTGGACATGAACTTGTGCGATGCATCCTTGGCCAGGTGTGACGACGCGTACTCGGTCGCCTCAGCCTGCAGAAGCTGGATGGCATATTCGTGGATGGCGTCGATGATATGACGGGGCGGAATCGCAGGGTTTTCGATGGTCGGAAGCGCTGGCAGCTCTATTGCGTGCCATTCTGGCTGTGGCTTGAGAAGCTGCTACTGATTAGTGCCGTATTTTTTCTAGAGCTCGCAAAAATGCGTACCAGCTGCGATCGCGCCTTCTTCTCTTCGACAGGCTTGCGCTTATCCTTCTTGTCGCCCTTTGCGCTCACCCGGTTCTTATCCGGAGAGGGCTTCGTAAAGCCATCTTTGGTCTCGGCATGGGTTCGCTTCTTCCCCATTTGATTTGGCCGGTGTCGCGGGAGGTGGACCTACAAGGTCCGTCAGAGAAAAGTACTCTGACCCGTCATGACCTTAGAAAGATCGAGTCGCTAGAGACGACGAGTCGAGATTTTGAAGCCCTTGGCGCATGCGTTTTGTGTAGCTAACCGCTTCGGGACTAGTATGTGGGGCATGTCATTGTGCATATTGGAACCAGGTGCGGACTTTGATAGCACCTCCGTGCCGGCTTACTGTGATGACTCAACTGGTTATTTGCTTTCATTAACTTCTTGGGGACACGTTTATTCGGCCCTTAATCCTGAACACCAAGGAATGCAGTTGACCTTCATCGTCACGACCATCACACACCCCGCCAACTTACCCCGCCAGCTCGCATAAGCAATAGTAAACCAAGGGCACAAGGATCACCATGGCTACCGAAGCTGGCAATGAGGACAAGAAAACCTCCATCACGCCTCTTCTCAAGCGACTGTGGCATGAGTCACCAACTACCAAGCCAACCGCCGATGAGATTGCAGCAGCACTTTCATTGATCTTTACCAACAGTCTATCAGAGGTTCAAACAGGAGCCTTGCTGACATGTCTTCATTTCACCGACCAGGACAGACAAGCAGATGTCCTGGCAAAATGCTCAAAGGCCATGCGCGACTTTGCGACTGGCATGGACGTTCAAGGGCTTGAAGAGCTCATCCAAAAAAGAGGAAGGAAAGAAGGAAGCTACCAAGGAGGTTTGTGTGACATAGTTGGAACCGGAGGTGACTCACACAACACCTTCAACATCAGCACCACCTCCTCTATCTTGGCCAGTGCTCTCCTCATGATTGCAAAGCACGGTAACAAGGCATCTACGTCTCGATCTGGTTCTGCAGACCTTCTTTCCTGCACACCACCCAAGGCACCTGTTATTACTGCCATAGCACCCAAAACCATCCACGAAATCTACTCAAGAACCAACTATGCCTTCTTGTTTGCACCAATCTTCCACCCTGGAGCAAGACATGCTGCTTCCATTCGAAGGCAGTTGGGCTGGCGCACCATCTTCAACCTTCTGGGACCATTGGCCAACCCGCTACACGAATTGATAGAGGCCAGAGTACTGGGTGTAGCAAGGAAGGAAATCGGACCTGACTTTGCCGAATCACTCCGGCAGTCTGGATGTAAGAAGGGTATGGTCATTTGTGGCGATGAGGAACTAGATGAACTCTCATGTGCCGGACCAACTCACTGCTGGCGCTTAATCGAGAACGCATCCACAGGCAAGGTCGACATCAACTATTTCACCATCACCCCTGCCGATTTTGGACTTCCAACTCACCCTCTGAGTGAAGTCAGCCCAGGGCAATCGCCTGAGAAGAATGCTGAGATTTTGATGAAAATCCTCACGGGTGAAGTTCCGCCCGATGACCCGATCCTACACTTTGTGTACATCAACACTGCAGCACTGTTCGTCGTGAGCGGCCTGTGCGACGCAGATACAAGTGACATGGGTAACGGAGACGATGGAAATGTAATCACTGAGGTTGGTCCAGGTGGTGGACGTTGGGAAGGAAGGTGTAAGAAGAGCGAAATGGGCAATTTCGAGTGGAGAGGCATACAAGCAGTGGCAAAATTTTGTAGAGGTCACAAATGAAGTGGCATAAGCCTCCCCAGGAGCAATAGGCACTGTGATCAAAGAATCAAGACTTCTTTTCATGGAGGGTAAATTGATATAGTGGTCTCTCACAATATGGCTATTCTTACACTGCGTGTGAAAAGAAACAAACACCATACAACTGCTGTGTCAGTGTTGGTATCATCATGTAATTTTCGAAATATTACTCGAATCTTACATGGCCCAATAGCTATTGTGTCCTGACCTATCCGGGTTTCGTCCTGTGAACAACCGGCTTCCACTACATCGTCGCGATATAACACCCAAGTCTTCTCCCCATCTACTCTACACTTCTGTTAATTGTGCAGCACGCATACAAGGCCCAGAATAGCGGGGCACTCGCCTATGGTCCCCTAAATCCTCTGCCCTAGCCCAAAGCAATCACCTCTTCTCCTCGACCCCCAACCTTCCTCTTCAACCCCCAGTACAAGCAAAACCATCAGCATACCCCATCACCACCACATTGCAAACCCTCATAATTTCCCCATCATAACGCGGTCAAGAGGATCCAATTGTGCGCTTTCTAAAATTCTAAAATATCCAGTCCCATGGTACACTCGACCGAAACGGGGGCCAGCGAGCCTCATCATCGCAACTTCTAAAAAGACCACATTCACGACGCACCTAGAATCTCACCATAAGAAAACCCCGGAATTAGACTGCATGAATCTTTAAGAGGAACCTTCGCCCCTAGACCCTTTGATACAATCCATGGATCTCCGATTCCAGTGTGCTAAAGTTACCGCCCCCGGTCCTCCCAAATGTTTTTCCCACATCCATACCCATACCCACGATTTCTATCACACGGTTTGCTGCACAGATCCTCACACGCTTCTGGTACACGGCTGTGGTACTCCTGCTGGTATAGTCCGTCTTCTGGCTCACTGTACCGTCACTCGAGTCGGACTGAGGCGCAATAGCAACGCCCTCGAATCTACTAGTTTCCCAAAGTCAAGAACATGGCGCATATATCACCGTCACCATAGTGTCCTGAGCCGGCTCTTAACGGCAAGGGGATGTGGGTGAATGTGCCTCGTACATAGGATACATCATACACGACGTAGTCAAGTTCCAAGGATGCTATGTACCAAGGCCATAGAAGAGGACATTGCAACTTCGTACGTAATGATGGTTTGGAACCATCAAGTACTGGAAACATACCAAGGTTGACTCACCCGTATATCATATGTCAAGATACAAGGACTACAAGTCTCAACTGTGTGTGTATATGTGGCGAGATTTCTGGGCCATGGAACTTCGATGCCCACCTAAGAGGTCAGAGGAGGGATGGAACGGTACTACCTCATGTGCTTTCTGTTCCTGCGCCGGGGAACTCTTTTTTCCTTTTGCTACGTTTTGTGTTGAGTGGATCGACGTGGATACTGCCCTGCCATTAAAGAACTACACCTAGGATCATGACATGAGATACTGCTACGACAACGAATTTATAAATTACAATATGATGTTTACTACAAGCTCTACCATGCAACAGTCTATCGGGTTGACCATACCTTTACAGCGTGGATACACACTGTCTCAGCATAAGAGAATCAGAAAGAAAAAAAGAGTCTCATGAGCGACATCTTATATATCTCCGCCCATGGCGAAGTGAGGCAGATGAACAGAAACCTGGGGCATCGCGTTGACCCCCAGTTCTTTCTCACTCGCCATCGTCAGCCTCCTCCTTCTCTTTCTCTCCCCCATCCCCCCACAGGACTCTCTTGCATTACTGACCATAATTGTCTTGACGACATCCCTTCGCATTTACAGCTAGATACTTCTCGACGCAGATGGGTCTGGTTACCGCATCTCCACCTTTCTCCACATCTCATCCAAGTACCGCTCACCTGAACCATCAAGTGTTGTTGAGGTTGACCGATGAAGACAACAAAGTTCGTCGGCACATGCATGACATCCTGAACGGGAAATGCGATATAACCAGGGAAGAGGAGTTATAGTAGCGGTCTTCGCTTCATCAGAGGTCATCAGGGTGTCCCTGGTTTCATTGCTTGCATACGGTCCCGTAACTGCAGATAGGAAGCGTTAATGATCGGCGTAAACGATGCCGAGACGTCACAATTCCGTTATCCGAGCTGTGGTATCCTATCGACATGACGATTACCGCACCAAGATACTCCCTTCTGTAACGCCACAATTCCTCGTCTATAGCGGAGATAACATCCGAACCACTCCCTTCGCTTCGCTTCGCTATTCAGCAAAACGGGCGCCTAACAGGGAGCCTGAGAATACCCACAGTCGGAAAGTGTAAGTCGAGACGAGCCCAAATCCATCGGTATCTCGTTTGGCCCTTCTTTTTTAACCTTTGCGAGATGAGGCTTGTCACGGTAAATGGTAAAACGCCAATAACGGTCGGATATATACGCCCATTACTCGGCATAACGCCCGCATTAGTCGGATGGCGCGGAGCTGAACCTGTAAACGGCATTCCAAGTGCGCGCCAAGGTCATCGAGGGCTACGCTTCGGATTCGTATGTTTGGGATCTGTTCGCAAGACCACGCGAGACAAAGAGTCGTGTTGGAGTCTCGACCATGATGGCAATAGTAAACGAACATGGGTTACGGGTGCGGAGAAAGGGACCGCGGCCTGAGGCATGAACGCCAATCTCGGTGTCGCTTGTGTCTGTCGGTCATCATGTCCG
Source organism: Pyrenophora teres f. maculata (assembly GCA_014334815.1). NCBI lineage: Eukaryota > Fungi > Ascomycota > Dothideomycetes > Pleosporales > Pleosporaceae > Pyrenophora > Pyrenophora teres. The sequence continues at coordinate 2,229,040 of CP060570.1, forward strand.
CTGTTGCACAAAGCGGGTCATTCGCCGTGGTATTTGACGCAATCATGATTAAAGATGCAAGGAAAAACTTTCTGATATGGGAATCGAGTGCGCAGAGTCTGCAGTAATCGCGAATTTTGGTGTTTTGGAAAACGATCGCGACAAGCCACGTCACGAGCGTTGTCAGAGTCTGCCCGAACCATGACTCGCAAGTCGGGTTTAACGGTTTGACAGCGGCTGGCTGAGTCGCAACATCTGGTGACATGAGGCCATGTACTGCTGCGCGACATCTAAAAATGCTTTTTATGACGATTGCGCCAGCGATAGGTAGGTTTACCGAGACTTGGAACGTATATCGCAGATCGAAATGCTACGTCAAGAACTATATCGATGAGCACATGGTCCGTGAAGCTGTTTTCATTGTTTTACTACCCTTGCCAGATGTGACAGCTTGTCAGATGTGACATTGAGCTTCGTACCATAGTAGCGAGAATTAACATGCATGAATAATCATCACGGCGCGGGCACAAGGTTTGATGATCCCACGGCCATGCGCCTGGAAAAAGAACACCGTCCGACAGGCATGGCGAATCTGTCAACGGAGGGAGGGGGTCCAAAGACGGGGCCAGAGAAGTACCATGATACAGTGTTGTTGAGAACCATGTCGGCTTACTCCGGTTCTTAGGGGAATTGTAGATCTTACGGGCGAGCGCAGTTGCGGAGAGCCGCCCCGGGCGAATGTGAAGCTGCCATAGTAAGCGTGGCGCGCCTGCAGGCAATACAATATGTGATAACCATCCCTTGGTGTTGAGTAAGATACAGGGACTGGACATTGCTGCCGATGAAGAACGTGAGGGACCAAGCAGTCTGCAACTCTCCCACGTGGATCTCCTCTGCTGTACCTAGCGTAAGCGGGGAGGCGGGAGGACATGGCGCATGTCTGCTGGCCGTGGTAGGATTACTCGGCAACGGTGAGCAACGTCCGCCGGACTGCCCCTCCGGTGGGTTTGGGCCAATAAACTGGGCGATCACAAGACTCAGACTGTTGGACCCTCATTCCGAAAAATGTAGTTCTGCTGATTGGATGGGTCAAACCCCGGTAGAGCTCAGCACAGCGCAGCTTGGTAATCTTTCGTTTTGGGGGATAATCTTGGGGACCAAGAGACAAACAGGCTTTGATAGTAGTAGTATACGCGTCAATGCTGCCTAGGGATCTCAATCCTGCGGCTACGGTAGTTCAAACGTGGAAGTTTGAGCGATTGCAATCTGCTGTAATAGGCGACGAAACTACTCAAAAGAATGCGCTCTTGCATGTCCGAATATCGTCGGAAGCATTAGCACCGCGGAGCAACCGGTTTACACCCATGTCGCTTACCAGTTTTACGTGACGTTTGATACGGAGCCACAGAGGTGGCGCGCCTGACCTTGATGGAAATAGTGAAAATTGCATGCACGGGAGTTCTACGTAATATGCGGCGGCTTTACCATTGAAGCGAAAGAGCAGGTGTGCCGATGACCGTATCTCTGGGGCTCGTGGGGAACACTTGAGGGGTCCGTTCATGGGACGGACAGTAAGGGACCGAATGGACCGAAGGGAAAAAAGAACGAGGAGCTGAAAAGGCGCCCTATGGCATGACTGGGCAGGAACCGAGTTCTTTGTAAGCCAGGGTCTTGCGAGATGCTAGTTGCAGCAGCATCAGGCGTTATCACGAGCAATAAGACGGACCAGAGCGTCGTACCGAAAAAATGTGGCGGCGAAGTCTTGCCAACGGCAGGCGAATGCCCCACTTTGAAGCTGCTACATACTACTTAGAGGAGTCTGCTAGTGTGGACACGCAACTTGATCCGCGAATCCCGCAAGGTGAATAGGCGAGAATATTGAGGCGCTATCAGCTACGGGTTGCAGTAAACGAATGCCGATGGTCCGACTAGGTTTGTGAAAACACTGCACCGGAGAAGGGTCCACGGTTGCTCGGTTGGGATGTGGAGCATGGAGATGGGGGCTTGTGGAAGACTGCATGCAGTACTGAACGACGGTGTTGCATCATATTGATTTTTGAGCGACTTTAGCAAAACGCTTTACAGAGCACAGGGTGAGAAAGGAAACAATAGGCTTTTCAAGCGTGCATTGCGTTGGACTGAAATGCTAATGCTATTGATTCTGCATAGGCTGAGGCCAAGGGGTGTTTGGAGCTTGACGCTTGCGAGACCCGCGGAGAGGCAGTATGCAGGGTCTGTATTGAACCAATGAGTACGAGGGTGTTGGACGTTGCGATATAGGAGATGGCAAGGCGGGGCTTGGGTGAAAGAAGAAAGGTAGGTTTCGCGGAGTGCTGGGGATGAGGATGAGGAGCCAGATTGACGAGGAGAAAAAGCATTGTGAGGCGGCTGGTACCTTGGTACTCGTTGCAGATTGTACGGCGACGAGGATTGCATCGGTCACGATCGCATCGCTCATCTCTCAGATCATATGCGGGACGATCAAAGTGCATGAAATCTCCCCACGTGGCTGTGCGGCGTCTAAGCTCGTCGCCCTTGGGTTGGCTTTGAAATGTCGAGCGGCTCTAACCAGGGGGGGGGGGTGGGGAGGGGTGTGCGAAGGCGAGCTGTCTGGATCAAGTATGCCGGCAACGGACGGCGGCAGTCATGGGCAGCATGCTCTGCGCAGTCGGACCCAGGGCGGGCGGGCGCAGGGCAAAATCATGATGGTGGAACGAGGACAGTATGGGAAACGGGTTTGTATCGTGGGCTTCCGCAATGGGAAAGGCGGATGTAAAGGCCGGCGCCGGGCCCGCTCGGGATGGTTTGGAGGGGCCAGTGACATCAGCGTTTGTTAGACAATGCAAGCAGCCGGGACGCTCAGCGGCAGAATAGGGGACTTTCTGGGCCCTGCATCAAACAGCCATGGAAAAAAACCGCACGGGCAGGGGACAGCGATCGTGATGGAATGGGAGGAAAAGGACCGGATAGACGAGGGCCGCGCAAGGTGAAAAGCAATGGGGGGCAGCTAGGGTAAGAAGATCACGTCGATGTCATAGAAAATATCGATGGCGGAGACTACGGCTAGGCGGCTGCACGGATGCCGTTTGAAGGCTTTGGGGAGAAGAGGCCAGAGGAGTCTGTGGGTCTGGGTTGGGCTAAAACGAGCACCAGGGGGTTGTGGCTGAGAACGAGTACGCAGGTCATGGAAAGCGGCCGACGTCATTGCGACGGCGACAGGGCCCGATCCCCACCTGCTTTCCCGATCACTGCCAAACGTCTCGCGGGACGCTAGGCCGGATGGGTATAGGGCGGAACGTTTGCAGGGATGTGCGGGTGGAGAAGACCCTGATCTGTGTATTACATCAGACACGACGTTATGCCGGGTGAGGATTTCGAGTACCGGTGCAGACGACCGCCCACATGACAGGCACACACCCACACACCCACACCCACACATATAGGTACAGGCAAGGAAATGCAAGGCAGCATCGGGTCTGCTGTTGAGTATAGTCGATGTTATTGTTGTTGTTGTTGTTGACAGCACACCGACCGTCCGTGTTGACCAGCAGTCTGTGTGAGAGTATGTGTGTGTGTGTGGTGTGTGTGCGTGTGCGCGCGTGTGTGTTGTCAGTGTTGAGCGCGGAAACAAAACAACTGACTCTCACCGCGAGATGAAGCCATGGTCGCTTTTCACACACACGCGCCGACTGGTAGCCGTAGGTGTGAGCTGGCGGCCTACTGCAGGCCTTGCAAGGCAATCGGCGCCCAAAAGACGGCACTCTTGCTGAAACTATGCCCCCAGATCGCGATCTCAATCACGGTGACGGCACCTGTCCGCCGCCCAGCATTGGCCCCCGTCCAGCGCGCACAGCGACCTCACACGCCCGCGTTGCTTTTACTGGAGATCGCCGGCGCAGTAGCACCCCCATGTCGCGCGAGAAGGCTTCCTAGGCTTCGTCCCCACGTCAATGAGCAGCGCAGAAGCTTTTCGCTGCCCGAGTCGCCGCCCTGGTGGCATTGCGCGGTCAAATGAGCGTCCCTGGTCGCGCCTGCCTGTGTATGCGCCCTCTTCCTGGTCGCGCGTCGCCTCGCGCGAGAGCTGATCGCCGGGGCCCCTGCCATTGCACTGCGCTAGTGCCTTAGCGCGGACTGTACTTTCCCATCTCCACGCATGCAATTCTCAGTCCCTGATAGTGCCCTGATCCCGGGTCCTCAAACCCTTGTGCCTTGCCCTGCCTGTGCCTGCCCATTATAACTGTAACCAAGTCCCGCCCAACTGTGTGCATGCTCCAGTAGGACTCTCTCCCACATCACTTCACCACCACACAACCCACGCTTTCTCACCCAAACCACTTGCCTCTGCTTCGTCAACACGTCACTACGCTCCCCCTCACCATCTTTTGTGTCCAATTACCCGTGAAACGACACCCTATCGTCGCTACCACCACCCGCCCACCACCCCCTCCCCCAACCAGACCCTCACGTGCTTAGCATCGCCGCCTTCGCTGCGAATCTGGTCGCATTCCTTCTTTGGCACGTGTATGCACAAAATGGACGCCTTGTCCGGCAAGAACTCGACAGGTCGCAGAGTGTCATTGCTAAACGACGGGCCGGCGCCGCCTCCTCAACTTGTCCGACTCCCCTCCATCACTCCTTCACTTCAATCCCGGACCTCCAGCTACTCATCATCACCTGCCGCCTCACCACCCACACCTCGCCTTGTCCGTAGCGACTCTTCCGACTCAAACATGCAGACGCCTTCGCCCATCACCCCCGATTTTGCCTTTGAGCAGGCCATGGACTCGCCCGTCTTCGCTCAAAACAACTTTTTCGTGCCCATGCACCACCACCAAGGCCACATGGCCTACCACCCCCAGCAGCAGCCCAGCTACTTCCGCCCCGAGCACATGCAAGAGCAGCACCAGGAGCCTGCCGCCCTCAACACACGACCCAAGAAGAACAGCTACCCATGCCCCATGGCCAAGACATACAACTGCAACGACTACTTCACCACCTCAGGCCACGCTGCCCGCCACGCCAAGAAGCACACGGGCAAGAAGGATGCCTACTGTCCCGAGTGCAACAAGGCCTTCACCCGCAAAGACAACATGGAGCAGCATCGCCGCACACACCAGACCGGCCGCAACGCCGCCAAGAGCGGCGATCGCGACGTCAAAAAGGCCAAACACCAGGCTAAGCGGCCTAGACCGGCCCCTCTCCAAACAGCCATGCCCTCTTTGTCCCAAATGTCCCTGGTCGACCCATCGCTACCGCTCAGCCCTGCTGGCTCCTTGATGGCCCCCGCTGTTCAGCCGGCCGACTCATTCATCGAGTTCACGCACCAACACCACCATCACCGCTCACCTTATCCCGACCCCGCTCCTTTCGCCTACAACCCTAGCTCCTATGGTCTCGACGCACTGGCGATAGCTGCGAGCGGTGAGAAGCGCAAGTTTGAGTCATAATAATTGCTTCTTCTCATCTACAAGGTTCATTCCATCATCAAACTTTGATCACTTTTTGGGTTTGCCACGTCAGGCCTGTCGCATTTTTTTTTAACAGCAAGGCGCTCATGGCTACGACCGCAATCCAGAGGAGTTCAAAAGTCCGTACGAACATAAGACGCATGCCGTCATGGCGATGAACGGATTTCGGCGTTTTTGAGTGGGTGCGCGTTTGCGCACACATTTCCTTTTTCACCTGTGCATATAATAAGGCCGTATTGCACCGGCCTCCTGGCCTGCGAGCAAAGGCCCTTTTTTTCGCGCTTTACTGAGGTTCCAGTGCCAGCATCGCCACCGTCGGTTAGTGTATGTGGAGGATTTTACAGCCATAGGGGACTTGGGCTTGAACTGGCAACATGGATACCCGCCCTTACACAAGGAGCACAAACCTTTGATTTTCCTTAGCAACATTTCAGCGGTCAGGACATTGGGGACTGGGCTAGCTTAGGGAATGGTTCCGACATTCCTCACAAAAACAATCAAAACAAAATACATCAAAACTAGGCGCTCCTTATCGTGACCAAACAACGTTGACTTGTCGCTGAAAATGCTTGCTCATCGGTGCGCCCATCTGTCCCCAACAAGATTTCTGCGCGCATGAAACTAGGTCAATCATGTCCTACAATCAGCCACCAAAAGTCCCTTGTTCATGCAATGGTGACGACAACAAACGGCCCTGAACCGTGGATCTGTGCCCCGCTGTCAGCCCATAGTTCATGCCGAAAGCTGAACGCTGACTATTGCCCGTCCCCCAACCAAGGTACACGCTTACACTTTAGCCACGCAAGCTTTGTGATCCAACACTTGAAAAGCGTCTCCATCTCGGTACTTCGGTCTTGCGCAAGTCGCCACCACGCTCTGCTCTGCTCTGCCGCCTCTAACCACCACCTTCGTCCGAATCCCTCGTCCATGTATTCACAGCCTATGGATCTGAGAAAAAGCGTTACGTCCGAGATAGACTAGTCGTTGAGACTTACTCTCGAGACACTGCAGACCCTGCAGGAGCTTTTCGTGGTTAGACCTAAACCTTAAAACGTCAGCACAGATTTCACCCAGCTCGCGCGCCCCAAAACGGGTAGGATCCGCTTCCGGTTCTCGTCATTGGCTCGCGAATCGATGGAAGAAACTCTATCAAAACAACATATCGCTGCGCGGAGACTTTGTTCCCCAAACACCATGCAGAGTCATTGCTCGGTTCATTGTACACTTGCTCGAATCGTCAGCAATTGGGTATTTCAGGGATGCCTTTTGGCGCCCTTGTTCCCGCTTTGGCAATGCCCCGCATCCCTTCTGTCGCCGTGATCAATTCACCAGTTTGTCCCCTGGGCATGTCCTCGGTCCAAATCGCACTAAATCAGTTTTCATCGACTGCTCCGTCTTACACGCATACTCCACATACGATCATCATTCGCATCATATTGGTTTTGACGGAGTTCCATGTTTTAGCTTGCGCAAGCGGCAGCATGCGGATGGGCGATCCACGTGTGTACCAAGGCGCATCCTCAACACCAAGCCTCCCGAATCAGGCTCCCAACGTCGATTACGATGTGTTTTTGATCCAAGGTAAATCACGACACAGCCTTTGGGACCGGAAGCTGTACTACTCCCAAGGCTCCGCTATTGTCCGTGCCCTGCCGCGGCAGCGCGGGAACTTCTTCCACGATAAGGTTCTTGCCCTTACCTGCCAGCGCTACGGAAGTACGAGAACAACAAGGTTTGAATGTAAACACAAGATCGTCCATTCACCCGCAACTACATTGCCTCAACTGTGCATTGTCTAAACCATCACGGCAACCTCCGCAGTGCAACCTCACTTGGTCTTCCTTCTCATCTCAAAGTGTTCCATATTGCTAAGCAGTCATCGGTCGGTGCTGTATCATACGGTTTCCACATTTTCACTAACCACTGCAGTCTGGAAGGTCACTACCATCTTTTCAACAGGCTCTTAAATGCATCCCACATAGTACTCGCGGCTTTTCACGGAGCACAAGACGCCCCTGAATCAGCCCTGCGCCCATGTCTTGGTGAGCCCCCGCACAACGTTGGGGTTGGTGCGAGGGGCTGGGCTAGGCGTGGACTGGGCTGCAGCGTGGTGGCCTGTCACGTCGTAAGACGTCGTCTATCTGCCTGCAGATCCCGAAATAAGTGAGACGACATGGGCTGTAGGCGAACTGCGGGGAAAGGCGTCGGGTCCTTGATGCTACGCAGGTGGTACAATGTAAGCAGGTTATTGTTCCACGGAATGGTTGAGAGCAACATGTGGATTAGTGTAGCCGGGTCCCCGGTTCGTGGTCAGTGAGGACAATATCGTTGGGATTGGCTTGCAGATTATAGCCAGAAGTTGCAAAACATTGGCCTCGCCCTGAAAACTTTGAGGATTAGCCAAGCAAAAGAACATCCGCAAAAGCGGCTATACTAACCTTTTCCTGGAAATTGGAACAAGTGGTACATTTGCCGCCGTCCTTGTCCTTGCTGTTTGCTCCCACACAAGACCCCCAGATAGGTGACACAAACCCGGTTACTTAGCTTCGATGGTCGCACAAGATACGCCATGTGCCCACATCGTACCAGACTGCGGGTGTGGATAAATGGTACAACGTTACGCTGTCTCACGACAACGAAAATGATTTGCTCAACATGATCCTTACAAACCACGCACTACGGTACAGCGATAGGAAATGACAGAAAACATACTTTTCGAACCGATAAACGATGCTCATGGTAGTTTTGTGCACGCAAAGCACGGTGGATGCATGCGGGTGACCTTGATCACACTTTAACCTCAATCTTGAGCCGAGAGTATGTTGCTGATGCCGCACCACGTGTCAAATGGACGCGGGCCGCAAGCAAGCGAAAGTAGGCAACGACGGCCAAAGAGATGGGGGCAGTAGGTACACCCACCCATTCACCCACGTACGCACCCACGTACGCACCCATCCTTTTTTTTTCCATTCCAGAAATGGAAACAAAATGAGTATACACCGATATTTCTAGTAAATCAACAACTTGCTTCCAAGTCAAAGAGCAAGGGGTCTCGATGGAATGAGATCTCGATCAATTCAAAACAAAAAGCATCCTTGACATCAACACCAATAGCACCAACAACAGCTTTCTTCACCGCATCTTCGCTCCCTTTGCCCCCCCCCCCCCCCCCCCCCCCGACTCCCCAATTCCCCAACCCTCTTCCTCCTTCTCCAAAATCTCAACTCCCCTCCTCATGCAAACAATATAGACCCCTACATCTAAACACATGACACCCACCCCCTCGAACCTCTAATCTCCGGTTCTAGACAAACCAACCAACCAACCGACCGAACCGAACCGAGCTGAAAACCCACAACTAAACAATCTTCCAAGCCACACCCTACTTACATCCCATCCCACCACTGACTGCCGTGTCCCCACATGCACAAATACACATACCCCCCACCCACACACGCACACAAGAAAACCACCACCATCCCGTCTACTCAATCTTCCCGCCCCACGCTGGTGGCGTGGTTTTTTTTTCTTTGGTGTTTGTTGGCGTTCTAGTTTGCTTTTTCTTTGTTCAAACGGGCGAGAGAAGCAGACACATTTCTACTGGGTTGGTTAGTTGACTCGTTCGGATCTAGATGGCGGCTGTGGTACTGTGGCTGATACGTGCGTGGTTTTTGCGTGGCGTGGCGTGGCGTGGAGAGGGTGCGAGGGTTAAGCCACGCGGATGCGAAAAGATTTGTAGCTTGTAGATTTTGCAATGTATATATATCGCTTGATGTATTTTTCTTTCCGCTGGTGTGAATGTTAATTGGGCGAGACGTCGTTGAGACATGGGGTATTCAATAAAGTGAGAGCAATCTGATAAGGGAGTAGGGTGTGATAATTAGCCATGGCCGACAGACAGCTCCGAAGGTGCTTGCTCGTGAAAATTCGTGGTTACTAGTGTTGAGATACCCATCACATGAGCGAAGAAATAAAGTTTCGCTCAAAATGTTGTAGAACTTTGAAACACCCAAAAAGATATTTGTAGTGCCCTTTGACAGAAAATTTTACCAGGCAAATAAACTGTGGAGCTGACAAGTTGACAGGTGTAACTAGCTAGTATACGCCCCTTGCTGACGGGTTATCGTCTCATGCGACCCTTTCTCCTTTGCCCTGCATCACATGCTGTGAAACCTTCGCTTCCGATTCGCACAATACCCTTTTTGAACATCAGCGCGTATATTTTGCCGTTGTGACCAAGACAATTAGACAATGCGGGGGCATAATGGGGCCATACTTGTTAATGGAGGAAGCTGAGCTAGACCGGCTGAACACAAGACGGGATCCTGCCGTCTGACCTGGACGAAAAGCTGATTCAAAGGGGTGGAGTGCGCGCATTGCGCAACAAATGTCGACGCGAGATGATGGCACAGCGTCTCGCTGCGGCCCGTCGTTCTGCACGTCGCTCGTAACTTCCTCAACACATGTGTCTTGGTCGCCTTGCATGTAAACGGGTGCATCGCTCTAGACATGGGGAGGCGAGATTGTACTTCGCATTGTGTAAGTCGGGTGTGCACATCGAATGCCCTTTCATGTGAATTTCGCCATATTGACATATCGCGCAAAGCTGTGGTCTTCGCCTTGATCAAGACCGCGTTCCTGGACAGCTTGCCGGTAGCGTTCCTTGATGCCAGTTTCTGGATCATCCGGGTCCATTTCGTCCTCGTAATCCATATCTTCGTCCATCATACCAGCTTCATCAGAGTTTTCTGCGTCACTAACCGTCTCCGGCTCTTCCTTCCGGGGCTTTGGTTTTGGCTTTTTTCCTGCACCACCCACCTTCATATCTTTCATCATCTTATCCAGTTCTCGCTGACGTGTCTCCTTCTTCTCTTGGTCCCTCTCCGCCCTGCGTCTCTCAAGCTCTGGTTTATAGTCTCGCTCAAACTCCTCCTTCTTTTCTTGCACGCCCTTGAAGAACTCGTCCATACCATCACCCGTCATGGCGCTAACACCCACCACGCTGAGATGCTTGTAGAACTCTTCTAGCACAAGTGACATACTGTTCAGTAGACTGCCCATGTATCCACTTCCTCCAACCGAGTCTTCGCCGCCGTTTTCTTCCTCGTTCCGTAGGGCAGATTGGAAGGCCTCGAAGTCGGTCATCCAGTCTTTTGCAAACTGAGCGTCTTGCGCGTCTGTCTTGTTGAAAACAAGAATCATGGGCAATTTCGTCTTATAGAGAATCGAGCAGGCGTATAGCATGTTTGACATGAATGTGCTTGTGCTGGTAGTGCGTGGTGTGTCGATGATGTACGCGATGACCGTGGGGAATGTACTGGCTAAGCTGGAAAGCAGAATTTCTCCACTTGCTGACCAGACAAAGACCTCAATCTGACCCGGGGTATCCACCAAGATGTGCTTGACCTGCGGTTGTTGCGCCGGCACCGCCTGCTTCTCCTTCCCGCCGCTCGTCATGAACTCGACTGTCGACCGCTCCGGCTCCGGCTTGGGGGCGGGCGGCTGTGTTCGCTTCTCCAGTAAGCCAATGACCTGATCGATCTTTGTACTGAATAGGTTCAAGCTGGTCAGGATGCCGCCGTTCGGCCCTAGGTTGAACTGCTTCATAACCTCCTTGTAGTTGACGCTATCGCGGATATCGATGTTGGGTGTGAAGGGAACATGATGGACGGCAGGGTCGAGGTTGATGATGTATGGCGGTGACGGAGACGTCTTTGACACGGACGGTTCGCTCTGAGTGGGGTCTGGGTGTGTGTAGAGATGCGAGACGAGGCGCTGCATGAACGTTGTCTTTCCACTACCAGCCATTCCCACACATACTATTGAAACGGGGAGATTTGAGCTTGTAGTGGGGGCCGAGCCCTCGGGAGCCTTTGCGGAGGACATGACGGAGGTCGTACGCGAGTTTTGAGGGAGATAGCGAGTAGACGCAGGCGGTTTCTAGATAGCAGGCAACCCGGAGAGAATTCGAAGTCGCAAGATGCTTGTGATATACTGGTAAAGAGCGCAAAGGTAGCCTATAATGAGAGCCGAGTAAAGGCGTGTGCAATGTTGTGAGGAATGAACTCCAAACGGTCCAGAAATTCTTGGGCGGGGCTGACGCGCTAGCGGTCGGCCGCGGTGATGTCAGGCCCAAGCGCCGACGACATGTCGAAACTTTGACTGCGCGCTCTTTGCTACCTGAAACACCGTCGACACTAATTGACGTATCCTCACAGCAACAATGGGCCTGGAAGACTTTGAAAAAGAACTTGCGCAAAGCAAAAAGAAAGACGACAAGAAGAAGCGCGATCGAAGCAGAAGTCGCGACAGACATAGTCGCAAGCACCGTTCTTCGCGCCATCACGACGACGACGACGAGCGAGACGAGCGCCACCGCCACAAGCGGTCGAGACACCATCGAGAGACATCCGAAGAGCGCGCGCGGAGAAAGAGGAAAGAACGGGATGACAAGGACGATCGTTCACGCCGGAAGCACAAAGAGCCGGCCTCGAGCGACGATGAAGACCGATTGACGCGAAAGCGCAAGTCGCGACACTACGACGAGGACGAGTCTTCTGGCGATGAAATCCCCAAGGAAAAGGACTACGCGCCACCAGATGATGATATATTGGACCAACAACTCGAGGAGGCAGCCGGCGCTGACCTGCAACGCGACGACTGGATGAAGGCGCCGTCGTCTATGGATGTCGATTATGTGCAACGGAAGAAGCGAGAGGAGAAGACTACATATGTCAAGGAATCGACCCAGCCTCAATCAGCACTCAAGATCCACAAAGCCGAACTGAATCATCATTTGGCCGACTTGAAGAACGAACAAGAGACTGTGGCAGACGGGCTGGCGCAGAGAGAAGTGAACTACACTTTCGGCGATGCCGGGGCACAATGGCGCATGACCAAGCTCAAGGGCATATACCGGAACGCTGAGGAGTCAGGAAAAAGCGTCGAGGAGATAGCCATGGAGAAGTACGGTGACCTCCGCGACTTTGACGAAGCTCGCGAAGAAGAGATTGAGCTTGATCGCAGAAAGATGTACGGAAAAGATTATGTGGGCAAGGAGAAGCCATCGGGTGAGCTGTATGAGGAGCGTAGGCTCGCTGCAGACATCCACCACCCATCTCGTTCGTCACACAAGCCCGACGAGCTACCCCAAGGAGACGTCGTCTCAGACCCCCAGCCTATCACCAACACCGTCATGCTCAGCCAGACCGAACTCAACAGGCTGAAAGCTCAGATGATGAAGGCCAAGATGAAGAAAGCTCCCAACGCTGCCCAGCTGGAAGCCGAATACAATGTCGCCTTAGCCAACTCATCCAGCTCGAAAGACCGCGATGTTGTCGTGCTAAACGCCATGGACAATCGTATGCTAGCTGGCGGCCGCCAAGGTGAAGTGACCGCCCTCACAAACAAGCGCGGCACAGAGCGTGGCCTTGTCAAAGAAAACGACGATATGTCCATCGACGACATGGTCCGCCAGGAACGCCGCACCAAAGGCCAAGCCGGCGGCGAAGGCGCCCTGCTCGCCTCCAAAATCGCAAAAGACGCCAAATTCGACGACTCGCTCGACTACATCGACGAAAACGCCTCGAAACTCGCCGCCCGCGCCCCCAAATCATCAATCAACCTCCGCAACGCCGCAATCCAAGACTACACCAAGATGAACCGTATCCTCGATTCCTGCCCCCTGTGCCATCATGAGGAAAAATCCCCCCCGCAACCTCCTGTTGCACCCATTGTTTCCCTCGCAACCCGCGTCTTCCTCACGCTCCCCACTGAACCGGAAATCGGCACTGGCGGCGCCGTCATAGTGCCCATCCAGCACCGCACCAACCTCGTTGAATGCGACGACGACGAATGGGAGGAAATCCGCAACTTCATGAAGTCCCTCACTCGCATGTACCACGACCAGGGCCGCGACGTCATCTTCTACGAAAACGCGGCGTTCCCCGGGCGCAAGGGACATGCGGCTATGAACGTGGTGCCTATTCCGTTTGAACTGGGTGATACGGCTCCTGCGTTCTTCAAGGAAGCCATCCTGGAATCTGCGGGCGATTGGACGCAGCATAAACCTATCATTGATACCGCAAAGGCGTCGAGGAATGGGCTGGGTAAACAGGCGTTCCGCCGTAGTTTGGCAAAGGAGATGCCGTATTTCCATGTGTGGTTTGAGCTGGATGGTGGGTTGGGGCATGTGGTTGAGGATGAGCGCGCGTGGCCGAGGGGCGATTTGTTCGCTAGGGAGGTTCTGGGTGGTATGTTGGATGTGGGTGTTGAGGTTGTGAAGAGACAGGGACGATGGAATAAAGGGGATCGGAGGGTTGAAGGATGGAGAAAGGGATGGAGGAAGTTTGATTGGACGAGGGTGTTAACTGAAGGACAGTAGACGGATGGTGTATATGAAATGGCGCTGGAGCCAATTGTATTACAGACGACTAGTGGCAATTGCGTCCAAGGAGTGTTGTTTCGTCTATTACTGTAACGTGGAAAATTTCCATGGAGAATCATTGCTCTGCTTCCTTACCGAGAACTTGCCAAACATGACTTCACCTACTGCCACGACCATTACAAATCCTTTTTGTGCCAAATCTATCCATGTGTAGTTGATACCCAGCTTTCTTCGACTCAACGTATTAAATAGCACTTGCTCAACGCGCAACACGTCCCCGTATCTCTCCCTTGCCACCACCAACACCATCGTCGTACGGATCAGCTGTCAACCAGAAGCTGTTTCCACGCTGATAATTTTGTACTGGTGCCCACCACTCATCGCCAGGCGCTTTTCAAAGACGCTAACATACAAAAGCAAACGGCGACACTTTTCCTAAACAAAAGCCCAGGGTATCAGAAGGAAGGCAAGCTTAGGCAAAATCTGCCGAGTAGGAGAAACCGCGGAATTCTTCTTGCATCGCTTGCGAAAGGACTGAAATATCGTTAGCAAGATTCTCTTCGTGGTTACGGAAGCTCGAATCAACATACCAGACTGGACAGGAGTAAGCACGGGCGTGACGCTCGTAAACTCAGTATCAAAGTTACTAGTATCCGTTGGGCTTGTAATCTGGGGAGTGAATGGTGGTTGTACTCTCTTATGGTAGATGTCGTCCCAGTTGATGTTTCTGAAGAAAGCATGCGACATGATTTCTTGGGCATCAGTAGGTCCAGATCCAAGTCGCATTTCCGGCTCACGGGTGAGAAGCTTTTGGAGAATGGACACGGAGTCGCGAGGCATGTGAATGGGATAGAGAGGTTCGTCGGCAAGAATAGCATCGTAGATTTCGTCTTCGTCTTCACCGCGAAAGGGTGATTGTTGAAGGAGCATCTGGTAGATGAGGACGCCAAATGCCCACCAGTCGACGGCACGACCGTACTTCTTGTCTAAAAGAATCTAGTTGTAATTGTGAGCACGGTTATAGTATCATGCATAAACGAATACATACCTCTGGTGCCATGAACTCGGGAGTACCACAGAATGTGCTGGTCGTTGACCCGTACCACATCTCTTCTTTACACAAACCGTAGTCAGCAATCTTGATATGCCCATCTAGAGTGAGCAGAATGTTATCCAGTTTCAGATCTCGGTAGATGACACCGTTCTCATGAAAGTACTTCAAAGCGAGGCAGACCTCAGCAGCATAAAATCTATGCAATAGTTAGCATTTGTACTTTAATAGGACAGGAAGGACGTACTGTGCTCGTTTCGTGCCAAACTGGCCCCTCTGAATGTGCAACATGAGATCACCACCACTAATATACTCCATGACGAAGTACACTCGAGTTTCTGTTTGAAAACACGCATGGAGATTGAGCAAGAAAGGATGCCTCTCCTTGTTGGCGATCAAGAACACTCTCTTCTCTGAACGCGTGCTCTCGACTTCGTCGTTCTCGATGATGAACTCTTTCTTCAGTACTTTGATAGCATAGAGCTGCTTGGTACTTTTCGTCTCAGCCAACATGACCTTTCCAAAGTTACCCTTACCCAGGACCGCAAGGAAGTTGAAATGATCTAAGCCTATCCTCTTTCCAGTACCTTGTGTGTTTGCTGGGGGCGTGATCTTCTTGCCTGGCGCTTCTATCACTGCAGATGGAGGTGGCTTTGCAGGAGACTGAGGTTCCTGTATCTTTGGTTGTGGGGGTAGCGCCTGCTGCTGGGGTTGAGGTTGCGCCTGTGGGGGTGGTTGTGGAAGAGGGTAAGACGATTTCTGGGGGTATGACGGCATTGGTGCCGCCTGTTGATGACTCGGTGGATAGCTTGGTATGTTTGCATAGACTGATGGGTCGTAGGCAGCTGGTTGGGGAGCTTGCTGTGGTGGTATGCGTTGTTCCGCCGCATATCCACTACCTGATGACCTTGCGCTTTGCGGTTGGTAGTCTGTATTGCTACGACCGTATCCAGGCTGAGTAGTTTTGTTCATGGCGGCGGCCGCGGCGGCCACCGAAGATTGAGTACGCGGGCCTGAAGAGGGTCTTGACCCTGAGGTTGGCGATGTAGGGGTGGCAGTAGACCCTGATGTCGAGTAAGAGGCACGGGCAGCATCAATGGACGTAGCCGAGGTAGGGTAGGATGGCTGCCTTGGGGGGCCAGGTGGGGGACTCATTTGCTCTTTGCCATACGAGTACCTGTCGGGCTGTGCTTGTTGTTCCTGGCCGGGTTGACCTGGTGATGGAGGTTGCGCCAATGGTAAAGGTTTTGTCGGTGGTGCTGGCCGCAGAGTACGTGTAGCCATGCTGGGACCTGATGATGACTGTCCCCTTCTCGTCCTCTTGATCTCCATCAGAATTTGGTTGGCAACTTCCATCGACATACCGCAGAAGTCAGGTACAAAGTGTACACAGTGAGCGTGGCAAGTGAGGCCACATTCTGGAAAAGAATCAGCGAAGTTTGCCAATCAAGATTACACAACCACTTACCGTTACACTTCTTCGTCTGCTTGCGGCCCAGAGGAAGAACATAACCGCAATGACAGCACCAGTTGGCGCCCATGTTGGAAAAGTTCTCAAAGCGATGAGGAATGCGATGATTAAGCTTGGCCTCATCTGGATCGGTTTCGGCGTTGGATTGAGTGATACACTTGGTAACGACCTTTGTGTAACACTTTTTGTGACATGTGTAGTTGCAGTCTGAACACTGCATGCCGGCAGCATATTTGAGAAACTCGCCGCAGAGAGCGCAGCGCATGACGTTGTAAAACTGTTGTTGCACGAACTTGTGTCCGTACTGCTCGACGACATCCTCCTTTCGTTGACGGACAGCACCTTTACGACCGAGACCAAGATCGAAGGGCTGCTTGTTGCCCGTATTCTTGGCAAAAGACATGGTAAGGTGGATGC
Source organism: Pyrenophora teres f. maculata (assembly GCA_014334815.1). Classification (NCBI taxonomy): domain Eukaryota; kingdom Fungi; phylum Ascomycota; class Dothideomycetes; order Pleosporales; family Pleosporaceae; genus Pyrenophora; species Pyrenophora teres. Next base: position 2,245,812 of record CP060570.1, read on the forward strand.
GTCCTACTGGCTCCAATGAAAACCAATCATCGATCATAATGGGACCTGTTTGGGGTTGTGCAGCACCAGGCGGTCGAGAAGCACCAGGAGCAGCACCTCCAGCACCTGCACCTGCACCTGCAAGGTTTTGCCCTGGCGGCGGCTGGAATTGCATGTCGGGCTGGACACCCGTAGGTCCTCCCATCTTGTCGGCGGCCACCCAGCCAGAGTTGGCGAGCTCGGTCTCAATCTTCTTCCTGCGCATCTCCTCGGCGATGTCTGATATGCGGACCCAAAGCATACCAATGGGAAGAAGGTGGTCACCAGCCTTGTCGTATACCGTGATCTCGATTTCGTTTGCCTTGTCGATGTTAAACTCATGGACTTCGTCTGTCCAGCGATCGTTCCTCGAGGGCTTCGTACGGCCCTTGATTGCATCTTCGACCTTGATGTTGACGAACGTCTCTGGACCTCGACTGAAGCGCCCTGTGGCCGCGTGATCCACATCGGCGACGGCATGTACGCGCAGAGATAGGTGACCGCTTAGGGGTTTCCTTTGGCTTGGGATGTTCAGGCTGTCATCTAGGGTCATGGTCAGTGTCTGGATAAAAAAAAAAATCTTTCTTCATTTGATGCCTACCATCACCACCAGCGTCACCGTCAATGTCCACATGGAGATCCTCATAACGCTTGAGGGAGTGCTTCAAGAGTTGTATCTTCTGGTTACTCTCGATGCGCTTAGCCTCGGCATCTTGCTTGCTCTTGCGGTCGCCCTCCATTTGGTATAGTCGCACCATCTTCTCAATTCCATCCTTGTACTGCTTTTCGACACTGAGCTTGAATTCAAGCTGGGACAGCATGAGCTGAATGCGGGGACCGAGATGTGGGGTGTCATATTTGATAAGGTCTGCGCCAGTCAGCCAAGTACGTACTCGCGCTATGTAGTAGAAGTGTACCCAATTTGCTGTAGTTTGGCCGCTTGTTAGCTGTGCCGGGTGCAGGCGGGGCATACGGCGCGCGCGGTGGCTGTAGAGCATCTCCACCGCTGAGCTGGCTGTATTGGGTCTGAGGACCGCCATATCCGCCCTGGTCCTGCTGCATGAGGCCATTCCATCCGTCTTTGGGAGGCGGGGTCAGCGGGTTGGTCGGACTGAGGGCGGGCTGCAGAGTCATATTTTCCATGCCTGACGACGTTCTCTGCACATCCAGGTCCCTCAGCTTAGACTCGAAGTAGTCAATGTTTCGGCGGCCGTCTTTGATCTGCCCGTCGAGCCGTGAGAGGACTGCCGGGTTGTTGGTGGACTGGCGCATAGCATTTGCGGCGTTGATCAGGGCCTTCTCGCGGTCGATCTTGCGCTGCACATTGGCAACGGTCTCTTCGACGTTCGCCATTGCGACGGACGTCTATGGGGACTCGGCGAAGAAGGCGTGGGGACGATTCTTCGCCGATGGGGGTGACGGCGTGATGTACGTGCCTGGCGTTCGCAGGGCTTGAAGGGTGCGTCAACGCTCAGGAAGGTGCCGGGCTTGCGGGCTGCTTCTGCGCGCAAGAAAAAGCCGCTCTGACGCGTCGTCGGGGTGCGATGGGGCGCGTATGCAATGAAGACCTGTGACAAGGGCAGAGGCGTACTGTGGTGATGTCGTCGGGCGAACAGCGATTTAGCTCACGCATAAGGCGGCTTAGCGGAGCCCCACTTTCCCCCTCTTCGTGGAGTGGCGTCGGAAGAGGTTAGAGTGCCGCTGTCTTTGACAAGCCGCAGGAGTGCTTGGGTTTGGCTTCGTTGGGCGGAAGTCTGAGACAAGAGAAGTTATGACGGCACGACTGTCTGGGTGTTGGTCGATTATTAGCGGGGGACAGACGACAACGGGCGGCATGGCGGGGTGAACACACAACATTCGGCTCACTGTCGCACCTACGGCCTTGTGGCGCATACATGCTATAGCTGCGCCAGGGCACATGGCAAGCCATAGACATGTGGTATACAGTGTTCAAGTCGCCTGTTTGTTACTGCTGCTCCTGATCCGACTGTTATCTTTGTTGACAACAGGACCGCATAATTTTGGCCTGATTGGGCATCGATCATGGACCAACGTGTGCAACATGATCTGATTACGCGCGCCTTGTTTTCACTTGCACTTTCTTGCATCACGCTTTGTACCACCATATGAAACCGCAATCACACCTATCCGTACACTCTTGTGCATTGAGCATTGATGTTGATGTCGACGAGCTTTTGTTTTCTCCATGGAATGCACTCATGTATGGCATCAGAAAGTCTGCGCCAAGGGGCGCGCACACGCGTCTTCTTACCTGAAATAGTAACATCATGGGGGGCTGCCTTCTGCCTATCCCTGCTCTTTTGATTCCAGCTGCGACTTACTCGGAAACCATCAATCTTACTCTTCGTGTTGTCGTCGGATAATGTTGTCCAAGTCTGCAGAACAGGGTAATGTGGCTGGCTAGTGTGTAGTGGCGGTGCAATGGCAGTCCTGTCCAATCGGGGCGCATCTCGCCCGTATTCTAACTTTTTGTCAGCCGCAGGCTTGGGGCCACCGGATATTACGACACATCGACCTATGGTCTAGTATGTGCCCTCTTGGATGGAATGCTATAATGTCTAATACCAGACCCGAAGCTCACGTTAAGCCAACGAACACTCGCGCACCACTCTTCGCGCTAATCAAATGGCTCAATGGAGAGATGACTTCACGTGAGTACTTGCCGAAAAATATATGCTCGCTAAAGTTGGAGGGTTTCACGACCAAAGAATGGGACCTGGTGAGACAGGTTGTCATTCTGCAAATAGTAATGAGCGCACCCCCTCAACCGTGCCTTCTCGGTCCTCCGTCATCGCCCCATCTTTTCGATTGGGACTCATTGCCAGTACCCTACTCACTTCCCTCTCAGTTTCCAGACTCTTTTGTGGTGGCTATGAGGGAAAGCCTGGAACGCAAGACTGCTTTCGTTACTTTCGTTGAAAGTGAAGAATCTGAATGGGATTATGAAGCGGTTCTCGAGACGCACCCCGGATCGTCTCCTGAATCATACTACGATGACTGGAAGGCATGGCTACGAAAGGATATCCAGACACCACAACGGGCAAGAGGGATATCTGTGTAGCCCCGGAATATTTATCATATACTCCTATTTCAATGTCTAGAGAATATGAGAAAGAAGGAGAGATCAGAAGAAGACGTTTATATCGTGGCGCATCCTAGACAATTAATAAAACTGGCACGTAGAATTGAAAGTTGATGAATCTGCTGTTTTGCTATAATACCCGAATATTCCACGCACCAAGCCCAAAGTCCCAAAGCCAGCGATCTACACCAAGTACAACCAAAGAAACTGCGTCAACGTTAGTAGTAAATGGGTTAGTCAAAACATCTGCACCATCCCGTGGATGTGGTATGATAAGAAAAAAATTGCTGCGCTTCTTGCCATTGGCTCTGCCCAACAAGAAACTTGCTGAGCAGGTTCGTTGCCCTCACCAACAAGCTGCAAGCTCGACTTGGAGGGACTGTTCTGCAATTTGTCAACAAGGGGGTAGCTTTCAGCTGGTGGGGGCCCGCGATAAACCTGCGGAGGCATTTGTAAGGTAAGAGTGAAAAAGCTCGGTAGAGCTCTCGTCAATATAATGTAATCGATAGTTCTCCAGTTTATTACGCCAAGGATAGGTACCGTAGTACTATAAAGGAGATGAAAATCTTAGCGCGCACGCGAAAGAGTCCATCTCCTATACCTTCTATAGTAACATAATAAGCCGCGCGACTTATTAAAGTAAGGCTTTTAGTTAAGCGCTAAGTACCAGCTTAGCTATAGTACAAACTTAAAGTTACTAAGAGAAACGTACCGTTCGGGTATACACCCTTACAAGAAACCGCCGAAGAGAGTTTTAGAAACTCACTAGGAGCTTCGCTAGCGAGAGTATCCCTAGAGATACCCTACTTCTCCTTATCATTAAGGCCTACTACGTCAACATCTTAATACTAAGACTTAGAGGTAAGTAGTCTCAACTCTCTACGACCAGAGCTAACAAACACTGTAGACGCCAACGATATCGTCGACGCCGAAAGCGAAGTGGCGGCTCTTGACAAAAAGAAAAGAAGGGACAGTGTATTGGGAAAGCCTAGGTCGGCTACGCTTCAGTGGTATATCGCAAAAGTGATAGAGGAACTAGGTAGAGATGTTAATAAGGCAACAGTTGGAGAACATGTGGGTGACTTACGGAGGACTCATGCAGGAGATCCAGAGGATCACCGGCGCTGAGACCACCTTTTAACAAAGGAAACATCAAGAGCCCAAAGGCAAGGTATCTAGAGTACATAGAGGTAATACCCTAAACACTCGCTTGTAGACAGTGTTATAGAAGCGTATGCATTAGAGTAGCAACTAAGAACCATCGCCTGATAGCAAGGTTATTAAGAAGCTACCTAAGGACGACGTCTAAAACCACTCGTCTAAGGCAAGGTAAAGAGCCTACACCAAAAGGTAGAATCTAGAGAGGGCAGGTACTTAAAAGTACCTAGGCAAAGACGGCTGCAAGCAGTATGCCTAAGACTGTAGCCATAAAGACTAAGGACGGAGCTAAATAATAGCAAGGGCCGATACAGACGGCGTAGAGTGGTAAGGTGTGATAATAGGGAGTAGACAAGGTAGTGTATGTGGCGGCGGCAGTAATAGCTAGGTGGGAAGATGGCATTCGTCGCGTAGGAAATGCGATAGCGGAAAGGTGATGGCATGCGATGTTGGCGTAAGAGTAGGTATGTAGTGGCGCGTAACCGATATAGGAGGCGACAGTTTTACGTAGCTCGCTATCTTGGGGTCAACTGGGGCTATAGTGGCATATTGATATGCGCGCACACAAAGAGATCTCGCGATTGACTCGAAGATGCTGTTGTGGGAGAGGCTGCGCGAAATGCTGGGGGCGTAAAGATGCTGTGGCGACGCGATAAATGCGATGGTAGCTTAGGCAGAAGTAGTGATGAGGTTGGATACCTAGGTAACGAGGGTGAGAAGAGAGCGAAGGTGCAGTGGCGTAGGGCGGCGGGTGAGTGAGGGCGAGGACGCAGTGGCGGCGATAGACAGTCGAAGGCGACAATCGACAGAGACAGTGGCGTAAGGCGATAGATTTGTGGGAGCGACGAAGAGTGTGAGGGCGACAGTGGCATAAGGCGATGGACGATCGATCGTGACGAGTGAGGGGGACAAGGGCATCTAGCCATGGGCGAATGGGGTCGATAATTGCGTATGGCGACAGAAAAGCGAAGCGATGGTGGCGTAAAGACCGCGCAGCGCAAGCAGCTGGGTGTTCACGATGAGCTGGTAGTAGGGCGAAGCAGGAAGTAATGCCAGTGTGACGTTGGCATAAAGCGACGCAAAATTTCAAACGAATGGAAAGAGGCGATAACGTCAGAACGTCTATAAAGCAAACGGTCGAGGGAGCCAACTGTGGAAAGCGGCAAGGTACCGACCTGAGGCACTGATAAATCGTAACACGGTGGAAAACGAGGAATCGATGATGAGAGGATGAACCTATAATAAAATCTGTCAATTGATATAATACTAGATAAACACTTCCCTGCAATCCCTAAATCCCTAAATCCTGGCCGAAGTCTCTCCGGCCTCCAAATCACTCAATCCTCCTCCGCTTGTGGTTGTTGAAATGAGCTACCTTCTCAGCGTGACCGTAGCGATCTTCATGGGTGCTGAACAAGTCATAAAGATGCTCTCGGGACCAGTCGTACTGGGACAATGGGAGATAGTTGAATGCCCACTCAGCCGCAAGCGCCGAATACGTAGTCAGAAGGAACTTCTTCTCCTTTTTTTCCATGGCCAAAGAGCCCATCCGCTCTGTGCGAAGTGACTGGCAATGGAAAAAGAGGTGCGTTGAGGTCTCGAGGTGAGGCCGAGCGTGGAAACGATTCCGATCTGGTGTACAAAGTCTGCAATACTCTGAATCGACGTCCTGATGAGAGCAATTAGAAGTGATGCCTTAAATATTGATGTACCAAAGGATGGTGAATGGAACATGTACTAACCTGGAAGCCACGTCGATGCATATACTTCTGCAGCCGCATACGTCCGGTCCTAAGATGGTATAGAATCGACGACAGAGGACGTTTCAGATCCAGATAAAACCGCAATGAGTTGCGTCCCCACTTCTCCTTGAAGCATGCAGGACGTTTATACTGCTTTTTTCCATGGCCGAAACCGATAACGATTCCATACGCGTCCCATTCTATCGCCTGACCATTTCTTGCCTTCCCCACGGATACGGCTCTTCAGCGCCCGGGCGATCTCTTCTTCACTCATAGGTCAGCCCTCTTCAGCTCTCTGAGCCACCATGGTCTTGACCTCCACATTTGCATTGCCGTAATTGTTGTAGGCTATTTTGTGGTCAAGATCTAGGGTTGGTGCGGCGCGCGAATTCCTCAATGTGATTGACAGCTGCTCGAATGGTGTCTCCTTCTTTTCTGTAGCGCATGTCTGCAAAGGCTGTTACTCGCAAACGGCTCATGAAGCAGTCCAGGCTCTCTGTGTGCATTTCTTTCAACGTTTCGATGGTTGAACTACCAAGAATTGCTCCTGCAGTGGGACAAAGAAAGCGGTTTTTGAGGGTTTCTCACTTGCGTCGATCGGTCAGTGAAGGCGAGTCGTGCACGTACGAGCCCGATGAGCTGCGTTGACTGGACTTGTAGCTGGGATCAGATTCAGTGTCACATTCATGGTTACAACCATCATGTTCGTCGTAATCGGCATTGTGGTCGTCGTCCTCGTCATCCTTGTCGAAATGATAGTCGTTTTCACAATCCTTAGACTGGTCTCGGCGCATAGACGAATCCTCTGGATCGATCATTACTGTCCAGAACACAACAGCTGCGTACATGATGGCGGCTCAAATCCAGATGTAGTACAGCTGTAGAGGTTGCTGTACATTGATACCCCATCCAGGTCAAACGAGGCGGGCAAAGACGGCGGCAAGGATGATGACCTTTGAGCGAACATGTTCGTTATGACGCTTCCATTTGGGATTATCACGCCTGTCGACATGGAAAAAGATACCTAGAACTCTCATGGTATCGAGAGACTTCTCGGGATTCTTGAAGGCTGGTATGTAATGCGACATTCAAGTAGAGTTCTGACGATCCTTGAGGGAGCAGAAGTGCACGACCTTGAACTTATGTACCGAGAAGGACTTACCGGAAGTGTGAGCCCAATGCTCACATAGTGAGTGCGAGCGAGCGAGGATCTTCTAGTTTCGATTAACCTCTTTTAAAACAGCAATAAGAAGGAAGTCACCACAGAAAGCCATCTTGAAAACCAGCACCTCGTCGACTTCCTTGAAGGAGATGTCAAGCATAATGATCCCTAGGAAAGAGAGCAAATCATGGAGAGTGGGCTACCCTGGAAGAGTCCAGCAGAGCAATCTGATGGCTCCGACTTGTACCCAGATATAACGACCCCCACAGTGCGATCTTCGAACCAGGAGGTGAGAAATGGGATCGTCCAGGGTGAGATGGAGAGCCGCCGGATGCTGCAACTGCAACAGAGAATATGTTTATGGCTGGGCACGATGACACTATTTCGTGTCGTAGCTGTGCTTTGTTTAATCTTTCTAGTTGCCAGAAGACGCTGATGACCCGGCTTAGATATACTGTCGAGCAGACAAGCGTGAGCAACCAACCAGATGCGGTCCGTATACCGGTCTGGGGGCGCGGGACACAAGTAGGAAGCCAACGAACCAAGCTAGGCAACGCTTGAATCAACACAATGCGGAACGATACTTCCGATGCCCGGCAAAGAGATGGAAGTGAATACGAAACATACCATGAAATAGAACTCGTGCGCATTGACCTTGTGGTTATTCCATGAGCACGAGGGCGATAAGACAGCCCTGGAACCGCACGTACAAGATTGGAAATTACTCATCATTATGTCATTCGAAACTCAACCTCTCAACACTGACACCTTTCTTCACTGCCACTGTAATAAGCCTAAGTCGCGGTAGCAAAAAAAACACCATAATCTGATTCTTGCAGCTGCGATTGCATATGCCTGAATGTCCCGACAAACATCCTTGTATGCGCGTGGTCACTATCTACATCCCGAAATCACGGCCATGAATCCTTCAAGTTAGTCACAGGATCGGAAACGATTGGGCCAAAAATTTACATCCCCCACCCCCCTTATTACTCCTGTCCATGCAGCCGTCGGTCTTCGCGAGCCGCTGATGTTGGATGAATAGTACGCGAAGCGTCTGGCGTAGACGATCCGCGGAACAGGGGTCCTATTCGGGCCTTTTATGGACAATTTTGTAAGCGAATCTCGCGCTAATGCAGGTGCGCCGGCGATGAGCATTTCCCGGTTCCCCTGCCGTCGACGAGAAGAGGATCATAGCACGGTGGGATTCTGCATCAGCTGGTGTAGACAGAAGGGATCAATTACATCATCTGAATCTTTCTGGCTGCCTTCAATATAAAGTGTCTCAAGATGGTGGATTAACGGAGCCTGCACGACGACGGTCCACTGTGACGGGATGTCAACGCCCTCTGAGCCAGCAGGCCAGTCCATGAAGAAGAGTAAGAGACAGCTTTCTCAACTTGCATATGCTTCAGGGTTCAGTCATAACCGTACCTTCATCGCTGGAGTCTGGGCGCACCCAGCACCCAGGGGAGTGGCCCAGCCGTGCCACATTCGACCAGTTGGCACTCTTAGGCCGCCCACACCAACAATGACGACCTCGACACGGGAAAGCATTTTAGTAATGCTCGCCGCGCATTACCAGTAACATCCCAGAAACCGCCCCAGGAGGAAACAAAAACTGGGTCTGCGTGGGTCTCCCCGACAGCCGGTGAACAAGACAGATGTCGACGGTTATTTGGCATTCTGGAGCGGGTCTCCATGTCGCACGGCAAAGCTTCGATAGTAGATTGATATGCATCGAATTCCTTCCTCTTTCGAAAACCCCTTGGGAGAATGCACTCTGCTTAACCGTGCCTCACATTGGACCGCAATGTTTTCAAGAAGATCCACCTTCGCACGGCAGAGTGATGTATTCCTGCATCGTCATCTTCCATTCGTTTTCTACCCTTTCATAAATTGTTTCTTTTCCCTACCGTTTCCCTCCATCGTTTCGTATTGTAAAAGTAGCTCTTGTTAGAGTGAATCTCGAAAATGATCTACTATGGGGATCACTCCCCACAACTCGCTGCCTCGGTGATCGCACTGACAGTGATCGCGTTCATTACTTTTGGTTTGCGGGTTTACACAAGACTCCACAACCATGCCTGGGGATTAGATGACTGGGCCATGACAATCGCAACTGTACGTAATCCTTGGTGATCTCGCTGGAGGGTAGTTAGGCCAACGACGAAAATTCAGGTGCCATTCACAGGATTATCCATATCGTGTATAGGAGGCGCGTTCAGTGGGATTGGGGTGCACGAGTTCAGACTCTCGACAGCTGAGAAAGTCCAGGGAATGCAGGTATGGATATACACCCCTCTCCACAGCCTCAGTCTCTTACTGATCTACTTAGTTCTTCTTCTTTTTCGACTGTTTCTACTGCGCCGCCATCATCCCTATCAAGCTTAGTATCTCTTTCATGCTGATCCGTATCGCATCGAGGAGAAAGCTGTTTGTATACAGTTTATACACCGTCTCCGCCCTGTTCGTAACTATGAACCTCATCGCATTGCTATACATCATCTTCCAATGCGCGCCAGTATCATACGCCTGGGATACTTCGACCCCTGGCGGGAAATGCAACCCCGCGCAGACGCTTGCAGACATCTACTATGCGACGACAGCGGTCAACATTGCGACGGACTGGTTTTGTGCGCTGTTGCCCATACCCCTTCTATGGAATGTACAATTGAACAGGAATTCCAAGATATCTGTGGGTGTGATTCTTGGGTTGGGAGCCTTGTGAGTCCAGTCCGGTTGTTCTGATGTTTATCATTGCTTACATCTGTTGTAGGGCCAGTCTGTCAGCCTGTATTCGCCTCGTCTATACCGTCAACCTGACCAATGCAACCGAATATCTCTGTAAGCTCTGATAGTCACCTGCTCAACCCGCGTACTACTAACGTACTGAATAGACGGAGTCTCTGATGTGGTCCTTTGGGGCTACGCCGAAAACGGCGTTGGCATGATTGTAGGATGCGTCGCTACCCTCCGCCCCCTCTTGCAACGCGTCCTCAGACTCGGAAGCAGTGGTAGCTCGAATCAAAATCACCCAACACCCAAGGCAAGTTATGCGAGACGACCAGCTGTCAAGAGCCATCTGAGTGGAAGGGATGAAGAGTGGGTTGCCCTAGAGGATGGCCAAATGGTAAACATGGTCCAGGGGGGGAGCACCTCTGGAAGTGAAGAGCACATATTACCTATAAAGGAAACCAGCATCCATGTTACTAGTACGGTGGAGCAGAGGTCCAGTGCTATTTGATAGAAGAGGATGCTGAGTTCTCCGCGCATGTGCTGATGCGAAACGATAATAGGTTCAAAACCAACATTGCATGTATAGAAATAAGAAAAACTAAGCTAATGTCCACTTCTCATCGCGCTCCTTCCTTCACATCATCGATCTACGATCCAGATGTTTGCGCTTATCGTCCCTGCAACTAAAAGGTTTGCAACCGCGCACAGGGAGGAGTCTCCTGAGGCTGACTAGCCAACCATGATACGACCCAGCTGATCATCGCTACAAACGACAAAATGTGGGAACTTCTCCAATGACAAGCGATACAAGACTTTTTCAGCTCTTGGAATGACCAGCAGCTTTTGAAGTGAGGCGAGCGCAGGAGGTGCCGCGGAATAACTACCTAGGCCTCGGGATACTTATGTGTGCCGGCACTTTTGAGACGGCTGGACGTTGCGCAACGCCCCGAGTTTTGCCGAGCGTTCCGAAGGCCAGGGCTAGCCCTGGGGCTAAAACAGTTTTAGGGGTTTACGTCACAGCGACGGAATCCTTGCTTGTCGCGTGACGGCTTGTTCGTGCTTCGCGACACGTGGATGCTGTGGGTTTACGGTACGACGTCTTTCTCGTTTTGCGCGTGGACTTGCAGATGGGCTGTGGATGACCTTGGGAGGTTTGATCCTCCCCTCAGTGTTTGCAATTGCAATGTGTGTCTTGAAACAGACACTTGCAACCCTCAGCCTGTTAGGGTTGAAGGCGCTGGTTGCTGGCTTCGAGGCGGAGGTATCTTGCGGGAGTGATCTTGCTGCCTGACTAGGTCCTTATGATATAGTGTCTTGATTCCGCAGAAAGGTCTAAGAGACTCTAACAGGTTTCGCTAATACGTGGCTCAGTATAGCAAAGCTGCGTGAGTCTATCCAGCGAGAAATTAGCAGTCATGACATTAGGTAAGACACCTAGCGTATATTATGTGGTTCTGAGGAGCTCAACTCCTCTATGGAGGTGATAACAAGTGTTCCACTCGGCGAACGTCCATCACCTTCACCATTTTAAGCATACAGTAGGCACTTGTACTACTGACGAGCGATGACAGCATCAAACGAAGTTCTTTTTGCTTCTTAGTGACGTTCAGCTGGAATATGCACGGGCATTGCAGTGCAGCTTTGTGTGGAACTAGATGTGAGCTTCTCCGCATTGAGCCAATTCCACCTGCATTACGCTTGCGTATAGTATGGCCCTAGCACGTTGTTGCCTAATGTTTGTCTCGAAGCAAACTCCGAACTTTGCCTCTGTCCATAGTACTTAAACAACACGAATAGCCGTGAAGTCTCACCAACATTTCCAATTCACAGTCCAATTCAACTACCACGTATCCTTTAGGAACGCCAACTAATTCGTAATGGCATCTGCATCGGGTAGCGTGTTCGGTCAGACGCTTCATACAATCACCACCACCAAACTTGAGGAGCTCACAAAACAGCGCGTTGCTTTTGAAGAAGAGTACTCTGCACTACTCGACGCCGCAAAAGCAGAGACAGATCCACTCAAGCGCGTGGGGCTCTTACTTGATGGCTCGAAAGCATGTCTTGGCATCCAGACGGAGGATAAGGGGTCCAAAGTCAACCGGACTAGCCGTGTAGTTATCAACGGGTCTCGCAATATTCGTCTGGAAACTGATATCAGGAACCTTGATCGTTTCATTGAGCAAGCTCGCTTCGACTCCTCTGTCTCATCAAAGGTCATCGCAGACTGGGAAAAGACGCTGCTCCAGTACCTTTCAGTTCAGTCTACAAAGTTTCAGTACGCGGACCTCTATGGAAAGCTCGTCACCGAATGGCTTTCATCCGAAACAACCACTGGCCGAGACGCTGATGTTGAAATGTCGGAAAGTTTTGAGGAGATACCTGGTGCAAAAAAGCTTGCTTCACGTGTCGAGTGGGAGAAGAATGTCTTCCAGGCAGCTGATGTAGATGAGCAAGAACTACATTTATACCTCCAAGAGCTGTTTGTAGTGAACAAGAAGGCGGGAACAGCAGCAATCCATGACCTACGTCAGAAAGTAGGAGAGTTTGAGAAGAACTTTAACGACTCGGCGCAGTTCAACCAGTTTACTCTGCGCGAAACAATCCAAGGGCTCCAAAACTCTGATCTTCTCTCGAACGAGAAGCGAGAGACTTTGAGAGACTTTCTTGGTAATGGTATGTATTTGTGTCATAAAGAAGGAACGCAAATTTGACAGGTACCTTAGATGTGATCCTGATGGAACTCTGCGACATCCTCAACATAAGAATGACAGCACTAGACCGTTGGACTTGGGGTGCTGAAGTTCGACTGGAACAACGAAGGAAGATCAACGGAGAGTTCACTATCCATTTTGATTCCGATCTGCTCCAGGCAATCTTCTTGCATCACATTGGCGTAAAGTGGTAGGTTGCAACACCTCGAGCTTTGAGAATAAAACTGACAAACAACCCTCTGATTAGGTCTGTATTCTTCAAATCGGCATTCTCAGCCATGCATAAACACGAGGCCTGGACACGGAATGCCACTGAGATTCCAAAAACTGACCGCATCCGGCGCTCGTATTTCTTGGGCGACCAAGGTGCCAGGGTCGCCGCGAGTCTCGAACAGAGGCGCAAAAGTATGCATCATGCCCGATACTTCGCACACCAATTGTTGGACTTTGAAACCCAGCAAATCGAGATGGAAGAAGGTGAAGAAGAAGCCGAGTATGGAGATTATATCGTTAAGAAGCGTAAGATGACAGGTCAAGCTCCAGTCACTGCTATGGTATCTTCAATACCAGGACGCACCAATCAGACTGCAAGAAGATCTACTGGCGGTAAAGCACCCAGGAAACAGCTTGCCTCGAAGGCCATGAGATACAGTTTGCAAGAGGATCTGGATCTGGATGAGGATACAGAGACGGATGAAGACGATGATGATGATGCTGATGATGATGATGAATCGTACGATTATGAAGACGACAGGTACCGCTGTGAATCGAAAAAACCAATGGAAGCGAAGCAGAGCCTACTCCACCTTTTATCCACTGAGATTATCGTCAACACACGGCTACATGGGGAACTTACTTGTTTCCGTACGATTTTCGACTCCTGGAACCCCCTTCTACCCCATGAGACGATTTTGACAGTCCTCAGCTTTCTTGGTATCTCGGACAAGTGGACAAAGTTCTTTGCGCGCTACCTCCATGCGCCGTTGAAGTTTGCGGACGATCCATCTTCTGAGCCGCGTTTGCGCCGTCGAGGCATGCCCGGCTCCCACGCACTAAGCGACACGTTGGGCGAGACCGTACTTTTCTGTCTGGACTTTGCTGTGAATCAGGCTACTCATGGAGTGGATCTTTACCGCATTGGTGATGATGTCTGGTTTTGGAACAAGGACTACAATACGTGCGCAAACGCCTGGACTAGCGTTGTCAAGTTCGCGGAGATTATGGGGGTTAAGGTAGGTCGCTTTCCAGTCTTTTCTCTGGTAGTTACACTAACAGCTATTCCAGTTGGATGAAAAGAAGACCGGCAGTGTACGTATCTCGCACATTGATGAGCAGACGATCGATGATCGCCTACCAGAAGGCGAGATTCGTTGGGGTTTCTTGCGGCTTGACCCGAAGAGCGGCAGGTTCGAGATTGACCAGAAGATGGTCGACGGCCACGTAGAAGAGCTGCGCACACAACTGCAGGGTAAATCGAAGAGTGTCATCGATTACATCCAGGCCTGGGTAAGTGGTCCAAATCTATTGGATTTGCAAAACGAGTAGACTAATTCTGTGCAACAGAATTCATATGCTGCGACTTTCTTCAGCTCTAATTTCGGAAAGGCCGCTAACTGTTTCGGCCGTGAACATGTGGACAAGATGCTCACTACCCATCGTCACATCCAGGACAGTATCTTTCCCAACAGTAGCATTGTGAAGCACCTCAAGAACGTGATAGAGCAGCGCTTCTCCGTGAAAGATGTCCCTGATGGATTCCTCTTCTTTCCAGTTGAGCTCGGAGGTCTGGAACTCAAGTCTCCGTTTGTGGGTCTTCTACAAACCCGGGAATCAGTGGAAGAGGACCCCTTTGAGCTCCTTGACAAATACGAAGAGTATGAACGCGATGACTACAACGCCGCCAAGCGCATATTCGACAAGGGTACACGCTCTAACAAGCATCGTACGGGAGATGCGAACTGGAAGCCTAGCGATTCTGAGGCCTTCTTCTCCTTTGAGGAGTTCACCAAATACCGCGAAGCATTTGCTAGCACAGGCAAGGCAAACCTGGTGAGCACGTACAAGGAGCTGCTTGAGTTTCCCCGAGAGAAGCCTATCGATGCAAGCCCGGATCTCCAGTTTGCGTTGGCTCGACTGTCTGGCCACACCAACTTGCGGGGCATTCTTACGCACTGGGGTTCCATGGAGGCTTACTGGAAATGGATCGCTCAGATGTATGGCCCCGAAATGATCAACATGTTTGGTGGTCTCAACGCTGTCGACTTTGGATTGCTTCCTATCGGCATGGTCTCCATGTTCAGACAGAGGCGTACTAAATGGCAAGGCTGAGTACCAGGACAGAGCAGGAGTTCTGATTGAGGAGGCTGGCTGCAGGCAATATGGCTATATCGTGGGTTGGGCCGGAGCGAGAGAGTTGAACTAGCAGTGGCAGCACAAGGAGATTATGTATGCTGGATTACGATTCAAATGGACTCATGACGACGCAATTGCTGCCCTAGATGAAAACGATGCAACCACTGCGTGATGTTTTGATCATGGAAGCATCCGCGACTAAAGGCTTTTTTAGCAGCGTTATCCTTGTCAAAGCAGTAACTATTGGGGCCCAAACAAGAAAGCTCACAGAGTGCAATTTTGGGCATTTGTCGAACGCATGTCAGGCACCCTGTTATTAGCACGGTCCAGTCGAATGTCAATATGTCAGCCCACTAGTTGACAGGTGTATCCTCGCATGTTCGTGCAAGTTCTGTGCCATGCGGCGCAACTCGACCAATAAGATACGACTCACGTGATGCTGCACATAGGACCCCTACAAACGACAGAACCAGGCTTCGTCATCGAGCGCTGGTTGCCGAGTTGGCAGCGTATAGCGCAAAACTTGGAAGAAAGGCTAGAAAAGCAAACAGATGGGTAGGGCTGAGGTAGCGCCGCCATCGGAATGGAGGCAATGTGTGGTGCGTGGAAGTACAGTCACAGTTGTCTAGGACAGACGAAAGAGGCACTATGGTGAAGGTTCGGAGACGGCCGGTGAGTGGCTGTGCTGAGTAACCAGATTGCAGCAGCGAAAAGCGTTTCTAATGCGGGCCGCCGGTGAGCAATAGGGGGTTTGAATGAAAGGCGCAGCAGATCATGAGATGCGAGCCTGGTCTCATGTGTCTGCAACCTGTTGGGCGCAGCAGCTGGTGAGGGAAGATTCGGCCTCGGCGGCCTGGCACCCAGCAAGCAGGCGTCAATGACATCATAAGCATGCCCTGTGCCCTAAAGACAGCGCCCACCCCAGGCTCAAGCAAACGGTAATATCTACGCCACCCCACCTGCACCGAGATAGATCCTTGGGCCCCAAGACCTGGACAGTCATCAGCCCTGGAGAGTTGCAGCAGCCTGCGCACCTGTTAAATAGAGCCCATCGCCTGCCTTCCCCGCCGCCCTCTCGACACATTCCCCTACCCACCTTGTCCCGTCATTCGCAGGCACTCTTCATTCTTCATTGCAACAGCCCACTGAGCATACAACTTGCGCCATCGGCCAAGTAAAGGCAGCATTCAATAGCGGACCTTCCGGTATGTGCGCCTGCAACGTCATCTCCCTTTTCCCCGTGCGCTCACTAACGACGTCGCACAGAGAACCCGGACCAGATACGGCACTTCTTCCCCCCAGGACAGGATCTTGACTTTTGAGAGCAACATATTCTTGGCCCACGGCGGGTACAACACAACACCATGTCCGAGTACAGCTATGCCCCTCGGCACCGGACCCGGGAGCCCGAGTATGTGACTGAGACGACGTACATTGAGCGCGGTGGTCGCGGAGGCGGGGCACGAGATCTCGTCTACCGCCCCGCAGCACGTGAGGACAGCATCGAAGAGATCACCCGCGACTTTCCCCCTGGTGCCGAGTATAGGCAAACCAAGTACCGCGAAGAGTATGCGCCTCCCCGCCGCACCCGCTCGGTGAACCGAGGCTACGACGACGACTACTATGATCGCCCTCGCCGACGGGACCGCGACCGTTACGACGATGACTACTCCTCGGTCCATACTGAGCGCCCCAAGCCATCCCGCCGCAAGTCCATCGTCGAGCAAGTTAAGGATTTCGGCGAGTCAGCAGGCCTAGGAGGAATCATCGGCGCAGTCACTGGCCACAACCGTGATCGCTCACGCTCCCGATCTCGCTACCGTCGAGACGACCGTGGATATGATAGCGAGAAATACGGATATCAAGACGACCGCCGAAGCCGCTATGGATCCAGGTCGCGCAGCCGCAGCCGTGGAGGACGCAAGTCGGAGAAATGGGAGCAAGCTGCCAAAGCCGCCATAGTTGCCGGTGCCGTCGAGGCCTTCCGCAGCCGCAAGGAAGCCGGTCCATGGACTGGTGCCAAGGGCCAGCGTATCGCCACTGCCGCTCTCGGTGCTGCTGGTATCGACGGTCTCATTGACAGAGACCCCGGCAAGCATGAGAAGCGACATGTCGCTGAATCCGCCCTGGGTGGTCTTGTGGCTTCGCGCCTAGCCAACGGTTCCCGTTCCCGCTCCCGTGCTCCTGGCCGTGACGATTCCAGGTCTCGCTCCCGCTCCCGTTCCCGAGCTAGGTCCAGGTCCAGGTCCATCTTCGGACGCTCTCGATCCCGTGGACGCTCTCGCTCTGCCTCTGAGGATGGAGGTAAGGGCGGACTCGCCAAGGTAGCTGGAACCGGAGCTGTCCTTGCAGCAGGCAAGGCCCTTTACGACCGTGTCCGCTCAAAGTCTCGCTCTCGACGCGAGAGGTCACGCTCTTCTAGTGCCGACAGCTATGTACCATCTCGCAGGGGCAACCGCCGCTCGTACAGTCGAGGCCGCGGTATGGACGACCAGTATTCCGAAGCCCCTTCCAGGACTAACCCAGATCGCAGACTAGCGGCGCCCGTCGGTGCAGGTGCAGGTGCTTTAGCAGCACGGGGTGGAGGAGATGAGCGGAGTCGACGGAGCAGTAGTACTGATTCCGAGTCGTCTACTGATATGGAGGCAAAGCGCAAGAAGCTTCGAGGTAAGGAATTCCTCACTGCGGGTCTGGCCACTGTGGCCACCATTCACGCGGCACACGGAGTCTACTCTTCTATGGTTGCTTCAGAGAAACGGCGCAAGCTTGTTGGCGAGGGCGAAATGTCACCCGAAGAAGCGCGCAAGCGCAAATCGAAGAACATGCTTCAAGACGCCGCTGCTGTGGGTATCGCTGCCCTTGGTATCAAGTCGGCCTACTCTGAATGGAAAGAGATGAATGAACAACGTCATAGTGTGAAGGAGCTTGAGAATCGCCGCCGCAAGAGGAGAAAACTCCGCGAACGACGGGAGAAGGAAGCTCGCATGAATGCTTTGGGAAACAATGGACAAGGCGCTAATCCGTACGCATATCCTGTAGCTGCCAACCAGTCTTACCCTACGTCCTATGCGGATGCGAATCCGTACGGTAGCTCGGTGCCTCCGCCACCCATGGGTGCGAGGTACTAGATGCTTTTCCCGGCTCCATCTTCTCCTTTAATTATCCACACGGCCTTGGGATTTGTGTCTTGTGTTTGGTTAGAGACATTGTTACATACCTCTTATGTTTTTGATTGGAAAGCTTTTTGGGAGAAGAGAAAAGGCAAATGTCATGATTTCTTTGAACTTGCATTCCCTTGGCTTGCTTGATGTCTTTTTGTTTGTTTTAGTGACTGGATTGGTGGAGTGGATGTCACACTGGATACTGCGCTTGGAGTCTTCCGGCTCGACGATGATTTAACGACTTGATGAATGATATAGATAAACAAGAAATGGTACTCTTTATACATATGCTTTCTTTGTTTGGGAGTTATGACGTAGCGATCTAACATGCGAAAACCGAGCCCTCTCCATGCCTCTGCTCGACATGTACACTTACTGACCATGCACTTCTTCTTGGTTTACGCATGAGCATATCATATACATATGCACTTCGTCTAGGCTCATTTAATAAGAAGCTATGTTCCTTTAGTATAGCATCAAGCGCACAAGGCTGCTGCTAACATAAGTCTAACGGAGAGGACTATATAAATCTACCCTACTTGTGCATTTCAACCATGCCTTCCATCGCCCACTTCCAGTTCAAGAATTTCAAAGATCCCCCTTATGAAACACCTTTTATGTTGTAAGGCATGTTCTAAACTTTTACATTACCAACTCGTAATTTAAGGTTTCCAAGGTTTAAAAGATCACCTTCATCAAATATATGCTGCGCGACTTATCCTTGAGCTTTACATTACTTGCTTTCGAAGAGATGCTTAAAGTCTACCATTATGAAGCACATGTTACGTGACAGACATATCCCCGAGACGTAGAAAAGAAAAGCTTCCTTCACGAAGCGCCCGTTGGGTGGCTTATCCTCAACCCTTACATCACTCACTCTTCGATCAAGACTTTCAAAAAGCACATACAGCATGACATGATCTCAAGCCCTGCATCAATAACTTTTACGCCAACATGATAAAAAACGCATTCACACCCTCAGCTGAGAAATATCGACAACTTCTCAGCCATGTACTGACTGAACTGTATCAAAGCAATAAACGTGTCGCCATTGTTCCCGCGGATGGTACCTATGCATGCAGCATAACATATTCTCAAACCTTACATCACTCATAGGACACATGCAGTATGAAGATTTCTCAGAGCTGAATTACTTTTGTTACGTAGGTACCGAGCTATACGCCTAGCGAAGAGGAAATCGCCGTGGGTATATGTGTGCACCAGTATGTAAGGCATGTACAGGATGTATGTAGACGCCGGGGTATAGAACGCCACCAGAGACCGAGACCGAAACCTTTTCTCCAAAACTCCACGAGTGTTACCTGTATGTATCAAGCGACGTCATCGGTACGAGAGTGTGACAAGGGCTGCAGGTGTGCAGAGTAGTTGACGGGATAGCGGGTAGGCTACTCCTCGTCGGAACTGTCGACCTCGTCGGAGCTGTCAATCTCCTCATCGAAGACATCGTTGTCAACGGCCCACAGGATAAACGGTCCGCTCTTGTCCATCTTCTTCGTTGTTAGTACACGTGGATACTAGGATAACCGTGGGAATAACTTGCCTCGCTGCCGTAGCCATCGTTCACTTTCCAAGCCCGACCAAGGATCATACGACCACCAGGAACGACTACACCCTCGTAGGCCCAAAGCCTCTTATCTTGTTGAAAGTTCTCGTAGTTGGTAGATGTATGCTGCATCATGGTGAAGCGCTGCCAACCAGGGATACCGCCTTGTGGGGGCAACGAGTTAAGCCATCCAAGGACCTTGTACTTGCCTTCAGGTTCTTCTCCCCTGCCAGCGAAGTGGGTGCTGTTGCAGTTCTTCTGTGGTTCATAAGGGCCAGAAGTCCTGAGGCCTCGCTTGGCACGTGTATCGTTCTCAATCGATTGCACAAGGTTCTCGAATTCGATAGGCCAATCGAGCTTCTGACCGCTTGGGAGGATGCTCTTCTCTGCGAAGTCGAGCTCGAGAGCCTGTCATGTTTAGTAAAGTGTGCGACGATGATATCGTATGCTTCAAACCTGAAGACGAGCCGAGTCCACGCCTCTGTCATCGTAGTCCCCGCTCAGATCCCCCCCACCCAATGCATGATAGTCCTGGTAGTTCAGATATGCGAACGTGCCCCTCCAGTTCTTGGACAATGGCTTTACATCTTGGGTGATGGGTTCGCGCCAAGCTGAGGGCCTGTTCTCTTCATCCAGTGCCTCGATAACGCCGTATAGCGTATCCATGTATGGACTCTTCATCTGATGGCGCCAAAAGTTCATGCAGTGAAGAAACCACTGCAGGTTTGCCTTCTTGTGGTTTGTGTTGAAGATGTTGAGCAACGTGTGGTGTCTATACACGGCGAACTGGGTCTCTTGGAAGGCAAACACCTTTTGTGTTAGGCCTTTGATGTCGAAGATGAGTTGGAATGACACAATCTTGGTCGCTGCTAGCTTCTCGTCGACAAGGACGGGCCCGCTGCCCGTAGGCAGCGGAGCCCGCCTGTTGTCGTTGATGAAGCGCGACCTGGAGAGGAATTCCCTCAGGCGGGCTTGGTTCTTGGAGTGGTGAACTCCGTACTCGTTGGCTTCAGTCTCACCCTGGAAAGACTCTGTATACTTTGTTAGATAACCGGATACCTTCACGAGCAATTGTACGTACCCAGGATCAGCTCCTGCAACATCTTGACGGCGGCAGCTTCGAGGGCAGTTCCTCCGTAAAAGAAGTCAATATATGTGCCGAGTCGGAAGAGCTGCGACCGAAGCTGGTACAGTCTGGCCATGTCCTTTTTGGACATGCCGACGTCCTTGAAGTCGTACTTCTTGTGCAATATGGCACGCCAGAAGGTGCCGTAGTCCCCGTCGATGATGTTCTTGGTGACGGAACCAGCTGAACGAAACGACACGAGGTCTTTGTCGTTGTCGATCTCAACAGCAATTAGCTGCTTCACCTGGCAAGAGTGTCAGTGTGGAAGGATTCCCGTGCGAGTCTATCAGCACGTACTTCCATCGGCATGTCTTGCAGGCCAACGCCCGCAGGTTGGCCTTGATTGGCCGCCATGATATGGCTATAAGGTTTTGGTCAGCAATAGATCTTTCTCCTCTATCGATGTAGTCAGTGAGGTCACGGCAAGCAAGCGGTCGAGACGATGGTATGTTGTTGTCGTTGTTGTCGTTGTTGTGAGACGAAGGACTGGCTGAGTGCGAAGGTAATTTGGGAGTGAGGCACTCGTAGAACGCGCTAGTAGAAGAGACTTTCCACGAGCTTCTATTGTGCGATGAAAGTGAGAGTAGCGGGGCTGCCAATTTCCGCTTTTGGCCGCGCAAGTCGAGGTGAATGTGAGGTGCTGCCTATCATGCTATGTTGTGTGCAACCCCGCGCAGTCCCTTAGATTCATGTGGAGCATTCATGCTGTGATTTTCTAGACCTTTCTATAAGAATGTCGATCCCTAGTGACGTACGTTGTTTTGATCTATGATGTTCTTAAGGGCGGCGGTGAGTGTGAGGTGCAAACGGAGGCACTGGCCGAGTATGCGTTTGCAATGAGGAGCAACACCCAATAAGGTGTCATTTCCACGCGGCACAAAAGTACAGAGCGTGATTCTTGATGTCGATACATGGTTGAGTTTGGAAATCGAAAGGCTGATGTAGAAGGTATTGGCCGTGATTACGGTCGTGATTATTGATCATCTACATGGCCTGAGGGAACCTACACCCAACGACACTACTTGCTGTGCACTTTTGCTGTCCTTATCATGTATCGTATCTATTTAGAATAGTTGTAGATGTATCGGCATGGGAAGACATAGCAAGAATGTGGTTCTCTTTGAACTCTCAAACTAGTATCAATGGGCTATGATTTTCATGGTTGTACGTACATGGCAGACAGGCTTTTCTGTATGTCCTCAGTTGAGCTCAGGTACCTAGAGCATGAATGTATGAACAAAAGCTAGCAAAGAATGTTAGACCTCGATATGGCTCCTACACAGCACCTAGTAAACTACTGAAAACGTTGTTGGTTTCGACTTGCTGATTACCTATACAGCAAAGAGCTTCAGCAATCAACAGCAACTCTGAAGTTGTTCAAGCTATCAACAAGACGCATCTTGATAATCACAACTGTCAAAGCAATACAAGCACTACAGCTATACCTATAGCCCAATAACCACCACACCCCATAGTCTTTTGAATTGCAACACCTGAAGTCTTCCTTGGCGAAGGCACGCTTCCAGACACCGTCGGACTCGGAGTCTCTCTAGCAGTCGAGATCTCGGTCACGTCCGCCACACCACTCCCATCCTCT
This sequence comes from Pyrenophora teres f. maculata, assembly GCA_014334815.1. Taxonomy (NCBI): domain Eukaryota; kingdom Fungi; phylum Ascomycota; class Dothideomycetes; order Pleosporales; family Pleosporaceae; genus Pyrenophora; species Pyrenophora teres. Next base: position 2,268,248 of record CP060570.1, read on the forward strand.
TTCGTAATGACGAAGATTTCTCCAGTCGAGTCAGAACTCATGAACAAACGGCCTTGAACATCCCATGCAAGACCCACTGGACGGAAGCAGGAGCCAGGACAAGCAGAGAGATCAGGGTTGGATACAATATCGGTGGCTGCGGTGGTGCTGTTTGCGGGCGCAACAGGCGAACCTTTGCCGTCAAATTGCACAAGGCTGAGTTTGTAGCCTATGGGGTCTTCACGGTTCCTACAAAAATTTCAGCATGGGCTCTTGGACAGGGATGAGGGGTGGCTACCAAGATCCATGCATCGTCACCCACGCAGCAGTTCCGTTGGGGTTGAACTTGATGTCAAGAGGAGCCATATGGGCATTGAACGTGATTCTGGGAGCAATATGGTCATCCCGGCAAAGAGTGTCGTTGACAGTCGCATTCTGATCTCCGATGGCAAATTGCTCTCCAGTTGTCCCACCGTAGTCTGGGATCTCCGAGACGTTCCATGCTGTAAAGCAAGATGGGTAACCATAGTTACCGCCGTCGACATCGCTACGAGTCCCATTCAAGTAGCCGTGGAAGTTCATCTCTTCGCCAGGATTGTTCTCCTTGATGAGTCTACCACTCCGCATAATATCGTCCACGCTGTTCTCCACAGACCATATGCCACCTGATATAGGATGTTCAGCTACGCCTACAGAATTCCTGAGTCCCCACCCTAGCAACAGCCCGCTTGAGGCATGGTCATATGCAGAGTTAGTCATGTTGCTGGTGTTGAAGGCTTTGATAGTTGATACTCCTGTCGTCACATCTAAAGTCTGGAGGTCGATATTTCCCACACTGCCACGGGAGACAAGCAGCATGCCAGGAGCCTTCTGGGACATGAGGAGAGTACGTGTGGTATGGCCTTCTTTATCACCCATGCCCTCCACGACGTCCCGAGAATCAGATGTAGTCCTGCCCTGCGAAGCATCGTAGTCCCAGGCATACACGTTGCTATGAGATGATGCATACAGCGTGTTACCATCTTGCGATAATGCAATGCCATGGTTCAGCTGTCGCAGTCAGTCAAACGTCGCTCATTGGAAAACGCAACACGATGCAACTCACAGAGTCATCATCGACTACTCTTTGTACATCGCCCTCAACGTTTATACAGCCACTATCACCGGATATCCTCAACCTACTAATCCCATGCCCCTGCTCAACCACCAGCAATCCACCTTCCCGATCAAACATAATGCCGCGAGGATCCCTTAGGCCATCAGCCACAATCTCGGCACGGAACCCCGGCGCAACTAAAGGAGCACCATTGCGTGGGGCAATATAGCTCGTGCATGTCGGAGCTGCAGTTTGCTGCGCTTTGGCCCTCACGACGACGGAAAACGCGCTCAATCCTGCCGCAAATAAGTGTTTCAAAGCCATGGGGAAATGACGTGAGAATCAGTCGTGTGTGCGGATGGATTCGGGCAATGAGCCGCTGCCGACGAGGACCCAGACCGTCGCTAGCGAGGATGGGGGAAATGGGGAAATACGAGTCGGTTATGTAAGGTACACAGATCAAGTTTACTCGACGCGCCGTGGCTTCGTATTCGCGTGCCCTTGTGGACAGCCCGTGGAGGAAGAGACTTGATTTCGAACGGGAGGGTTTTTTTTGAGCGTGCGCTATAGCCGGTGTGTAGTAAACCACAACCAGAGAAAGACGAGCAACATATACCTCTCATGTACCCCTCTTTTCGGGGCGCATAGTTGCCACTTGATCGTTCCATGATGTCCTAGTGGCGCATTCCTGGTGTTGCTTGGCTTGCGCTTTCCAAGCCGCAACGCACGTCATAGAGCCCTCATTAATCGATCGGCTTTTGTCAAACCATCGCGGTCTCAAGTACGGCATTGCACAGTGGACAATTTCGATGCCGTCAGGTCCACTTGTCTCCACGTGATAGGAATTGTCCGCTCTGATAATCCTATAGCTCAACGGGTTATGTTTCAGACGGGAGAGGGTAGCTCATACGATCATAGCTGTACTAGTCAGCAAACTACTAAATTAACTTTTCTCAACTCCACTTCGCACTTACACGAGTCTCTCACCGCCCTCGTTACCAGTACTTACATTTGTGGCGCAGTGCAGTAGGTAGATAAACGCTTCCAGCTGCGAGTGCGAACGGAGTGTCCGGGCTGCATCCGCTTGGGGACTCCACTGTCTTCCACGTTATGTCATCCAGCCTTAATCCTCAGGCAATCATAAAGGTTTTGAGGTGCCCTATGGGAATCTGGTCTACATATAATTTCTGCGAGTGTCACAAAGAAGACTAGTGCAATCTTAGAGCAACCGCATATCGTGACGTAGGACTGTGATGAAAATTTGATGGGGTTGGGTTGTGACAACCTCAATTGTGGAATTCCTGAAACGACAATGAGACTAGTGGTATGTACAAGCAATACGCAATCATCAGATTGAGCTCGCATTAGAATGAATCATTCTGTCTGGTGGCCCAACGGTTGAACTCTACAAGCGTTAGAAACGGTCAACGTTATCCACACAGGTGGTAATCTCTATGCCGTCTGCAGCAGTAGTACTGAGCTAGTCAGACGTCAATCAAGTCAACGTCTACATTAGTTATGTCAACGGGAATGCCTAGTTGCTTTATGACACAAAGCCCTTGGAGCCTAACGTATCAAACACTGGAGGGTTGGCGATGCTATATCGCCACGCTTCAACGTCTGGTGACTTGGAGCCACAGCTGGTATTTGCTTCTGGGTCTCCAAGAGGTAGCTTGTGCAAATGGCCAACGACTGGACCATCGCCACTGACCCCCTTCGGTATAGATGACAAGATACCAAGCTGTAGTGTACCGGTATTACAGATGAAATCTCGGACAAACCGGTCGATGATGAGGGCTCCAACGATGAGTACGAGTCCATGAGACAACCAGCCGTCATGAACCATTGCCACAGGAAACTAGTCACCGAAAGCTACCGGCGTGAGATGGAACGAACCATACAACTACCGGACTGCTTCTCGTATTGATCCTACCACTCGGCGATGTCAACGCAATGTAACCGCCACAACGATTAGCGGCAATACGAAGCCCGTCATCGATACGCGTTGCCCAAGGCAAAACAACGGACATCCAATGCCGATCCAGCATCCAGACCGCGCGCAGGCTCTTATCGAAAGCGCTGACAGTCCCCCAATATCGAGCCTTGACCCATGGTCACGGGGCACAGATGAGCAATTCCCGGATGAAGTGAGGCAAGTTAGCGGACCAAAGTCCTAGTGCCAGCCAGTTCTTCACAAACAGACAAAAATAAAAAGTCTGGTAAGCCATTCCATCGATGGGCCAAAAAAGCCGGGGGAAGGACGGAGTACCACAACAACCTCTGGGTGAACTGTGCTGTGCAGAAGATTGCTAGTGCCAATGGGGGCAGAGATTGGCACGGCTGCACGCTGCACGCTGCACGCACGTCGCACATTAGCTTCGGCTTTCCGGCTATACAGCGACATGCCGACGCGCTGCCCTGCTTTTGCTTGCTTTTCCAAGATTTTGTCAATCCTGGCATTATTTAGTAGAAAATTTGATACGGAATACTTCTCTTACAGTAGGTAGAGCGAGGGTGGAGTTGTGAAAACATCCGATGTCGCTTGGCTTGCCTACCCTCCATGGCGTTGTTAATCAACAATCCTTCTCACTCTAAACAAGTATAGTAAACAGACGCACGTCTTTCGCTCTCCACAACTGACTCGGACAGGGCCGAAAGCGAGAGCGGGGCGGGCGGCTATACACATAGGCACGTGATGACTACTGTATGGAGATCAGGTTTTCGCGGACGTAAACAGTATGCACGGGCGATCATAACACCGCCAGAATATACTGCACTTCGGGCGGATAGGGGACAGTGGTTGAAGAAGCTATGCATATGCATGAAATTTGTGTATTGCGACCACAGTAGCTGGCTTTGCGACAACGGCTCGGAAGCTATGGTAGTTTCATGAATACTATTCGGACCACGCACCATACCGCCATTTGCAGTAATCGTCGGCCCCACGGCTGTTACCACAAGGTTGCTCGTGGTTGTCATGGACCACGTAATGGCCTGGACCGTTGTCGCCCGATTCAGAGGTAAACAACACGGACATCACGTTGGACCAAGAAGACCCGATTGTTAAGATATGTTGAAAGATTTCTGTATTCGCGTCTTGAGACACCGATCGTGCGGCCGTCATATATCGATGCCGTGGATTTTTTTTTAGGAGAGGTTCCGATGGCGATTCAAGATACCAAAGATCAAGACCAATCGGAAAGAAACTGACTGAAAGAGACCCAACCCGCTTTTTGTACATGATCAAAAAAAGCGGCTCGCTAATTGCGCCGTATGCCCTCCTTTTCGGGAGTATTATATGCTCGCTGGCCACAAAGGAAACCCTTTATCCTCGATGCGCCATATTCTTTGATTAAACAAAACATATGCATGCTTCATGCCGTGCTCTTCGTCTCGCGTGACCTCTTTTACCACGTGGATCGTGGCCGGGAAATGCCGCAAACTATGCAAAAGGAAATCGCAAATGCTGTGTCGCTCAAATGCAGTACTGTGCCTGGCCTGTAGTCGACGGCAGCGTAATTAATACAGGGTGATAGGTGATCAGGTCCGTGTGGCTCTATGGTCGCTCGAACCTTTTGATCCAAGGAGAATATCCAGAGGAAACATATATTTCTCCGCCCAAGTCCTAGCCCTGATAAGTGTGGCCAGCACCAAGTGAATGCTATGCTTATTTCAACATGCTCGTTGCGTCGTTGTAGTTTGTGAGTTTACATGACTGTCATGAGTTTCATCTGAGCAGCAAGGTCTGCATCCGGTTGGAAACTCCTGCTGTATGGTGGCTCCTCGTGCATTGGACTTGCACTGGGGCTTGAGTACAAGCCCTCAACATCTCTAATCGTCTCTTTGACTTTGTGTGTTAATGTGCTGACATATGGCACAATGCGCCGTAAAGTCGCTGTGTCGAAGGGGACCTTCTTCGAAGAAGGTGTGGGTGGGGCATCCAGGATCGCTTCGTGTGTGCTCCTCCTTTTCTGGAGCGCCTCAATTACCGATCGTGCTTTGGCTTCAGAGTCCTTGCGGGGCCTCGTCACGATGGCCTTCGGATCTCGAGTTGCAGAAACATTGTCGATCTTTGATTTGGGTGGTACCGGAGAAGATTGTGGGGCAAAAATGTCGTCGTTTGGTGGAAGAATCGATTTTCTCCCTGTGTGCTTGCTGGCGTCTTCCGTCAATTTGCCCCTCCCTCGGCCATGGCTGGGGCTAGGGGAAGGTTCCTCAAAAGCATCTCCATCGAAGCCAGGAGACGAGGGTGGTGAGTCATGAGCAACGCCGCTGTGGTCGGCTTCCTGATCGGCAAGGTCTATCATCGCATCGACCTCTTCCCACATGCTCGACTGCGAATCCTGTACTATGCCGAGCGCAACAGCACGTACTCTGTGCTCTTTGAGCTCTTCGATCAGGAGGCCCCATTCGCGCAGAAGACTGATGTTCGCCAGGACATTGTTTTGTTGTTCTTGAATGCTCTTTGGTACCACCATAGCTGTGATGTTGCTAGGAGGACTGTCGCTTTCTGCAACAGGGTCCTCGTTCAGTTCGGAAAAGTCAAAGTCATCATTCCAATCTTCGGTGACTCCCTTGCTTCCCACACCCCAGGTGCCGAACTTGTTGGTGACCACAGTGCTACGCTTGCCAGTCAGATCCGGGACCACGGGTACGCTCTGACTTCGAGCGTGTAACCCGCTAGGTGCTCTGCGACCAACAGAACGACTACACCTGCGGTCTGCATCCTTCTTGCCGTGCACTGTTCGCGGGCGTGGTGGTGTGTGGGCGCCACAGCTCTTGTCTGCGATTTGCTGCTCAGACCAATCGAAAATGCTGCTGCGAGCATCCCGGTCGCCAAACTCGGCTGTGAGATGCTGTGGAGTGGTGGGCTTTGAATTAGGGCCGGATGCGCGATGGCGTGGGTGGTGTGGCAGCAGCGATACCGGCGTGGTCGCATGACTGACTGTTGGATAATCAACCCAAGGATCGGTAATATCTGTCTCCTCTAATGACCACCTACTGCTGTCATCGTCGTGGCCTGCTCCCGAATCCCATTCCAAAGTGCCAAGCGAGAGGGGCTTGGGCATGCTCGAGGGGGACGACGGTATCGTGCTAGGAAAGAGCGGCGCGCTATGCATTCGCCCACAGCTAGGCGAATCCTGCAGCGAGCGCTGGGGTCGCACTGTCCGCACGGGCGTTGCGATGCTCTCCTCTTCCTCAGTGATGCTCTGTTGGCCGCCGACACCATTGATGGTATGATCGCGGAACGAACCTGGCGGGAGTAAGTCGCGCAGGGCTGTGACTCTGACCTTGGAGGGGGGTGACTCGTCGAATATAGTCTCAATGCGAGGCCCACGGGCGCCGCCTGTCGTGCTCCTTGTTGCGCCGGTGTGCAACGAATCATACAGCGTCTCGCTCTGGATGTCTGCGTCGTCTTCGTCGCCTGAGCCTAGGCCGCGAACCTCATTATCAGAGGAGCCGACCAATGTCGAGGCTTGTTCGGAGGGGGCCATTGAGTGACGGGAAATCCGAACGCCAGATTGCGCTAGAGTAGGGGATGGTGGCGTCTGATTGGCGCCGCCTAGTGCGGCTGAGGCTACGACCTCGCGCTGCTGAGGCATTGACGCCAAGACCTCCACAGCAACGGTATCAGAATCCACAGAGCGGGACAAGCCTGTGGGCAGGGGCGGCGATACAGAGCCGTCATCGAGGGCATTGTGTGCGAATCTTGTGTCGATGGGGCCTGCCGATGTTGCAATCTCGCGTCTGGCAAACGCTGGTTCGATGGTATCTTGTTGGTACTCTCCATAAGACGTGCTGTGCGGCCGTCTGGGCATGGTAGCAGGCGGTATGCGGGCAGAATAAGCCTGTTGGCTTGCCCGGCGTGAAAGCAAGGGCCTGGACGCTCTGGCTGCGAACTGCTTGGATGAGGAAAGAAAGTTGGTAATGGAGAAGGAGCGCTTAGGTGGTTGGGATGCATCGTCGGGGGCGTTTGTTGAGGAAGATGGCCAGCGGCGGGAATGCGAGGTTTCTCTGGAAGCAAGCACAGCTGACATGCTAAGCGGCGTCTCTGGTCTGCTCATGTAGAAGACACTATCGCCATCATCGGTTGTTGAGTCTTCAACGTCCTCTGTAGCTGCTGTAACGGATTTTGCGAGCAAAAGGGTAGGTAGGTGCTTCTCGTCCGGAAATATCCTCCTAAACGCACTTGGCCGACGCGAAGAAGCTCTTTTGGCCAACATGCGCTCCTTGGTGATCTTGGCTGTGAAGAATTGAGTGTATTCGGCCTCACTGTCGGTACTCGCGCAGTAATTTGACTCCTCAATCGCTGGCTCCCTGGCGGTCCTCTCTGATTGCGCATTGTGATTCTGCAGCGTCGCGGTGCGTTGATGACTGGTAGCCGGGCGACGAAATGAGGGCCGCAGAGTCCCAGAGCCTTGGACAGGCGCGTCGTGAGACCCGCGTACCGAAGAGGCGCGCTTGACCAGCTTGTTTGGCGGCATGGGCGAGGAGGTGCGGTGGCCGACCATGGGCACCGTGGAGCCGTCGTGGGAAAAGGCCATGGATCCATTGGAGCAGGAGACGGCGGGGGATAACGGGCCTGGACTGGGACTGGAGTTCCTGCTCGAAGAGTGGGATATGGAAGAAAGGCGCTTGATCCACGATGCGCGTCGTGTCGAAGGGTGTCGGACGGTATCCCTGTCAGAAATGTCGTGATCACTGGGGGCGTAAGTATGCGTACTCGCTGCCAACTGTAAGGCTGCATCGTCGGTCGTCATTCTCCTTGCGAGGCGGCGTTGGGAGCGTCCATCCTGGCTGGGCCTCGTCGCAAGGGATCCGCGCGAAACAGGCGCGGTCGGTATGGGTCGATTGAAGTGCGGCGCGGTCGCGGTCACAGTCGCGGTCTGCACAGCAGTAGGCATTGGATTGGCAGGCGGTTTGCGTGCCGGCGCTGCCTTTTTCTTGCTGGGGTGGGAGTTGTCGAAGGGGGTCTCCCGTCCGAACGACAGCCCAACGGCGGATGCACCAACGACAGTTGCAGTTGCACAGAGCTGTATCACAAGGGTCCGTCAGTCATGGCGCGTCTAGTACGACTTGTTATAAGTGAGGTATATGGATGTGAGACAGGCAAGGTGCGGCCGCTCTCGGCAGCAGACGCAGCAGAGGCGTCAACACATATCAAAACAAGCAAGGACGGCGACACAAGATGCAGTGCATGGCGGTCAGGACGAGGTTGAGAAAGGCAGGGGATTTACCGTTGGAACAGTTTTCATTCTCGTTGCGAACCAGGCCGCCGGGGAGAGGTCACTCGTCGAGGCGGTTGTGACGACAAGTCGAGCATTATGGCATGTCAGAGTGCCAGAAGAACTACGGTCGCAAACAGCACGGGGTGGTGGGTATCGGAATGGAGGGGCTCAATTAGACGGTTGGAGAGGCGTGGAGCATGGCAGAGCAGGGCGAAGGAAGGTCGGCACAGGCACCGCGACGGGCTGAGGCAGCGAGGTGGAGCTCTAGAGGAGCGGACGAGAGGCTGAAGAAATCCAGTGCTTGTTGCTTCTGGGATCTACTTACAGGGCTACCCAGCGCACTTGGGGTTAGCGAGATGTCGCCGATGAGGGCTGATAGCGGCATGTCGAAACATAACACGGAGGCGACACAGACCCCATGCCTCACTTTGGACCGTCCTAGCTTTGCGGATAGGCTGAGTGGGGACTCTGGGAGTGGACAAGCCATGGACGCGGCCTGCGACACGCCCCCCAGGCCCGGAGTAGGAGCAGTAGGAGCAGGAGCATCAGCGCTGCGGCGTCCAGTACCGTCCACACAGCAGAGGACCCGCTGCCGTGCTGGGCGGTATCACCACGTTGGCTGGGGGGATTGCTGCGAGGGCTGCGAGGGCTGCAAAGGCTTGCGGGCGTGGGACAAGGGCTAGCGCCGAGTAACAACATCAACAACAATCAGGGACACTGGCGCTGGCGCAGAGAGGCGGCTGCGCGCACCTCACGAACCCCTCGCCGTCAAAAGGCGGCCAAATATAGCGTACCAGACCCATCCCGGGTGCCCGTCACAGCTGGGCGTGGGCTGGTCGCGACCTGGTCTTGATTGGCACACAGCCGCTGAACTGCCTGGAGCGAGGCCTGCAACCGAGTGGAGATGTTTGCTGATCGCGAGTACGCAAGTGTCAACCGGCTTCTGTAGCTCACCCGTAGCAGCCCAGCCGTGGTTTGGTACCGAAAGCTTGCCGCCCCCCTCGCCCACAGTAGTCGGTGCTCTGCAGACATGGCCATTATCAACACCATTTGCCATGGGACAACGGCTTCCCGGCTGCTCCTGGGGCACAACGCCGGTGCATACCGTACATACTGGTATTGCATCTACTGCCTCGGCTGCTTCGGGCACCAACTGCGCTTCTAGACAAGCTGCTCATGGCCCCAGATCCTTGATAGCCGAGACGCACACCACGTCGACCCCGGTGCAGGCGTACATACTGTGAGCAGCGGAGCGGGAACATGGGTAGAGGATAGGACGGACGCGCAATGCGTCCCTTGGGCCACCAGATGGATGCACTCCCATGGCAAGCTCACCGGTAGCTATGTGCCTTGTGTCCGTACTGCGGCATGTGTGATGCCATGATGCCATGATGCCATTTAGCATTTGCCGCCCAGAGTCATGGTCCACTATGCCATCATGGCGTCTGTCCTTCACCATCTGTTGGATTCATCAATGTGTGTGTTGTTGATATCACGTGCGCACATTATGGCACACGCCTGTTCAACATCAACCTCAACACCAGAGCTGCTTTGTAGAGCATGACCACCACTGCAACCTTGCACCTCACCATCGCTGTGGCCCCCTCCCCTTACAGCCGCCGTGCCCCAAGTCACTGTGTCGCGTCATCATCTCCCTCCTCCTCCCGCGCCAGTACACGAATGCGAGTAACCGGTACGATCCCGGAAGCACATCACCGCTCCAGCACCACCAGGCGCATGGTGCAGATCCGCCCTCTCGCAAATCCACACATGCACGACGGGTTGTTGTCATGTTTGATTTTGATGACCTCCCGCCGCCAGTCTTCCCATTGGCTGCCGCCCGCTTCTTCCAGAATCCACGCCAGCGCGCCACTCCACATTCGGCTTGCCCCCCATCAAATTGTTCCTTGCTGTCGACTTTCTGCCGTGCAACTGCAAGAAGCAGAAACGCCCACCGAGCCGCTATTGTATCGGCTACACTCTAGCACCGATAGCATCATAGCAATCGATAGCAACATCTATTCCTGCACGCTCCATTGACCTTTGCCCGCCCCACGCTTCCTTCGTCCGCAAGCGACATCAGCATTGTGGGACAAGGCACCTGCCACCTGCCCAGCATCGCCCGCCATCCCCCAACCATGGAATCCGACATCAGAGCTCAGATCCCTAACATCGACCCCGTCTTGTCTGAGTACTCGGCGGGGTACTTGACCCATGCGGCCAGCCAGTTTACTTCCGATTCCGACCCAAATGCCCCTACCCCGCTTGAAGAAGCTGCTGCCACTGTGAGCGCATTGCTCTTGTCAGCCTCTGGCGACCTTTCAAGCCAGAACGAGACTACCATCCAAAACCTTGTTGACAAGTTCGTTTCTCGGCTGAATGCAGCCAATGGCACAAATGGCGAACGCCGCCAGATGGCACCCTCAGCCAAGAAACTTGACCAGGCCATCCATGTGGGCTCTTCAAGGAACATCTCCTCCACCCTAGGTCTTGCGGGTGGCGCTGTTGACCTTGAATCTGCCAATACGCGTAAAGTCGAGTCCAGAGTCGACCGCAAGAAGCTTGAGAAAGCTGAACGTAAGCTACGTGCCAAGCAAGATCGCAAAGAGTTCAAGAATGTTGAATATGAGGCGTCCCGTCTGCTCAACGAGCCCAATGAGGCGCAGAGCTACGAAGAGTTCTACATGGCCGTCAACCCGCTGCAGCTGGGTGAGGCCAACACGAAGAGTAAGGATATCAAGATTGATAGCTTTGACCTCTCCATGCCCGGTCTACGTATCCTTACAGATAGTTCTTTAACCCTTGCATACGGCCGAAGATATGGTCTTGTTGGTCAGAACGGTATTGGTAAATCCACACTGCTTAGGGCTCTCGCTCGTCGTGAGGTTGCGATTCCGACACACATTTCGATTCTTCACGTGGAACAAGAAGTAAGCCAAACTGAATATACCCATGTGTTTTGATAGCTGACTGAACAACTAGATTACTGGAGATGACACACCCGCACTTCAAGCTGTCTTGGATGCCGATGTTTGGCGTAAGCATCTGCTCAGGGAGCAAGAGGTACGCCATCAGATGACCCACTTTGGATGACAGCTAACTTGTCGCAGAAAATCATAAAGGAGCTAGCCGATATCGAGGCAGAGCGTGCTACCATGGCAGACACATCTGCAGATGCCGCCAAGCTGGATGTGCAACGTGAAGGTCTGGACACTACACTGAGCGATGTTCACGCCAAGCTGGCCGAAATGGAGTCGGACAAGGCAGAATCTAGAGCAGCCAGTATCCTTGCAGGTCTCGGTTTCTCACAAGAGCGACAACAATTTGCAACCAAGACCTTCTCTGGAGGTTGGAGGATGCGATTGGCACTTGCACGTGCCCTCTTCTGTGAACCCGATCTGCTGCTCCTCGATGAGCCGTCGAACATGTTGGATGTCCCCTCGATTACCTTCTTGGCAAACTACCTCCAGGACTACCCCAGTACGGTGCTCGTTGTATCGCACGACAGAGCCTTCTTGAATGAAGTCGCCACAGATATCATTCACCAGCACTCTGAGCGACTGGACTACTACAAGGGTGGTAACTTCGACTCGTTCTACGCGACGAAAGAAGAACGCCGCAAGACGGCTGCTCGCGAGTATGAGAAACAAATGGCCGAACGTGCGCATCTGCAGGCCTTCATCGACAAGTTCAGATACAATGCAGCCAAGTCATCCGAGGCTCAATCCAGGATCAAGAAGCTGGAGAAGATGCCTGTTCTGACAGCACCAGAGGCGGAATACTCGGTCCACTTCAAGTTCCCAGATGTGGAGAAGATGTCACCTCCTATTATCCAGATGAGCGGCGTCTCGTTCGGCTACAACAAAGACAACATCCTGCTGAGGAACGTGGACCTAGACGTACAGCTCGACTCCCGTATTGGTATCGTAGGCCCCAACGGTGCTGGTAAGACGACAGCTTTGAAGCTACTCATTGGCGCACTTTCACCTACTACGGGTTTGATCTCACAAAACCCACGGTTACGCGTGGGCTTCTTCGCTCAACATCACGTGGACGCATTGGATCTGAACGACAGTGCCGTCGGCTTCATGTCGAAGAAGTACCATGGCAAGGCGGACGAAGAGTACCGCCGCCATCTTGGCGCCTTTGGCATCACCGGTATGACGGGTCTGCAGAAGATGGAACTGCTGTCGGGAGGACAGAAGTCGCGTGTTGCCTTTGCCTGCCTGGCATTGACGAATCCGCATATTCTGGTACTCGACGAACCGTCCAACCACTTGGATATCGAAGCCATGGACGCACTTTCCGAAGCATTGAACAAATTCCAGGGTGGTGTGCTCATGGTTAGTCACGATGTTACTATGCTACAAAATGTATGCACAAGTCTGTGGGTATGCGATAACGGGACGATTGAACACTTTGACGGCACGGTAAAGGACTACAAGCGACGCATCACAGCGCAAGCGAACGAGGCGGGTGTGGTAAAGAAGCACTAAGAGACGGGCCGTACGTGTAAAATAGCAAAGTCATGAATATGTACATGGCATGTCAAACAATATATTTGAACCCGGTCGGTGTTGATGCTCGCATTTGAGATGTGACGACCACGTGCATTTTGAAGCTGCAATTGGTCGTTTTTGTAAATGACAGGCGCTTCACTGTGCCTTCGTGTGGAAAGTTGGAAGGTACGCTAGGCCCAAAGAGGATGACTGGCCTCATCACCCAGCGCTCCGCGTTCACCGTACCTCATCACACGCTCGACGTCTCCCAACAGCACAACACAGCGAACGCTCCCTTGCCCTTCACTCCAAGCACCGCTCCGCCTAATGCGCTTAGCTGCCTCGTGGTCCCCACGCGCTCAAGTTTAATTGACCGCGGCCACTAGCGCGCTTGCCCCTTCGAGCTCCTCCTCCCGTCCAGCACTCATAGCTACCGGCGCCTTGTCTCGCTCGCAGACCTCCAGTACAGACGGCTTGTCCGTAGCCACTCCTTTGCCTCCGACGTCCAGCCATCGCAGTTCCGCCCATCCACAGTACGCCGTCACAGCATCTGCCAGCAGTACTGCGGCATTATCAACAGCCGGCGAATCACCCTATCCTCCTCCCTTCTCCTCTCTCTTCTTCGCTCCCGAGGACGCCGAGGATCAAAACAAGCTCGGCGAGACCACAGAAGACGAATCGCCGCCTGCATTCACATCAGCGCCTGCCTTTACCGAGTCATCGTCCTCCGCTGCCGCTGTAGCTGCAACCAAAGCTGCACTTCCGCCCGACAACAAGGACGGCTCCAGCAGCAAAGACCCTGACGACGGAGAACCGCCGCCGCCCTACAGTGAAGGATTCAGCCCGCTCGAGTCATTTACGTACGTGATGGCATCCGCAGGAGGTCCCGCGAGCATCATCACTCAGGTGTCGCAAACAAGTGCAGGGCCGCCCATCAACACACTTGGTGGTTCAGATGAGAACATCACTTTGGAGCTGAGGTACGGTTACGTCCGGCCGCCCATAGTACTCCGAAACTAACCATGTTTGCAGAGGCACGCGATTCACTCTGTCGCGAGATGAGCTCCTTACGCTCCCCGAATTCGTCCTCCTCTCGCTCTTTCCCAACGGCCTGCTCCCAGATGGGCACATGAACTCCTACCACGATGGAGATGTATACCCAGTCGACGTCGGTAACCCCACTTCTTCTTCCCCCTCTCCCCCCATACACATGACCCCAATAGCCAAGATCCTGTACCAGCTCTCCAACCCCGCATTATACTTATCTGACAACATGTATCCTTCACAGTATGATCCAAATTCCCTGCAGTACATGCTGGAGTTCTTCCGTACTGTAGCCCAGACTATTCCCGCGTCGCCACCTTCTCCGACCGCTTCCTCAGAGCACCCTTCCGAAGCTGTGCCTATCGAGCCCATGCATGGTTCTGCCAGGGATATGCTGCAGGACCGCGCCGGCATAATCGTCCTCCGAGAGGACCTTGACTTTTACGCGATTCCGCCGCATCGTGACATTAGCCAGCCTGAGATGATTGAAGTCAAGCGAGCTGCAGGAGAGGCATTGCTAAGACAGGATGGCATCTTCTCCGGACTTAGGAAGAGTGAGGAACCCGGAACCACCGAGCAGCATCTCATCGAGATGTTGACCGCAGGGTAAGCACGCTACTGGAACAGTGAATGTTCACAGCTGACCATATGCAGCGGCTTCAACCACGATGATCGATGGGGTCATCGTGCCGGCGAGCCCAACAAAGCTGTCATCTGCAGCATCGCTCTCGCGCGCTTAAGGACGGATATCAAGGGTAATGATCTCGCTAACAGCAACGCGGTGGGCATGGCACAAAAGCTGTTGCTCTTCTGGAGGAAACCTGCTCGCCGCTGCTGGTGGGAGGGTGTCGAGCTTGAAAACGTCAGAGGCGTCGAGGGCAAGCTGAAGGTGTGGATAAGGAGAGTGTGGACACTTGAAATGGTATGTTTGCATCGATTTCGCGAGTTTAAGCATAGGCTAACAACAAATCAGAGTGTCATTGGCCTCCGCTAACCTTGGCATTCCCATCCATTATAATATTTGTGGCGTTTCCTTAACTTCGTTTGACGTTTCACTCGCGGCATCATTACCGCCGATGAAAAGCACCGGTCGGCTGATCGTTTCCTACTGTTCTTGATACCTCTTTCTACATTGGTCTATCATCACTTAGGGAGACTATAGGCAATGTTTCCCCGTCCATTCCATGCGTTGGCATCATAGGTTCTCACTTTTAGTGTTTTGGCGATAATCTATGGACAAAGACGTACATATGCTTTGCATAGCAGGAGCAGCAGACGGCCGCGATAAATTGTAATATCATTTTCCCTATATCGCATTTTCTTGTTCTTTTACCAGTAATACCCGCATCAGCTTATTCATCTATTGCATATTCTTCTATTTGTCTGTTACCTGCCGCAATTCTCGTGCCCCCACCCACAAATAAACCCCACTCAGTGTCGTGGTACCGACCGAAAGTCATGGGCACCTCACCTCGTGTGGCGTCAGATAAACCCCGCCTGTCGTGGCTGTTGAGCCTTGAGTAACCCCCCTGTCCCCCCCTCCCCCTAACGTCTTGCAAAAAGAAATAAAGAGGAAAAGCCCACCTTGCGTCCGCGTCCGTGTCCACGTCCCACTTCCTCTCTCTCTCTGACCGGGTATCCGGGTCCACGACAGGTCCCACGACAGCTTGTTGCGCTGTGGACAAAGAGGCTGAACAACTTGAAACTTCCCAACCACCTCCCCGTTTATTTTTTACTTTTTTTTGTGCACACACCCCTCGTACCTGCATGTTGTATGCCGTGCTTTGCGTGTGGAGAGAAAAAAAAGGGGGGGAGGTGCAGCAGCATGCAGCAAGTAGCAGTAGCAGCATGTGAGGGTTAGGCTAGGTATAGTGTGGAGAGAAGGTGGCTTGGAGGCGTTCTCTTTCTTTTATTTGAGGAGGGGGGGAAGGTCTGTGTAGATGTGGATCCAATAGTTGCTGGCGTCGTTTTGTGTAATACATGGGGTGGAAAAGAAGCAATATTGTCGTTTTCTCGTTTCTCGTTGTCGCTTGGGCGGTCGTACGTGGGGATCGTCCGTCGTCGGCGTCATTCCTTTGGTCTTAATCGACGACGGTTTGGGGTTTGGGCCAGGCTTGATCGACCAAGGAAGAGGGTATGGTTTGCTGATCCCGCCCTCCCCCCTCCCCCAAGCCCCTTCCCCTCGCTCGCGTAGGAAGAGAAGCAAAAAGAAATTATGGGGTAGGCTGGAATAAAGTTCTGAGGTCCATGGTAAGTTTCTCTCGGAATAGCTACTTCGCTTGCTGGGCGGTGGTGTTGGGGGGAGTGGTCCAGTTTCACAGCGATACCGTGTCTGCCATGCAATATCGTATATCGTGCATTGGAGAGAAACGCCATTGTAACAAGCGGTTGAATGTATCTCCCCTGTTCTTTTTTTACCTATCCCCCATTCGTACTTTACCTATTGACGTTTGCTGCCGTAACATTGTCTTCTATCTAGTAATGTCATATTTTGCTCCGTTCCGTTAAACTCTGCATATACACGCAAGGGAGGACGGCGTGTGACATTTGATTGAAACCCTAAACGTCAACACGTTGCTACGCGTAGGCGATGACGGTCCGATGAACCATCCTTCTACGTGCATATGCTGAGCGGGAAGTATCTGAGGAGGCGTGCATGCATGCAAATGCTGTAACGTCTGATCACATGCAAGGGAGCGGGACAAGGCATCTATTGACTGTTTTTGCAGTGTGACGGGCGATATTCAGGGCAACCCACCTGGTCATGAGTGGCGTATGCGTGTAATCCACTACATGCACGACAGGCGATAACGGCATCGTTTCATATTGGACGTACGTTGCCGATGTCACCATGTCGAAGATGACAGAAGAGGTATCTTACGCGTGTCGTCGCGACAATACAAGTGGGGGCAAGGGCATGTGTGGAGTCCGGAGGTCACACATGACATCGATATCACGGATGGGAAGAGTAGTTGTTGACGTCGATGACGGGCATGGAAGCCTGTCGTAACTGTTCATTCAACAGCTACCATTTAGATGGTAGGCTGAAACTATTCGTACGTTGCATGCAGCAACGTAGTCTATCTCCTCATTATATCACACTCGTACATAGGGTATCATCTCGTCTCTTGACCATGGTTGAAAGGTCAAGTGGATGATGTGCAAACCAACGCCTTTTGAACGACCAAACCCCGCCGAGCCCCAGGCTCGATGCCATGCCGTTGAAGACAACTAACTTTTCGGAGTGGTATCATGCCAGTTCATAACGTCGTGTTGAAACTTCCCAAATGCTGGACAGTAAGAAATCTAGTAACGGTAGATGTCGCTCTTGAAAGGACCCTCGGCAGGAAGACCAAGATACTCGGCCTGGACTTCGCTGAGCTTGGAGAGCTCAACGTTGCAGTGTGCGAGGTGGAGAAGAGCGACTTGCTCATCGAGGATCTTGGGGAGCACGTAGACACCGACATCGAGCTTACCGGTCTTGCCGAACTCAATGTACTTGTTGCCGAAAGCCTCGTCAGAAGCCTTGTACAGCATGATCTGGGCAAGGACCTGGTTGGTGAAAGAGCAGGACATGACGAATGAAGAGTGACCAGTGGCGCATCCCAAGTTGACGAGACGACCTTCGGCCAAGAGAATGATGTGGCGGCCGTTGTTCATGAGGAAGCGGTCAACCTGAGGCTTGATGCTGGTGACGGACTTTGCGTTCTTCTTGAGCCACGCAACATCGATTTCGATATCGAAGTGACCGATGTTGCAGACGATGGCGTCGTTGGGCATGACCTCGAAGTGAGCGCCAGTCAGAATGTCACGGCAACCAGTGGTGGTGACGAAGATCTGACCCTGAGGAGCAGCCTTCTCCATTGTGGTGACCTGGTAGCCGGAAACGGCAGCCTGGAGAGCGTTGATGGGGTCAATCTCGGTGACAATGACACGGGCACCCATGCTGTGGAGAGCCTGAGCGCAGCCCTTGCCGACATCACCGAAACCGGCGACAACAGCGACCTTGCCAGCAATCATGACATCGGTGGCACGCTTGATACCGTCGACCAGCGACTCACGGCAGCCGTAAAGGTTGTCGAACTTGGACTTTGTGACAGAGTCGTTGACGTTGATGGCGGGGACGAGAAGACCCTTGCCTTTCAACATGCGGTAAAGGTGGTGGACACCAGTGGTGGTCTCCTCGGAGACACCGTAGCAGTCCTTGAGCATCTCAGGGTACTTCTTGTGGACGAGGGCAGTAAGATCACCACCGTCGTCAAGGATCAAGTTCAGTGTCTTGCCGTCCTTGAAGGCTGTGAGTTGCTGCTCAAGGCACCACTCGTATTCCTCCTCGGTCTCGCCCTTCCAGGCGAAGACAGGTACGCCAGCAGCGGCAATTGCGGCGGCAGCGTGGTCTTGGGTGGAGAAGATGTTGCAGGAAGTCCAGGTGAGCTCAGCACCGAGGGACTTGAGGGTCTCGATGAGCACAGCGGTCTGGATGGCTGTCAAAAGTTAGTGATGTGTTTTTGTAGGAGGAACCATATGCTACATACTCATGTGCAGACATCCAGCAATGCGGGCGCCCTTCAAGGGCTGGTCCTCAGCATACTTGCGGCGGGTCTCCATCAGACCAGGCATCTCGTTCTCGGCGAGCTCAATCTCGCGGCGACCAAAGGCCGCAAGGCTGATGTCAGCGACCTTGAACTTGTGGGCGGGGGCAGACATGATTGTGAATGGATTGAATGAATTGAAGGGTGGAGGGGGGATGAAGGGATGGTTAAGAAGAGAATCTGACTTCAGGGAGAAAAGTGGGAGAGATAGCCCCGCGCGTGGTTAACGCTAGTGTGGACCCTTAAGACTCTGCTCCGTACCGGCAGCTGGCCAGTTCGGAGTTCGGGCAATCAGCTAAGGGCTTGCACGGGAGTTATTCATGTAGCACAGTGCATATCTCGGACCATGATTGTTTGTGAAAGAAGAGCTCTCGGTTCCTATTCTGTCTGGTGTTGCTCAGGGCTCAATGCTCACATGGCATTTGACGTTGACGTGAAACTCTACAGCTTGTGGTGCGGGGCATACGACAACACACTACCTGTTGAGCACTTGCGACGCACCATTCATCACTATACATGCGGTAAGCTTTGTCGTAAGCTCCGAACACCCCCGACATTAGTCTAATGGGGAAACTATCCTGGCGCTCTTCGCTCAACGTACAATATGCTAGCTTCATACAAGCTCAAGTGTAGTGAGACACCTGGCCTTTATCTCCTTCAGTGCCCGCCACCAGTGGTGCAACGCCATTATCGATCTTCTTGAGACCAGACCTCTTGAAGTGTGGCTTCAGCGGCTCCCAACTTTCTGCATTGTAGCCTTCTTGTATTTTCTGGCACGTTTTTAGGCCCCAGTCGGTTACACCAATCATAAGGCAACTCTCGAACATGAAGGCCATACTACCTTCGCCCACCTTGTTGGGCTGCAGACCCACATTAGACGCTTTCTCGTGCGTGGCGGCATCTGGGCCGTGGGCAGACATGACATTATGGAGAGATGCACCGGCAGGCTGGAAGCCACCGCCTGTCTTCGCATCATACTGGCCGCCGATCAGTCCCATGAACTCAGACATGGTGTTGCGATGGTACCACGGAGGCCGAAATGTGCCCTCGGCTACCAGCCAGCGCGGTGGGAAAATGACAAAGTCAGCTACTGCTGTACCTGCGTGGTCGGTTGGCGCAGTGAGGACGGTGAATATAGACGGGTCTGGGTGATCGAACGAGATGCTCCCCATTGTGTTGAAGCGGCCGAGATCATACTTGTACGGATAGTAAAGGCCGTGCCATGCTACCACGTCGAACGGCGTGTGCTTCTGTTTCGCAGCATAGAGATGGCCAGCAAACTTTGCGAGAATCTGCCACTCAGTTTCCGTGTCCTCGTCAAAATCAGCTACAGGTGCTTGGAAGTCTCGCGCGTTGGCCAGGCAATTGGAGCCTATAGGTCCCAGCTCGGGAAGTGTAAAGTGCCCTTGGTATAGCTCCAGTATGTAACCCCGCACAGGGCCCTCGGGGAGTGTGACGCGGTATCTGATACCTCGCGGTATGACGCAGATCTCGTTGGGGCGTACGATGAGGCGACCCAGCTCCGTCTGTATATCAAGCACACCATGTTGAGCCACGATCAGAAAGTCGCCATCGGCCGAGTAAAAGGCCTCGTTGGCTGCCATGTCCTTTCCCGCTGCGTAGATGTAGTATCCAACACCCGACTTCATTGTAGGGTCGCCGGCGCCAGCTACGAGGTGGAGGGCATGGACCCAGTCTACTGTCTCGTCAAGATCGAAAGGGTCCCATCGCAGCTGGTTTGGGATATAATGAATCTTCTCCCACGGCTTGTTCTCAGGGTTTGTGTTGAACGTCTTAGCCTCGCGAGGCTCGAAGTTGCTGTGACCGCACGAAGGCAGGACACGGTAGAGCCATGTTTGCTGGTTCTCGTGTCGCGGCGCTGTGAAGGCGGTTCCCGAGAGCTTCTCCGTGTAGAGGCCGTATGGCGGCTTTTGGGGCGAGTTGGCGCCAATCGGAAGCGCACCCTCTATGGCTTCTGTCCTTGAATATCGTCAGCAATAGGTCCCCGGATGAGGACGAGATCATAAGGCCTTACTCATGGTACGAGTTGAACCCGTTCTGATACCGGTACTTCTCCTTGAACGCGAACTCAGTTATCGGCATCCTGTATGTTAGTGCAGATAAGATGGATCAATGTGCAAATGGCTTTGTATGTAGACAAAAGAAGAAAACAATGTACGGGCACGGGTTCAATAAGACGGCGCGCTCCCCCTCCGTCTCCAATGCGTGATAAATATCTATTGATGCAGCTGTTGCTCGGCCATGTTGGGCCTGCACAATGCGGTAATGCGCGGCTTCGCATTCCGTCGTTGCAAGAGTAATGTGGAGTAGAAGGCCTTCACTTCGGCTTACCCCACAGATGGAGAGGGCACGACCCCTGCCGGTTGGCAAATGACGGAACCGGTCCGCCTTCACCCTTCCGTCACAAGCCGATGGCGCTCTATCGCACGACCACGCCAGCATATGCACGCTGCGGGGCCGAAAGTCCGAGTCTGACACGACAGTCGTGACTTCAGTAAAACCCAATGGATATACTCCGACCGTAGAGCTGAAAGTAGTTTTTTATCTTGTGAGCCATCGGCATTGCGTCAAGATCTAACTACTGCAAGCTTCCCGAGGAGAAGACAGAACACAAAACTCCCACAATCATGGCCTCGTTGAAGTCCTGGTTCAGTATTCCTCGTGGCTCACATTTCTCATTGGCCAACATTCCGTTCGGCGTCATTTCAACAGCCTCGTCCAAGACACCGCGCGTGGCAGTTGCCATTGGAGAGCATGCTCTAGATCTCGAAGCCTTCGCCGCAAACAATGGCTTCTCAGGCTTGTCGACGATACAGCCGCATCAAGCTGTCTTCTCACAGCCATCACTGAACGCCTTTGCAGCACTCGGCCGCCCAGTCCACTCTGTAGTTCGCAAGTACATCCAGGCCGTCTTCTCCGAGGAGACTACGTATCCGGATGTTCTGAAAAACAATGTGGCCCTCCAGAAGCAAGTCTTGGTACCCCTCAAAGACATCAAAGCTCATTTGCCTTTCAAGATTGGCGACTACACCGATTTCTTCGTGGGCATGAACCATGCCTACAACTGCGGTGTCATCTTCAGAGGCGCTCAGAATGCTTTGAATCCAAACTACAAGCATCTTCCAGTCGGTTACCACGGGCGAGCCTCTTCAATCGTGCCGTCTGGAACACCAATTCGGCGGCCTAATGGCCAGATGCTACTCGACCCAACGGCGGAGAAGAAAGTGCCTACCTTCAGCCCCTGCAAGAAGCTTGACTTCGAGTTGGAGCTAGGGGCTTTTGTATGTGGCTCCAACGAGCAAGGATTTCCAATTCCAGTCGATCAAGCCGCGGATAACTTGTTCGGTATGGTACTTGTCAACGACTGGTCGGCAAGGGATTTCCAAGCATGGGAGTCGACACCGTTGGGACCTTTCAATGCGAAGAATTTCGGGACAACCGTCAGCACTTGGGTCGTCCTGGCGGATGCATTGGAACCATTCAAGACGAAGGGGATAGAGAATGACGTGGAGATTCTGCCCTACTTGAGGGAGAAGAAAGAGAAGAACATGTACGACATCAATCTCGAGGTCGATCTTAAGAGTACGTCTCCCTTCATGGTAAGGTCCTTATTGTATCCCAAGCTAACAATTGATAGCTTCTTCCGGTAATACAGCAACAGTGACAAAGACGAACGCACGACACCTCCTATGGTCCTTCCCGCAGATGTTAGCACATCATACAATCACGGGTTGCCCATTTCAACCTGGAGATCTGTTAGGCTCCGGTACCATCAGTGGTACCTCCCCGGCTGAGTTTGGAAGTCTTTTAGAACAGAGTAACAACGGAAAGAATTCTGTTGCAGTAGGGAATAGTGAGAAGAGGATGTTCCTGGAGGACGGTGATCAGGTTACTATCCGAGGTGTATGTGGTGCAGATGATCAGTCTCTGGTGGGCTTTGGAGAGTGCGTCGGTCGCATTGAACCTGCACTCACGTTGGCGTTTGCCTAACGTTTTTTTGTATCTAGCGAAGAGCGATGAAACCCACCATGTCACCTAGAAGATGCATGCCATATGTAGTGCCCTGCAGCAGGGCTTCCCCACCGCTCCATGCTATCATGATTTGCCTCCCAGCCTCAAACCGAAGATATAACCAAAAACCGCCTTAGCCCATGATCAGAATGCTGTTTTTGCAATCGTCTCGAAACTTGTGTAGGATAATGATCTTGGGAGGTGCTGTAGTAAAACGCGCAACTTCGGTCATCCACGGATGACGAGGCGGGGGGACTTAGGTTAGTTACTCCACACCTGCATCACTATCACACGGACCCTACGCAATGCGGTTAGCCGATGATTTAAGTTCATTACACCCGGTATGCGTATCTACTTTGACACAGCTCTTGTCACTCGAGGGACGAGAAAAAGATGACAGTGTGGGTTTGCTACGCGCTACAAGTAGGATACCTACCGGTAGCCCCGCTTTTTGGCTGGATTAGGCCTGGCGTGTTACATTTTACCAGGTACTCATTCTGGGTGCTTGCACTAGGTATGTGTACATACCTCCACGTACATCATCGCGCCTGACATCACACCGCGGGTCAGTTCCGCTTTGAACAACCACGGAATATTAGGTTTCGCAGTGAATGATTCCGCTGTGAACGCCCCGCATCGATGTAAGCTTACCGGACGTCAGCCGGTGTCGTTGCAGCCAATCAAGCCGAAGATGATGCTGCTGCTGGGGCGCGACATTCGTGCTGCATAAAGTGCCGCCCTGTGGGACACGGACAACAGCACTGGAAATGCACGTCTTACAAGTGCTTTTGGCCACAAACATTACCCCAGGCTCCTTCCCATACAACTTTCTTTTTTGCATTGAGTCTGAAAGATGACTATTCCTGTTTACATCGCTGGTGTTGCCATCTTAGGCCTTCTCCTGTACAGGGTGCTTTATGGGACCGACAAACCAAAGATAAAAGGACTACCAGAGATTCCAGGACTACCTTTGGTGGGAAGCCTGCCTGAGCTTGGTGATTACCATTGTAAAGTGGCTCAAGGATGGGCGAAGAAGTACGGACCTGTGTTCCAGGTGCGCATGGGAAACAGGGTAAGTAGGAAGACTCAAGCCGTGACAGGCGCCCCTCAGGAACACAGAAACTGAGCCAAATATCTAGCGAATTGTATTTGCCAACTCATTCGATTCGATCCGACATCTCTGGATTACGAATCAATCGGCCATGATCTCTCGACCCATGCTCCACACTTTCCACAAGGTCATTTCCTCCTCACAAGGCTTCACCGTCGGGACCTCTCCGTGGGATGAGTCTTGCAAGAATCGCCGTAGAGCTGCTGCTACAGCGCTCAATCGCCCTGCCGTACAATCATACATGCCGCTCATCGACCTCGAATCGACAGTCTCTATCAAGGAGCTACTGCACGACAGCAAGAACGGAGAACTCGATCTCGACCCCCGCGCATACTGGCAGCGATATGCCCTGAATACCTCCTTGACTCTGAA
The DNA here is from genome assembly GCA_014334815.1 of Pyrenophora teres f. maculata. Classification (NCBI taxonomy): domain Eukaryota; kingdom Fungi; phylum Ascomycota; class Dothideomycetes; order Pleosporales; family Pleosporaceae; genus Pyrenophora; species Pyrenophora teres. The sequence continues at coordinate 2,292,202 of CP060570.1, forward strand.
CTATGGATATAGAATTGATGGAAACAAAGACGCACCACTTTTGAAGGAGATTGTGGATGTTGAGCGTGGTATTGGCAACTTCAGGTCGACAAGCAACAACTGGCAAGACTATGTTCCGCTATTGCGACTGTTGCCCGGTACGAACAAGGAGGCCACCAGTTTTCGAAAGAGGAGAGATGTATACATCAACCGGTTACTCAATGTACTGAAGGAAAAGATTAAGAATGGAACGGATAAGCCATGTATTACCGGTAACATCTTGAAGGATCCGGAAGCAAAGCTGAGCCACGGTATGCTCTCCCTCTTTTATCATATTATCAATACTAATCTACGGCTAGATGAGATCACGTCCATCTGCCTGACCATGGTATCAGCGGGTTTGGACACCGTACCAGCCAACCTTATCATGGGAATCGCCTACCTTGCTTCACCGGCTGGTCAGAAGATCCAGCAACGTGCATACGACGAGATTGTAAAAGTATACCCGAACAACGACGCCTGGGAGCGATGTTTGCACGAAGAGAAACTCCCATACATCACTGCCCTATACAAAGAGATCCTCCGATACTGGGTTGTCCTTCCGATGTCGCTGCCTCGCGAATCGACACATGACATCGAATGGAACGGTGTCGTCTTCCCAACAGGCACAACTTTTTACATGAACGCATACGCTGCCAACTATGACGCCGAACACTTTGATAACCCTCAAGAGTTCAACCCAGATAGGTATCTTAACGTAGCTGAGGGTGGTGGGACTTTACATTACGGTTATGGGGCTGGATCACGCATGTGCCTAGGCTCACATCTTGCGAACCGCGAGCTGTTCACTGCGTTTGTTAAGCTCATCTCTGCATTCAAGTTCACACCGCCTGTTGACCCGCGAGATGAGGCGTACTTGGAGTGCTTGCAAGCAAATGCTCTGCCCAAGAGTCTCACCATGGAGCCCAAGTACTTCAAGGTTGGTTTCAAGCCTAGGAACAAGCAGTTGCTGGATCAGTGGATTAGGGAGAGTGAAGAGAGAACCAAGGACCTATTGTAAATATATGATGGGATGGAGTTGAACGAAAAATGTGAATAATTAATGTATGGAGATAGCTCAAGTGAAGGTGGAGTGCCGACCATGAAACATGGTTGTTCAGTAGTCAAGATTAGTTTGGTCCTAGATGAAACGAGGTCTTTCCTGGTGTCTACTGAATCCACTAGAACAAGGAAGGCCATGTCAGAGAGCGAACGGCAAGTGCACGCACTTTCTACTTCCTTATCCGGATGTGTGTTATCATTGCAGCCCGAGCCACGTGGTACAGTGAGCAAACGCACCTGCCCCAGCGGAACTCACCACAGATAATTTTTGTCATATACACAAACAAGATCTTGTAAAGGCACTCTGAGATTTCCTTGTTTTCAACCAGCAACCGTACGTCGGCAACAATCGTGCAAGCACCATGTCTGTCTTTCCCCAAGGCTACAATGCTTCGGTCTTGGCCATCCCCGCCTACTTCATTCGTGAGTATACTCTTAGTGAAGTTTCATGTGAGTGTCGTTGCCTAACTGGTTTTGCTATCTGCAGTCTCGTTCTTGCCTCATGCACTGGCCTTGTACGTTGCTACTCAGGGCCAGCTTCTCACCTGGGATAACCGTAATCCGCGCTCGAGCGACATGAAGGCCCGACTGAAGCAGCGCATTCCTGCCAAGACATATGCAACATACGAGCGTCTGGAGGCCTGCCATGCCAACGGAATGGAGGTGAGAATGAAAACGACTTGGACTTCTATGCCTCACAGACTGACGCTCGATAGAACCTCCCTCTTTTTCTCGGAGCGGTCGTCCTGGGCAACATGGCTGGGCTGGAGGAGGCTGAGCTCACCAAGTTTGTCACTTCTTTCCTGGCTGTTCGACTCACGTATACTGTTGCCTACATGACAACGTGTACTCAGGCGCCCACACTTGCTCGTAGTGGGCTCTGGATCACGGGCGTGTGGATGTGCTTTCGTACCATAATTCAGGCAGCGACAGCCATGGACATCAAGGCTTAGGGCTGGGCGAACACGAGAACTGGGCTGGTGACGGCGGGAGCGCAAGCCTAGGTTGAAAAGAGATGGCGTACAGTTTAGACGAGTATAAGGAGGGACATCAAGCTATCTGGAATCAATCATGGCAGCCTGGTAGGTAGGTACATGTATGTATATGGCACCCAACACGGGCACGTGTCTACTCAAACTCGATCATGTGACGTTGTCTTTGTCAAGCGCTTGGTGCCAGACGATGCAGTGTCGGAAAGTTATGCCACTTAACAATTGCCATGCACCCACAGACAGCAACTTGGTCAGTCGTCGATATTCTTAGGTTGCCCCGTCGGTAGTGCGGACATGTGTGGGTCCTCGAGCTCACGCAATCCTGGGGCAGCTGATTTGTGGATGGCCGATCGCCCAACCGAAACATTTCACGGCTGCCTATGGGTTCCACGCTCGACAATCAGGCGAGGTTCAACGTGTCAAGATGTCCTTGTTCGGGATAGAAAGTCGCAAGTGAAGGAGTCGCTGAAACCGCCATCCTCTCACCGCAAGTCCTTTCGATAAGCGATCGCTGATAGTTGTCACGTGTCAGCAGTGGCACTTGCCAACTTACGAGCAGTGCCCAGACTTCGCCGCGCTTTCCACCACATCTCTTCAACGCAGCCCTTCCTGTGCATCAATTAGAGTACATCCACATCCACCCGCCTCATCCCCGAATACCACCGACTCTCTTGAACACATCCCGTAAGTCAATCGCCGCCGTCTTGTTTTTTTGTGCACTTGCTTTGTCCACCCTCTGGCGGGCGGCGGGCCAGTGCCCTTCTGGCCTCGACCCAACTTCACCATGGGCGCTTACCATGTCTGCGCCGGCCATGCGACCGCTTGCACCTTGCTCAATAGACGCCGACGTCGCCATCATGCTCTCTCCAACACTGTTCTGACCACCGCCTGAGCAGGTTCGAGAGTCTTTTACACCGCCTTCCCGCTCATCCTCCTCGCACCCACCCACCCACCGCAGTCATGGGTCTCACATTCTCCAAGCTGTTCGATAAGCTATGGGGCAAGAAGGAGATGCGCATTCTCATGGTTGGTCTTGACGCCGCCGGAAAGACGACCATTCTTTACAAGCTCAAGCTTGGTGAAATCGTCACCACCATCCCCACTATCGGTACGTCGCGCAGGAGGACACGTTGAATGCCGGGCCAATGCGCTGATCCACCACACTACAGGTTTCAACGTCGAGACCGTCGAGTACAAGAACATCCAGTTCACCGTGTGGGATGTCGGCGGTCAGGACAAGATCCGCCCTCTATGGAGGCATTACTTCCAGAACACCCAGGGTATCATCTTCGTCGTTGACAGCAACGATCGTGACCGTGTTGTTGAGGCGCGTGAGGAGCTTCAGCGTATGCTGAACGAGGACGAGCTGCGGGATGCCCTTCTTCTCGTCTTCGCCAACAAGCAGGATTTGCCCGTAAGCCGCATCAGATGCGAACAGCCTCGTCCACATGACTAACAATGCGACACTAGAACGCAATGAACGCTGCTGAGATTACCGACAAGCTTGGCCTCCACAGCCTCCGACAACGTGCCTGGGTATGTCCAACGCCGGTTCCGCTTCTCCGACCAATTCGACTAACTTTGTGCAGTACATCCAGTCGACTTGCGCCACCTCTGGTGACGGTCTTTACGAGGGTCTCGAGTGGTTGAGCAACTCTCTCCGCAAGGCCGGCCACAACTAAGTTCAGCGAGCGCGATACGTAATGTAGCGAGTCACGAAAATTGGCAATAGTCTGTCCGGCCCAGACGTTCACGAACGCACGCTCCATCGTAGTGGCAGAGCCCAGCCATGACGCATCTTAACAACACTACGGCCCCATGAAATGTATTTGCATCGGTGTCAAATGTCAGATCGGATGGTGGAGCGGAGATGTTAATTTCTCTTCTCTTTTCACCATTGGAGTTTGTGTGAAGTACTATGACATTGCGTTTCTGGGATCGTTGAGAAAACAGTTCTCTGGTTGCTTTACATGGTACCATCAAATTTGAGCCTCTTTTTATATTCCATGGTCTTGTAGGGACTGCGTGATTGGCATTGTGCGTTTGTGGGTGACTTTTTGGTTGCGCAACTGTGAAACCCGAAGAAGAGGAACGTGATCAGCTTAGGCAGCCATCCGGTTCATACTCCGCTTTTGACGTGGCGGCCTAGTCAGTGGTGCAGCTCCAGACCCCAAACCAGGGCGCCGTCTTCACACCTGAGCAGGCTATCCAAAGTCCGCGTCTCCCTCAGTAGATCACAACCAAGTCGAGAAATGCCCGAGATAACTGTTTTATTATGGCCTTATGCAGGGTGAAAGCAGGCCCGAAAGATCCACAGGCCTCAATGAACCCTCAACCATAACCATAATTGCACCTCATAACACCTCATAAGGCTACCCGCAGACAAGCATGTAGGTATGGGTTCAACATTTCATTTGCACACTACGACCATGCATGCGTACACATGGCCAATCATAAGACATATAAAAAAACGCCCAAACTCTCACCGTCCAAACCCTTCATGCTACTTATGCAAGGCGAGAAAATGTTTACAGCTCGCTGTTCTAGTTGCTCCATATCAAATGGCGCCTCCCCATGTTTCGTTACCAGACAAGATTCCAATATCACAAGTTCCAAGCTTTTATGTTCAAGAAGCAGAACCAGCGGGTGGTCCTCCCGAGCTCCTGGGAGGTACATTCTCTTTTGGTGCAGCTGGTGCAGCTGCACCTCCAGTAATTGGCGGCAGCAAGCCCTTCTCGGCCCAGAGGTCGACGAGCGGCTGCATGGGCTCAATTTCCTTGTCGCCGATGAGGTTGAAGAGCTTGCCGACGTTGATGAAGTGGATGAAGCACGTATTGAGCTCCTTGTATGCGCTCACATTCCAGAAGGGGTCCATCCAGTGGCCGTGGTAAATATGGGCGTAGCATCGCATCATCTGACGGTAGATACTCTTGATATCTCCCTCAAAAGTTTCGGGGAAGCCCGAGGATTTTCCGAGCCACTCGCGTCCGGCGAGCTGCGAGGCGGGGGCGTTGATGTTGGTGGGTGGGAGGGGCTGCGGGGTGGCGTTGGGAGTCATGGAGCCAGATGCATATGTCGATGCGCCAATAGAGACGGCTGTGGTGTCTGTAGGGAAGATGCTTGGGTCGTTGATCTTGCCAACAATCCACTTCTGCACGAGGTTGATGTATTGGATTGCGGGGATCTTGATGGGCTTCTTGTTGTTGTCTAGCCACGTGTATGTATGGCCACTGGCAGACATGGTAGGACAGACATCTGGGTTGCAAACGGGCTTGCTTGTCTTGTCATCTACTGTCTTGATGATTTCAATCATTTGCTCTAGCAGCCTGTACTGCTCGACAACTGGTCACATGCTCAGCTTGGGGCAATCAGATGCATCATGTCGAAAGCCTACCTTGATGTGCAAGCCATTCGCCTTCTTCAACAAGCTTCGGCTTTGCAGCCAGAGTCATAAAGTTGCCCTTGACAATCAGGTTGGAGTACTCTTCGCGGAAGAAGAAAGGCGGTCTGCGTGTCCCGAGCACGGACCCGTCCGGAGCACTTTCGAACGACATGGCCGACGACAAAGCAGGTGAATGAGGCATAGGTGGCTGTCCTTGCTGCTGCTGGTGCTGCTGAGAAGTTGGTGAACTGGCGTATTGGGTTGTTGGTGACGAGCCTCCTTTGCCTTGTCCTTGTTGGCCCTTGCTGGATCGTCCAGCTAATCCTTGGCGACTATTCGCGGAGTTGTTAGATGAGAAGACAGATGTAAGAGTGTCGAGACGGCGAATTATAACACGGGAATACGGCACAATGAAGCCGGCACAACGTGCATATCACGAAGGGAAATCGTGAGACGCTATGCAGAAGAGGTCTGAAACATATAGGGTGGCTGACTGGGGTGGAGGGAAGCGCGAGCATTTGAGGAAGGGCAGCATGTGCCAAGCAACTTACACGTTCGCGAAAAAAGAGGCCATGATTTGCGTTTCTGGCTATTCCGTGCGGGGGCTACGAGGTGGAGGCGTTCTATGCACCTAGAGAGGCCGGCTTCGAGGTACGCAAGAGGATAGAGGGGGAGAATGTTGGTGATACGTCTCAAGCGGGCACGCTTTTTGGGCCCACTCTCCCAAGGGCTGCACCGAGAAGGGGCAGGGCGCTATTGCCGAATGCGGAGTAGCGCCCTTCATTGTTCTGGTCCATCACCAAGATCCAAGGAAACCATCTAATTGCCCTGGCGCGTCTCTTTTACCTCGACATCGCCCACACTGCCAATCACGGGACCATTGTGCGCTTGGTCGCGTCGCTGACATCTCCACACCACGCCACGACACGACACGACAAGACTACCGTATTCGACCTACCAGCGCACACGAAGCTTGGAAGCTCCACACCCGCCGCGACCATGTCTGACGCGGGACTCGACCCAGCACTTTCTGATGACGATGTCAATGGCCAGGCGACACCTGCTGGGGAGGCTGATGACGGCACGCCGCTGAACACAGTCGAAGAGAATGGCCTCGACGACGACGATCTCTTTGGCGATGGCGACGTAGGAGACGATGCGCCCGCGTACGTCGCCATATATTGATTGCAACACCTCGCAACCAACTGACGTGATTTAGTGAGGAAAGCCGTAAGCTAGACGATGCCGAGCTTGATTCGGGCGACGACGAGGGTCGGACAGACCGTGTCAGGGCACCAGAAGCTCTGGAGGAGACTGAGCAGCAGACGTTTGCGTACATGGACGCAGACCTTGCGCGACATGCCATTCCCGAGCCCACCGACAACGAGCTCTATCTACTCAAAGTCCCACGCTTTCTCTCATTCGAAGACAAGGCGTTTGACCACAAGACATTCCAACCGCCCATGACCGACCACCACTCCAAGGTCTCTGCGTCCGAACACTTCTCCGCCTACCACACCGCCATGACTACTGTCCGATGGCGGCGCTCGCCCTCTAACAATGCCCTTTTGCAGTCCAACGCGCGCATTCTGAGGTGGTCAGACGGATCCCTTACCCTCCAACTTGCGAGCGACCCAACCGTCCAATACGACATTGACGCAACCACCTTAGCCCCGCCGCAGATCAACCCGAAGATACCTACGCCGACGGCCATCAAAGAGGACAAGAACGGCGTCAAGAAAAGTTCCAAGAAGGAGAGCTACACATACCTGGTCGCGCCATATGAGGAAGCAAACGTCATGCGTGTTACTAACAAGCTTACGGCACATCTTAGCGTTGTACCTGCCGCAAATACAAAAGATGCCGCCCTGGAGAAGTTACAGAATGACCTTGCCAAGGTTGCGTCAAAGGGCCGCGACGAGGCCGACCAAGCCATATCCTTCATCAATGTAGACGAGGACCCAGAGCTTCGCCGCCAGCGCGAAGAAGCCACATTCAAAGAGAAGCAGCGACAACTGCGCGCCCGCGAGAAGCACGAAGCGCGCCAGGCCGAACGTGCAAACCGCACAATGGGTCGAACAGGCGGTCGCGGCACAGGTGGTCTCGATATCGATGGACTGGAAGACCGTCCAGCCCGAAAACAACAGGCAAAGAAGGGAGGTTTACGGCGTGATTGGAGCGATGATGAAGACTACGGTGGTCCGAGAAGGAACCGTGAGGACGACTATGACGAGGAGGATGACTTCATCGCTGCTAGTGACGAGGAACCGGAGATCGTTGATGATGACGATGACCCAGATGAAGGCATTAGGGCCAGTCCGAAGAGAGGAAGGGGCGGTGCTGCAGCAGCAGACGATGACGACGACGACGTTGTGGTCAGTCGCACGAAGCGGAGACGTGTGGTTGATGACGACGAAGATGAAGAGTAGTGGGATTCACCATCTAGCATTGACAATTCAGACGATGAAAAGACCCCAATCTAGGTGATTGGGTGTTAGCATAGCCCGGAGTTTGATCTATCTTCACACATGTATCATCAACTAGTTTTACCATTCCGAAAAGAAATGGACAAGTCCTTATGCGGAGCCGTTGACCATTTTACGTGCGCCGCCTAAAACCATGACTGACTGCTGTAGGGCCTTTTCACAAACACCATATTCCTTGAATATCCGGTTATTCACTTGCCTAATTACCGCTAGTGCAATGCATGCTTGATTCGTGTATAAGGTACAAAGCCTTGAGTCACGTTTGTTCGTCTTCACATCTCTATAGTAAATCCTGTCAACTACTCCAAACCCAACAGCTTCCCAAAAATGACTTTATCCAAAGAACTACGACTAGGGTGGATCGGTCTGGGATCAATGGGTCTCGCAATGGCAACCAACATGCAAAACCACATAACGCAACAAGCCCTCCCACCTCTAAAATACTGGAACCGCACTCTCTCCCGGGGCGACACGCTAAAAGCCAACGGAGCCATCCCACGTCTCTCCATCGGGGAATTAGTCCAGCAGTGCGACATAATCTTCGTTTCAGTACGATACCGAACACACCACGTCTAACCCCCAGTATTATACTAACGCCCCCGAAAAGGTCAGCGACGACACCGTCCTCCAATCTATAATAACCACACTCGTCGCCAACAACTCCACCCTCGACGGCAAAATAATCCTAGACACCACCACTGTCCACCCATCCACCTCATCATCCATAGCCCAGCAACTTTCAAAAGTAAAAGCAACATACCTCTCCTCCCCCGTCTTCGGCGCCACACCGCTCGCCGTATCTGGAAGCCTCCTTATTGCCATCGCAGGTCCACCCGCAGCCATTGACCTCGTCTCCCCTTTCCTAACCGGCGTTCTAGCACGCAGCGTAATCCGCGTGGGCCCAGAGCCCTCGCAAGCCCTACTACTGAAAACAACGAGTAACTTCATTACCGCAGGTCTGATGATGTTGCTCAGTGAAGCGCATACATTGGCTGCTAAAACGGGGCTGCCGGCTGCAGTGCTGGAGGATCTTGTGGCGCAGAATTTTGGTGACTATGCGCTGGGTATTAGCAAGAGGCTTACGAGTGGTGCGTATTACCCGGCCAAGGGAGAGGCGCCGACGTCGGGGTTGGAGCTAGGGATTAAGGATGTGGGTCATGGGGTGGGGATTGCGAGAGAGCAGGGGATGAGGTTGGGGATTGGGGAGATGTATCTTGAGGCTGCGGAGGAGGCTAAGAATTATGGGCAAGAAAAGGAGAGACGGTGTGATAGTAGCAGTGTGTTTGGTGTTGTGAGGAGGAGGGCTGGATTGGAGTTTGAAACGGATATGGTCAAGGGACGGGATGGGAATGTGGAGAGTGAGAAGAAGTAAGTGCGTTGGTATGGATTTGATACCCTCTATCTATGTATGTGTGCTTTCTCCCCAAATGCGGAGTCCCAAAGGAGATTTGTGATTATAGCCTTTTGATCTACGTCAAACCGACGAGAATGTACTCTGATCCTTCCTCACTGTATGCTATGCACCATTTTCCGCGGCTTGTCGTTCCGCTTCTACTTCCGCAATAACAACCTTGCGTATGCCTTCAAAGCCTTCCGACTTCTTGACGTGGCTTACTCTACGTGGCTTATCCTCAAGTCCCTTGAACTCAACGGGCAAAACCTTCTCGTGGAAGTACTCCTTGTGCTCTGGAAGTGCGAGTTCTACTGCATTCGCAAACTTGGCTGGGTGTGCCGTCGCAAGCGCGATATGATGTGTAGTTGGGGGCTTCGCTACCTCAACTGAACGAAGCGTTGCTGCAATGCCAATGGCGGAGTGGGGGTCCAGGACGTAGCTCTTTGATGACTCTGCGTTGAACACGTACTTGATGGTGTCGATGGTCTCCTCGTCGCTGACACGATACGACACAAAGTCAGCCTGTGCTGCTTCCAGAATCTGCTTATCGACCGAAAAGCCACCCTTTGACTTTAGGTCGTTGAGCCAATTCCGTACGTGGTCACCCGCCTGACTCCTTCGTTGTGATACTGCGTCCGAGTTTGAGCTGTATACATCGTACGACAGGAACCAAAGCAGTCTTTCAAAGTTGGACGCCACAAGAACGTCCATTGCCGGGCTCAGCGTCTCCTTGACTCCACTCACGTGTGCCTTTGCACCATCTTCGGGAATTCCGCCTTCGGCTTGCGCACCGTGCACAGCGTGCTTCTCGTACTTGCCTGATTCCCAGAAGCGTTGCAGAATGTCGTTTGCGTTTGTGGCTATGACCAGCTTCTCAACCGGCAGGCCCATGCGCTTTGCAAAGAAGCCGGCAAGAATATCGCCGAAGTTGCCCGTAGGTACGACGAAGCGAACAGCGGAGGCTGGGAGGAAAGACTCGCTTTTGACGAGGCTGAAGTAGGAGTAGAAATAGTAGGTGATCTGCGCAAGGATACGTGCCCAGTTGATGGAGTTCACGGCGGCGAGACGGTGCGTTCCGTTGATCTCTGGGTCAGCAAAGAGTTCTTTCAGGAAGTCCTGGATATGTTAGTAGGGTTCCGTGATGTCGGATCTATACATACCTGGCAGTCGTCGAATGTGCCGTCCACGGCCAAGTTGTGCACATTGGCATCCATGACCGTCGTCATCTGTGCTTCCTGGATCGGGCTGACCTTGCCATAGGGGAACATGATAAAGACAGACACATCCTTCTTCCCACGCAGACCGTAGATGGCTGCTGAGCCGGTATCACCACTTGTTGCGCCGATGACGGTTAGATGCTCCCTGTCTCGTCCCGTCTTTCCCTCATTCTTGCGGACAAGGAAGTACTCGAACAGGTTGCCCAAGAATTGCAATGCGACATCTTTGAAAGCGAATGTAGGTCCGTGGAACAACTCTAGCAAGTGTATGTTCTTCTTCGGGTCGAGCGGAACGGTGGGCGCAACGTCCTTTGTGCGGAATGTGGAGTAACTGCGGTGAATGATGTCTTTGAGGTCTGCGGAGGGGATCTCGGACGATGAGATGTAGAGGGAGAAGATTTCGAATGCGAGGTCTTCGAACGAGAGGTCTTTCCACTTGGATGCCCAGTCGTCAGGCAGCGTAGGGATCTCCTCGGGGATGAAGAGACCGCCGTCTGACGCCAGGCCCTTGAGAACAACGTTTTCGAAAGAGAACTGTGTTGCGTTAGCATGTGATTGGCGTCTGTCGAGGCTTCAATGCGCCCGGCCTTCCTACATCATAAGATCCTCCCCGGGTACTCAGGTACCGTTGTGATGCTGTGTGCGAAGACATGGCGTGTACTGCTGTCTAATATTATATGCGAAAGCAAGTGGTACCAAAGAATAGTGAGGCGTTGGTATGTATCAACGGCAATGTGAGGAAATGGTCCCCGTGGGGAAAATGTGATATAGTAAGCTCCGGGATCGCTCGTGACTCAAGTAACTACGTTTTTTCCTTCCAGAATCTAGAACACATGCACGTGGGTTTACACGCCTGCATGTTGGACGGCATCACCCTCACAAACGCATACGGATCATTAGCCACCTGAATAAGACAATGAGATCTTCTGCGCAGTGTTGGAGTCAGTCGGAATACCGGACTCAACGGGGTGCTCCTGCTGCCCCGCGAACATCGGACCCCGCCACGCCGCTGTTCCTGCATGCGACGATATCGGCCCTACACACGCCGTTTGTCCACACTCGCAAATTGCAGTGCTGCAGGTAGTCGGACATAACTAATGGAGTTGTTCTTAGGTTTCAAGCTCGAAATTCTCCAGCGTACCTAGATATAACATGTCGGGTACCATTCACGAGTGACGACCTCATACGTTGAAACTTGGCGCTAGTTGGTTGATTTGATGAAAGGTACATGTGCCAACCTTGTAGCGAGAGTATCCTATTGGGAGTTTCTATTTGTATGTTGACATCGTTACCATGAGTGAGCATCACTAGAGGCAGACTAGATTTCGTAACACCCAGCAAGATTGAGAGCTCATGTCAATATACATACATGAACCAAACCTGTCCATGCTCTACTATGGGCCACTCAATGAATTCGTCATTACAATACACTCCTGTTTCTCAATTCCCGAGGAATAAAACGTTGTTTTCACGTTTGTTTGAAGAATGTGTATGAGTTCATCACCCGGTATCCAACATGGCAAGACACCGCTGCACTCTGCGTCAAGCCCTATATGAATGCAATGTCTCGACTGTCTCCAGTCTCTGCTATTAGTAGCTTCATGAAAGAAGGTTTTTTTGAGCTACGCAATATGCTAAACCTGAGCTCATAGACCACGACATCACGGACACTCTCTCAAAGAAATAATATACCGCCGCTGCTACGTTGGGAATACTTAGAGAACTGAGATATATCTATTATTCAGGTATTCAGCGTGCCATGATCATATCATTGTGACATTTGAAATGAACTGCTTGTATTGTATCACTGTACCATCACTCATGGTATGTTGTAATAGAAGTATCGCAGGAGGTACTCAGGCGCATTGTAACAATCACGGCGATACTGGACTAATTACGCCTATAACATGTAAAAGTATGGTTGAGAAGGAGGTATGTTTTTTACAGTAGCATTTCGACGGTTCATCAGTATAGCTTCCCTATCGATGTTCTGTTATAGCGTCCAGATATTACAAGACTTGTCCGCGGTTGAAACTGCGAGGGACCTTCGATTTTGGTACGGTGGGTCCATATCTTTAGATAAAGTCCAAACAAAAAAACTAATGTGTCCAATCAATGAAATGAACCAGACATGGACCGGGACAATACTGTGACTTGATGTTGCATACTACATGTCATGCCCATGGTAGCCCCAACGTACTATCGTAATGTTTGTGTAACACGAAAGTACTGTGAGGCCATACAAGCTATGCGGAAGCGGAAGTTTAATTGGGAGCCTCGTTACCGTTGAAATCATACTGGTATTACATACCCCAGTTGGCTGGTCAGTCTAGTACAATACCCACAATCCCACCTCGACAACCATGACTGAGAACGGGTAGCAAATGCTGTACTTCTGCACTCGGAGTTTTCCAAGGTTCATCCGGTAAGAATTTCGTAATGAATCGGCAACTTTCTCAATCTCGTGAAGGCAAAAGTAGGCCGAGGTCACTCAGGCTCCACTATCAGCGCAAGCAGCGCACCTCTGTGCGCCTCGAGCTTCGTGACCTGCATCATGGTGGTGATGTTGAAGTGGGGCGCTCGCCGATCCATACCATTCGAGGCTCTATCAGTGCTGGATTTCGGCGAGGCTCGTGATAGTTGTTGGACGTAGAGTACGATGAATAACATCCAGGCTCTACTATGAGCCAGGCGATTTGTATCCTTGGACATACCGTGAAGGCTTTCAACCATTTATGCCAGGTATAATCCGATGACGCATGCATTGTGACTGCTCAATACAGGACATACTGAGCTTGAAGTCTGGCTGTAAACGCAATGATGTAGTGCATAACCACATGCGCAGTGAATAACCACCTACCACGAGTTGTGCTCGGTGGAGCGGTAACTGACCGGCGGTACTGCGGGTCCGGCAGAACACCGGAAGCAAATTTTCGCTTTGGACCGCACAGAGCCGCAAAGTTTGCATATTTTCGTCTGTGCATCTAGCGCCTTGGCACAATCACACCGCGTATTTAAATCGTTCTGTCGCCCTTCTTCTTCTTCAGTAGATCATGTTCGTTTTCCCAAAACCCCCCCCTACGTTTCACAGCCATGCTAACAACGCGTAGACTTCATAGAATCATTTCTTTAGTATGCATCCTCTTCTGAGTTACTCTAAGTAGCCACAGAATCCTAATCCTGGTTGATGACTATCAGCCTCGATGTCCCGGAGTGAGGCCTTATTACGATTGCTTCGGCGAGCGTGGCGATGATCTTCAGCTGACTGGCTGCGACTTCGGTCGCACTGGAAGGCAGGACGTTGATGGCAATCTGACAGGCCTTCTTTTTTCATTGATTCTTCTGGCTTGCCAGTGGGTCGAGGAAGAATACTTCTCAAACTCGAATATACTAAGCAAAAACGCAGGTCATGATACGTTCACGATCTCAGGAATGCGATCATTGGTTCTTATGTGTTTTCTATAATAGCTCGCATCTACGATGATATCTGGGTCTATACCTCATCCCTTCTTGATAATGTGGCAATCACTTGTGCGGTGCTCAACACCACACGTACTTCTCCATTCCAACCCAGTCAATCACGTCGGCAGCACAACCATCGTGCTCTGGAAACCATTGCAGGCATGCGATACTCTCAACATCTCTGTAGACGACCTGAACATCTGGGTCTAGCTTCTTAGCTGCCGCCAGCGCGACTGGCGTGGGTGTCCACATCTCCACATGCTCCATCTTCCACGCCTGAGCCTCACGCTGCGCCATGGCCATCAAGGCGGCAATAGCAGATTCTTGGCCGTTGCCCGAACCATTAGCCATGTTGTTCGAAGAACCTTCTCCGCCATTATCCTCAACGACCAACCGTAGGATGTGAAGCGTGTTGCCCTTTGTTTCAGCGGGATTCGGGTTGTACCACATGCGCGTCCAGTAACACCAAATGCGCTTGCCCTTTTCTGTACCGACAATTGCTCCCTTTATCTTCGGTGTTTTACCATGTAGCTCATTCCCCACAAACTCCTCGCGGGCGTGGTGCCATTGTATGGTTTCGAGATTGGGGATCAGAGCGACAGCCGTCTTGCTACCCTTTGGTCGCGACTTTAGGCTCTGCCGGAGAGAGGCGACGTCGATACTGCAAAGCTCCTCCAAATCATCTGCGTACAATGGTCGGGCGACTGGTAGGCAGCTCGTGTTCTGGGCTGTGGTGAGAGGAAGAGATATGTGTGATGAGGGGAACGGCTCCCAACCAAAGCTTTTGTAGAATTTCTACTTTTGTTAGCGATGGGCGATAGTGCAGCAAGATTTACTCACCTTTCCAATGTCAGAGTATAGCACTGAGAACATGCACTCGAGCCCTTCCTCTGTCTGGTACGTTCTAATCACCTTTGATAGCTCCGTTATCATCCTCTGTGCATATCCGCGTTTCCGCAAATGGTTCGCGCAGTACACACTGCCAACACCATGACAGATGACTTCTTTGAGAACACCATTCTGCCACACAAGTGCCTTCTTCCGGTAGGTTTCGCAGCTTGCCAATGGCAGCCTTGTGCCAGACTTGGGGTCAAAAGGATTGTTGGGCAATGATGTGTCCACCAACATCCAGTATGAGATCCCACCGTGGCGGGTCAAAGTGGTCTGTGCAAGGTGGGCTTCACGCCGAATATAGGCTGGGATTGTGAGAGCGCCGCACCATTCGGTTCCATTGAGGTTGAACTGGATCTGCTTTTCGGCTTCGGTGGGATGGACGAGTGCCAGGGAAGGAGCATCGCCCTTTTTGAGAT
Source organism: Pyrenophora teres f. maculata (assembly GCA_014334815.1). Classification (NCBI taxonomy): domain Eukaryota; kingdom Fungi; phylum Ascomycota; class Dothideomycetes; order Pleosporales; family Pleosporaceae; genus Pyrenophora; species Pyrenophora teres. The sequence continues at coordinate 2,307,524 of CP060570.1, forward strand.
CGGATATAGCCATGGTTGCTGCTTGGGAATTGGAGTTTGGTTGGGGTGCAGTGCCACTCTTTGTAGAAATGACTTGTAGTTTAACACTTGTCGTAGGGCGTGGCAGACATATACTCGGCTTACGGTATTTCCAGATCAAGTAGTAGGATCGGTGCAATGAAGACCAGAGAGTGGGTCGGGGCTACGTGCGATAGTTAGTCCTTATCGCTTGCCAGTGATAACTAAGTAACAGAGTATGGAAGTATGGTCAATACCTACATCTCTTTGTTGTCTAACAGGCCCCGCGTTCTCGTCACTCCACCCTGCGATCTGCCCCGGATTCTTATAGTTGACCCCATCTCCCCACAAAGACACTCCAGGACTACTCCGTGACGGTCGCGGCCCGAGATATGCCGTGGGAAAGCGAACAAGGTTCCAGGTGCTCACCATGCGTCATGTGCGGGTGTCCAGCAGGCGAGTAGCCTCATATCATGCATGAGGCCAGGCAGCAAGGCACAACTTCAGCGTATCATGACCCACCCACTTCACATAACCGCTGGTAGTGTTCCCAAGTAGCATATTGCAACTGTTGTTTTTCTCCAGAGCTGTGCGACGGGTGTGCAGGCCTCGGAGGTCGTGACAAATTGGTTAGCGATGGATGAGAGCTAGCGGAACCAACGAACTGCCCCATCGTTGTCGGCGAGACGCTCGTCTCCCGCCCCAAAAGCGGCGTAGCACTCCTTCGGCACCATGTGCGGACTCTGATCTGGCGAAGGCTGACGGCTCTGCAGTTGGATTTTTGGTTGATATGTGGTGTTGCGGCACCCAGCTGCAGCTCCGCTCTCTCACCTTACTACGCGTCGCCATTGCCCGTTCCGCACACAGTTCCGACACGCGGGCTCACGCACTTTGTAGCATACTCGTCACCGTGACCCGCAGCCCAACGCCCCTGTCACTCCTGTCCTTCACTCTGCTTCTTCTTCGACAGGTAGAATCCGCCGGTCAGTAAAAGCCTGCGGTGATCAGGCTGGGTGAGTGGACAAGGCTGCAACACGTGAATTGAGCTGGTCCTGTTTACGTCAACCACACGCTTGCGCACCTTTTGTGGCCTTCCCGGTTTCCCGTTTGATCAATTAGATTCGTATTAATGTCTATTGCCTCCGTCTCCACTGCCAGACCCAACACCACTCATAGTCAATCGCTCTGAGTACAATCACGACGCAAGGCCCACGGTCGCCATACTGCCAACACAGCCTTCCAACTGCCACGACCCTCCACAACGCTCAACATCCCCTAAAGGAGCTAGCAGTAGTATAGCCAATTCAATGGCACGGCCTGGTGTCAACATCGAACATGAAGTCATCGATCTACTCTCCGATAGTGAGTCTGAAGACGAGGGCTTCGCAAGGCATGAGCTAGGGTTCTTCGATGCACAATCTGATGTAGACTTCGCGGATGACTACCCAGATTTGGAAGAGCCTCTAGCAAACCTTCGCGCACAGTTCTACGAAGATGGTCACGAGTTGATCGACTTGACCGGTATCCCAGACATTGACGTCCCGCCATCGGATCCTCTTATGGTAGATGATGATGAGCCACCGCCGCCGAATGCACAAGCGCCTGACTGGAATGACGCTGATGCATTGGTTACCGAAGCGGGTTGTTTGCAGATGGTCCTGAGCGTGTTGCCAGATATCTCAGCCGATCATGTCCTCCAGTTGATACACGAGGAGACGACGGACGCCACGCGAACAATAGCTCGATGTGAACGTCTCCTCACCGAGATCCTTGAGGGTGAACCATATCCCAAGGAATCGGAAGAGATGAAGAGCAAGAAAAGAAAGAGGGACAATGAAGGCGAAGACACCTTAATCGACTATGAGACGGCTGAGCGTGACCCTGAGATCGGCGGGTACGAACATGACGCGTAAGTACCTATTTCCTGAAAGTATGCAATGCGAAATGCGTGAACGGGTGGATCTACGGTAGTTAGTGTCTTATGGTCCGGCGGCGCTGCTGTTCTTCAAGGTGCAACTTCAAGTATGCTTTCTGACACGTTACGGAAACGGCTGTCATAATGGTTGTGTTCCGATCACAAGCCAGCGCAAGCCTACTCAGCAATGCCGTAATAGCAGTGATGTATCTCATATTTAACTCATCAGTTCCTCATTGTTCTCTGCCTCTTATCTTTCTACATGTACTGACATCCTCCCTTACAGAACAGAATTACTCAAAGACGAATTCCCCTTCGTGCCCGTGCGGCATCTTACAAACGTCCTTGCAGATCAAAAGACACTATTCAAAGCTTACGGAGTACTTGAAAAGCAGGTGCGCAACTACGGACGTGTTGCGAACAGCTTTCGTAGGAACGGGAAATCACGCAACAAGCGCGGCGTTGAGCTTGAGTTGATTGACCAGGGCAGTCAACTACCCAAAGAATTGCACGCAGCAAAAAAGAAGGTCGAACTAGAGACTGGTAAATCCAACGGTAAACATGATCCCAAGGTCCCACCAGTACTAATTGATGACAGCTAAACGCCGCAAGGCCCAAGAGGCAGAAGAGGCCGAGGAGGCCAACCTGCAACAAGCGCGAATGAACAACCAAATGGGCGAATGCGCATGCTGTTTCGATGATGTTCCTCTTAACCGTATGATCAGTTGTAATGGTGACACAGTTCACTTCTATTGCATGGAGTGTCCCCGCCGTCAGATCGAGACGCAACTTGGGGAATCCCGCTGCAGACCAAAATGCTTTGGAGTCGAGAATTGCAATGGAACATTCTCACGGCGACAACTACAGAACGTTCTGGGCGACAAGACATTTGAGCGACTGGAGCATCTGCAGCAGCGGGAGGACCTTGCAGCCGCAGGTTTGGATTTTCTCTCGGAGTGCCCATTCTGCGACTTCAAGATGGAGTGCCCTCCGGTGGAGGTCGACAAAGAGTTCCGCTGCCAGAATATCAAGTGCGGTAAAACAAGCTGCCGGCTCTGCGAAAAAGAGTCTCACATCCCCCTGAGCTGCGAAGAATCCAAGAAAGACGGTCAGATCACCCTCCGACACATTGTTGAAGAGGCAATGTCTGCAGCTCTGATAAGGCATTGCAACAAATGCAAGCATCCTTTCATTAAAGAACATGGGTGCAATAAGATGGCATGTACGCATTGCAGGAATATGCAGTGGTAAGTGTCCCCAAGACGTACGTAAGCCCCATGACTGAGTCAAAACCAGCTACGTCTGTTCGAAGAACGTGACCGACTACAACCACTTCGGTAATGTTGAGGCAGGAAAATGCCCTCTTCACGAGAACGTCGAAGATCGTCACGAAAAAGAAGTCAAGAAAGCAGCTGAGGATGCTATGGCCAAAGTTCGCGCTGATAATCCAGGTCTATCTGATGCTGATCTGATGATTAAAGTGTCAGATCGGGTCAAACAAGCAGAAGATGCACGTAAAGGACAAGCTTTGGCCCAAGCACAGCGCTTCCCTTATCACATGATTGGTGATGAACTGAGACGCTTCCCTCTGCCTCCTCAGCCGGCGGGCGCGCCAGTCCAACCTCCACCAGCAGTTCAGTACGTACCTCCCCGCCCAGCACCCATTCCGGCACCTGACTTTGGCTTCCCTTTCCACTTTCATCGTCCTGTTTATCCCGTTCGACCTGTCAACTACTTTGTTGCAGCTCCACTGCTACAACGGCATCTGCAAGTCTTTCCCAGTCATTTGGCTGCACATTGCCCGCATTGTAATTTGTATCACCCGCCTAACCACATTTGTTAGACCTAGAGCCGCAGGTGCCCTCTGGAACTTACTTCCAGGTAACCCACTTGGATGGAACTTGTTTGGTGCAGGACAAGCACATCACCCTGTTCCTGTACAGGCTAATCGTCGTCTTCCTGGCGCCCCAGGTAACCCTGGGAATGTAGAAGCGCAAGGTCATGAGGCTCAACGACGTCTGCTTCGAGATCTGGAGAACGAAGCCCATGAAATGCGGCTCAGGCTGATGAACATGAACCATGTTCAGGGTCTGGAAGCACAACGGGCAGCACTGGAAGCACAGCGGGGGGTTCGACTTCAACGACGACGACGACTAGAGCAAGCACTGGAAGCACCAGAGGCAGCTCGTCGATTACAACTGGCGGCCAGGGCCTTGGCCGATGCCGATGCCGATGCCTAAATGCCAGTCGACCAGGTGCGGCGAAGAGCTGCTCATGCTCCTAGGGTGCGTCGAAGGTAGTGTCTGCTGTGTAACTCACTACTGTCTTCTCTCATCTTTAGGATGTTCATGGGTTAGCATAGAACTTGACACGTAGAGCATCATTAATGCAAAGGATGAATATATGCACATGAGATTAGCCACGAAGCATTCTTGTTACCTTTAGTTTACCACAATGACAACAGCCATTTTCATCTCCAAGAACGCCTGAGTATCATTTTGTCGAGCTGGTAAAGCTTGTCTTGGTACTACTTCCTTTTACACCCTCAAACTTGGCTTTGCCTTCTTCTACCCATGTCTCGAAGCTGAGTACGCCAGCCTCTACACTACGTATTGGTGTTACCCGGACACCGCCCAGATCAACTCCTTCCTTGCCTTTCTGACGCCCTGCTTCGACAGTCTCCTCCTCCTGCTCATTTCTGCCCGTCTTCTGCAAGCTAGGTTGGACTGGAATCCAGGGCTGAGGGTGTCTAATCGGCGGATCAATGTTCCCCTCATCCTTGAGCTCCATACTAATATTGAACGAGCAACTCGGCGGTAAGGGAGCGAGGACTGAGGTGCGTGTAGTCAATGCAAGCAAAGCAGCGCGGAACTGCTCAGAGAGGTCGACATCGACATGTGAATCTAGCGCCTTTGTCCTTGCCTCTCTCATCACTCCGTCGTCATCCTCTTCGTCATCAGATCCGTCGGAGATGTCTTCGCCCTCGCACACAATCTCCATGTTCCGGTCACCTTTATCGACCACTGGGAAGGTACTGACGTCGAACATGTACCTCTCCATTATCTTTGCATCTGCCATGGCGCCCTGCTCGCCCGCCGTATAGCTGAATATGACGATGGCGAGTCTGGAGACACTGCCGTTCAGGAGCTCTTCGCGCACTGCGGTGACGGCGTCGGTTATCCATTCACAGACGAGCGGGTGTCGTGATTGGTAGACGGACGTGTTGTGGAAGCGTGAGTGGACGAAGGAGGTGCGCGGATAGATGGTGCGGAGGTAGAGGAGCGTATGCGTGTAGGCTATGAGGAAGGTGGTGAAGTGATTCACGTTTTCGAAGTAGGTTGGCGCCATCACGGGTAGTATGGCTGTATCACCTGGGCACGCTATCACTGATTTGTATGCGCTTCGGTGCCTCCAGCTTGTGCTGTGTTTGGTGGACTTGGTCGTGGTGACGATGACGCAGGCGCGTCTCGTCGCGTGTCAAGCGAGCTAGGCTATCGATAGTTGCATACCTCAAAGCCGAAAGCCGTACCAGAGTGGCTGATGGGCATCGCAGCTGTATCGCGTATGCGGTGCGGATTGCCCCTGGCATTGTTGAGGATCACAGCGTGAGAAGTGGTTGACGAGTCTTGCTTACAACATGGGGGCCGTCGCGCCTCCCACTGACCGGAAAAAAAGCAGCGTCCTTCACCTAGAGGAGCGGCGGCGTATGGTCATCAGCTGTCTCTTGGCTCACTGCAAAACAGCTGCCACTCCGACATTGATCCTTGCTTGAAGCCTACACATGTACTTGTACTGAGGATACTCGGCCGTCGTGTATTGCCTCAGTCAAAGCCTTCCGCTTAGCCACCCCACTACCCAAGGTGAACTCGACGGAATTGCCCCGCATCTCCAGGCGCGTTCTTTTCGCACGAGACCGACCGCTCACTGCACCCATCAACAAACGCGTCAACAATCGTATATTTCCTTTCCACTCGTGTTGGGTAGCGCTAGACGTGCCGACTAAGCTCTATACGCGCATGCCCCACGTTTGACCATGGAGGGCCAACTAGTCCAACTGCTGTCCGCAACCCAAACCGCCCAGGAGGACACGCGCAAACAGGCTGAGCAACAGCTGCTTTCACTCTATGGCCACCAGGAGCTTCCGCTAGGCCTCATTGGCATCGCCTGCCACGACAGCGTGCCTCTCAACATCCGGCAGGCCGCCCTACTGTATCTGAAGAGTCTCGTGCTGGCAGGATGGAGTGACAGCCTCGACGAATGGAAGGGACAGGCGCTGGTTACAGAGGAGAACAAGGCCATATTACGGCAGCAGCTGCTCGCTCTTGCTACAAGGGACGAGCTCGACCGCAAGCTCAAGGCCGCAGCCGGCCTCGTAGTTAGCAAGATCGCAATTGCCGATTATCCCATCGAATGGCCCGAATTGCTCGACACCCTCCTTACGCTGATACCCAACGCGACCGATGGCCAGCTACATGGCGCTCTCAGGCTCCTTGGTGAGCTGGTCGAGGACTCGTTCAACGAGACTACCTTCTTCAGCATAGCACCTCAGATGATCAAGCAACTATACGATGTGGCCATCAATGACCAGAGGAAGCCGACGTTGAGGGCCTTGGCTTGCAAAGTCTTCTACGGCTGCTTCGATATACTAGAGATGGTGCTAGAGGATCACAAAGCCGTGGTCAAGAATTTTGCCGACGAGGTGCTGAAGGACTGGATCCCCTTCTTCATCAATGTTCTGAACGCAAGGCTACCGGATCCGCCCTCTCTCGACGAGGAAGAACACGATGCGCCCAACGCTATATTTTACAAAGGACAAATTGCCTTCAAGCTACAGGTGGTCAAGGTAGGTCGAGACGAATGCGGCATGCCGTCTTTCGCAATACTAAGCATTTGACAGGTCCTTATGCGCATTCGCTCCGTCTTCCCTGCCATTCTCACTCCGCAGAGTCTTGTTCTCTTCCAAGCTACTTGGCAAGAGCTTTCCTTGCTCGAGTCGGCATACTCGCTCATGTACATACAAGAGGACCGCCAAAGCAGGCTGGAGGACGCCGACGGACTGCCGTATACACTGGACTTCCTTATCCTCGAGGAGCTTGACTTTATGCAGGCCTGTCTGCGAGCACCCCCAGTTCGCGCACAGCTCGAGCAAGAACTCCAAAACCAGACACCGGAAAACTCTTGGGTCACCCAGGTCATGAAGTTAGCGGTGGCGTATGCGCAAATCACAACCGAGGAGGAGGGGCTATGGGATGTTGATGTAAACATCTTCCTCAGCGAGGAAACCAGTGTCACTGCCAACTACACGCCTCGAACGGCGTGTGGTGATCTTGTTATCAAGCTTGGAGAGTGGCTCACAGAACCCACCGTCAACGGCCTGTTGTCATACACAAGGGCGCTCTACTCTGGGTCCGAGGGCTGGAAGGCCAAGGAGGCTGCGCTTTACGTCCTTAATCAGCTCTTGGGCGACTTTCAGGACGTGGACAAGCAGATCGGGCCAGAGGCCGCCAGTGGCTACGTGGACTTCATTCGCTATGCCATGCAACAACCCGATGCATTCCTTCGAGCAAGAGGCTATCTTGTCGCTGGAAGCCTGACAAGAACTTCTGGTGATGCTCTACAACAAATCGCTACATCTTTCCTTGAGACATCTCTGCAGGCCATTCCATCTGATGAGTCGGACGTTGTGCAAGTTTCTTGCATTCGAGCGCTGCAATACTACCTCCAAGCCCTTCCACACGGAATTACCCAACCTCTCCAAAGCCCCATCATCCTGGCTATCAGTAATTACCTCGCCGCTCAAGATATGTCGGAACTTAATGACAGCGACGATCTGATGATCACCCTGGTCGAGACTCTCAGAGATGCTATCCTCATCGATACCCGTATTTGCATTACCGACAACGGCCTCGATACTCTCTTCAGAGTTGCCAGTCATCAAGCTAACAACTTCCAACTGACAATGTTGGTCGTCGAGGCATTTGAAGAGGTAACAGAGACCATTGCGCGAATGGGTGGAGACGCATACGTCCAGCTGTGCGCGAGGGTCCTTCCGTCACTCACAGGTGCTTTCGACGTCGGCAGCTTGACTGAGGAGAATGCCCTCTGCAACTTTGCTGCTGATCTCCTTGCCGTTCTTGCTGAACATGGTCCAGAGCCGCTGCCTGCCGGCTTCGTCGCTACGACTATGCCGAAGCTTACGCGACTGCTCTTGGGCTCTAGTGACGAGGAGCTGCTCAAGTCTGCCACAACTGCGGTGAAGAATATCATCTCGCATGATCACCAACAGCTCTTCGAATGGCGGGATGATACCGGCAAAGCGGGTCTGGAGGTTACCTTGTTCATTGTTTCCCGCCTGCTCTCTTCATGCAGTGATCATGCAGCGGGCGAAGTCGGTGCCCTTGCTGCCGAGGTAGTGGAGAAGGCCGGCCATGAGCGACTTGGACCATACTTGGAGCAGCTTCTGCGCAGTGTTGCAGTCCGTCTTGCCCAGGCAAAACAGGCACAGTTCATTCAGAGCCTGACACTGGTGTTTGCGCGATTGAGTTTGAACCATGCTTCCGAGGTCGTGGACTTCCTAGCAAGTCAGGATATTGAAGGCCAGAATGGTCTGCAAGTCGTGTTGGCGAAATGGCTCGAGAACTCGATCAACTTCGCCGGCTACGACGAGATTCGGCAAAAGTACGTAACGCTCTCTTTGGCATTCGATGCAGCAGACGAAGCCGAGCTGCGAAGGCTTCCTGGAAGGCGTCCAGAGGAAGGATATCAGTTGTTGAAATTCCCGCCATTAGTTGCAGCCATCCTCAACGAATAATCACTGACTTTTCTTCTAGTGTCATCGCCCTATCGAAATTATACGACTTGAAAGATCCTCGAGTTGCGCAGGTACAAGTTCAGGGTGACTTAATACCGAATACCGACGGCCGAATCATGACTAGGAGTCGTGCGAAAGCCAGTGAGTCCTGCCTGTCTCCTTCAAATTCCCACATTTTCCATAGTGATCGTCATGTTGTGGAGCATATTTGTAGGCCGCTGCGCCACCACTCAACGCAGTGCTGCGAATCCCTCCTGGGTTTATCCACACACTGACATTGAGATCAGATCCTGACAGATATACCATAGTGCCTGCACCCCTCAAAATCCTCAAAGTTCTTATTGTCGAGCTTCAATCAGCCTCAGGCGCGCCCCTTGACGCCGCCGCTGCCGCCGAGCTTGCCGATGAGGCCTCAGACGACGGTGAATGGGAAGATGAACCAAATCCATTTGTGGACCTTGGAAGTGGCTTTAGTAGAGAACAACTGATGGCTTTCGCAGCGGAAGAGCCAGGAGGTAGCGGTCGTCAACGTGACGATGAGACACAGGGATTTTTGATCGATTTCTTCAAACGTGCTGCTACAACGCAGGGCTTCCCTGAGGAATTCACTCAGCTCACTGAAGAGGAGCAGCAGCGTCTGCGAGACAGTGCTGCATAGTGTAAAGGGTATTCATTTCCATGGTCCTGCAAGATGTATGCGGAAGTCATCAGGCTATAATAGATGCTTAATCAACCAAAACCAACGCCCCTTTCGATACAGACATGGTTTGGTAAGGGGTCTCTCACCGTTAGACTTAGATAGATCGCAGCGAGGTAAAATAGGATTCATAAAGTGAAGGAAGTGGGACAGGCTCTTGACTTGTGAGATTGGGCTATACATTTGTGTAGCGTGGTATGGAAGATACATGAATATTCCAGATCGAGCTTCATGTTACACACAACCAGGCCAGGACAAGCCACGCAAGAACAACCGCCCCCCTAAACCATAGTAAACTATTACAGCGAACGCATTTGATGTCACAAAGTCACATACTCTTTTTGGATCAAGCTCTGGTTATCCTGTGAATGTATGAGTTACGTCATGCCGAGCTGGTGCACGCCAAACGGCGAAGGAGGCACAGCGCCTATCGCTTCCAATCGGTAACCTCCCCTCCCCTCCCCCGCCCCTCGCACACGACGTAGCTGTTTCGACTAAAGCCTCAATTATCTGCGTCCTGTAAATTTACTGCTTCTACATACGTACCATTCATTATGCAAGAAAAAATAGCGAGTTCTGCCTGTACTTCAGAGCAAGCCAGGCCTTCGCGTGACCAGCCACCAGCCGCTCCTTGTTACTCCATCTTCAGTCGTGCCGAAAAGCGGTGGATAGTTTTCCTTGTTGCATACGCGGGACTGTTCTCCCCTCTTAGCAGTTTTATTTACTACCCGGCATTGTATAACATTGCGCAGGACCTTGACATCACGCTCGAAATGGCCAATCTGTCAATCACGACGTACATGATCGTGTCTGGCGTAGCGCCTTCCATTCTGGGAGATATGGCTGACACTATGGGCCGACGACCGCTTTTTTTACTCGCCATCTTTATATATACTATTGCAAACATAGGGTTAGCTGTTCAAAGATCATTCTGGGCGTTGCTTCTGTTGAGGATGCTACAAAGCGCGGGCTCTAGTGGTAAGCACGCAAGCAGGTGTAAGGGATAGCATTGGCTGATAAACGGTTGATATAGGTACCATATCCTTTGGCTACGCTGTCGTCAGTGATATTGCAACGCCTGTTGAGCGAGGAGGTTTTATTGGGGCGGTCCTCCTCGTATGCAACATAACGATGACTCCGAGACTTACAAGATGCATATTTGTCGACTTGGTAGCACATGTCGTTATATGCCCTAGCTCGAAGTGTGAGTTGATTTTTGTCCCACACAAAACATCGGGACTTACGTTTTTCTAACGATTGATCCAGGATGATGCGCTGAATGAATGAATTATATTTATCTTCACGCAATATAGCTGATTACAATCCTCAAAATCCTCCCCCGGCTCACTTACAGGCATGTTGCGGAGGTACTGTCGCTTGTACTCTCGCGATTTGATAATTTGACTCTCGCATCCCCACATGCCAATTTCCATTTCATGCTGGGCGCAATACGCTCCGGCATCATAGATGTGGATGTTACCATTGGGAATATCTGTACCTAGGTTACCTTCCCATGAATCACCATGGATGAGCGATGGTTTGATCTTGCGGTCACCTACTTCAAGTGTGCCCAGGGACCTCGGTATCACGTGAGTTAGCACGCGCTCTGCAATTGTATCAAACTTCGGCCAAGGACTGCACTCCCGCTTTTCGATCACGAGAGCGGCACGAAGCATGTTCGTGAGGAAGCTAGTCCATCTTGCATCCCAAGCTACCTCTTGTGCAAACCTGCCATGATAGGTCGCGATATGAAAGCCAAATTTTCTAGTCGGAGATTCACTCAATATGTGTAGTTCCGCAAGTTTGGCACAGAATTGTACAAGGTCCGGCATATTGTCCGTTATGTTGACGAAATCGCATAGGAAGAAATACGTCTCCGGTTCTTCCATCTTGAATTTCCCTCAGATGAGAGGCTTAGGTATGAATCCCAGTGAATTCTCGTAAAGCGAAGACATAGAATTGAACTCACCTTCCATCATCACACAACCAGGTTCTTCGGTAGCAATCTTAAGGAAGAATTTCTTTTCGACTCCTTCCGGAAGTAACAAACTCAAGCGGGCTGTTACAGCCCACGCGAATGATCCGTATCTGTGCGCTGAAAGCACTTTACTGCTCTCTGGGAGAGCTATTTATAGAGATAAGCCACTGGCTGAGCAACACTGCTAAGTGAGTATGCTTACCTTAAAGAACAGCCTTGTCAAGAGGAAAGTCGCCCTCAACATCAACAATTTAGCCCTCTTTCTTCGCAACGGAGTGCACGGATTTCGACATGTTATGAGAGGTCGTGCGGTTACAAGAACAATGGACTTGTTTCTCAAGCAACTACAGACAGACCTCCTTGTTATACTCGTACGCGGGGTTATGGCGCTAATTGCAACTCATATGTCTCATGTACATGTTTCCAAGATTGTATGCAGTGTCTCCGGTCAGTGGTAACATGGGCACTTTTTGGTGTTCATGATGTTGAGTGTGACATGGTGCGTAACCGACTGCGCTGCATTAAGGCACATTCAGCGTGATGCTTCAGGTCATTGGTCGGTCGAGCGGGGTCGTGGATTGAGGCATCATATCTAAGCGATACCAACTGTAGTGGGATTCTCATTTCCTTATCTTTTAGCCTTCTTCATGCGTAATTATACCACCAAATTTGTGATTGGTGGACATGCTTCCACTTTGTCAGAAAATTGCTGACTGTCCACACGGAAGCCTGGATCCTTGTTCCGAATCTGGTGAGCGGGGTTTTTCCGACCCGTGACAACAAGGTCATATTTTGGGGGCCGAATCTAGGTAGCCACAGCCTCGGTTGAATGTGAAAATGTCTACACACAATCGCCATCTAGCTTCGCCGACATTGGCGGCTATATTTGGTCTCTGCGTTATTTTGAGCCATGGAACGAGTAAGTCGCTGTCTATGTGTCTACAATATTATAGATTCTGACGTATCATATCATAGTTTCGCAGGAAGATAGGCAACAAGTACAAGTCTCGTACCCAACCCGTCGCCTCGAATGAGACAGTTTCTCATACACCGAAGAACAATGTGTCTTATCCACCCCAGCAAAAAAAAGGCTGCGATGAAGAGGTAGGGCCATCTGATACAGTGGCTGGAGCCCAGGAGCCAGGTTTTGTACCCACAGAGTCGATTCTCTCTGAAGAAACGGCTACCCACAGCAGTACTAGCCGCAGAGTATCCCCAAGAGTATTTGAAGGACAACGCCTCCACAACAACGAGCATGTCAAGTCTGTCGGTTTGCTCAGATCAGATCGTTGTCCCAGCAGCAACAATACCACTCCTTCTATCTTTACTGACTCTGAGCGTCGCCAAGGTAGCTCTCAGAGTACCATGTCGAAATTCGCCTCAATAAATGCATCAAATGGGTCTCGCACCCGGTCAAACTCAGAGCACAGGCGTATGAATCCTTTGGGGTTAACGGTCATTCATGAACCTGAGTACGGGCGTTCGCTAGACATCATTTTTGTGCATGGGCTAGGCGGCTCAAGCCACTCTACTTGGTCCAAGAACCATGATCCAGCCCTTTTTTGGCCTCAACTATGGCTCCCAAGTGAGCCTGCTATTGGATCCGCAAGAATATTATCTTTCGGATACGATGCGGACTGGAAGTCCACTTCCTCGAGAACGGTGCTCAATATTACGGATTTCGCAAAAGAGCTGTTGTTTGCGATGAAGTTCACGAAAAATGAAAACAGAGACCTGGAGGATCTAGGTCTGGGTGATTTCCCTATAATCTTCATCGTGCACTCCATGGGTGGTCTTGTGGTCAAGAAGGCGTACATCTTGGGTCAGAACGATGAAGAATACTCAGACATTGTGAAGTCCGTTAACGCCATCATCTTCCTGTCTACTCCACATCGAGGCTCCAACCTAGCTGAGCTACTCAACCGGATACTTTCGGTCTCTATTCTCAGATATTCTCCAAAACAGTACGTTACAGACTTGCAGAAGAATTCCCTAGCGTTAGAAGAGATCAACGAGCAGTTTCGGAAGTTCGCACCGAAGCTTAAAAATAGTCTCTTTCTATGAGACTCTTGAGACTGCTATTGGTCCTAAAAAAGTCCGAATCGTCGAGAAAGACTCAGCAATACTGGGCTACCCTGGGGGAGATATCAAGAGCTATGAATGCAGATCACCACGACGTATGCAAGTACTATAGTCCTCGTGATGCAAACTACATCAGCATACGGGATGTTCTCAAGACTCTGGTGGACCGTGTGTGTGTGATGGGCATCAGCTTCAGAAAGACTTCTTCCACTTCTTCTGATGGTTCAGAAGCCATGGAATCTCTTCTTTCCATTCAAGATCGACCTGACGATGACTTTAACTTCTTTCACGATCAGTGGATGCCGGGTACTTGCGAATGGATACTTCGTGAGCGAGTGTTCTCAAAATGGCTGGAAGACACAGCACAGAGTTCAATACTGTGGCTGAATGCGCTTCCAGCTACGGGAAAATCTGTCCTATCATCGTTCATCGTCAACCACATAAAATCGACAGGGCAGGCTTGTCAATTTTACTTCTTCAGATTCGGCGAGCAAACAAAGCGGTCGATTAATGGTTGTCTCCGATCCTTGGCTTTTCAGCTGTCTCAGGACATACCCCAGTTCCGGAGGCGTATGAGAGATTTATCGGAAGATGGTTTACGTCTAGAAAAGACCGACGCGAGGACTGTCTGGGATCGACTCTTTGTCACTGCGCTCCTGACCCTACGACAAACAGCCCCTTTGTACTGGGTCATAGATGCCCTGGATGAAGCAGATTCTCCTGAATTACTACTGGACTTGTTTGCTGGATTGAAGAGATCAGGGATACCAATCAAGCTTCTGGTAATGAGTCGCGAGTCTCCAGAGTTATCTCTTGGGTTCGAACAGCTGCGCAGAAATATTGCCGTCGATACTCTTCCTATAACATCAAAGTCACAAGGAGATATACAAGCGTATGTTGAGGATCGTCTTGCTCTTCCGAGATGGGAGGAAAAGTTCAAAAAGGAAGTCACATCGATGATTCTGCAACGCGCTGAGGGCAATTTCCTCTGGGTACATCTTGCTATAAAAGAGGTTCTTAGACGTCACACCAGCGAAGACATAAGAAAAGCATTGGAAAAGATGCTTTCTGGTATGGAATCCATGTATTATCGCATGGCCTTGGAGGTAGTCAACGACCTAGGGCCAACCGACCGACAGCTTGCAAGACGTATACTGACGTGGGCAATGTTTTCCCGGCGAGCTCTTACTTTGGTGCAACTGGAAGAAGCGCTTCGACCTTTCTTCGGCAAGATACTTGATCTACGTAAAACGATCACGGCAACCTGCGGCTTCTTTGTGGTCGTTGACATGAGCGAAAATGTCACCATGATACACCAAACTGCTCGCGATTACCTTACGCATACACCAGAGCTAGATCTCTACATAGACACCGAAAACTTACATTTGGAGCTGTTTCGCTACTGCATGACCTGCTTGATGAAAGTTAGTGTTCGCAGCAAACTCAACCAAGATAGCGCACATGTCAAACGCAATTTTATCCAATATGCAGCAACATCATGGTCGTATCATTTGAACCTTGCGACAAAGATCTCCTCGGAAGCCTTATCAGTCATGGTACAATTTCTGCGCGGGTCTCATGTGCTTATGTGGATCCGTATCCTTGCATCTTTACGGCAGCTCAAGGTCCTCGTCTACGCTTCAAGGACTTTGTCGGAGTTAGTCAGCTATAGGAAAAGGTCAAGATTCGAAAAGATTATAGACGACGAGCAGAAAGAGGTGTTACGTCTATGGGCTATTGACCTAGTCAAGATTGTGGGCAAATTTGGGCCTACTTTGCTATACGACCCTGCCTCCATTCACAACTTCATCACAGAATTTTGCCCAAAAACGTCCATGGTATATCGACAGTTTGCGACAAAAAAGTCGTTTCGATTCATCTCAGTTTCGGGAATAACGAACGAGAAGTGGGACGATTCGGTGGCGCATATGTCTGTCAGACGGTATAGGCTATCAAACTTACTCTGCTCCCGTGGATACATTGCAGCAGTAGCTACTTATAACACGTCAGTGGGTGTGACGATAATATGGAGCTCGACAAACTTCGAGCAAAAGCTTTGCCTTTCGCAGGGAGAATACATTACAGCATGCTGCTTCGACTCGACGGGCACGAGATACGTCGCATGCGGGGTGTCACAGACCAAGATGTGGGAAATACCATCTGGTCGTCTCATCTTGACAACAAGGAGCCCTAAGGATACAACTGTTCTCAGCGTCACCTTTAGCGAAGACAAGAGTAGAATATTGGCCGCATCAGAGGATAAATCAATCCAAGTACTGGCGTGGGATTCTTTGCAACTGGAATGGGAGCCGCTGATTTCATTGCAAGAGTCCGACGTTTCCGGTCTAGGAATCGCCAATTCCCCTTGCGCCATGCTTTTTAATTCAGACAACACTCTAATTGCAGTCTCATATCGGGGATTCCCCCTCTCTGTCTGGGGTGTTGAAGATCGTCTTTTGATCGGTAGATGCTCGCGTCCGGTCGAGGGTCGAGGTTTCAATGAAACCATCTGGGCAGGCACAGATATGATCTCTTGGAACCCTCGATATGGCAGCATACTCGGAAAGTACAGTGACGGCTGTGTGTTCAAGTGGGATCCTTATGAGCAAACAAACGTTGAACTACGTATACCCGCGAGTCTGATTCAGTGCAGCCCAGATGGCTTGTCACTCGCTACATGCGACAACAACGGGGTTATCCGCATCTTCAACTACCAAAACTTTGCCTTGGTCTATCAACTGAGATGCGACGCATCACCCAGGGCTTTCACCTTTAGTCCGGACTCTCGCCGTTTCTACGAAGTTCGAGACACGGTTTGCACCGCCTGGGAACCACCAGCTCTCACAGACTTGCAAGAGACGGGCGAGCAGTCCGAGGATCTATGGGAGACGCAGAGTGACATCTCTACTCTGAGCGAATCTGTGCAAGTTGTGGAGCAAGAAGATCGAATTACGTCGCTGATAATCGCACTAGATGGCAAGTTTTTCTGCGCTGGAAATGAGATTGGGGAAGTTCATCTGTTCGATGCGGGACGGCACGAGAGTAATGAACGTATGGAGATCGCCACGCTACATGGTGATAGATCTGCTGGCCTGGGACAATGGTGGCAAGCATCTCGCCCATTGCAGAACTTGGCGGAGACGTCAGCGTAAAACAAATCTCTCCGCCGTCGGCTACTACAGAAGGTTGGGGAATCCAGTCGATTGTCGAACTCAAGATGTCCTCACAGTTGGGCACTGCTCGACAGCTCCTATTCAGTCCGGATGGAAGCCTTCTGCTCCTGGTAAGGCAGCACGCTGTACAGGTACTATCAATGAATCCTGCTGCTCTACTCTGTCAGTGTCAAGAGAGTGGCGAAGTAGGACAGCATTGGCTCAACGACCCCACGGACCCTAGGCTGTTACTCTCATTCAACAAAGAAGGCATCAGGCGCTTCTCATGGGCTGGATTAGAGGCAGGAGAGTTGCTGCCATACGGGGACAAAATCGACAACGATACCACGGAGAAGACACAAACAAACGCCAACCTAGAGTCGGGCTACCAGAGTGTACATGCATACCTAGCGCAGGATCGGTCACATGTCGTGGTGGGAAGAACAATAAAGCCGGGCTCTCAAACTTACCTGATGTTCCAAGTATCTGACTTGAACTCAATCCCCAGACCAGGAAGCAGTATGTCAACGGCTCCCGTGGTCCCGAAATCAGCTATCCGCCATCTGCCGGAAGAAGTCACAAAGCTAGTGGAAGTTTCGCTAGGGGTGCTAGCCAAAGACCGATTTGTTTTCCTTGACCAAGATTTCTGGGTCTGCACATGGAAGATTGGATCTACATATGCAAAGGACGAGCCGGCAGCTACTGGGATCAGTTCGAGCTCTATACATGCAAACAATGTGGAGAAAGATGGTATAGTGAAGAAGCATTTCATGCTCCCACGGCACTGGCTCAACGAAGAGTCTTTACCGCTGTTGCGATTGGTAGATTCTGGTAAGCTATATTGTCCTAAAGGCGATGAGGTAGCTGTCATAGGGACTCGATTGGCATTTTCATGGTGAATACATAGATTGTATCCTTACAAATCAGTAAATTAATGACTTGTATCTGCACCAAACATGTGGTAATATGATGCGAAAGCTACACGAAACTTGTCAGCTTCTTGGCTGCACAAGACAGGAGGTCACGAGCTGTGTAACATGCTGACTACGCCCTTGCATGCCGTGCAACCACACGACGCAATTCCTTTACAACCCCATGAGGCATAGTTCAATACAACGTCCTGTACGTAAGCCGGTTTAAAGACGCAAAGTCACGACGCTACTGCATGGTAACCCCTAGAATAGTAAACTACTAGAAGGGTGTTCGCATGCGCAGTGCATGCAGTTCATGCCCTAGGAATAGATGGATAAGGGAGAGATAGGCAGATACGAGGGGGTCTATTTCGACCCTGCCGATGTCGATATCGATAGCGCTTCCGTTGGTAGAATCTGGAAGAGCTCTCGGGGGGAGGGCAAGATGATGGGGCGCAAAAATGGTTGATGGCGGGGTGATGGTATTGCAGGCGCTTATGCAAAGTGACAGCGCGCTGAGAACAAGACCAGCGGACAAGCACGTGGAGGAGCGATGGAACCTGTTTGACGGGTTGCTCCGGATCGAGATTTGGTGTGATGTTACTAGTCCGGCTACTGGCAAGACTGATGTGTAGGTACCCATGATGGTGACGTATCTGACGCCGTGATGATGTTGCAAGTTGTGGTCTGAGGGTGTAATACTTGACGTCGGCAAGAAACCGGCATCCTGTTCAGCAGCAACTTGCACTTGGGCCGTCCTGCTTTTGCCGAAGAACATGTGCAAATGTCGTCGCTTTTTGGTAGACACGGCCAATCAGCCTAGACGGAGAGTAAAAGTGAGAGCGCTTAGCAAGTTAGCATTCACGCTTTTGCAGCCCGAGGCCACCCTCCAGAGTGAGAGCAAAACAAGAGGCACAGCTGACTGCGGCCACGACCCCCAAGACCAGGTCTCTGATTCGTCAATGTTTGGGATAGACGTGGCATGTCTCTGTCCGCCATGTCTACCCCTCGATACGACCCCTCCTCAGCATTCTGCACCCAGCGTTTGCCGTACCACACACATGACTGAGAGGCTTCGGCGGATTCCGAACAAGACAGGCAGGCGGAATCTCGATGCTCACACAGCATGAATGATCTGGCGGCATGCACCGACGACGATCTTGTGACCAAGTCTCGGATGTACCCCTCATCATTAAGCCATGTCGATAATATGGATAGCGTTTGCTTCAGACCCAAGGAGCCAGGAAGATGGTTGGAAGTGGCCTCACGGTGACATAGGCAAAGGCGGTACTCGCGGAGTCCAAGTGCGGGGTACAATGCACAGGGTGGAGTTGCGACGTGCAGGCAGGCGGGGGGAGGGGCGCACCTTTCGTCATGACGGTGACGGCCGGCCGAGTTCGCTTCGCTTGCTTGCTTGGGAGTTGCCGGGGTATGTGCGCAAAGACGACGGTTCATGCACCTTCGCACCGGCCACGCGTTTCGAAACACCGACCAGTGCCAGTACCGACCGTGGTTGGGGGACGAGGCCCGTGTCGAAAGTCCAGGCTTGCATGAACTGCAGGTAGAGTGCAAAATCAAAAGGCACACGGGTACGTGGTGTTCACGGCCGTGTCGGTCTAGTGATCGTAGCACCAGATACGACCCGCTGGGGCGCAGTAGAGTCCTGGAGTAGACATGTTTGCTGGGTCCGTCCGCTGGAAGGTCATCTGCAAGCGTCGTGAGACGACCATGGCCAGGTACAGTACGGTACGTACTTGGCTACATAGGTAGGTACCGTGCCTGCAAGCCTAGGCGATTTGCATAGTGAATGCACTCGTCGCCAATCAGCAAGATGCCGTCGAACGGGCACACTCCAGGTCGTGACACACGCCATGTTGCCCAGGCACGCAGTAGCGGAAGCCCGTAGTCTCTGGAATTCGCCGTCAAGACAGGTTGTGAAACCTCATGTCTCTCCGGGACTGCTCGGTGCCTGTCGATCGCAAAACGCAATGATGCAGCCTGCGACATCAAACAAACTGCTGCCTGTTCACCGGGTAAGGATGCCCTGGCGACGCGGCTGACAATATAACCGGGATGAGAGAGCAACATTACCTATCAAACCACTTCCCGTGGCCGGCCCAGGGGGACTGCGACGCCTCCTAATCTCCACGCCGCACCAAGCCAAGGGAGGGGGAGGGGGGAGGGGAAAGAGGGAGGCTGAAATGGGCGGGAGCGGAAAGTAGAGCCGCATAGGTGGCCTTCTGGGACCACTTTCCCTTTCCCTTTCCCTGGTCTTGTAGTACGGACCGTTTAGCAGTCCGCTCATTCGTCATTGCTGCCCGACTTTGGCTGCGCCCAATCTTGCGAGACGAACATGTCATGTCCCTTGTCGCAACCTTCTATCGTCTTGTGCCGAGCTGCTCTCGGGGGAAAGTATGTTGGTGGCGGCGGTGGTGGTGGTGAGTGTTGAGCGCCTTGGCCACAAACGGGGGCATCTGTGCATCACATGCTCCGGACTATCTCGTCCTTTTACATTTTCCGCTAATCTACATGACCCGCCATCTTTCGCGCACCCGGGTTAAAAGGGTAGGCTGATGCCATCGTACCGCCGGTATTGGCGTGGCCAGGTCTCTCCGCCACCGCCACCATGACGGCGGGCAAAAAGCAAAGCCAAACAAGCGCTTTGCTTCTTTGGCCGCACATGCAGCAGACTTCCATGCACAGCGCCTCTTCCATGGTAGGGCTGAGAAATAAGCAGACACCGCCAATCATCTGGTTGCAACCGACCTGGAAGCGCCGGTTGGCTGTAACCCCTTCTGCGCACTCACAACATGACTGTGATGAGCCTACGAGTCACACTGTGCGACAGCTGCCTGGGGGCTGAAAACGTGCAAAGAGGGTGTAGCACTATGTGAAATTGTTGGAGACGCAAATGCACGTGTCCGAGACTGATCTGAGGTGCGATAAGGCGAGCATGTGTCTCAGATACCATGTGTGCTCGACGCAGGGGCTACCGGCTCAACCATCGCCGTCAAAACTATCCTTAACCGAGTCGGAGGTCACGACATTTATGGTTTGATTGGGAGGGGCAGCAGAACGAGTCACGCAGCTGCAGGTGCACAGGGGACAATCACTTGGGTGGTAGCTAATAAATTGATAGACTAATAGAGTGGTATGCGGGTATACTAGTTTTGACCGTGAGGTACCGTCTGCTGATGGAAATGTGTGTAGATATCTCCCAAATCTAGTAGACAACCTAGAAGACAATATGGTATCCCAGTACCAAAGACCCAGCCTGAACACCATGCATGAAGACAAAAACAAAAACTACTGATAGCAAACCGAAAAGAACAAGAGAAAGAAAGGGGGATATCATAGAAGAAAGCAAACTTTTTCCCATGACCCGCCCAGTGTGTGAAACCCCAATAGTGTTGTACAAATACAGTCGTCCAGAGCTAAGAAGATGCAGCAAGATTAACGATTAGAAACGGCAAGAAAGGGTATCTCGCGGTAAGATCAAATGATGCTCAAAGCAATGACGGTAAATGGAAAGGGTATACCAAGACAAAAAACGCCGGCGCAAAAGCGTCCAGGTATAGAACAAAGGGAATCCTAAGCGGATGGATAGCGAAGAATGTCTTCGCAGTTTGCGTCGAAACGCATAGACCAGAGGCGCATGCCCGTCATGAGCTTCTCCGTCTTTTCCAGTTCTCGGTCGCGACCGAAGATGGACTCGACAAACTCCTTGCCACTGTTCTTGCCCATGGAGACGGGCTTGGTTTGGCCACTCTCCTTCTTGGCCGCCTTCCACATGTAGTCCTCGCACACCTTGAGGAGCTTGGCGAAGCGGACCCAGAGACGCTCTCCGCTCTCTAGGAAGTCTTCGACCATTTCGTGGTTCTCCTTCTTGCGGATCTTGGGCATGGTCTCGTCGGCCCTCTTGACTTTGCCGGCGAGCTGGATCAGGAGGAGCCAAAGCTCACCTGCCATCTCGGCGAGAGGGGTGGCGGGGCCGTAGTGGAAGACAGTCCAGTCGTAGATCCACTTGCCGAGCGAGTTGGCATCGAAGACGGAGCCGAGAAGCATGATGGGCTCTTCGGTGGGATCCCAGTTCTTGTATGAGTAGCCGGCGGGGATGCCAGCGCGGCGCGCATCTTCTTCGGTGGCCTTGGGGGTCGACTTTGGTGGTGCGGTGGGCTTCTTCGGGGAGGCAGCTGGCTGTCGGGTCGAGGCGGAGGCGCGGCGTGGGCGGCTTGACTTTGGCTCTGGCTCATAGATTGGGACCTGATCATGACAATAGCGATCAGCATCCCGTCCGTACATGTCGTGGCGCGCGTACTGTTCGTACGGCGGCGGTGGGTACTCGTAGTCATCATAGCCGTATTCGCGTTCGTAGCCGAAGCCTTGGTCGTCATAGACAACTTTGGTATGGACGTAGCGGGCCGACTGCGACGGACGACGCTGCCTCTCGCGATTGCTGCGCTTGAGAGGCTGGGCGTCTGAATCGCGGCGATGCCGACGTGGAGGACTATAACCAAAATGACTTACAAATTCGGGGGTGCCTCTCGGCGTAGCATATGTGCGCGGGTCTGCGGCACCATACTGAGGCATGGCCCCTCCACGAGGTGTGGGCTGGTACGAGTAGTTTGGTGGTACGGCGTGCGATGCGCGGCGAGTGTGGGCTTGCACCTTGGGGCTGCCTCGCGGGGTTGCCATCTGGGGCGCGTGGCGCGGCGAGTAGTAGCTGGCACCGGGCCGGGTGACATGGGCGGCGTGGTGCGGTGGTAGTCGTAGGGCATGTAGCCCGGAGGAGGAGTCGGATACTGTGGTGCGTACATGTTGGTGGGGTTGGGAGTCGCGAATGTGCGAAGTCCTGTGCGATGGTGAGGGTGAGGAGGATGTACGAGCACGCGGAGACGAGTCCGTGTGCCGGGTTTCGATGGGGGGAGGAGCCCGAGTGGTGAGTGCTTCACCTGGGCGTGTGGCAAGCAGACGTGTGTCTTCGTTGGCGTTGGTAAGTGGTAGTGTGTGGTGGAGCAGCGACGGAGGGGAGGAAAAGGGAAATCCGGGCCTGTCTACTGCACATTTGGTGGAGAGTCTTTCAAGTGCTAGAGTATGCCAGAAGGATCCAGTGTGACGGATCCTAATCGAAGAGTAGACGGGACGTCTGGAATGCTTGGTAATGGGTTGGTGGATTTCGAAGTGCGCAACAGAGGAAGCGACGGCGGGCTGCGCCTGCTTTTGAGACCGAGCCCGCTTTCGCTCTTTCCGCGCGCGGACCACGGTGGATGCCCATTATGCGCTAATGCCGCCCCCTGTCACGCCGTTCACTGACTAGCGTGCACGCCAGGGGGGCCCCGGCCGGCCGCATAGCTACCCTCATCTACGGGTCAGATTGACATGCAGTGCCTCCTGGTCTGTTCATATTTTTGCCCACACGCCTGCGCTGGGAGGCTAACTGGTCCCGAACCTTCCTACCACCACCCATTACCAGCACCACCCATCCGTCCTCCGGGACCTACTGTGACTCTTCAACCAAGTCTGCCTGCCCACTGTCACGGCCACGGCCACGGCCACGCTCGTCCTCTCCAGCAGGGCGCGTAAGCCTTTTTTCTTCTTCTCGCGTTGCTGCCTGACGACCCTCTCCGATGAGGCCTGCGGCGAGCGGAACGGCATTGCGCCCAAGCCTGTTTTATATTTGTTCTGTTTTGGGTGGCTAAGGGTAATATTGGAAACACATGTTGCCCGCCATATACCCGTAATCCTTGGCGCCCACTCACACTACACTACACTGGATTCCCTTCATTTGCTGTGCCACAATGCCGTGCAGCATCGCCTTTCGACGCAGCGCGAATGTCACCGCACCCACTGCGTTTCGTTTGCTACCGAACTGAACTTTGTTCAGATGGTGCAGCCTGCACACCCTGCACCACACCAAACTTTTCTGCTCCCCTCTGCCCAACACGTACGTACCCTCATCCGTCGTTGGGCACGACGGACTTCGCGGCTCGCTGCAGCGCGGATGCAATAACACGGCCCATGCTGCTGCTGCGAGCACCTCCTGGCACCGGCGCACCACACAACCTCATGCCAGTCGTACCATGCCCTGCCAGGCCTGCTGCAGTGACCGTCCACATACCGCACACGCATATAGGTAGCTTCCTACATGTGCAACACTTTGCTCGACCGCCTCCTCACCAAGCAAAGTCTCCTTTGACTTAAACATTCGGCACAATACCAATACCCACCCTTCTAGCACAAACCCTACGCTGAGCTATCGTCGCGGCCCACGCCTGCCCCGTCGCTCGACTGCGTCCATCCGAAACAGCGGAAGGTCCACCAATTCAACGTCTTCCCGCGTCGCTTGGGCTCGTCTTGACCTGCTAGGGAGGCCCTGCCATCCCCATCAGAGCCGCACTCTGTTGCTCGGATCCCTTCTCGAACTACCCACACCACACGGTACGAAGGCTAATTTCCCCCGTCCGTGAAAAATTTTCCCATGTCGCACAGCTTATCCAGCTCGCGCGGGCTTGGACCTTGGTGCTTGGGAGCGTTGTTGTTTACCGCTACTTGAGACCCTCATGCTCCTCTTCCAAGGCACACAGTGCTGCTGTTGCTGGGCCCACCACGGCTGCATATCGCTCCAGCAGCGGCATATCGATGATTCGACGGGAACCGTCAACAACAAAGCAAAAGGTTCGCGGCAGCATGGTTTGATCTCCCCGCTCGCACCGAGCTCTCGTTACTCTCGTTACTACTGCTTGATAAAGCAAGTTCGCAGCGCAAGTACCGCACACTTTGCATTTGGTTGGCTGAGGCGGAACGCCTATATCTGTGCTTTGCATGAAGCCAACGCCTTGGTCGTGCATTGTCTCTTGTTTCTCCCGTCGACTCGCTCCTTGCAATCTCTCGGCACACAGTTCTCATTTGTATTTTGAACGCGGTCCGTCTCCCTTATTGGCCCATATCGGCCCTTATCCTTGTGGCTCATCGGCTTGCGTCCCCTACCGAGCATCGCACAATGTATATTTTCGACTTCAAAATTCCCCATGGTCCCATGGTCCCACTTTGCTATCAGACAACTCACCTTGCGTGTTCCTTCGCATCCACCAACATGATGCGTTGCTATGACTCCCCATGACCGCCCATGACCGCCCATGACCGTCAGAGCTGTTTACTCCGCTCGCGCATCTCACCATCGCCAGTGACTATCACTGACTATCGCTCGAGTGAGGCAGCCACACAAAAGTGCAGCTGCTGGGTGGAGCTGCAAAGTGTGAAGCGCAGACGACTCTTCACACCGACTTCTATCAAGGTCACCAGGACGTTAGAAACGCGCGGTGGGACGGAAGCAACTGCGACATCCATGGCTGCTAACCCAACCTGCTATGACGCATCGCTCAGGTTTGCGCAGCCCTACGAATGCAGTCACGGCGCTGCGACGTTGCAGATTCGTCAACTACCCTAGCCTGCCACGACATTGCAGGCTGAGCGCAGCTGTCCTCGACATGCGAGCTATCTAGCTGCATAACCAAACTCCGAAAATAATATATTCGGCCCAACGAAACGCTCCTGTATTCCGGTGCGAATACACAGGAATTGCGTACGAGTTCCGCGCCTGTGGCGGTGCATACACTTGGCGTGGACGCTCCGAGTCACATAATATGATTTTCATCCCAGGGATGATGCAATGAGCGAAACATACACAGCTTGCCTGTGGCGAAGCTCCGCCCCCAGCAACTCGGACGAATTATTGCAACTAATGCGCAATAATCCAGTCCCTGGAAACTGTCGGAGTTCGCGACTGTCCACGATTGGGCTTACGCCCGATGGCAAACCTCACTATCGTCTCGGCTCCGCTTCGTCTGTACTTTCTTCGCCATCGATCGGCCTCGTCAGCGCCGCGGCGGCTTTACTATATAGTCTCTGCCAAACATTTGAGTGCCGGATTGAAACGACTAGTGCGTGCCGCCACTTGAAAGATAGCCTTCAAACCATCGAACGGCTGAATCACGAGACCATCTTAGCTTCTCTCTTATTAAACAGCTTCCAGTATTCGCCAAAACATACCCATCGCGGGGGAGGGGGGGCTGCTCGTACGTACACGGATAGCCGCCGGGCCAACAAAAAAAACACTATTGCGGCGGTGAGTCATGCCATAAGGATAGGCTTGTGACCTTAGCGAGCCACATGGTAACCAGGCATCTCCCGGCGAAATCACGCATTGACAAGAGCGATGGACTCTCTACTTGCGTCATAGCTTTTGCCCACCGCCATATTGCTTTCGAGTTCCTCACGAGCAAGGTTCAAGCATCCGTGGCGCATGAGGCTCCGCGACTTGACAGCCCCAATCCGACCTCGTCCGTTGACTACTTGCTGTCGTTGAGGCAACGCCCTACGAGCTACGATGAGCGCGTTGAGAACTTGTTTGTTCACGCTGGTGGTGAAGTTTCTGTTTCTTTGCCTTTTGTTCGCCGCCGGTAGACGGTAGGTTTGGTTTAGGTACAGATTCTTGCTTTTGCCCAACCAAGGTAAATGATTGCCATGGCTTTGGACTTTTCATCTAGCTTGCCAATCAACAACCAGAATCTTGTATGCGCCACTCTGTATGATCCGCATAGAGGACGCGTATAAACGGTCTTCCTTCCTTTTCTGGCAACTGGGCGGTAAAAGAGAAGGACAGTGCTTCAGCTGCAAACTGGTTGCCTAGAGTTTGTTTCAACGACAAGATCGCGATGGCCAGTCAAACATAGAATATGAGTACAAGCACAGCTGGAAGGCAAATTATACTAGACAGACACCGGATGCGCATGTGAAATTGAGGACGTGGCAGCGGCATGATTTCTAGTTTTGCCACTTTGAACAGCTGCGGGACGGGGCGTCTCGGATGCTCGGTAAGACGACGACATCTTCGGGGCTATTCTTGTCAACACGACCGCAATCCGACTAACAGGATTCCTTGGGATTTCGAGACCGTACAAGGTAAGGTCGCGATATCGTGTGATGTGCTGCGCTGTGCATGCTTCAAGGTGGGGATCCGCCAGGTCGAGGCCTGGAGACAAGCTTGGACACTGAAATACCAGAGTCGCACTCAATGCAGACGCTTCACAAAATTTATTTCAACATGCTCGGAGCTACTCAATCTACATACCCACTTGGCTTTTTCTTCATCCTTGCTGCATGTAGTCCAGTAGGGATTGTCTGTCCAAGTTGCGTTTTCTATTGCTCACTGTCGTTTTCTTCGACTCGTATATATCCTGGCTCAAGACACTCTCCCCGTCATAATGTATTGCTATAACTTGGATCCCCTTTCACCTCCCCACACACATACACGCGCGATAAGAGTCTTTCTCGACGGCCCGATGATGAGAAGGACAGCACACGCTTACTGATTACCGAAACCAGTGGGGTCGCATAACCGTCAGCAAGAGCAAAGAAAGAGTGCGTCATGCAAGGACTTACTCGGTCCCACACACACACACACCTCCACATCCCCTTCGGGGTTACTAGGTCCTTGTAACGGCCTATTAAGTGACAGACGCGTAGTAAATAATGAAGCAAGTGTGTCCATGAATCGTCGACTAGCTAGTTGCGTCTGCACACGGAGGAGACGGTGAGTGGGGTAGTAGGCAGATATAGTAAGTAGCGTCTTGGTGAAAATACCGTATTCTACCCTCATCGGAGATATTTGTGCTATGAATGAACGCTTCACTTTACTCTTACGAAAGACGCCTCATTTTTTGTTCCACAGTCACATGCTCAGTGTGCTTGGATGGTGGGTTATGCATCAGTGATTGTAGAAGCCATGTGGACTAGTTGATGCATAGGAAAACTCTGCTCGCACACGAGTTGGTTGTAAACCAGTAAAAATCAACAATATATAAACTCTTCTGTGCTCTACTTCCTCAGAGCAAGCCTTGTTCTCACTCATGGCATATGCTACCCAAGCTCCGATTGTCGTTGGGTACAACATACCTAGACCCTGCTCCATTCACCAACCGCGTTAACATTGATATTCACTATTGGTGTTTACGGTACTAAGACATACTAATAATCACGTGCTACGGCTTCATACAACTGGAAGCTGCTTTGTAGTAATCACTCCAGTAGAGTCCATGGACACTTATGTCATGTTTCTGTAAGCAAGAGAGCCTGATGGCTACGCACTGTCTCGCCATATCACAAAGCTAAGCATCAACTGTGAGAAGCACTATGCAGTAATGCAGCACGGCTGTATCTACTGCTTGATCTTTAGTATGCTTGACTACGGACACAGGTAGCGCAAAAAAAAAGACTTCAATCTCCCAGCGCTCATAGCAATAACCACCACCGCCCTCTCAGCCTGCCAATCAAACCATCACCACCAATCCTACCCTAACCTACCCGATTCCACTTCGAATACTGCATTTCTTTCAGCTGCCGGTTCGCCCGTTTCCGTGTCTTCGACTCATTGCTGGCAGGGTAGTCGAAAGTACCTCTTCCACACCATTGCGTATCAGATATATTTCGTTGCTCCAAGGGCACCGAGAACATATTCTCTCCTATCCACCATTCGTGTGCCGCCACCGGCTTTCGCTCCCTTCATGCCTTCGTTTCTTTAAGCCTTCCACGTGCTTGCTACTGGCATCATTGTCATTTGAAAAGAATATTCTTCAACAACGCTGTATTTGCGTCCTGTGAGAGCCTCTATCTTGTGATTCACTCAGTGGGGCAGCAAAACCACCTTGACCCGAAGCGTTTCCCCCTATGAGACATGAGAAATCTCGGGCATGAAGAAGTTGTCAGTATCGGCCATGGTCATTTGAGTCAATCGAAGGGGTAACCTCCACCCTGATCGACCAAATATACGTCTGTGGTAGATTCCGTTCGTACAGTGGACACCAACGTAGGGGTGGCGTGTATCCGGATGAAGATATCCAGTATGGTGGCGGAATCCATCCGCCCGTGACGCGGTGTTTTCATAGTAGAGTCGAATCTGTTGTGGTTGTACAAACACAAATTATGTAGCTTGCACTTCTGTAAATGCTGGTATTTTATGGCGCAATTGTTCCAATTACCGGTATTGATCCTCCCTGTCTGAATCCGAAGTTCCGTATATTCAAAATGATAATACGCTGCTGCCGGGTTCGAGAAATGCTCCTGTTGTTCAGAAGTACTCTCGTAGGCTGAGTGACCAGAGTATCTGTACACTTCATGTTGCTACTGTTGCTACATTATGGCTTTGTATCGACATATGTTTAAGAATGGTGCCAACTGATCTGGGGGGATACTGCGCTCTCCCGGCTGGGTTGCTTTCTGCTCGGCCATGTTGTAGATGTGGAGGCAAACGAGAGGTCCTGTAGCGACTGCTGTCACAGTGGCTCACTGCTACTGTTCTTGATCAATATTAGACCTGAGAGAAGATGATGGATGGCGTAGATGGGCGTCGTGGATGATGTGTCTACACGATGGCAGCCTTGGACCGCTCATGTTGACGGGCCTGCTTGGACATGGTAACCTCCTCTAGAAGCGAAGCCGCGTCCGCCACCGCGGGCAGGTCCTTGTGGCTGACGTATAGGCTTTTCTTGTGTATTCGGTGTGGACGGGCGACTGTTGCTGGATTCTTTCTTGTGGATGTAGACGGAACCAGGTTTGGGTGCGTAGGTGGGGTCGAAGAGTTGGCGTGCAGGAGCTGCTGTTCGTGCCGGCGACTGCTCATTGCTCGATCTAGGCTGGCTATCCCTTCCACCGCGCCCGCGTCCTTTCCCTCTGGTGGGTTTGTTTGGAGAGTTGCTGCGCGAATCCTCTGCGGCGGAAGCGGCTGGCGAGCCAAAGATACGTTCTCGTGCTTCGGCGTACTTGCGCTCCTTCTCTGCTCGCTCCTTCTGCGCGCGTGCTTTGCGCTCCTCGAAATCGGCCGCAGCTTTCTTCTTGCGCTCTTCTTCGCTGTCGTCGTCTTCAAGGCTCATGCCCGCCATGTTGCGGGAGAGGACTTGTGGGGTGGGCTTGCGCGCCAACATGGTGACTTTGGGCTTAAAGGTGGCTGCTACCGGCGCGGGACGTACTTCGGGATACCACTGAGGTTCAGGGTTCTCGCTGTTCCAGGCAGTCGTTAGCTTTCGTGTTTGCGACGGTATATCTCACGTGGAACGTACGCCGCCTGCCAGAGTTGCTTGTTGAGTTCGGCATGCTGTGCTTTGAGTTGGGCTTTTGTAAGCTTTGGCTTCGGCTGATCCTCTGCCGGCTTCTCGTCTTCTTTCTGCAAGCTGTGAGCGAGTGTAGTAGAAGAAGGAGGGCACGTCTACATCGGCGAGAGATTCCCAATCATCTTCCCAAGCATCGGCAAGAGTGTTCTTTGGTGCCATTTTGTCTATCGGGGCGACTGGCTTGCGTGGAATAAAGGCGAAAGGGGATACGTTTTGTCCAAAAAGTGAAAGTCGTGTCAAAGAGCTGCCAGGACCAAGGATGAGGTTCTGGGTTATGATGTCGACGGCCAATATTTCGACGTTCCCACCCCCCCGGACCCCTGCAGCGGGAACTAGCCGTCTCCGCCCGGGCGATTGCTCGCCAGCTTTGGCGCTATGACTTTCACTGCTGCCTCAGCTTGTCGTCGCAAACGCACTCATTACCTTGATTCAACACATTAACCTCTCATAGAAGCTCCAAAATGTCTGGTACGTACCCTCTAGCCATCTCAACCATCCACCACGGCCTTCAAACGCCGCCGTTGCGAACTAACGCCTCCGTCAGACCACGAGGGAGATTCCACAATGCATTCGTCCCCCCGCAACGGCTCCGACGATGAAATGTTCCCAGACGAGGCGTTGCCAAACAACCCCACAACACCACACAATCACGTCATTGGTCTGACCGGTGACAGCGAACTCTCACCACCCAATTCACAAACCCAGACGCGCGAGACGCTCGGAGTCAATTCAAACGGAAAACGTCCACTACCGCCCAGTATGATGTCGTCAGGTCCAAGCAATCCAGCTGCGGTTGGCTCGCACCAGGATGCTGAGACGGGCTATCAGTGGAGCATACAGGAGGACCAGCCGGGCTTTGCGTGGAAGAACACTAGGGCGCGCGAGGACGAGGCGAGGGCGCTGGACAGCATTGTTGATAAGAGCCAGATGATCAAGCGTGCGTTGTGTGCTCCATCCGCGCTTACCGGTTTGCTAACAATGGGCAGTGCGATATGGTGACCCAATGGATGCGACCGTGGCTGCCAAGACGAAGCGCTGAACGAAGGTGCCTGTACGCTCCTGAAGAGGCCGAAACAGAGATACCGAGTAACACGATGAGATGAATGAATATGACATGAGGACATTTGCTCCACGACAGATATTTGATACGAGATGCGCCACCTCAACGACGAGTACCATATGACTATGAGCTACACAGGTTCCGAGCTTCTTGCATCGAGGCTGAAGATTGTATTCAGAAAGCTCTAGTATAGCATAAATACATGGCTGGAACACACGTTCAATAAATCTCTCCACTAAACTCGCATGCTTAGCAATATTGCAACAAGCCCTTCGTGTCCTGAACGCCTTCTCATGCAGTAATGTCTTCTCAGCCGCTTCAATCGCTGTCGTTGCCGTCGTCGTCATCGTCATCGTCCCCCTTGTCTTCTTTTTCCTCAAGCGGATCCTCCACCAGCCGCTCCTCCTCAACCTCCTCCTCAATCTCATCATCCTCGACTTCCTCGTCTTCCACGTCGACCGTCTCGTCTCCCTCCTCCTCGGTGACGTCTCCTTCTTCACCTTCTCCACTTTCTCTCCGCATCCTCTTTGTCGCCCTTTCCCCACCGTCATCCGTGCCCTCCATGACTACATCTCCATTCCCTGCTGATTTCATGGGAGTCGAAGAAGCAGCCCCTGTGGTGCCACTGGTACCCTTCTTCTCCTCGCGCACCTTTTTCCTGTATGTGTTCCGCTTATCGGCTTGTATCGACGTGAACTTTGTGACTTCGGCTTCGAGGCGGGGGAGCATAAAAGCGAATTCGAGCTCGGCCATGGCTTCAAACACGTCTTTTGGCATGACTGTCTTCTTGCCGCTGGCAATGGCTTTTTCGGCTGCGCTACAATATACTGTCAGTACCATGTTGACGCCTGTACGGGAGCGGCGCATATTGATATGTGTGTGGTAGGGCATGAAAACCTACCAAGATGTAACATAGTTAACGAATACAGTTGCGCTCTTGCTCATGGCAAGAAGCGCATCTTTCTGGATTTGAGTATTTGGCGGCAGTACACCTTTAGCCAGGCGCTGTACTATAGACTTTGGAAGATTAAGGTCCTGGTCTTGTTAGTCTCGTTGAATTAATTGGCGACGCTGTGCGCAATACCTCAACACCTAAGCTTTCATCGCGAGGCGCTGATCTGGGTGCTGCTGGGCTCTCTTCGTTTGACACGGCCGATACATTGCTCTTCCTAGGGGGCATTGTGCGTGGTGCTGTTGTAATACGGGAACAACGAGGAGTTTTATAACAATTGGTGGGTAACAAGATGGCCGGCTGGAACACAGGAAGGTTAGATGCGACTGTGGTTGTGCACTGCGATAGATAGTTTTAGCGGGACCCTGACGCGTGAGCACGCGTTTTGAGGTCTGGGCGCCCTTTCCTGGATCGCGGTTGGGAGAGTAGATAGTCGGCCTACATCACCAAACTTGCAACGCATATCACGATTATACCATGTTGAACTTGCTGTATCGACTCTACTACTATCATACCATTGTCATGCTTGAGTGGATTGAACCGGTTGCCAACTTTGACCCCAATCGAGCGACAGCACAACATGTTACCCAATCATGGATTTCGACGCTTCAATTCAGGGCGTGTGTTTCTCTGCTTATGTCACTGCCTATGACGAGAGATATCAGTCAGTATAGTAGCAGCAACCGGATGACGAGATTGAGAAACGCCGTTGCGCAATAAGTTCCATCACAAAGGCTGCTTCTGGTCCATTGCAAAGCAAATTGGTCTTCCTAGTATAGTCGGAATGGAGCTCTCCACGTCATCCTAGCTGCGGATGACGAATAACGACATCCAGACCGTAAAGGTAATTACTTAGTCGAGCTGCCTGATTCGTACCTGGGATGCGTGGTGATCGTCTGTTCCTGCCTTGTACCTTATCGATACCCACGTGCCACAACCTTGAACCCGCTCACCAAGCTAGAACAAAATACCGTTCTTCTTCCACACCATTGCATCCTGAGGCATGTTGGCTATGTGCATCTCAGACACCCACAATTACATTCACGACTGCATCCGCGACTAGAACATGCCGCGAATAGGCAGAGCGGACAAAACAGCCGCTGGGTGTGACAAAACCAGCCCTGTCCTCCCCTCTTCCTCTGCAGTTTTGGCGAAACGGTCCGCATTCAAAGCCTTGGAACATGAGCCAAGAGCCTTCTGGGCGCATGTCATTTGACCCGAGCTGACGCCGGGGCGACGTTGTTGGCCGAGTGTGGCCTAGGGTGAACCACAGTCATTCCCCAGCGTCAATTCTATTCTTCGACGCATTACATCTTCTTATGCGGTGGTGCAGCAAGTACCGTCCATCCCTCCATCCCCGGTTCCAGAACCGTGGAACAAATGTGGGCTGAACTAGTCCTTCATTCCATATCAGCGGCTCGACAGCAGAGGTTAGCGGGACGATCCTGGGGTAACAACGTGGCTGAGTCCAGACTACTAGCCAAGGGCTCTGCGCCTTCTTGGCTACTTGTAACAGCTGTCAGCAGTCGGAAAACAGTTGAAGAAATATTCGACACAGCTGAGGTTCTCAGCTCTGTGCAGCACACCGCCCAAAATCTTGTGCATGGTCATTACAGTTAGGGGTCTAGTGAAACAAGTGTCATGGCCCGTCATTATCGCTACCACGAACATCCTTTCTTTTCCAGATGACTGCACAGATCAGGTACTGCATGCGTGGACATCATGCCCTGTATGTATTCCAGGTGCTCCTTGGTGTATCCTTGGCGACCGAATGGTGCCCGACACAACAAAGTGGGCGCAAGTCTAGAGGGATGCGGCATATAGTCCAAGAGTATTTATCTGTAGTCAGCCTCCAAATCCAGACAGATACACTCTCCACCTTCCGTTAAGACTACCTCGATAGCATGCCTAGCAAATCCAACACTGCTTGGCATACCTCCCACCCTGGCAAATCTTATCCTAGCCCGTACTACACAGATAACTGTGTGCCTGGCACTTTGTGAGCAATCACAGTTCTATCGTTCACTTTTAAACCTTGCCAGGCCCTCGATTGTTAGTGAGGTCCCCCAATTCTGAGTTCAAAATGACTACACCAGCACTGAGGGTTGTCGTGGATGGCGATAGCAACAAGGTGTACAAGAGAGGGGATCAGGTTACTGGAAGAATCACATTGGTAGTGGAAAATCAAGAAGACGTTGAGTCACTGAAAGTTGTCTTTGCGGGTAGTTGCATGACAAGGACATCTAGACCTTTGCATGTCAATGGTAACATCGAATCTACGCCACCGAGACGCGAGTACGAAGAAAAGGTACGACTCTTCAGGCGCGAGAAGGATCTGGTTACATGCTGTGCTCTTAAACCCAAGAAGTACTCGTGGAACTTTGGATTTGTGTTTCCCGAAAACACTGAACCAAGATACAAAGGGACAGGCCATGGCAGCAATTATCTGAAAGAGCCACATCCACTCCCACCAAGTTTCCAAATGAAGACGAGCGCTCCAGGCGGCACAGCCCAGATATCATACTTTGTCCAAGCGAAGCTCGTTCTCAGTGGCTCCAGGGACGTCAGAAGATGTAAACAGATATTGCGACACCAACCGACCCCACCAACGGGTTTACGACAGCAAGCCAAAGTCACATCCTCGGTCCTCTACGGACAAGCATGGAAGCCAACACGAGAAAAAGAAAAGTCACGGGTCAGAAAAGTATTGTCGGGTGTTTCCATGAACTCGACTCCTCGCATTACGCCGACTTTGTTTCACCCACAGCAAGTCGCGCCAGGACAGCATATACCGTTATCACTCAGTCTACTCAATGCACGCGATCCCGCCAACCATGCCGAACGACAATGTACAATGGACTCCTTGACAGTCACCATTTCAACATACTCGACCACCAAATGCGGTAGCAACTTATCGGACCCCGAAGACGTCGTCTCCAAGCACATAACTTGTATATCACGAAAGAACATGGACAAAGCGATTCCCTTCAATCGCAAGACGAAACTAACATTGGATTTCCGCCTCATCGACAACGCGGAGTGTGTGCCAACGTTCAAGACGTACACCGTTACCAGGCGCTATGAACTGGGCGTCGCAATCGGTATCAAATACAACGATCAGAGCTTTACTATTCACTCAAGTACACGGTTGGAGATTCTACCGCGCTTGTCGAGCGATCTACTGCCGCCACTGCCGCTGGATAGAGAGGACGTGGAGCCTCTACCGCAGTACACCCCACGAGAGCCGTCGCGAGAATTTGCACCAGATTACGAAGAGATATGTGCATTATCACGGTCGTCTTCAAGTGCGAATTCCTTGTCACCGATGACTTCAAGGGGCTCTAGTTTGTTTTCTGCTGGTTCGGCACCTAGTACCGCGCCGTCAACGCCTATGAGGGAGATTGAAGCACCAGTGTATGAGAGGGTTGCTGTGTAGGTTGAGGTTGAATGGGTGATGTTAGCAGGACGGATAGATTTGTATGGTAGACAACTATGACTTGACTGTGATTGAAAATGATTATTGCATCTGAAAATTTGTTACAATTTTAGGCCGTCACTATGAGTTGAATAGGCTATGAATGTACCCCATCGGTTACTTTTGTGTAGGGGCACAGCGATGCCTCCAAGTCCCAATAACCCATATGTAATGTTGCCGGATATACAACAGCTCTATTCCCACAATGATCTACAAACCCATACACCTTTCTACCCTTCTAAGTAGACCCATGCATGCAAGGAAAGCCCCATTTAGCACTTGAGCGAGAACTTGGCCTTGCGGTCAGCGGTCATAGCACCCCAAGCAGTCTCATCAGCAGCCTTGCCGTTGTCACCGACGGAAGCAGGCTTCCATGGCTCATCGAAAGCCTCAAAGTAGAAGCCGTTGAAGCCGTAGTCGAGCAGGGAGCAGAAGCCGTGCTGGTAGAAGTTCTTTGCGTTCTCGAGACCACCTTGGGCAGCTTCATAGTCGGTGCCTACGGCGGTGGGCCAACCGGTCTCACCGTTCCTGAGGGAGAAGAGTTAGAAAGAATGCACATTAAATGAATGAGGCAAAGGGGACATACCAGACTTCAGGGCCCTTGCCAGCTCCTCCAGCAACCTTCTCAATGTGGGTAATGGCCTGGTACATGTCGTCAAGGTAAACCTTGGTAGCTGAAGAACACCAGTTAGTATCACCGTCTATACGCACCCGATAGCCGTAATCGAAACATACCATCGGAACCAGCAGCAGCACCCTGCCAAAAGGCAAAAGCGTTGACCATGATGATGTCTGAAACAGCAATAACGGCATCACCTGTTCCATCCTTGAACTTGTTCCACGAGTCTGCAGTACCACACTTGATGTTGTTACCGAGCGTAGACTTGACCGTCTTGATCTTGTTGGCGAGCTCGGGGCCAGTGAAGTTGCCGCGGTACAGGGTTTCGGAACCGACGGTGACGGCGTAGATGGTGTCGGCGTATTGGTCGGCAACATCCTTGATGGCCTTGAGGTCCTTGTTGAATGAGTCTTCAACATCGGGCCTGGGAGAAGGATCTTGTTAGCATGCCAAGTTCATCGGGTGGCGGCAGCACAGGGGAGGAAGAAGCATACCAGATACCGAGAACGACCTTGAAGCCGCTCTGCTTGGCTGCTGGGAGGATGAGGCTGGCCATGCCGCAGTCGGCGGCTGCGTAGCCACGGACGAGAGTAGAGCCAGAAGAGGCCTTGATGGCCTGGAAGTCATCCATGTAGTCCTGCTGTGTTTTGCAAGCTCCATTGCCCATCTTCGTTCCGAGAGCAAAGCCCATGGTACCCTTTGCTGCGGACACAACGGCAGGCGTGGCCGCTAGGGCAGCTGCAACTGCGGAGAAACGCATGTTGGATTATGGTAATGCTGATAGGTATGCGATGATAGAATGTATGATTTTCGATACGGATGGGGCTTTGCAGGAAGCTTCAAATAAGCCGATATATATGTCAGAGAGTGACAGTACCAATTACAAAGAACGAGTGTGTGAGTAAACGAGGGAAAGAATGACTGTGACGTAGAGTCGTGGAAGTGGAGGAAGGAAAAGAAAGAGGTTTGGCCTGGTTACTTGGAGAAGAATGATCAAGGGGTGCGACTGCGCTAAATCGGCGTGGGCTTGTTTTAGAAACATGACCAGGCACGCCAATTAGCCTCGCAGCGCCACATGGTCGAGCTGGCGGGAATTGTGGGGCGGCGGAGTTATGCGTACTGGCGTCGAGAACATGAAAGTGTTGTGTGGATCAAAGAACAAGTGCAGCTTTGCAGGCACAGCGGTTGGCGGATTTTAATGGGTTTCATAATAGAGCTCTATTCTAAAAGCATCGCTTAGCTCATCCCTTGGAAAGTCGGAAAGGATGCGCCTCTGTATTTAAGACAAAGTCATCCAAGCTAATCAACCCCGTGTCTGCAAAGCATAGGTAGAAATACTTCAATGTTTCTGCCATCCAAAAACTCTCCATATAATCCTCCTTGTCCGATCCAACAACAGTGACGTCCATGATCGCGGCATTCGCATATTCGGTATCCGTCGCTTTTGCAACTGCATCAAACATTTCCCATGCCGTTTCACGCCAGACGGGGTCGCCTGTGATGCGCCAGAGTACAAAGATGGATTCTATGGCTTCTGGCCGTAGGATATACCGAGGATCTTTAGCAGTAGTGAAGCCTTTGGGTAAGTGGGCTTTGTATTGTGCCCGTTTTGCTGCTTCAGCAGCATACCGATCCTCGCTCCACGCGCAAGGTTTGCGGTGGTCTGGGCCAGGGCAAAGTACCATGTTGTACCTTTCTGGCATGATGCCCGATGGGAAGGCTTTATAATCATAAGCGCACCCACGGGCTAACTTCGCTCCAGTAGTGAGATATTCATCGTTACTGAACAGGCGTCCACCAAGAGCAAAAAGACCGCCGATGAAGCATGACAAATGCTCGCTTTCGGGGTCGAGGCTAGGCCCGTCTTCGTGTACATCGACGTTTCCTGAGATCAGTATATCTTCATTCCCTGGTATCATGGGTGCAAAGAATAGGTTCTTCATCGCTGTATCCATGAAGGCGCGGGACATGGCCTCGTACTTGCTCGAGCTGTCGTCCGCTGACCCAAGCAAGGCATGCGCCTTGGGTAGATACTCATAAAGAGAATCCGCGTTCCCGCCGATGGTGAATTGGAACCCCGAAACAACGTCTTTATCGCGCATGGAAACGTACATGGGCCACATGCCAGGTAGCTTGGTTGCGTTTTGATTTTCGTTGAACACATCCATGAGACGTGATACCGCAGCGTAATACTTGTCATCCCCCGTGATCTGACTAAGCCTGGTAAACTCTAGTGTGATCGTACCAGGACTTGCGCTGACTACCTGCATCTCAACCTGCAAGCCGGCGCCCTTCTTCGCGCCTTCAAAGTCGATGAAGTCGACTGGCATGCCGTTCTCTGTGTTAAAAGCGCCGTACAGCAGATCGCCTACCTCCACTGCCTTCGCCTTTAGGACCTCGTGGCCGCTTAGATCGTACGCTGCAAGGAGCCCGCCTAGGTATCGTATACACGTCTCAAACGTGTTAACCCTTCCTGCTGTAGACATGCCGAAGTCGATGGTCCCTACAGCTTCGACAGCTTCGTAGAATTCGTCCCGCATGCCCATTATCCACAGTGTGTCCAGGCTGTCGACCAGCGTTGCAGCCCAGCCGGAAAACTGATCCACGTACCCTCCACTGATGGGTTTCAGTGCATCCTTCATCCATGC
This sequence comes from Pyrenophora teres f. maculata, assembly GCA_014334815.1. Classification (NCBI taxonomy): domain Eukaryota; kingdom Fungi; phylum Ascomycota; class Dothideomycetes; order Pleosporales; family Pleosporaceae; genus Pyrenophora; species Pyrenophora teres. The sequence goes on from CP060570.1 coordinate 2,345,985, forward strand.
CTTGTTCTTATAGCTAGCCCAGCTCTTTGTAAATACCTTCTTCACCCCGAGCCGTCTCGCCTCTTGAAGCTCGTGTACGCTTTTCGAGTCGGGTTTGAAGGCATGCTGTATGCGAGGACGTTTCCCGAAGGCGGCAGGTAGTTTCGGTGTAAGCTTGGGTGGATATTTGAAGTTCACAGAACTCCAGTCGAAGCTACTCGGAGTGGCGAGGATACGTGGGATAGAGGATCGGTCGTTCATGTAGCGTGCTAATGCAGCAGTCGAGCCATCGTTGTCTCCATGTCGGATTGCAGAAGGATAGTGTTGGGGTAGGAAGATATATATACAGACAAGAAAGACACAAATGGCGACGTGTTGAGTGCGTATACGCGGCATTGCTAATGGATGCTCACCTACAACGGCAAGGTGAGTCAAGAAATGCAAAAGCGCCACATTGCGAGATGCAAAAGGCAAGGGACAAGAAGGAAGGACCGATGGATGTGCACGTTGCTTATTGTATGGGGTTGTGTTTGAACTGACTCGTTGCAGCGCGGAATTTCTGGAACAAATCGCCGATGTTAATCCATCGTCATGCCAAATCAAGCAGGCGACGCGCTAAGGAATGTTTGCCGAGAGTGTTGGAATGTGTTGGATGGAATGAAAGTAAATTTTACTAAAATCTATACGGGAGGGGTATACAACACACTATTTGAGAAAAAGAAGAAAAAAGAACCACACCCATTTCCACTAATGATTGCCTCCTCGAATGGAACTCGCCCGGCTGTTCCCTGCAGGTCTCGCCACGAAGCTTTCTCTTGTCGCGACACGGTTGATCTCATAAGGATTATCATAGAACTCCGTCGCGCGTGTCGACTTCCTACTCCTGGTGGAGCGTCCAGTCTGAATCTTCTTCAAGCCCTCTCCTTCAGTCTCCTTTTCAGCCTTCATTTCTTCAAAAGTGGCTGTAGACTCCTCCACATGAGCTTCCTCTTCGACCTCTTCCTGGGGAGTCAGAGTGTCGGATCGCGAAATGCGGTCTGACGTAGAACTGGAACCAGCAGCCTCTTGTCTTGCAGCTTGTTGGTTACGAATTCGGTTCATGAATGCCTCGGACTCTGCAGCATACTTGCACTTCTCGCGTATGCCTTTACCGTACTTGTAGAACAAGAAGGGAAGCGGAAGACATGCAACAGCGAGGAAGGCGGGTACCGAAGAAGCCCAATGGATACCGAGCCCCTTGTACATTTGGCTTGTAAAAAGCGGGAAAGCCGCACCGAATACTGATCGAATGATGCCATTGCCCGCCAACACTGATGCGGCGAAGATGGTATATGAGTCGATAAGGTAGTTCATAATGGACAAGAAAATGAGCACCATGCCGAAACCGAATGGGATGGCAGCAACAACGCTGACTGCCCAATGCACAGAGGGGCCGTTGGTCCAGGCAAACCAGAAGAGGCCGATAGGAAGTGCAATACCTCCAATAATGCACATTGGAAGACGTGCCTCGGGTGCCGCAAACCCAGTACCGGATGATTGGACCTTCTTCATGTATTGCTTGTTGTCGACAAAGATGACGTAGGCAATGGCGAGTATGACTCCAATAGCGACAGAAACGAAGGGCAGGCCGCCGACGCCCTCGTTCCAGCCACGGCCTTGGCGATATACGATTGGGAAAGCACCGAAGAGCATGTAAAGAATACCATAGATGATGGCATGGTATAGCGAGAGCAGTAGGACGATAGGCTCGCAGAAGAGGAGGATCCACGGTCGCTTGAGGCCAGTCGCGAAAGCCTCTCCAAGCGAGATTTTGCCTTGGTCGATATCAGTGCGGGAACGGTAGACCTTGCCAGATAGCTTGGACAGCTTCTCTGCGCGCTTCCTAAGAAGGACTGGAGGATATGTCTCAGGAACGAGGCACACAGTGATGACAAGGAGAACTCCAGCCCAGATGGCCATCAGTCCATTCACCCATCGCCATCCCTCAGTCATGCCAAGGAAGCCACCAATAATGGGACCTAGAACGGGACCCATGAAAGGCGCAGCAGAGAAGATTGACATGGCCAATCCACGCTCGTTTGCGGTAAACAAGTCGGCAATGACACCTCCGGCATTGGTAAGAGGACTAGATCCGAATGCGGCGGCGAAGAAGCGGAGAATGAGCAAGCCCTGGATGTTTGGAGCACCCGCGACGCCGGCGTTGAAGGCCATGAAAGCCGTATATGTTACGACGAAGATTAATTGGCGACCGTATAATTCCGAGAAGGGAGCCCACAGGAGGGGACCAAGAGCAAAGCCCAAGACGAAGAGCGATAGACCGAGTGTGACGATTTCCTGGCTGACGCCAAATTCCCGCATAATTTGTTGGACACCTATGAGATGTCAGTGTCTAACGCTGTGGTTATTGATGCAAGTATAACATACCTCCAGAGAATGCAGACGAGCAAAAGGATACAACGAGTACAGAGTTGGCGACAGCGAGCGCCATGATCCACTTCTTCATCTTGGGAAAGGTCATGGGATTCCTGGGATCGTTTTCTATCCACTCGACAACATATGGATCCTCGTCTGTACCCTCGCCCTCATATTCGTATTCGATAATCTCCTTTGTGACGACACCCTGATCCAAGATCATGCTCCAATGTGAAATGGTTTCTCTTCCAGATTCAATGTCGACATTTCCGCTGGACGCTGACGTTGGGCCGGCACCCCGGTCTTTCTCCATGATTGTGTGTTGATCGTATCGATGCGCTTACGTGTGACTCGGATGTCGGTATGTCTTGCGTCAAGATAAGGGCCGAGGCGTCGCAAGGGTTAGATCAGATAGGCGGTGGTGAATATTATAGAGGAGTACAAAGAGGAAGACGAAACAATTACGCAGGCTGCAGGGAGTTGTTGGAGACACGGGATCAAGCGCCGCGGGGCAGGCGAGATATAAACAAGTCCAGAACACAGCGCACAAAGCCAGTCATGCGCAGCATCAATCCACTTTGAGCAATTCCTCCTCGTGTGGACAAAATGGAGCGGAACAACAGAGGTAGCTTGGGTGGCCAACCGCCTGGGTGCCCTTGCCATTGCTATTCCCGGCAAAGCGCCCGTTGCTGGAACGTGCGATCCGCGAGGCGAAAGTAATGATGAAAAATCCAAGATGCGATGCTCGGCCGAATAAGCCCCAGACTAGGCTCGTCTCGTCGCTACTAGTCGCGTCTAGGAATGCACCTTTGACAAGCCTTTCACCCCAAGCCAATTAGTAGCCGTCTCGTAAGCCTTCCAGCCTCGGGAGGAGCAGGGATAGGGGGGATATATGCGCCCGCCGGTAGATCGTTAGCTGTACACCAGCGTCATGGGCGCAATCTCTGTGTAAAATTTAGCGTGTCTCGCAACTTGTCACCGAGATGCCGAGGCTGCAAGGACGAATCAACGACCTCCGCTGTTCCTCATGGACTTGAGAGCGGACGGTGCTGCTTCATGACCGGGTATCGGGGTCGGATCTTTGCAGAACGCTGACTGCTGAGGCCGGCGCCGTTGTGTCATCCCGAGGCTGCTTGACTGCTTCGTTGTACACACTCTACTATGTAGGTACGAGCAGCTTCTGTACACGACATCATCGACTACTGCACCATGCAGCTGTCATTATGGATTGCTGTCCCACCCTGCGCGTCTACTTACAGTACAGACGGTGACCTTGGCATCCCATGGTCCATGAGCAAAGAAATGCAGAGTCGACCCCTCACGACATCAGTTGACTCATACCACCAAACCACCTAGGTACGGTATACGATGAGACAGACCAACATGCTGGATCCACTTTGCTGTACGACATCTGGCTCGTTCAGTAAAACAGCCTAACAAATCTCACACACTCCGTTCCCAATTTGAGAACAATTTCACCACAATCGCGGCTCTGATAAGCCACCATGTGGACCGCTGCAGCCGGAAAAGGCGGGTTCCGCCACCTATTCATGAGCATTCTAGAAGCATGCTCCGAGCCGCGTGGTGGAGATTGCTCAACTCTCAACGTTTTTCACTCTTCCTATCTTGCCGAGGTACACGTCTGATTAGGAACTTCATCCCACCACATGTGGCCTGGCTCTGCTTCCACTCACGCCACTCCACGTTAGTGCAAAGGCCGAATAATTTACACGGCGTATCCATGCATCTATCCATCTCCATTGTTGGCCATTACACTGTCCAATTCCCCAAAGGAAAACAGTTTCACGTGTAAATGCATGTTTTGGGCTCAACCTTTGCAACACCAATGCATTCCGCTTAAATTGTGGTCCAAAGAGTATCGTCTTTACACCTCGTTGCTGGGATAAGTGACCTTCTCCGTGGGCAAGAACTCCTCCTTGACTGCTCTCATGTTTACGAATCTTGCAAGCAAGGTTGCACTGCCAGCCTTGTCGTTCGTTCCACTCGCCCTAGATCCACCAAACGGCTGCTGGCCAACCACAGCGCCTGTGCACTTGCAGTTGATGTAAAAGTTACCGGCAGTGTCCCTGAGTTTCTCAGACGCAAACTTGATTGTCTCCCGATCCTTTGCAAACACTGCACCAGTCAACGCATACTCTGAAGTCTCATCGATCTGCTTGATGATATCGCCGAAAGCGTTAGGCGCAGCATCATCGTAGACATAGGTAACCAGAATGGGGCCGAACAGTTCGCGGGAAAGGAGCGCGTGGTTGGGGTTCGTGGTGCGGTAAATCGTAGGGTGGATGTAGTAGCCCTTGCTGCTGTCGTACTTGCCACCAACAACCAATTCAAGTTCGCTGTCGTTCTTGGCTTCATCGATGACACCGGAGAGCTTTTTGAAGGACGCTTCGTGGATGACGGGGCCAATGAAGTTGGAGAAGTCGGTAGGCTCGCCAATCTTCAGTGCCTCAACCTCCCTGACCAATATCTTCTTGAACTCGGGCCATGCCGACTCTGGTACGTATAGCCGCGAGCAGGCGCTGCACTTTTGGCCCTGGTATTCGAAAGCACCGCGGACAGTCTGAATGGCAGCATTGGTCATGTCGGCATCCTTGTGCACAAGATGGAAGTTCTTGCCACCGGTCTCGCCAACAATCCTGGGGTAGCTCTGGTACTTGCCCTCAGCCACACCGTTGGCAATCTTTCCATATAATGACCGGAAAACCGCCGTGCTACCAGTGTAGTGTAGGGATGCAAATTGCCTATGTGACAGAACTTCTTTTGTCACTTCCACCGCGTCACCGGGTACCCACTGTATCACATTTGGTGGAAGACCGGCCTCGATCAAGATTTGATAGATTAGCCAGTTCGAGGCAATTGCAGACGGGGACGGCTTCCAGACGACGACATTACCCATCAGAGCCGGAGCTGCGGGAAGGTTTCCGCCGATGGCCGTGAAGTTGAATGGTGACACAGCATAGACGAAGCCTTCCAGGGGTCGGTACTCAACGCGGCTGCAATCGTTAGTGACATTTACAGGGAAGTTCCAACCATGCTTACTTCCACACTCCTGAAGAGTTGTGTGTTGGCTGATGACCATATGTGTCTTCCGCATATTTGACATTAAACCTCAGAAAGTCACAAAGTTCCGCCGCCGCATCAATCTCCGCCTGCCATGCATTCTTTCCTTGCCCCACCATAGTCGCAGCCATGATATCGTATCGGTACTTTGTGGCAATGAGGTCAGCCGCCTTGAGAAACACGGAAGCACGTTCGGCGAAGGGTAGTGACTCCCATGCTGGCTTTGCTGCTAGTGCTGCATCTATGGCTTTCTTGACGTCTGTGGGGCTGGCATTCGAGTATTTGGCGATCACGTCGGCGTGGGAGGAGGGGTTGTTCTGGGTAAGGATTGAAGAGTTGTTGATCTATACGTTGTTAATAATGTGATAGCTCCAGTGGTCTCTGAATCTCCTACATATTCTCCGCCTATAGCAAGAGGTACTTGGACTGGGCCTTGCTTCTTCATGCGAGCGACTGCATCTTGAAGCTTTTGTCGGTCCACTGAGCCTTTGGTGTAGTGTTGCTGGTTCAATCATTAGCTACCATCCAATAATGCAAGACCCTCTGCGGTTTTCTACTTACATTCGGCTCGTTGTTGATAGCGGGAATCTTGAAGTTTGCAAGTGTCCCCGCATATCGTCGCGATGCGGTTTGCGCACCCGCATAAGCTGCGGGTAGAGCATTGATGGATTTAGAAACAGAACGTAGAGGCTGGAGACCCTTTGATGAACCCATTGTGAATGTGACTGGAGTGTGGTAGAACTGTAAATTTTGGGGACTCTCGTTATGTATTCTAAGCTGTGCTAGCTTGAGGTGATGAAGCTCTGGGGTTGAGCCGATGAAAGCCGACAGTGTGGGGCAAAGAACGTGCTTATGGTAGCGAACGTACCATGCGATCTTCTCTCATCGGCATGGATTTGCAGTGGGGAAAGAACTTTTCGTCATGGCATGATCCGATGTCGCAGAGACTTTGTTCGGTCAGTAGCGGTGCAGAACAGGAACCGCACAATGACAAGGTTTCCATCGGGACACTACAATTTGTTTGCGCGTAGAATAAGTACAGACAGACGCTGATCTCAAACAATCGCCGTTTGTTATCATCGAAAACAAATGTCATTGATGTGGTCAGATGTCTAGTCTCAAGACCTTTTTCCTCGATGAAAAAAACGAGGCAAGTACTAAAGCTCGATGTAAACGCCATTTCGCCGACCCAGTCAATTCGAGTAAGCTTCATATCTCCATTGCCTCCGGCGCCGAGGTGTCATTCGCGTCGTCACCCCAAAGCCCTTCAAGCTTGAACTCAGCAGCCCACTCCTTGACAATCTCCTTCTGGTCACCAACGAGACCCTTGGTAGCAGGGGCAGTTTTCGTTGTAGAAGGCCCCGAGGGCGCATCCTTGGGGGGACTTGTCCATCCTTGTATGCGGCCATCCCTCCAGTCATTAATAACTGTTTGTGCCGCACTGTGCATATTTGGTACGCCGCCCTTTCCAAGTCGACCTCTCTTCCTCGCTACCTGGACTAAGAAGTCGGTTGTCCGATCATTACCCACACTATGGAGAGGAGGCAGATCGTAGACCTCCATAAGCTTCGCAAAGAGCTCTTCCGATGACGAAAGCCTCTTCAACAGGAGAGTGACGGCTGGAACAGGGTCATCAATCTCTCTGGGCGGGACGGCGTTTAAGAGAATGAGTCGCGCCTTCTGCAGCACCTTGCTATCTTTGGATCCCTCAGTGGTGTTGGGGAAAACGATACCGGGCGAGTCCAGGAGCTTCAACTTATTGTCTAATTTGACCTCGCGGAGACTGGTGGTAACACCAGCCTCAGCACCAGTTGGGCAACCGGCAGCTCTTCCACCTAGCCTAGAAGTCAAGGCATTGATGACGGATGACTTGCCAACGTTGGGATAACCGATGATGCCGACCTTGACTGATCGCTTGAGCTGCCGTGATTCCGCAAAAGTCTTCAAAGCCTTGAACAAAGTCTCCGATGTGCCCTTCATAGTAAGATCCTTGTGTTCGAACGTCCTCGCATTCGGCGCAGGTTTCGATGCGCGTAGTGGAAGAGTAGGAAACGAGCGACGAAGGTGAACAAGCCATGCTCGAAGCACAGGTGGTGGGACGAGATCGATCTTGTTGAGGATGAAGATCAAACGCTTGCTTCCACGGTCGGCTGCCATGACTGCTTGCTCCACCTCTTTGGATCGCGTTCCCATCGGGTCTCTAGCATCCAAAACATACAAGACAACGTCCGCAGAATCGACGACCTGCTTGTAGACTTTATCAAACTGCTTTCTTGATGCATCCTTGCGCACTTTGACCGCATCCTCTTCATCCGAATCCTCATCTTCGCTGTCTTGCATCGCGTCTTGGTCGTGGTCGTTCTTCTCAAATTCAGCGGCGCGCGCTTTGGCTGAAGCTAAGAGAGCAGCCATGGGGTTAGAGTTGTTGTCCTGAAGACTTTTAGCATACTCATAGAACAGACTTCAACTGGACCAGTCTTACCACTTGCATCGAGTCCTCATCTTCGGTGCTGTCGTCGGCCAGAAGTTCGTCGCCTTCTGCGTCGAACTGTTCAAACTCCTCATCATCCTCCATGGCGTCTTCTCCAGCTGTGCTACCTGTTTTCTGTTCTCTCGCCAACTGCCGTAAGCGAGCCTTCTCTTCTTCCTTCCTCCTGCGCTGCTCCTCAACTTCTGCCAGAATCTTGTCCTTGTAGGGAAACAGGTTGGGAATGCCAGGTTCTTTCTTCGTCTTGGATCGCCATGTTGGGTCCTAAACCTGTCAGCATATGCGCTACATGTTCGCGTTCAATCCGTGTACCTTCTTGGCTAGCTTCTTCGCCTTCTTCTGCTTCGCCGCGGACGCCTTTTCGATCTTGTGTCGCAGGCGCACAGGTACACGCTTAGATTTTGGCTCTGAAGTCTCTGTTATTCAACTTTCCGTGTGGAATATGCCTTTGAACTTACTTCCGACCTTCATTGTGGAATGTTGAGGTTGAGTGTTGATGTCGAGTTTGCAATTTCGAGATCTTCAGAAAAAGTTCGGCACGTGAAAAATATTGCCGCGCTTCTCCGCCCAGCTAGCTCACCCCCACTCAAGGGCTGCTCCCCGCGGCTCACATTTCGCTCAGCTCTCACAGTCTTTCGAGTCATTGTCTCATGGATGTCGAATTGAATTACCTACACCTCATACATTGAAAGTCTCCTCGAAAAACACATATTGCAATGCGATCAAACCGGTGGCTGGCGTTAGTAGCAGCTTCTATCGTTCTTAGCAGTTATTATGATGATTGGCTGCATCATGTCGGATAGAATTCCCAAGCCAGCTAGCGCAACACTGCATCCACAATTCTCTCACCGTCACATCTAACGTCCAACTCTGTTTGCAAACACGACTCGGCAGTAGTTACTATCGTCAAGGTGGCCTACGTCTACAACAGTCAAGCACCATCATGACCGTATCTAAACCGTCATTCTCGTCACCTGCGCAGACGATCAAGTGCCATGGCTTGGTAAGTATCATCAAGCTGTTCAGAAGCGAACAAGAACATCTGACTATCTCCAGCTCTTTGATATGGAGTATGTGATCAAATCAAAAATCCTAGAACTCGCAACTAATTCCAGCAGTGGCACAATCATCGACTCGACACCAGCTATAATCAAGCACTGGCAAAAGTAGGTAGCCGTTGACGATTTGCTAGTACGTAAGCTTACATGGATCACTCAGGATAGGAAAGGAGATTGGTGTCGATCCTGATGTTATTCTTGCTACATCCCACGGCCGCAGATCGATCGACGTGCTCCAGATCTATGAGCCGAAGCTCGCTAATTGGGAATGTGGGTATGATCTACCTTTACAAGATTTGGGATACTGACAGAATAGACATCTCCCATGCAGAAGGCCTAATACCGAAAGAGTTTGGGGGAGATGCTATCGAGATTCCTGGATCACGAGCTCTACTAGAGAGGCTGGAAGAGGAGGTGGTTCCATGGTGTATTGTCACTTCGGGCACACGACCGCTTGTTCAAGGCTGGCTTGATGTTATGAAGCTGGCGCATCCTAGGAACCTCGTTACCGCAGAAGATGTACTTAACGGCAAGCCGGATCCTACTTGCTATCAGATGGGAGCAAAGAAACTAGATCTCCAGCAAGAGGAGCCATCTATCGTGGTCTTTGAGGATGCACCAGCTGGAGTTCGATCAGGCAAGGCGGCAGGGTTCATCGTAGTCGGACTGTATACGACCCACACGCTAGAACAGCTAATGGAAGCCGGCGCAGACTATATAGTGAAAGATATGGAGAGTGTCACACTGAAGAGCTGGGACAAGGCATCTGGGGTGGGTGAGATCCAGATTACAGATGCCTTGGAATAGGCGAGTATGTCCGGGTGGCTGTCAAAGGTATTGTGGCATGATGTGGGTGGGAGAGACTTAGATTACCAACGATCGGCATGGATGACTGTCCGGCCAAAGAGTCCTTTACTTACCTCTTGATGTGTTACTCGAGAGATTTTCAAGTTCGTCTTGCTTGTTCCACACTTTCTGGTGTTCGTTCGATGCACACCGATTACTCAGCTGTAGTCACTACCAGTCAGACGAGCAAAGGTTATGAAGAGGGGCGGATTGGACAGAAGAGCAAGTCGCTGACCGAGAGCGCGGCGAAGCCTCGTCCAAACGTTCAAGTCTACTTCATGCATGCACAGCCTAACCATCACCAGGCGGCTTACCGAGCATGCAGGTAGTGCCGCTAGCCGCGTTGGATTTGTCGAGTCATTCTGCTTGGGACGAAGTCGGAAGGTGTGTCGCATCGCATGAAATACTCCATTCTGAGCTTTTTAAGCCACAGGGGAGTGTTTTTTCAGAATGGTGACTTGAAGACGTCAGTTTGGCGTACCGTCTGGGTGGTGCGGCACGGTAAGCTGGCGCAGCAGCAGCAGCAGCTGGAACAGCAAGCGAGGATAGAGGCCTAGTTTCAGAAGAAAGCGACATTGTTGGCCGTTGTCGGCAGTATGCAGAGCATGATGATAAGGGCGCCCTTGCAGCAGGTGGATTGTTTGTTTTTTTGGGTTGGGGGAGCGGGTCAGGCAGCGCACTGGCCGGAATGTTCAAGAGCTAGGCTAGGATATGGGGTTTCCTGAGTCGGTCGGCAGACGAAGTTTGTAGGACACGCAAGGGCCAAATTGAGTTCAGCCAGTGGTACAGGAAGCCCCTTTAGTGGGATTACTGCAAGGTACGGTCAGGAACAAGACCATCTCGCGCATCTGCGCCGACTTCCGCAGTAGCAGATCAGCGGTGCGATACGCCCCTTGGCCATGCGTCGCGAGGACATTTCGTCACACAATGCACATCTCGGGCCGGAAGCGGTTACTAACGAGCTGCTACTCGGCGAGTCGTTAGAGACAGAGTGTGTCGGCAAGAAAGCGAGCTGGGCGTGTGGAGGCGGCGATACAAAGGGCGGCGCTCGAGCCCGCGGACCACGTTGAAAGCCATGAACCCACGCCGGGGGCCGATGTCACTACGCACATGGACTTTTTGACGTGGAACGTGGATAGAATAGGTTGCTTTGGCCTTTGACATGCACACATGCCATCGGTCCCAGTCCACCCATAGCTACCCAAAATCTATTCTCCGAACGGGGCAAGGCCCAAGCTGCAGCGCCCATCGCGCTCGTATCAGTGGGACAGGTCTCCCGCCCGAGGGCGGATCACAGCCGCCGCCGCTCGCTCCACGACCGGGCCAATTGGCGTGTGGACGTCGCGCGCCCCCTGTACCCAGTCGCGAGAAAGCGCCTCGGGGGTTGGGCAGGCCGGCCAGTCGAGGTGAATGTCTGGCTGCGTGACAAGCCGATGATGCAGGTTTTGGGGCTTGTGGGCTGGAGGGGGGGTGGGAGGGAGGGGGAAGAAACGCTCGAATCCCCATCGGCTACAGCGAGGGCAGACTGCAGACGTCTGCTGAGCGGAGCAACGAGTGTCACCAAATGCAGGTTATTTTTGTGCCGGAGTGGGAGGGCATAATGCGCGCTGGGAGGGGGGGAGGGGGGTGCAGTGGCTTAGCACCTTAGCACGTCCGACCAACCAAGCGGCCGCCATGCCAACAACCTGATGGCTCGCTCTTCTTCCCCGTCTCTCGGTCACTCGGTCTCTCGCTTCGTGCCTCTCTGCTATCCTAATCCCACCCTAACGCGCCGTCGCGCTGAATACCCTCGTTTTCCGTGCTCCTTGCTGTAGATATCGCCTTCCCGCCGCTGTGTTTTGCTCCAGCCTCAAACTGTCGCTCGCTACCTCCACACCACCCACCACTCACGTCTCCGGCCCAGACTTAATAGGCACAGCGCCGCCCTGTTCTCGGTGTATCCCGTGTATCCGTGCCCGCTCTACGCATTACTGCCTATCGCCCAGGACCCAGGACCACCATCTCCAGCTGTCTCTGTCTGTCTGTCACTACACACTCACGCGCGCTCTCGCCGCCCATCCGACCCCCCCTCAGCCTCTACTGTCGCTGCGCGCGGCGCCATGGACTCCACCGGCACCTCGACGACCGCACCGCCCGCGGCCAAGCAGCCCGGCAGCGATGTCAAGCCGCGCCTGACCAAGGACCAGCACGACATCCTCGAGCAGCACTTTTTGGCCCAGCACAAGCCGAGCACCAATGTGAAGAAGGAGTTTGCGTCGCGGCTGGGCGTGCCGCTGGACAAGATCAACGCAAGTAGACCCCTCATGGCCGCAAGCGGGCAAAGCTAACATGGTCGTAGAACTGGTTCCAGAACCGCAGAGCCAAAGTCAAGCAGGACCGCAAGAAGCTGATGAACCAGTACAACATGTCCCTGACGCATCCCTTTGGTCATTCGCATGTGTCCGTCATGCCCAACCACTATGCGCACCCCCAGGAGCAACAACACCCTCACATGCTTATGCAACCGGACTTTTACCCGACTGCTGACATCAGTCCCGCGAGCCTGCCTGTCCAGGCCGGCGAGGGTCCGTCGGCCCTCGATCTAGGGCCCCACCTCTTCTTGCAGCAACCCCAACCCCAGCACCATCAGCATCACCAGTACGACATGCAACATGCCTTGCATCCCGTCCCTGAGGCCGACCGGTCTGCAACATATCGTCCAAACGACCTTATGCACTCCATCATGGCTGCGACCAACGGTGCTTACATGCACAACCCACAGGAGCCCGACTTTCCCTACGACAACGGACTGCCCCACCCCTACTCCAGTGATCTTTCCTTCACCGTCCCCGCACCCATGCCAAGTGATGTTGCCCCGTCTCATCCCGAGTTCGACAACTTTGCCGATTTCCAAATAGACTACTCGGCACTTACTGCTACTAACACCAACGGCTCAACCACTGCTGAACCACAGCAAAGCACAGGGTCCATTTCATCCGAGGCTTCCCCCTACAATGGCACTCAATCTTCAGGCACTACCCAGTCACCGAATGGTCCCACTCCGGCTTCCATTGCCTCGCTAAACTCCGTCTACACCGGCTGGACTGAGGATCCCACTCAACTAGCGCAGCTCAAGCAGACCGACGAGCCCGAGGATCAGTTTGCGCCATATAATGTCTCACAGACGTCGTCGGAGCAGACGCTACCGTTTTGGCTGCAGGATGCGTCAAGTCAAATGTACCCACAGTCCAACTTCTACCAGCAGCAAAACGTATCTGCACACGCCATCCTCACCACACCAGAGCAGACACGGAAGCTCAGCGGAACGCCTTCTGACCTTGAGATCCCAATGCACTTCCGTGAAGATGCATATACGCGAAGGAACTCGTCGACAAGTAATTTGGCTACCAACATGGATGCGATCCACATTCGAAATGGTACACCCGATGACTTCAATCATTCTGACCAGTCGTCGAGCATTGCTGCGAGGAGGCAGAAGCGTCCCATCAATCTCAGCTCGAGCGCAATGCGAAGCGCATCTTACTCAGCCCCCATGCCGTCACCGGGTGGCAATAACGACAAGGTAATCCGCAGAATTCGCTCAAGTGGCATCGGAAATGCCGGCGGTCGTGTGCAAAAGTCGCAACCGGGCTCGGCGCAACGCTCGCCAATGGCCATGAGCTTCTCGGATGCTGCTGCATCACCAAAATTTTCACGGACATTCTCGTCTTCAAGTGCCACTACCATCGGCCAAGGTGGCAGCCTGGCGCCACCAACCCCATTGACTCCGCAGGATTTTGGAAACTACTGGGGCGGCGCTGCCGTCATCAGGCCCCATTCAGCCATGCCAGACCACAACAGCCCGGAGAGCATGCACACGAATTGGTCTTCAGACCAAGCTGGAAATATCATTGCGAAGAGTACTTCCCCTCCGTCCATGGATCTGCAATCACGCTTCATCAATGACGCTTTGTATCGAGATACACCCCCACAGTCAGCACCAGCAACACAGCAAAACTTTCAACGGACTCCATACATGCACCACCCGCAAATGCGACCTGGTTTTCACTCAACTACTGATCTTACTATCCAACAACCCAAGCCGTCACATTTCAGAAGACCATCACTACCCGATACGGCGCAAACACAGGACGAAAGCAACATGCATTTTGTACAGCCTGGCCCCATGAACTATGATGAGATGTCTCTGAGTGGTATTCATCATAATGTCCCATTTGCTCCTCAGATTTCAACAGTGCCAGATTTTCTTGTACATCAGTACAATCCACCCCAAGGCACTGATTCTCATGGAAACCCATTACGGCGAACGACTGAAGCTCAGCCGAAGAGTTACATCTTCGCCAACCAAGGGCCTGGCGATTTCGGGGGCCAGTAGCAAAGCTATTGATGTTGCGCCCCATATGCAGGGTTACTGCTGCGTTTCTCAATACATTCTTAACTATACCCGGATTTTTTTTCTTGATGTTGTTATTTCAATCGCTCTACGATGGCAAGCTGGTACTCACATATTCCTCTTACCTTGTCCATCTTTCTACATCACACATGAGGCTTTTTGGCATAATCTTAATACGGTACGATCTTGGCTATCACGATTTGGCGCAGGCTCTGTTATTAGGGCGTTAAAAGCGTTGTTGTATTGGTTCAAGATTATTTTTTTGGCGTAGCAGCTGGTTCACGAAACGTTTTTCTCCTCACATGTCATCTCTCTGCAATTTCCTGATCAATACTCAAAGGAAACATATAGGCTACTGGGTTTGTCATATACACGTGCATGCCTTGGATATCTCGGCTCCATTGGAAGTAGTGAAGCGGAGTATCGGAACAATGAATCGTAGCACAATGGTGGAATCTGGAACGACGCGCATATGCAGACTTCCGAATCAAAAACATCTGTCTCTCAAGATAAGCCATCACCTGTTCCACTTATTCTGTGTCCCTAGTATAACGGACTTCGATCAAGTGCCGATTGTTTATGTTTTCCAACACATCTTATTCCGAGGTCGAGCCGGCAGCTGCAGAGACCATGCGCGGCATCTGCCATTATCCCAACTCGTGCTCCACGGTCTTCTCTTCCAGCAAGCATCTGCCATGCAACCTCTCTCGGTCGGAAGATTCCGCAAGCCACGGGAAAGAGTAAAGAAAAACTGCTCCTAGCCGACATACCGTCACACTTGCCCTACTCATCCAAGCCTCACCGTGACGTTATCGCGCACCATTGCTTCTTCTCCCTGTCTGACTCCCTCTGCATGATGCAGCCCCTGACCCCCTGCATCTGAAGTTTCAACCCGCGCCAAGAACAAGCAACTCCCATCGCGCATCTTGTCGCGTCTTCTTGCTGTTTTACCTCTCTGTTGACTCAACAGTACCAAACTACTACAGGAGCTGCATTCCCACCCGAGTCCGAGCATATCCGTATTATCGGACTGGGATCCATGGTATAGTAACGGGCCGGAAGGTGCGCCGAGGAAGACGGTTTGGCAGGTACGGGAAAGGCAAGGTTTGTTTGTTTCGGAAGGAAATTGATGGCAAGGAAAGGCAAAAGAAAGACCGAACAGCAGAACAAAAAGTAACGGCTACGGCACCCGGTTGGTCCTTTGTTCTTTTCTCGTACAGCTACTGTTGCCATGGCCACTCTCCGGGATTCTCCTTTTGCTTTTGTCTCGTACGGGTTCCTGGGAGGAGGGGAAGGAGCGTTGCGCATGTTTGCATTAGACCATGCATAACGGCTCTGCATAGAGAATAATGTACAAACGCTATTCCTACATGACCTACCCATGGGCCTACTTCTGCTACTACTTCCCGTGCCGGACAACACGACCGGTCCCGCTGTTTGTGTTTGTCAAAGACCTGGAAACTACGAACAAAGTTTTGGCCGCGGCTTATCTTAGTGCAAAGCGGAATGGTGTGTTGTATGCCGCGTAAGTGTGATGAAACATGAATCACTTACGTGACTTTCACATGTGACCGACAACATCATCATCATCATCATCATCACGAACTGGCCGAACCGTTCCTCACCTATTTCCCCTATACCCACATCTGCATGGCACGATGACGCGAAATCCCATGTTTGGCACAATCCTTCACCTGCACTGTTTTTGCGGGGAAATCACACCAGTAATCATGCCATTTTCCTTCCTCCCTCCCTCAACATGCCCAAAAAGCAAAATCTCATATACTAAGAACAATTCACATACCCACACACACACTCTCTCTCTGTCTGTCTGTCTCTTTCCTCCCCCTGGCCTGAATGAAACCAACCAGATCCGCGAGACCTTCTCACAGTTGCGCCTCAGTACCACGCTTTCCTCGCCATGCAAGCCACTGGCAGCAGAAAGCACCCGTGTTCCCCTGAGCCCAGCTCCGAAGTGCCTTTGCTCGCTAGCCAGCAAGCCAGCCAAGCAGGCAGTCGCTGCCGACCGCAAGTGCGGCAGAACGCGCTATACGGCTCCATTTGTCCGTGTTTTCTTTTTCGGTACGCTAAGCATCCTTGGTGGTTGGTACGGGATGGATGGGCCAAGGCTGGCCACGAGAAATGGTTCAAAGCTTGACGTAAACAAACTCGGGCAAACTTATGCCGAAGTTGGTACTAGGTCTAGGTACGAGAATGAGGAAATTGCCCGTTGTAGCCTGGAGGAGATTTCCGCATTGCGCGTTTTTTTTCTTTCTTTGCTTGTGGAGTAGCTGATGGGACGTGTGTTTTCCTTTGGGCGTGCCGTTTAACGTTTGCGTAGGAGCTTAGGTAGTTAGAGGGATTGTGCGCTGGTGAAGTTCAACGCCCACGAAGACGATGAGCTTTGGACGTGAATTGGTCATCTGGGTTTGTTAGCAATTTCATGAGATCAAGGGTGAGATAACTATGTTGTTGTGCAAAGTCTAAATATGAGAAATTGCATGTTGGATGCATTTAGTGTTGGGGACACTATCTGGCGCTCCCATGTAGACGGAGGTAACATTCTCTTCTTCCGCTGTTCGCTTCAATCTATTGCATTTAAAGTTTGACCTGTCTCTCTTTCTATTCACTATACTGTTTTAGCGCTATATGCCCACTGCTCCCTCTCGCTTTGTAACAGACCACTGAAGATGTATGCATGTATAGTAGAGTGTAACTTAAACTAAGAAATGTAACGATTCCCTGTCGCCAGCCCTTAGCGGAGCAAAAAGTATCATTAACATGATTTTCAATGTGCAAAAAACTGTGACTCAAAAACCAAAAACATACAACAGCGGGGATTCGCCAGTGGTCACCCACCTGACTACTAATCCGCCGATACACTGGTTAACTAGGGCTGAGCGGACGGGAAGCCGTGCTTTCAGTGTTCTATGGTCGTATGTGAAAGACAACTGAATAATATGGTAAATGTAGATAGGGTGGCTTGATGGGGGTATCGCTACTAAGGCAGTTCCGCAACCGTTTCTGTCCTCCGGGCCACATTACGCAATCAGGACATTGCCCAAACTACATGCTTGTATCCTGAACCAACTGAATATCGTGCCCTTGAACATCTTCCATTTGGTCGTTGCCCATGTCACTTATACTCTGTTGGTTGATTGCATCCAATCTCAGATTTCATACCTTTATCACAGGCGCTTTGCAATGAGCATACAATACAGACGACATTGACATTATCCACTGGTTCTTTAGTGGTACTTTAAAGCTGGCAAGTATTTACAGTCTGTCCCCAGCATTGGACGTAGCATATCTCTTGGAAGTGATGCCTGCACAGAACCGCCGACGAGCTTACTTCTTTACAACAGACCACCACCTCTTAAACCTCATGAAGCTCATATCATAACCCTTGAACCAGCAATATCCAGTAGAGATAGCCCAAGCCGATCCCAGAATGAGTGCCAGCCCGACAAGGTTGGAGTCCTTCCACGACCAAGCCTCCTGATCCTACCGTTGGGTTAGTTGTTACCCAGAATACTAGTTTAGTCAAAGTCTTACGCCGATAACGACGCCTCGTGGGCGGTAACTGATGCCCTTCTCGATATCGCTGGGTTGCGAGACAGCACCGATAGAATTAACGGTGAGGTCAAAATCGCCTTGCTGTTGTGCGAAGAAACTATTTGTATGTCAGACACCGCATCTTCTCGATCTGGTAGCGTGCATTTTCTACCTCCTCATCATTAAACTCATTCTTTTGACACTCTCTTTGTTCAAAGGTTTCGCATCTTCCTGCTCCCTTCCGCGATACGTAGCCTTCATCGCCTGCCACGGCACAAAAATCTCCATCTCGTCCTTGGACTCGAAATCGTACTCGTAGCTGAGCGAAGATTGTTCTCGGCCATCTGCCATGAGTGGCAAGATTTCGTCTTTGAGCGTCAACGTATACTTCTTGCCGTCGTGCTTTCCTAAGGTAAGATAGATGCCATCGTAGCCGGATAAGTTCCAGGATCGATCATCCCCCGTAGTGCGTTGGCTGGCAAAGCCGGCGCCACCGAGAGCCGTAATGTCGAGGTTACCGTGAAAACGCGCCGAACAACCTTCAATGTCAAGGTAAGACTGTTCCATACAAATTAGAATATCCAAGACGAGACGACCAAAGCGACCAGGAGTAAAGCTACCTGCGACTTCCCCCCGCGGACCCGGTCATCGCTCGCTGTCCAATCTGAAGCATTCCAGCCCCTACACGAAACGCTCGTCAGCAACGCACAGCTATCGCACATCAGACATTACTTACTTGTCACCTCCAAACAGCACGAGCTCCTTTTCGTTTCCCATTTTGTCAATTGCTCGTGATGAAAAAAAAGTTGATGACACGAAGCTTGTCTGCCAACAGAACAGAACATGACCCAAGCAGTTGAACGTGACGTGACCTCACTTTCCGGTAGTCCCGAAGTCCGTGCGAGTAATACCGATGACATGCTCCATCCGGGAACTTCAGGCATACCACCAACCACTCTCTAGCTCCGAGAAGATAACCTGCATAGCTTTACATTATAAATTAAGACAAAGATACAACGAAGATGGATTTCAGAGACGCCTCGCGCATGGATGAGAGCGATGAGTCTATCCTACGTGAACCATACCGACCATTCTACAAGATCTTTGGCGGCGCACCCATCTTGATCAAACAGTTTGTTTTTCTCTCTTAGCTTTTGTTGCTATATCGCTGATACATAGGGATAGGAGTAATGAGTACGATCGGGTAGCCTTTAGAGAGAGGCCGTGGCTGGGCGTGTTGCTGTTTGATAATGTTACTTCGGATGCGAGGGATCATGCTGCAAACGAACGAAGTATGCCTAACTAAACCAAGGAAGGGAGATTAGTCGGCTAATAAATGGTGTAGCGTTTCTCTCGTGGCTTAAGCTAAGCGTGTACATGGCAATAGTATCCGTTGCCATTGTACTTTCATTCCACCTAAAGTCGGAACCAAAGCCACTTGGTAAGACGATCAATCAAGCATGTGCTTTTGTAATACAGTCTGCTTACCTGTGTTGCAGAGAGACAATTCGCACTGCCGCTAGGAATCATCTTCTGGTTACTGGCTATGGCATGTATGCTATCCGGACTGTCGAATTACATCAATACCGTGTCACGGTACAGTCAACGACAAGCAATTGTGCAGACAGGATGGAAGACGCAAATTGTGTTCACCATAGTATCAGGCGCCATTGTTGGTACATGTATCTTATTCATCACTACAAACGAAGAAAAGTAGTAGATGCTTCTGGAAGAGAAATCGAATGCCTTGTAAACGGCATACCCAGGATGACCCACACTTTGCGCTACCCGTTGTGATTGGCGATACACCTGTGCCCAACCTCAGCATCGCGCTTAATCGGCCTCGAGGATTGCCCAGGTCTGATCGTCGACGGTGGTATAGATGAGACCTCCAGACAGAAGCTCGTCGCCGGCCTTTGCAACATCGGCCGTATCGATACCGAGCTTTGCAGCAATCTCATGCTGATTCAGACCCTCGTTCGACTGCGGTGCTTCCCTCAAATACTGGAACACTTTCTTTGCTACCTGGCCGTAAGCGGTGAGATCGTAGCCGCCATAGTTACCACCGGCTGCTTGTTGTTGTTGTTGTTGTTGTTGTTGTTGCTGCTGTCCTACCGCACCATTTGCGTTGGCACCAGCAGTCTGCGCACCACCAGGTGGCCCGCGAGTGAAGTGTAAATGTACAGCGGTCGCTTCGAGCAGGTGGAATGAAATCTCGTTCATGTCTTCGATTGGGCGGATGACGGTCGCTCCCACAGATCTCCGGTCATTGAAAATCTTTAATTTGCCCCATGCTCTGCAGTATGCACCTTCAACAAGCTTGGCTTTGGTTGGGTTGGGCTGTTCAGAAGAGTCGGAATCGACCCAGACCTTGACCTCTATACTTCCGGTGCCGTCATCGAGTCTGTACGTATTGTTTGTGGTCTGGTTGGATATGTTGCGTATTTGGCCGACAAGTGTGAGCTGGTAGAGGGCTTAGCATATGGGGTTTGAGTGTGAAGCCATGTGTGGCATACCTGACTGATTACGGCGCCATCGATCTTGAGAATCTGGTCGCTACTGCTACCGGCTTCTCCTTGGGCCTCAAGGATTTGCTTGATGGTGACTGGGCGCAGCGAGTCTTGAGAGTGGTCTCGTCGGTTGCCAGGGCTTTGTGTATTGCCGCCTTCTCCTGGTATGAAGCCGCCTCCGCCAGCACCACCGCCGGCGCCGTACGAGGTATACGAGGTTTCGTAGCCGTTGTAGTCTGTGAATATTAGCCTTTGACAATTGAGGGCATCTAGAAGTGGCTTTCATACTCATCTCGTTGGCGTACTCCTGGGCAAGCGCGGTGCACAAGACTGGCGAGGGCAAAACGCGTCGAACGCGCCTGCTTCATCGCGGGGCACGTGGGAGCTTGTCGGTCAGGACCCTTGTCGCCAAGATTCCATGTGGCCCGTGCTCGAAATTTTCCATATCGTAGAGCCACAGGCAGGCGCAACCCTCAGACATCGGGCAGAGTCGAACAGTAGCACGTCTCGCAGTCCCACAGACGAATTACCGACCATGGCTCCCCGCGCAAGCTCGCCGGCGCTCTCCGAAACCGAATTCGACATATTCGATGCTCTCGCTGGCGGCGATCAAGAACAGCAAGAGACGGGTTTGGACGCGAATCTGGGCTTGGTTCTCAACATTGGGGAAGATGACGGCTCCGACGACGAGGCATTTATCGCCGCGAAACAGGCTGCATCGAACCGCAAAGCCTCCAACGTAGGAAAATCGGTCAAAAAAGGTGGAGGTTTTCAGGCAATGGGCTTGAACGCGGCGCTGCTCAAAGCTATCGCACAGAAAGGCTTCAAGATACCAACTCCGATTCAGCGGAAAGCAGTGCCTCTGATGCTACAGGGCGAGGATGTGGTTGGCATGGCTAGGACTGGATCCGGAAAGACGGCTGCTTTTGTCATACCTATGATTCAAAAGCTCAAGGCGCATTCTGCCAAAGTAGGCGCCCGCGGCATCATCATGTCTCCATCTCGCGAGTTGGCTCTGCAGACACTCAAGGTTGTCAAGGAATTAGGGCGCGGCACCGATCTAAGGACCATTTTGCTTGTTGGTGGTGACAGTCTAGAAGAACGTATGTACAGCAGGAAACAGGCATGTCGAGATCCACACTAACGGTTCGGGCAGAGTTCAGCTCCATGACTACCAACCCCGACATCATCATTGCCACACCTGGTCGTTTCCTGCATTTAAAAGTCGAGATGGGCCTTGATCTGTCTTCCGTAAGATACATTGTCTTCGACGAGGCCGATCGTTTGTTCGAAATGGGGTTTGCAGCACAATTATCTGAGATTTTGCATGCCCTACCGGCCTCAAGACAAACACTACTATTCAGTGCCACTCTACCAAAGTCACTTGTCGAGTTTGCAAGAGCAGGCCTTCAGGAACCGAAGCTGATCCGTCTCGATGCAGAGAGCAAGATTTCACCCGATCTGAAGAGTGCTTACTTTACCATAAAATCAGGAGATCGAGACGGCGCGTTGCTTCATCTTCTCGACAACGTCATCAAGGTGCCAGTGGGCGAGACTGATGCATCAAAGAAAGCCAAGGAAGACGCGGAGAAAGCCAGTAACAGCAAGAAGCGCAAGCGTAGCGAAGGGTTCGTAAAAGACGTTCCCATCGCCGAGTCCACGATTATTTTCGCTGCAACCAAGCACAGAGTGGAATATCTATCCAACCTTCTTCGCAACGCGGGATATGCGGTATCTTATGGTATGTCATCTGGCCTTGTCTTATCGTTTCGTTACTAACTCGACTAGTGTATGGAAACCTTGATCAGACTGCTCGTAAAGAGCAGATACAAGATTTCCGCACCGGATTGACGCGTATACTTGTCGTCACTGATGTCGCTGCCCGTGGTGTGGACATGCCGCATATCAACCATGTGATCAACTACGACTTCCCTTCGCAACCCAAGATTTTCGTGCATCGAGTGGGACGCACAGCCCGAGCCGGAAGAAAGGGATGGGCATATAGTCTTTGCAGACACGTCGATCTGCCGTACCTCATAGATTTACAGCTTTTCCTTGGCAAGCGACTACTAGTCGGAAGATCGAGCGAGGAACCGAACTATGCAGAAGATTTCGTTGTCGGAAGCTTAGCGCCATGGCAACTGGAATCTTCCGTCGAACTAGTGAACAAGCAGCTCGCCGAGGATGAGGACCTGGCGCTTCTATTGAGTGTGGCCGAAAAGGGAGAGCGTCAATATCAACGAACACGTAACCAAGCAAGCGCACAAAGTGTAGGGCGGGCCAAAGAGCTAGTAGCATCCCCAAACTTTGCAGAGACGCACATGCTGTTCAGCGACGATGCACACAAAGCTCAAAGAGAGAAGGAGAACATGCTTGCCAGAATTCAGTCTTTCAGACCCGCGGAGACTGTATTCGAGATTGGTCGACGTGGAACCGGTAGCGAAACAGCTGAAATAATGCGCAAAAGACGAGAGCAGGTTGGACGACAAAAGGCCAAGCAGGCAGCCAACAAGATGGCTGAAGGCAGCTTGGATACAATGGACGAACCTTCAAGAAAGTCAAATGACGATGGCGTAGAGTCAGACGACGAAGTCGAAGTTGAGAATGGCATATACGAATCTGATTCAGACGGGCTCGAGGTGTCAGTCTCACAGCCAACGTCGAAAAAGTCCAAACAAGACAGCTGGCGGAATGACGACTATTTCATGTCGTACCTCCCCAAGGAGAACATGGCAGAAGAGAAGGCATACGGCGTGAGTGGCGGAGATGCTGGTAACACCAACTTTGTGTCAGCAGCAAGGGCAGCAGAAATGTCTCTTGTCAACGATGAGATCCAAGGATTTGCGGATGCAGCTAAATCGAAGATGCGATGGGACAAAAAGTCGAAAAAGTATGTCAATCGCACCAACGATGAGGATGGATCCAAGGGAACAAAGATGATTCGAGGAGAAAGCGGACAGAAGATTGCGGCCAGTTTCCGCAGTGGCCGTTTCGATGACTGGCGCAAGGCCAACAAGGTGAAGATGCCACGGGTTGGTGAAATGGAGGCACCCAACCGCTCTGCTGCATCCTTCAATAACGCCCCGCGTTACAAGCACAAGGCGGAGAAGGCTCCGAAGCAGGCTGATCGGTATCGCGATGATTATCATGTCCAGAAGAAGCGGGTGGCTGAGGCCAAGGAGAAGCGCATCGGTGCATTCAAGGATGGTGGTGCCAAGAATGAACTTCGAGACGTGGACGCAGTGCGGAAGAATCGCAGGGTCAAGGAACAGCGTCAAGCGAAGAATGCACGCCCATCGAAGAAGCGGAAGTTTTGATTACATAGAATCAAGAAGCACATTTGTCTTGGCTGGTAACAGGAAGCGACCACGTAGTTTGACATTGAGAGCGTGTGGTGTGGTTGCTTACTTCCGCAGCACCCTGTTGTTCTGGCGGACCGAGGCGCCGCCTAGATTCCGATTTGACAAGTGACGAGTATGGGGGGGGGGGGGGGGGGGGGGGGGGGGGCGAGTGAAAAGAAAGTCTGGCATGCAGTAATTGGCCGAAAGTTGGGATTTGCGCGAAGAAAGGCCGTTATGACCCGCATGGTCAGGCGATGATTCTTTCTTCAGGGCCCGCACCCCCCTCCCCGTCGGGTCTGCGTGTAACAGCTGGCGTTGGAGGAGGACAGTTATTGCTTTACTATGCCACATTTGTGCGGGTTGGCGAAAGTTTATCGGGCAGTTGCAGCATTGCCATGGGCGAGCAGGATGCAGGATGCCCTCTTCGGTCAGAGCACAAGATCAAGTCGATAGTGGCATTGTTCTTTTGGTCGGGCGTGGGTCGTGGTC
Organism: Pyrenophora teres f. maculata; assembly: GCA_014334815.1. NCBI lineage: Eukaryota > Fungi > Ascomycota > Dothideomycetes > Pleosporales > Pleosporaceae > Pyrenophora > Pyrenophora teres. The sequence continues at coordinate 2,370,137 of CP060570.1, forward strand.
GTGGTCGGCGAGAATCAAGGTTATCAAGCAATTCATCGGGGCGGGGAGATGCCGTTGGATCAACCACGGACCAGAAACCTTGTGCATGCGTGATCAAGTGTGCGTAAGTAGGTACAGTACGATAGAGTTCCCGGCGTCTATCCAAGGTCGGGGAGGTGTTGACACTGACAGGCGACGGCGCATAAGTTGGCGTATTGGGTGTAGGCGCCAAACCTCAGACGATTAAGGTCCGAGGCAGGGATAGGGGCCTTGACGCACGTCATCCCTCGAGGAGATTTCTTCGCGGGACAAGTCGTCTTCTCCACTCGTGGCCATGTAAGGGTGCAACGCCAGTCCCCGTTTAGCGCAAACGCCGCGAGACATGATGAATCAATTGATAATCCTGCTGGCCCCGTCGCGACGGACAAGGTGCGGAGTGCCCGACGGCCTTCTAGAAGCCGCCACAGTTGCTTTTCCTTGATGGTCACACACAGGTTTTGACGTGCCATGGCATGGTCGCATGCAAGGCCTCAGCATGTAGGTACGGTACGGTACTATGTAGGTAACCGGGCTGCAGCCATGGCATCGGGGCTGGGTTTCGCGTTACTCAGGCACAGCAGCAGGCCATGTGTGCACCCCAACGGCTTTTTGATATTCAACACGGCCCAAATGGGACGACGCAATCTCACGGCCAAAGTGTCTGGGGATTGTCAATGAAGATGACCAGGCCGAACAAGCTGCAAGGTGTAGCCAACGACCGCGGCGCGGCAGGCTTGGGAGCGGCGCAGTCTGGGCAAACTATTTGCTGCAGCCGGGTACATAGATGCACGTCGTCACATTTCATATCTCGGTAAACGGCTTCGTCGTAATGGTGTATAGTAGCAACCCTCCGGACGGAAATTTCTCGCTCCGTGGCGGGCCTGAGCAGATTTTGAAGGGGGAAGGGTGAGCGAGACATGTGGGGCCTCGTCACGACACATGACGAGAGAGAGAGAGACACGGACTGACTGCAGGGCGCCTTGAAGGGCGCCGGGCGCTGGTCGCCGCCACAGGAGCCGCATGTGTGCTGTACAGTACTTGTACTCGTACGTACGTAAGTATGTAGGTATAGCGGGCTGGACAAAGTGTCAAAGACACCGAGGTCCGCCTGGTAGCTGCTCGGCCCGCACCCAGTCGCACATCGAGTATGGGCCAAGGGTGGACTCGGATGCAAGGACCCCCAGGATGAAGGTCAGGTCAGCGAGGGGCCCTGGTTGCGACTACTTTTGGCACAACGTGTTCTGAGCACCGGTTCGTAGATCCCGCCGCAGGCGTGTCGTGATATCTGGGTCCTGGCTAGCTGACTGACTCGTCGGCAGCATGTCAGCATGTCATTCATTACACGACCATATCGTCACCAAGGGGTGGCGGACCTGCTGCCCAGCCTCGCCAGCATGTTCGCAGGCGGTTGCATCTGGCCTCGCATGCAGACAGCCGGACGAGATTCAGCTACGCAGCTATGCAGCAGTGCAGCACCACAGCGGCAAGGCCCGCCACAGTAGGACGACATTCCCGGTGCCCTGGACAGGCCGTTGTGCGCATGCCGTAGCCCCGGGCAATCGTAACAAGAGAAATTGAAAGCAATCTACAGGCGATATAAGACGTGCTCTTAACGTCGGCAAACCCGCTATCTAAGATTATTTTTGGACCACGGTAAGCCTCGACGAGGCTAAATGCAAGGCCAGGTTCTGGCCTCTCTCTCTCTCTCTTTCGGCTGGGATGATATTTTCCGCGCCGGGTCCAATCACGCCCGACTCTCCTGCCCACTCCCTCACACACACACACACATACACATGTGGAAGTTGTCTTTTTTTTTCTTCGGCCGTAGAAACTCGCCTCAGTCCCAGCCGGAACACTTGCCCCGACACAAAAGGAAGAAACGCTCCTGCAGGCCCGAGTCAGGCACCCTGCGTCTTGTTGGATCGCGGACCTTTCCGCAACAAGCACAGCGAATATGGCCAATGTGCATTTAGACACGCAGACGCAGACGGTATCGAGTCCTTCCAAGGCAATAATAGGTCATTCCAAATTGTCGTGACGACAATATCACGACTGATATGGACCCGTATAGTAATAGTGCTCGTTCCAGCAGTACCACACTTTTGGCTAGTGTTAATGTACGTAGGTACCGTATACATGGCTGTTTATCCAAGTATGTACGGTACAACCCCCGCCCTGACCATGACTGTGCCCGTGGCCGTGCACTAGACGCGGCATCGATCTTCACGGCCCACGGCTCTCGGCTCAGGCTACCGCTACTCCGTGTTGAGTTGAGGTGGGCGCTGGCCCATCCAACTGGTGCAGCGTCAAGTGTTTGTCCTGCCGCAGTCGTTGTTGCAGGTTTGCAGTGTAAAGGGAGGGCGCGCTCGGACTCGTGCCTATTTCTCAGCAACGCCCGCCCGTCTCTCACTTTCTCATGTCACTCGGGCCTCGCTGACATTCACATCGACGTGTGCACAACAAGGCCCAAGTACTTCGGCCCCGCATCATCGTCAATGCTGTTAGTGCACGCTCCAATTAAATGAGCGCAGTGACCTATCGCCCGACGATGCCGTGGTCAAGTCGGACTCGGACAGTTTACGGGCAGATCGTCGACGGCGCCAGGTTTCGATCGATTATATCCACCGGAGTTTTTTTTTGGCATGTGCTATCCTAATGCGAGACGGCTGAGGGGCGGCTATAGTGGTCACAAATTATGCCTCTGGCTTATTTCGACTACGGCACTATAAGAGCAGCATTGAAACGCCACGGTCTAGCGCATCCTGGGGCGACTGTTCAGGTGGTGATTGCTGTACGGGCTGGGTGCAAGATCGTCTGCAGTGCAGGCAGTCCGCTGTTTGATCTGTTGAGCACTCTCAGCACTGTGCATACAGGAGTACATGGAAGCACCGCCAACTAGACGTGTGCGCCTCATCATGAGCTGTACAGAAGGCTCTTTTTTTTTCTTTTTCTTTTTTGCTCAGCAATAGACACTATAGACACTATAGGCTACGGGGACATATGTCGTCGGGTGCAGCTTGCCGGCGCTCGCGTATGCTGGTCCAGAGCAGGACTGCATCTGCCAGATCCATGACCCGCACCATACGAGCCTACAGGGCCGGCGCCATGCACCTTTGCACATGGCGTGTCGCGACGCAGCGCTCTGCACTCACAGAGAACATGTTGAATGTTTATACTTTGGGCAGGCTTTGTTTGGGAGGGGACCTTGCTTTTCGACTCGTTCAAACAAGGTATATCGACGGATTTCTCCACTCGACGAACAGCGTACACAGCATTTGCTCGCAGGCTTCAGCAATATGCGTAACACGGCGTGGATCGCCGCAGCGGCGCGCCCCAATGTCTGGGTGTCGAGCAGCTAAGATCAAGGTTTGCGCCCGGTGTGTGCGTCATCGGACAGCGGCGATGCTACTGTCGCGACATGGAGACCCTGAGCAAGCTTCCCCCAGTAAGTGCCAGTAGGCCATGCAGCGCAGCCGCCACGAGGCGAGAGCTTCCGCTGCGGCCGTCGGTACGTGTGGGATGAAAAGACGTGCTAGGTGATCAGTGCAGTGGTGTAGTCGGTGCAAGTGGTTGGCTTGAAGGGTCCGGAAGCCCAACTGACAGTGACAAGCGTGTCCATATGTAGTGCACCACCACAGCGGGCCTGTCACTGCGAGCCACAAATCCTCACCTCACCTCACCTCGCTCCATGGCGGCTCTGGGCCAAGTGGTGCTTGTTGGGGTCAAATTCCCGAACACCTGCCTTGTCCCGTGTTTTTTTCTTCTCTTTGGCCTTGTTCATTGCCCATTTCGGACCAGTGCTCCCCCCCCCCCCCCAGGCGTCCCCCAAACTTGTGCCCGAACAAGCAACAGAGGCAATGGCTGGGTCGCACATAAGCGTAGGCCGCGCATTAAGGACGCCCGACTTATGCTATGCCTCGATGGAAAGTTTGCCTGGGCGCCTGCAAAACAATGGTGCAATAGCGCGCAGAGGCGCGCGAGCTACATGTCGTTAGCACATCCCGGCTGGAGGACGGTGCGGAAAGCAGGGGGTCGAGCGGCCTCTGACCAGGCTCCCCAACCCGCTGAGCCCATGCATGCTACCAACTGACGGCCGTGCATAGATGCTTCCGCGGGTGCATCGACCGACTGGGAAAGCCGGCCTAGCAGCAAAATGCCCAAGAACCATCAGCCGAACGAGGGAGGCATGTACTCGTCCCCGAGACGCCTCCTTCCCTGCTCCCGTTGCCCGGAACTCATCGTGGCCCCCGTCTCCTGGATGGCCCCGTCATGCACGACTTGACAGGGATTTAGCAAAGATCTGGGAGTAGAATCCCCATAGCCGATTGTAGTTATTACTGGGGAATGTCCGCCGAGTGGGCACATGTCCGCTCTGCTCTGCTCTTTTACGACTTGCCCTTCCAGTTTCCCCATTGGTCCCACACAAATCCATCACCATCATCGCCGACCCTCCTTCTTCTCCTCGTCCCATCACCTGCAGCTCTAGTCGACCTCTTTCCGCCCATTCCCCCCTTCTGCTACCCCAGCAAACTGCTCTCCCTCCGACCCTCAAACGCCGAGCACAAGGCCATATCAAAAAAGGTATTTTTGCAAGACCCTTTTTTTTCTTTTCTTTGCCTCTGAATCCTGTTGGCATGCATCAGACTCCACCCGAGCCTTGTCAACCGTCGCCGCATCGGCATTGATAATGCGTTGGCATACCTGTTCTGGTCCTGCACCCAACTGCCACCTTTTGTCCATTGTCTTGAATTTCTTCGCCTCTTCGTCAGCTTACCCTAGTCTCCATATAGGCCTATCCCAGTTGCCACACGACACCATCACAAACCCCATTTCCATACTGTGGTCCATCTGCTCCGCAAATCGAGCCGCCGTGTGTGGGCTTACCAAGCTATTCGCTCCAGCTGCCCTTCCGCACAGTTGAGCTCCCGCTGCTGACGCGGCGTTCGAGCGCACAGTGGCCAAACTATGCAGAGCCTGTCTTTACCAGGTCCGACCTCACTCCTTTCTACGCCATTCGGGCGGCCTGCAGAAGCTGAAGACGGCCTGGCCAAGTTCCGGTCAAAGTTCAGTCCTCACAGGCCTGAGCATCAGGGTTACCCATCCCCGCCCATGTCAGAACCTCTCCCCATCTCGTCGACCAGCACAGCCCGTTGAATCTGCGCGCTATTCCTATCCACCGGCTGTGGCCGTTTCCCAAAGGCAGGACAGTCTGACTCAACCACCTGCTTCGTCATCCGTATACGAGCCACGTTCTGGACCCATCTCGCATAGCCTTCCCTCACAGCGACCGCTGTACCCTGGAGATCCTCAGCATCGGGCCCAAGCCCCTCATTACCACCACGGCCGTGCCCTCGAGCACCAGTCCTACGGACATGGTATCCCCAACAGCTATGGCTATGGCTACCAAAATGCCAGCCTGCCTCCTTATGCTGGGCTTCAACACACGGGGCCAATGGTGCAACAAGGCGCCATGATTGCACCACCACCAGCTAGGCCAACGAAACCAGCAAGAAGAACAAAGGCTCATGTTGCATCGGCCTGCGTCAATTGTAAAAAGGCGCATCTCAGCTGCGACGTTCAACGACCATGTGGTCGCTGCGTCGCTTCCGGCAAACAGGTTAGTTTCCCATAGAATGCATCACGCTTGTGCTTTGACAAACTAATCCATCGTCAACAGGACACATGCAAAGATGTGCAACACAAGAAGAGAGGAAGGCCACGGCTGAGAGACGACAGAGAGTTTACCAGAACCGACGAAGGGAGACCACCGCCTAGCCAGCTCTTGGGCGCGCCGCCTACCTCTGAAGCACCACCACATCAGCCTCCTTATAGCGCGTCATTGTACCGGCCCTCTGACCAGCGTGTTTTGGGGGGCACTGCGCATCACCGAGATGTGCCGAGCGCCATTTCGCATCCGGGTGCGCCGGCAACCAGAGATGCAACCAGCAATGTCGGCGACTACGGCGGTGCAGTACTACCTCCTTTATACAGTGCCGGACCGAATGCGGCGTACCAAAAACTGCCGGTTGCGTATCTGAACTTGGATCTGGTTATTCAAAAGACCAACCAAGCTTTTGCGGATTTGGTCTCGTTTTTGGGCGACATTAGGGGTAAACACCTCGGTGATCTCTTGGAAGCGCGACAGAACGAGAGTCTGCAGCGTCTGCGTAACGAGTTGCGCGATGAACGCGACGAGCGTGAACCAACCTACATGGCGCCCATCACCCCGGTTGGACAAGATCCTATGCGCGCCGTCATGGAGTCAGTCGCTGATCAGGATATTGACCATGTCACCCAAGGCTTTACGAGCAGGTCCATTTTTTTGAGTTTCCGGGTCCATGGCGGCGGGCAGTACCAATCTCTGCAAGTCCAGATACGGCTTGCAAAGACGTCACTGTACTTTGTCACCCTGGTTGTCTGCTCACCACCAAGGCTGACAGCTCCACCTCTTTTGACACAGCAGTTGGCCCCTCCGACACCAAGACATGGCTCACAGAGCAACTCAGCGCCAACGACGGCTACTGTGACGCAGTTTACGCCACACCAATCTCGTCGGCCATCTTCGACCAGCTCCGCGCCCAACTCACCCTTCTTCAACTTTTCATCTATCCGTACTTCGCTCCCGGCCTTCAGTCCTAGCTCTTACAGCAGCAGTCCATCACATCGGTACTCGCCAATCGCTAGCGGAGCAGAGTCAGCATACTTTCCGACATACCAACCGCCCCCGCAGCTCACTTCAAACACCTACCCCTCCCCTTATGCGGCAAATTCTAGGTTGCCAGCGGCAACATCGGAGCCACTCAGAGAGCCCAATCGTCCAGCGCGCCTTGAAGGTTTACACCTGCCACCCATACGGACTGGACCGCCACCACTAGGTTCACCTTTACACATTGAAACTGGCCCTGCCGCTCTACAACGCGAACGTGTGAGGCTACGAGATTCTCCTCCGAGCGGAGCCGAGCAACGAAGGCCTGAGTCTCCTGAGACGGGAAAGCGGAGGCGCTTGAATATCCACGAGGTACTTGAATAGGAAGGAGAGAGTGGCCATGCGTACCTGAGACGTAGATGGTATGCAAGGGTAATGAGAATATATTTTGCCAAGCTTGCGGCGGGGTTCAAGGCAGAGACTTTATGTCTCAACAATTGGGCGTTGTATAGCGATGGTGTAAGACGGGTTTCCCTGGTTCGACTGAAACGGTACAACGACATGTGCTACACACGGGACGACAATTGGTCCTCCCGAGCTTTTTTTCTCTTCGATTTCGTCATCGGGTCGTTGGCATTCTTTTGCGGTTCGTCAATCCGCTTCGCATAGCACCAGGCGTTCATCACTCGCTCTCGTTGTTCACCCATCTGCGCTGGTTTTACCATTCGCTGCTTCTGAATCTTTACGCTTTCTCTTCCCTTTTGGCACTTTCGCATAGCATAAGCACCTTTGGATACCACATTGACTTTTCGCTTCTTTCTCCGCGCTTTGCGATTCCACTCGCTTTTATTTCTCTGCTCCGCGACTTACCTCGTATTCGTCGGTCGTTGTTTCCCTTTGTGGGCATGATGAGCACTCTATCCATGCTTGAACGCTGCGGCACCTAACGGCGTTCTGCCCCGTTTCAAAAAGAAGAAGAAAAAAAGGACACAGTAGGACACATACCTGTTTACCCTTTATACATGGGACCTAGGTCTGGTTTTGTACTACAGATGAGGCATCCGTGCGTTCGCGTTGGTGTTTCAGCATGTTGACCGGGATCCAAGTCGCTGGAACACTTTTGCATTCCTTCACCTGCGCCGTCTGTCCCAACATACATATACTCGGATTCGCACTCGCTTCTACTTTTTTTTATACATATACTGCGAAAATCGACGTCGATTGCGAACGTTTTTCTTCGGAGTGAGAGAAAGTACTGCTCGCATGTTTGGGCACTCACGGCTGTTTTGGGGAGGGGTGTTGCATTTCGGTTCGAGGGATCTGTCTGCATGTCCCGGTCCTTCTGGTGCGCAATGCAGGTCAGCAAAGATCACAACATGTGGGGGCTGATGGTGCCACTCTTCTGAGAGTAACCTTGTGAAGAGGGGGGGCGGAGAATCCTCCATGAAGAATGAGGCGAGAGGGCGTTTTTTCTTCCATCCTATTCCTGGACCCTTTTCTGTCCACCATACCTAAGGCCTACCACACCGGTCTGGAAGTTTACACATATGAGACGTCAGCAGTAGAGGTTTCACAAGAGGTAAAGGGACGTTTTTTACCTTCTCTTTTCTTTGTAATATGGCTGCTAGGCCAGTTGGGCGGATGATACCCTTTTCCTATCACGTCACGTTTTATCGACATCATGTTTACATAAAGAAGACATTTCCTATGGTAATAGTAGTAGAGCTAGCTACGCTATTTACTCTCTGTACATACAGCAGGTACATGGATATTTTGTTTCCGACAAGTCGTGTTCAGTCGTGTGTTACATGCAACTTGTTTATGAGTTCCACAAGTTCACCCACAGTAGCACAAGGCTTTGAAAGTGAAATGTTATTGCTCACTTGCGCGTGCCTATGACCGAAAGTATAAAGCTGACTGAAGCAGACACACCATCACATTTGTCGGGTTTACCAAATGGCTGTGGCAGAGATGAGGACATGGGAGAGAGAGAGAGAGAGAGAGAGAGACATGCTCAACCGGTGGGTGAAACATGGGTTTCGTGAGTGAACTTATCGTCATGATTACAGAATGTATATGCACAAGGAAAAATAAGTGGGTATCGAGGTGTAGAAAGGCAATTGAAAGCAGTCGGGCGTTCGCTGCGTCTTGCATGCTCGCTGTGAGGTTCTCATGGTGGGAAAAGGCGGGCTGTATCCGCACATGCGAGATACGGGAGAGTGGTCGGCTGGTGATGCGCAAATAGTCGATGTCGCGTTCAGCCCAGAGCCTTGACCTTCTTCTTCTTCTTTTTGCTACCGTCAGCAGCTTCGGGCTTCTTTCCCTGTTGAAAGTCCCTCCAACTGTTGATCCTGGTATCCCTCGTCTTCTCCCATGCCTCATCCTGCTCCCTCTTCCTCTTGCGCTCCTTCATCTCCTCTTCTTCTTTCTTCTGTGCCCTACCCTCTTCGCGCATGGCGGCCTTCATTTGCCGCTGCTTCCGCATCTCGTTGTCCCTAATCACCCAGATGACCTTCTGCCTCCACTCTTTGGCAAACTCCTCGCCGCGCGTCTCCTCGTCGTCGGCCGTGAGCTTCTTTTCGCGCATGAGCAGCATACGCGCATCGGCAATGTTCTCGTCTAGCTCGGCGCGCAGTTTCTCATCCAGTAGGACAGTCTGCGCTTTCTTGAGGCGGTCAAAGGCATCGGGGGCGAGCTCGTTCTTGGTCTTGTCAGGATGGATGAGAAGGGACTTGGCACGGTAGACTTTCTTAATATCGGATTCGGGGACACCGGGTTGGAGGTCGAGGACAGCGTAGGCGTCAAGGCTGAAGACGCTGCGGATGCCTATAGCTGTTAGTGGGCGTTTGGTGTGTATGCGACCGCGACTTACGCTCAATCTCAGCGTCCTGCGAAGAGTTAGCCGTGTCGTATATCGAGGTAGTAGGTGCAAATTACCTTATCCATCTCCTTGCCGATGCCCGCAAGCTCGGCATCAATATCGTCTGTCATGCTGAAGTTGTGGGCGTGTTATTCTACAGCTATCAAGCTTACAACCCTCTCTTGCTACCAGATTCAGGTGCAAGTGGGTTCGGGCTGGAGGAGGGAAGTTACGGTTAAATTAAAGTCGCAGAAAACGAGTGTAAGAGTATTTTGAGTATACAAAGTGCTTTTCTGCGCAGTGCTGGGTGAATGATGACAACGAGTGGGAAAGCGCGAAGCTCGCCATCAGACGCCTAGCTGGATCCCCGCGGCGAAGAGCACGGGCCGTTTGCACGTCTCCACCAAAAAGTTCTCTCGCGATGCGACAGCACCAATCCCGAATTGCGCCCAAGACACCATAGAGCACTGAAATGGTCGCGCCTGGAATTACCGGTCGTACACGGCCTACCAAGGTCAAGAAGCGTGAAAACCTACAAAAGAGGAAGCGTGACGATGTCGATGTTGAGAAGCTGGAACAAGCCGTCCAGGCACTGGTAGGATCGCCAACGCATTCAAGACACATGCTGCATAGTTGGCTGACTGACTAATTATAGGATACAAAGCATGGCTCCTATAAAGACTTTACCGACCTACCGCTATCTGATCCGACCAAGCAAGGCCTCAAGTCGTCGCATTTCGCCGTCATGACCGACGTCCAGGCGAAATCCATACCACTAGCTCTCCAAGGACACGACATTCTCGGTGCAGCCAAGACTGGAAGCGGAAAGACTCTCTCGTTCATCATACCTGTACTGGAAAACCTGTACCGGCTACAGCATATCGGGCCAGACGCCGGCTTGGGCGCGCTGATTCTGTCCCCAACACGAGAACTCGCAATTCAAATCTTCGATGTACTACGGAAGATTGGACGACATGGACATATGTTTGCGGCTGGGCTGTTGATTGGCGGCAAGAGTTTGAAAGACGAGAGAGAAGCTTTGACAAAGATGAATATTCTGGTAGCAACACCGGGCAGGATGCTGCAGCATCTGTCGCAAACAGCGGCCTTCAGCGTCGATGACCTGAAGATACTGGTGCTGGACGAGGCAGATCGCATTCTAGACATGGGCTTCCAACGGGACGTGGACGCCATCGTTGAATACCTTCCCAAAGAGAGGCAGACGCTGCTCTTCTCGGCTACACAATCCAAGAAGGTCTCCGATCTCGCACGATTGAGCCTCCAAGACCCCGAATACGTATCAGTACATGCAGAAGATAAAAGTGCAACACCAAAGGGTCTCACTCAGAACTACATCATCTGCCCACAGGAGGAGAAGCTGGACACCTTGTGGAGCTTCATACAGGCGAGCAAGAAGTCCAAGATCCTCTGCTTCTTTTCATCCGCTAAAACCGTCCGATTCGTCTACGAGTCCTTCCGTCATATGCAGCCCGGTATACCACTACTGCACATCCACGGTCGCCAGAAACAAGGCGCTCGACTCGATACCACGGCCAAGTTTTCGGCAGCCAAGCACTCGTGTCTTTTTGCGACGGATGTTGCCGCTCGAGGTCTAGATTTCCCCGCGGTTGACTTTGTGATACAAGTCGACTGCCCGGATGATGTGGATACGTATATTCACCGTGTCGGTCGAACGGCACGATACAACCGAGAAGGGCGTGGTGTGCTGTTTCTAGCACCCAGCGAGGAAGAGGGCATGTTGAAACGGTTAGAGGCAAAGAGAGTGCCCGTTGAGGCCATCAACGTAAGACAAAAGAAGCGACAGTCCATCAAGGACCAGCTGCAGAACATGTGCTTCCAGGATCCGGCCCTGAAGTATCTTGGACAGAAGGCGTTCATGACACACGTCAAGTCCATTTATTTGCAAAAGGACAAAGAAGTCTTTAAACTGAAAGAGTACAATCTAGAAGCCTATGCTGCTAGCTTAGGTCTTCCAGGAACACCTAGAATCAAGTTCTTGAAAGATGACAACACCAAACAGAGGAAACAAGCATCACGGCAAACTATCGAGGTTTCAGACTCATCAGATGACGAAGAGATTCCCAAGGCAGATAAACCTGTACGAACCAAGTACGATCGTATGTTCGAGCGGAAGAATCAGGATGTTCTGGCAGAGCACTACCAGAAGCTTGTCAAGAGTGGGGATGATGGGGCTCCGGCGGACGACTTCAGCGGCTCTGGAGCCAACAATGCAGCCGATGACGACTTCATGGCCGTCAAGCGAAGAATACCGGCTGACGGTGAAGATGAGGACCTCGGTGATGGCCAGGACTTGCAAGTTCCTCCAGGAGGTCGTATCGTCCATATTGCAGGAGCCTCCCAACCGTTGGTCATCGACAGCAATCGGCGCGAAAAACTGCTACAATCCAAGAAGAAGCTTACAAAACTTATGGACAAGGGCAAGAAGCTTATCTACGACGACGAAGGAAACCCTCACGAGGTTTACGAACTCGAAGACGAAGAGCAATTCCGTGCCAAGGGTCTTCCCGAAGACCAGCGACAGAAGTTCATTGAAGCAGCACGAGAGATTGTGGAGACTGCTGATGTCGAAGACAAAGCAACAGCCCAAAGCCAAGAGGAAGGAGAAACTGCGCAAGCGCAAAGAAAGGGAGAGGAATGAATTGGCAGGCGGCGATGGTAGCGATGCTGGTGTGGAACTGCCAGACCCTGGTGAGGATCTCCTGGCAAACTTTAGGGCGGATGCGGAATATAGTGACGATGATGAGGATGTGGAGGAAGAACAAGAGGAGAAGCCCAAGAAAGCCAAGAAGTGGTTCGAGTCTGATTCAGAGGATGAGGAGAAGACGAAAAAGAGGAAGAAGGCAAAGGCCACGCACAGGGTGGAGGAGCCGGAGACGCTAGAGGATATGGAGGCTCTTGCTGCTGGTTTGCTGGGCTAAGTGTTGCTGAAGTTCTCGTTGTTTAAACATTATATATTCACGACCATGAATACTAGCTGGTAAATTTGAGCTTGGACTTGTGAATTCATTAGCTTGCTGCTTAATTTGACAAGTACAACGACTTTTCTCGCCGTTCTGGTCATTTTTCCTCGCCCAAAATAGATCTGATCCATTCAGCTGATCGGAAATAGCAGGGGTACAATATGTAGCCTCTTTTGCCTATATGCAGCGATGTATCACCCCTTCGTACCTAGCCCGACAGCCTGGTTCAGTGTATTGTCAGCCTCAACGGTGTACATCCGTTCCCTATACCCGCCATCTACATTGATGATACGGACATCAACTCAGACTCGCGTCTGTTGGGGCTATTTATCGTGCATGAGTACAATAGTCCAGGCGAGGATATGGGGGGTAGATATAGTATTCTATACCCTACCGTCTCCAGACCAGAGAAAATATTAACAGTCCAGTCCTTCTCTTACCTTCCAGGTCATCCTAGAAGGTCGGAATCTTACACAGTCAATCTAGTCTTGCCAACGACATCAATCCGCAATAATGCATCTCCCTGTCGCCATCCTCGTCACGCTCGCTACTTCAATCCTCGCCATCCCAGCCCCCACACCTATACCCAAACTCGAGTCATCCTCCCCCCGCGCCGCCTTACGAGGCAGTGCACGAAACGTCTACCTCACAACCTGCACCACGCGCTCCCTCTCTGCCGACAGCACCTCTTCGTCCGCCATCCTCTACAACAGCGGCGACACTTCGTCTTCCAACCCTTCCGACATCGGGACCGTGTCGTCTGAGAGGGCTATCCAATGGGCGGGTTATACGCGACGCGTGCCGCTAGGCTCCGGCATCTTTGAGAGCAAGATTGACAAGGGGGCTGAGACGTTGGAGAAGAGTCAGATTGCAGGGTCGGCAAAGCTGGGACGTGAGCAGTTTGCTTGTTTTAGGGATGGGGTGAGTACTTTTAGATTTGCGGGTGGGGTGTTGGGGGCTGAAACTACGGTTTGCACGGCGGAGTTTTGGTGTGCTAGTATTGCTGTGTAGAGGGGACGGGAACATGAGATGGAATTATGGGGGTATAAAGGGATGTTGACTCTGGGATTTTGTCGCCGCTATTACCATTCAGACTCTTTGAGACGTTGCTAAGTTGTTGCATGATGTTTGTCTGCCACTCAGCATCGTCTTCTTAGGCCAATCAGTTTATGCACATGTTTTGGCTGACACATGTCATTTACCTGTCCATTGTAATTTCCTCCATTGTATCACTAATGGCAATCCCAATGGCAAAGGGGCGAATTTGCATGTTCGCGTTGCTTAAAGTGGAAATTATCGAGATGAGATGGGGCAGGAGTCCGCAATCTCGAAGAGCTTGCTAGAGAAGTGGATCTAGCGAAGGCACACTTGCCAAAACCGGACCAAAATCGGATTCTGCTCGCAGCTTCCAATTCCACATCCCAGCCATCAACTTCTTCTTCACCAGCGTGCACTTGGTGTACTTGGCGTGAGCAACGAACGATGTCGGAAAAAGATATTCCGCCAGGGCATCCTTAAGGCGTCCAACGACCAACCCCGCTGCTAAGGCTGTCCCCGACCGGTAGTTGTACAAGCTATTAATCGCCAATCATTAATTTCTCCGCCGCCAAGTCCTTACGAAGCTTTACCAAGGTTATCTCTTGCCCGAATCGTTTATGATGAGCATCATTCCATGCGCGGGAATCTTGCCAGAAGCCGTTCGAGACCGCAGAGTGGAGGGTACTGCGACGCTACCAAGCGAAAGGAATATAGACGTGCATTGCAATGACCGCGGCAGTGCCAGATCGGGGACAAAGTGAACATAGGCGGCATCCTTCTATGATGTATAAGTAGGTCTCTAGTGCAAGACTGTGGGAACCACTCAAGGGTTTTCGGTTCCTTCTCCTCAGGGTCAACAGTTTGTATCGACATTGCTAAACCTTCTTCGCCATGCATCTTCCGACTTTGTCCCTGGTATTGGCTGGCACAGCATTTGCAGCCAAGAACACCACTCGACCATACTCAACATGGATGGCTCATTCGTTCCGGTCGAAGAACCAAACCATTGACAACCACTATGTTTCCGCAATCATTCATGAAGGCTATGCGAAAGCCGCCATGGCGCAGAATGACACGGAACTTGCAGCGTTTGCCGCTGGTGAAGTATCTTCAATCGTCTCGGCCAACGGCACCCTCAAAGGCTGGAACTCGACCTTCTACTCGCTCGACGACATCCGAATTGGCAACAACCTCCTCCACATCTGGAATTCGGAAGGTCGCAAGGATGATAAGTATGTCATCGCGGCCAAGGGTCTTCGCGAGCAGCTGAATAGATGGCCGCGCACTCCTGAGGGAGGTTTCTGGCACCGGGCGCCCACATACGAGAACCAGATGTGGCTGGACGGTCTCTACATGGCCGATACCTTCTATGCGACCTACACATCATACTTTGAGCCAGACAACACTACAGCCTGGAACGAAATCGAGTTGCAGTTCGACCAGATCGAGGAGCACTGCCGGAACAAGACATCCAACCTCCTCAAGCACGGCTTCAGCTCGGACAAGTCGACTGTTTGGGCTGACCCGGTTACCGGTGCCTCGCCCTATGTTTGGAACCGCGCCCTCGGGTGGTACTTTGTGGCGCTCGTAGAGGTTCTGGAAGTCTGGCCTAAGACACACGCCGGCTACTCCAAGCTCCTCGACTACTACACCACACTCGCCTCTGGCATCAAGGATGTCCAAGACATAAGCGGTGGATGGTGGTTGCTGATGGATGAACAACTTGCTGGACTGCCTGGAAACTACATCGAATCGAGCGCAACTGCTCTGTTCACCTACTCATATTTGAAGGGTGTCAGGCTGGGATTGTTGGAGCAAGCGTACCAGGACACAGCGGTCAAGGCGTGGGACCTTATGTTGGATGAATTCATTCAGTACGAGCAGAATGGTACACTCAGCTTCACCGGTACTGTCACGGTTGGAAGCTTGAAGGGTGATGCGTCGTACGAGTACTACACCACCGTTCCGCTGCTGGTGAACGATGGTAAGGGTGCAGGGCCATTTATGTATGCTGCCTCGGAGATTGAGTTGGCTTGTTTGGATTAAATATAGAGTACATCTAGGCGATTGTAAATATTAAAGAAGTCCTAGATGAAAGTCGTAAAGGTGTTGTGGTGCGACATCTAACTGCTCAAATGGCATCGTGCACGCTATTCCTATCTAGCCAAATCTCACCTCATCTCCTAAGCCAAACTCATCACTCCATCTGAAACCATCAACCACATGATACAAAAAGCATCCTCGTTTGCTTTTGGGCACACCTTCGCATTCTCAAGCACCATTGTAATGCCCGACAAATGGCTGCCGAGGGGGTCCGGTCGTAGCTGCCAAAAATAAGATTCGGAACGGTCCCCCGAGCAACCAAGTGGAGCCACGAGCCACGAGCCACGAGCCGAACAGCCGTCACGTCACAGCCTCATAACAGCTGAGCCAGGAGCTGAGTACGGCGGCGGTGTGCCCATGGATGTTGCTAGAAGCATGCGTGTGACGTGCGCTAACTTGAGGTCATGGCGCTGACCCTGTGGAATATTTCTTGACCCTTGGGTTGCTTGCTTGTTCACCAAACTAACAAGCTACAAACTCAGCTAATTACCCAACCTACGTCTAATGTAAGTATAACTATACCCAACCTCACCGCCTAGCGCTACTCTAACCTTGACCAGTAACTCCCAACAACCTCATTTACACAATGTCTCTCGTTTCCTCGGCCGCCTCCCCCAGCGCCACAAACCCTTCTTGCTCCACGGCCGACTTCACCCAATTCCCTACCAAAGACGTCTTCTGCGCCGTCGGCAGCATCTCCGGTGTCCCCTCTAACACAACCGACGCCCTCTCCAAGTGCTGCAAAGATGCGCCTGTCGAAGAGTTCAATGGCAAATGCGGATACTACTGCCTCAGTTACGGCCAGAATGTTGGTGACTTGCAGAACTGCTTCATGAAGGAGGGCGTGAATCCAAGCCAGATCTTCTGCTCGGGAAACAACACAGCCGAGGCTACAGGTACACCGAGTGGAAGTGGTGTTGCAAGCAAGACGGGTGCCAGTGCGAGCAACACCGGAGCAAATGCGCCGGATAAGACTGGCGCTGCGTCCACGGTGCTTACGCCACAGGGCATGAGCAAGGCGGGCTTGGGCATGCTGGGTATGTTGGCTGTCTCGGCTTTTGCTGGTCCGCTGCTATGAAGAGAATACGGGCATGGGACATGAAGATTATGTACATGTGGGAAATGTAGCTTTGATGCTCACGAGGGATGCCTGCTAGTTAGTTTAGTTCAGATACCAATAAATTCTTCCACCGAGTCATGTTATTTGGTGATTCCTTCGTTATCACCTTGTAGAAGATAATCTTGATTACAATTACACGGTCTGGGTTTTCTTTTACCTTTATCAAGTTCCCCCAAACCAGGGATATCGCAATATCCAGCCTTCATCTACACGTGTTCCTTGACAGTGTGCACTTCATTCGAGTGCGCTGCGCCATTTTGAATCATCACATGAGTCGTCTTCATAATCCCCGAAGATTGAGGCCTTTTGTTCAACTCCAAAATGCAACACTCACTCTCATTATCGGCTATGGTTTCTCGCTCTGCATGACTCTTTGATGTGTGTTGTGAACCACGGGATGCAGTGTACTGGCTGGTGTGTTTACCGAGACTTGTAGAGTAGCTCTCTGGAATTAATTTTGAGAAGAATCCGAGTATCGTTCTTCGCAAGGGTGGCAGATTCGCAATGATGATGCCGACGCAGACTTCGTTGATGCTGCAGATGCTTAGGTCAACGGCGTCCCATATCGATTCATCAGAGTGGAGGAATTTCATCGTCATTGGTATTTTTGCGATGGAGAGCCCGATTTCACTGTCATGGGTAAGTTTGACATTCGGGTAGAATTAACATCAGGCATGCTTACACAAGCGCAAAGAGGAAGATGATCCTTGCGCCCCATTCGGCCTGTTTGCTGAGTTGCACGCGTCTGAGGTACACAACGGGTGCAGCAGCAAATATCTAAAGAACATCAGCTTTGTATTCTCATGCAGGACTTCGAAACGACGTACCAAGTTGGTAAAGATATTCGACGCAATATCGACATATATCAATGTCTTGCCAACCACCTCGGGCCAGCACTTCCCATCTATGCTATCGTCCCACCGCGAGTAGAACGGTCGACAAGAGGCAAAGTGTAAAATCAACATCATGATGAAGTTGCACGCAACCACAACGACTATCGATACCCAGATGAAACCCCGGTAACCGCGGCCAAAGCCCAAATTCATGAGATATGCGCAAATCGAGGATTTGACTAAGAACATGGCGTACACGTTTAAACACTGTGTTATGAAAATGTACCGCAGTTCATTTGATGTACGGCCCGGCTCGAGCCACCAAGGATCCTGCATCAGACGGCCTTGACCACTTTTCGCTGCGAGAACAGCGTATGGGACGCAGCTTAGGAAATTCAACACCTTTAAATAGTCAGTCGACCTGGACGCACGATAGTTGTCGGAGGGATGCACGTACTACACCTGCCAACATGAGCCAGTCGCAGAAACCCAGCCATATGTTTATCTGGAATCGAACAGCTAGTCGCCAGAGCGCTGTAATTGTACAGAGCGTGGCCATTATGGATGCAGTGATGATTAGCTCGCTGCCGCGGTTAGGCCATGCTGATACAGTTTGTGATGACTCGGTCATTGGAGAATATGCTCGCGTTGAACATGAAAAGACGGTGGTATCTCGAGTTGTTTAGAAAGTAAAGACACACCCAATTCATTTTAACAACATCCCCCTTCTCGAAAAGAACGGGCAGTCAAGAAGCTGGTCTCGTGCATTAGGGCGTGTGCGATCAACATGTATGATCTTTTGGGCTTCGCAAAAAGAAAATCTCTTGACGAGTGGGCTTGCATATACGTTAACGATAGCTGAGGCTTTTTTTCGCAGCTGGGCCAATACCAGGGCTCGATGAGTTAATTTGTCCTACCACATCCCCTCACACTCTTCCACGTGTCTTCCCGTTTCCATCACTGATCGTCTCTAAACAAATGTTACTGGAACATGGCTAATGAATATCTCTTTGGTTTAGTCACTGGATCAGGCGACAGCAAATAACGCTGTAGGTATTAATATCCCAAGCCTCTCCATGAATGATTCCGGAGACAAGGTCAACTTGGGGGTAACAACAAGCGACGTGAAGGATGAATCAAGATCGTACGCGTTCAGCCAGGTCTCAACCATAACATCCTCCTCAAGAGTCAGTGCTCCTCTGCTACCCAACCACGAGGCTCGCTTACCAGTCGAACCTACAGATGGAGATTCGATCAGCACCGGACACAAAGGCTGCCGTCCCAGGAGGAAGGTGTTGTGTATTGAAACACCGACAGGGGCAAAGGTGCGGGGAAAAAGCATACAAGTCGTCATCATCATCACATGCTTGCATCTTCATTCATGGTAGAAGTACACTATACTGGAGGTATAGCTGCCTTCTGGAAACAATCTGATAGTGATGGATGCGGGATGCAGAGTGCAACATCCATGATGTAGGATGTAGGAAGGAAGCGGTTTGGATTTCGCGGAATGTTCGCCAGCTTTGGTCACGGCCGAATCCGGTATAGCGCACTAATTATCCCACCCAGCAACCCAGCCACCCAACAGACCTGTGGGCTTGTTTTGATGTATTCATTTGAGTGGCCTCATATGAGGGCAAGCAGGGTATAGCAAAGGTCTATCGGAAACCAGAGGTTCCCGCCATGGTTGCATTGAAACAGGTGTTTGTAGTAAAAGGGTAGCTGCAGCAAAGCATTGCAACTGCTAACGCACGCTTAGATTAACGTTCTTACTGCTTTGTAGCTCCCGCTCTCGTGCACGTGTGGGCCTCGGGAGACGGCGGCTCTAACATCTCGGTAGCCCCGCGGGCCTCCGTCCCAAAGCCGTTAGCGGGGTGAGTGAAGCGAGTCGTCTCCCCAGAATTGTATGGCAGCGACGGTCATGACTAGTATGCTACCGTACTAGGTATCCTGCAGTATGTAGCGGTAACCATCTCCGACACGTTTACTCCGATGGCTTGACGTATGGGAAAGGGTGAATGCTACGCACTGCTGCAGGCAGATGAAGATGCATCAGAGGATCAATGCAGGGCGAAAGTTGCATTTCGCCCCTTCTATGGTATCTTGGTTTTTAATTCGAACATCATGTGCGGACAGCTCTTTTATTACGACTCGTCTATCAATTCTGCGTATTTGAATACGTATATTGCTCGAGGACGTCAATTCAATACGTGTTCGCTGATGATTCGCTCCTTGTTTGATTTCTTGGCTTTAGCAACCATCGTGCCTCCAAAGTATGACTATATCGTTGTAGGTGGTGGTACTACCGGACTTGTCGTTGCAAACAGACTGAGTGAAGATCCAAAGAGTACATCCTCAGCTCGCCTGATGTTGCACAAACAAGATCATTGATAGCATGAACTACATGAACTATTCTTGTGATTGAGAAGAGCACCCTCGATAACAGTACATTTTCCAGCATCCTGTTGAAGGTATCCATTCCGGACTACTAGTTCCCAGACATGAAGACCATTCATCACACGTAAGATCAGGTCGATATTTCTCACCCACGCGAGGATTTTGCAGAGCCCGTCAGCCATTAATGGTCACCAAATTCTATCAAAAAAAAGACACAGTTATGCACAGTACATCGTGTTGCATAAGAGCCTGAAGCTGTTGGCCAACGTCCATATCCACGAGATACTTTTATCCAAAGATGAACTAGGCGCCTTGACTGCTACCAGTGTCGAATACATGCCAAAGGATACAGAACAGCAAGTATAGGCTTGTGCAAAAAAGGAAGTCACGCCGCACCTGCTCATCTACTCCGGTATTGGACCAGAGGATGTCCTTGAGGCTACTGGTATTCTTGTCAGAAAGATAGCTCCAGAGCCATCCACATGTGTTTCCGTGCTGACGATTCCCGCTTCAAAGAATCTTGCTGTGGTAGGCTCCAATTCCCAAGACCATGTAGCTAACTACATAAACTTCGAGCCCCAGAACTTGAATCCTGAGAACACGTATGCCCAAAACACTAATGCGACCTTCAATCAAACTGCCTACGATCGATATCTGAAGTCGCATACCAGCCCTTACTCTGTCGGCAAAGCCAATGGCCTAGTCTTCATTGCACCCCAGCATTTCGCCTCAAACTTCAACAAAACAATCTCAAAATTGGAATCCCGGGACGCTGATGTCATGGTTGCGCTTACCAGGTACAACCGCAAGTACTGGGCATCCGCAAAAATCGCTCAATAGGCCCGTTAAGTCGGCGCCAGACCCGCAGTACCAGACTGATAAGGATATCATCCGAGCGGGTGTTGTTCTGGGTCGCTGCAACCAACATTTGCACATTGTAGTGGAGGATGCAGCATGATGCCGAAGAAGCTGTGGGGTTGTATTAGTGATAAGTTGTTAGTGTATGGGGTCGAGGGCTTAAGTGTTGGGGACGCAAGCATCATTCCCATGATTCCGGCGGCGCATCTGTGAGCTACCATGTACGCGGTTGCTGAGAAGGCAGCTGATATTATCAAGAATGGGATGTGAAAATAAAATGATTGGAGACGACTGGTTCTCGGCCTTTATCAGTTCAAAACTTCTTGTCCCGTTGCTATCATTTCTAACACTCGGTATTGGTGGCCGCTTCAAAGTAGCTCTGAAAAGAACCGCGGTTGAACAGGTGGGTGGTGATTTTTCGTTTTCCAAACGCAGATGACAAAGAAGTTGATCTTCACCTTTGTTTGAACCGAGCACATGGCGCGGTTTGTTGTGCAATGCTGAATATGTTTGTGCAACGATTCATGCAACACTGCGCCTAAATGATACAGCTAGCTAGATTGACTAGTGAACTCTACCTTGTTGCCCACGTGCGCTGCACAAGCATAAAGCTGTGACATCACGTAAGATAACAAACCATGAGGAGAAGGAATTCCTAGGCTCTGTGCTGTAAGCAAGCCCAGCCAAGTCACAATGTCAGTGACAGTCGACATATGAACGCACAGGTACTCGATCGCCCAGCCCTATGAACTAGGCCACGAATAAGGTTGCTAATGAAGTAGAAGGGTGTGATGAGTAAAGAGCGATCGTCAATGACTGATATACTTATAGCGGTAGGAGCTTGGACTCGACACGAACGCCCAACTACCGATAGATTTGCTCGCGTGGGTGAGTGTACCGTGCCATCCCTTCACTCGCCGAGATGAACGATGTAAAATAGGCGCGACGCACCGGCTGAAGAGGTCGTCACATTGTTGATTCGCTCTTCTCCAACTTCATTCGCTCGTCTTCTGGAAGACGGCTTGCGAGCTAGATGTGGAGTCAGCACGCAAGTGGTGCCATGGTGCGTGCGCCAATCCCGATGACCCCCCCGCCTAATGTATGCCTGAATGCCTGAAATAAATTGGGTGTATCGAGCCGAGCTGCTATGCCGTCGTAGTAGCGGGGCGTTCGGGTTCGTAAAACTCTTCTGTGGGTGTGGTACTAGCTGTGACCACGATGCCGATCATAGAACTGGAAGCGTGGGATCCGGATAGTAGGAGTAGTGAAAAAGAAGACAGAGTTTGGGAAAGCCAGGAGTCACTTATCTTGGTCATAAATTTGTGTAAACGTATGGGGTACGTGGTGGGTGGTGGACTTGCTTTTTCGAGCACCACGTGTAATGAGGGGGCCGAAGGCTGATCAATTAGAAAGGTTTCCGGGGGAGGGTTGCAATGCATACCCGTTGAAAGACCATCGGGAGCAAAAGGAGACGAAAATAGTCTCGATTCGTTCTGACAAGCTCAAGCGAATCTGTGAGTCTCGCTTCCGAGGAGCCCAAACGATGTGTTGAGAGACAAAAGGGGACTTGGATCGACTTGGCCATGTGTTGGACTGTCCAATGAGGTGCGATAGCGGCCACCAGACGGGAAAACAAAATCGTTTCCACGTACAGTAGGCGCTGAGGTTAGCGAAATGTCATCTTCTAGGCCGTACCCCACATGCTGTAGGTCCATGTGGTGCTGGATAGTGATAGGAGATGAGCTCCTGTTGTGCTTGTCGTTGTTTTGGTGGTCTGGTGTTGGTGGGAGGTTCCGAATAAGTACAACCCCTGTCGGTTGAGAAACTACGTCAGCCAACTACGCGTCGCATACACGACGGTAAACAAGGTGCAAGCCGGCTAGGATTTTGACGGTTACCCGAAGGATCATTAGTGTTTCGACGGATAGAGTACGTAACGGCTGTGTGCAGTCGTCAGTACCATGGGCCAGGAAATTGTGACCGGGGAGGCGGCTGTAACTAGTAGAATGATCTTGACAGGGAAGATTCGACAAGCTGAGAACACTGGGATCAGGTCCTTTAATCAAGGCTACTCATGGATACTTTGGTGTACTTGGTTGCAGCTCACGGACGCTTTGTGGCGGAAGTGGAGCGTAGCACGGTACGCCCGCGTAGGTGTACCCGGTCCTGACAAGCCCGTAGGCCAGGATGTGGAGTGTCTCGGCTCAAGCAGTGGGCATGCACTGTACCTGAGGGTAGGCTATATTGGGCTTACTGCTTACTCGGCCGTGTATGGATGATGAATGCACAACATGCTGACGAGTGGCAGTGCCGATGATGAGACGTCGATTCGGATGGATCACGAGTTCAACGGCGAGTAAGTGGGTTCAAAGGATGAGCGGAGAGATGAAGCCACGAGAGAGCGGAGACTGGCAGATGACGCCGTATCTTGGCCCGCACCCGCATCGCATTGCCGCGAAAAAGCCAATATCACACTGCCATGTCCAGCGGCAAGGTTATTCGTTGTCGGTATAAACGACGTCTAGGGTGGCCCAAGCGGATTGGCCGTCGATCCGCCGCACTTCGCCACAGCCGGGATATCTGGATGCTGGACCCTTTGATCTTTCAACGACGAGACGCGACAATCGCGTTGCGCAGGAAATTGTATACACATGATAAGTGGCTTGCAAAATGGTGGTAATGTGGATGACGCCGTCGGGTTTCCAGACTATCGGCTCATCACTTGGCCTCCAAATCAAAAGTGAGTAGCCGGCTGTGAGCGAAGACACCAGTGTCGGCACTACTGTACAGCCACCCCGTCTAGGCGTGACAATTGGCCAGCACATGATTATCGCTCTATCCACTGATGAGCCGCAGCAACATGTTGCCTGAACCCAGCAATTCTGGCTCCACAATCAGCTCGCGACTACTGGTCCATTTACCCACAGTCGTTAAATGTACCAGCAAGTCACTGTGCGAGATGACTGCGGCCAATGTACATGGCACCGGGACCCCTGCGGGCGGATCCGACACGACCCAGTACCCGCTACGGAGCTGCCGTCAACGTCTTCCAATCGTGCTGCACAGCGAGCATGTGTACATGCGCATAGACGTGACCCTCCGCGATGGCAAGTCCCACAGGGATTCGAGGCTTTTCGTGCACGGCGCAGCTGGAGAACGCGGGTCGAGACGTTGTTCTCCCTGGAGGATGGTTATATTCCTTTCGTTTCCAGCCCAGTACCTGCTCGCCAGGACGCTGGTGACGCTCGTTCCTCAGTCTTATCCTACCATTAATACCCAAACATCCAAGGAGCTCGAAACACATCTACCACCGCCGCCATGAGATCCCCACCACCCGAGGTCCTTGCCACATGGCCCAAGCCGAACTACGTCGACCCCGTCACGAGAGGACCGAGCTTGATGATTGTCGAGTTGACTTTGCTACCCATTGCTATGATCGTCGTCTTCCTTCGGCTTTGGGTTCGGATATCATGGCTGAAAAAGAGTTGGTATGACGACTATCTCATGATTGTGGCCATGATCTTCAGTATCGGTATGTAACATAAGCCTGCAGTGATACATCCAATAGCTGACTTGCAACCCAGGTACCACAGTCATTGTCATCATGGCATCTCAACTGTACGGTTGGGACCGCCATGCATGGGACCTAACTCCACATGAGATGATGGTCGGGCGACAGGTACGACAGTGTGCAACTCGTATCACCACTAGCTGATGCTAATCGACGTAGGCGTCCATTGCAGGTCAAACCCTATTCGTCCTCGCCTCTTCTACCGTCAAGATGTCTATTCTCGTGTCTTACTTTCGCATCGCACCAGAGAAGTCGCTCTTCCGGAAGCTCGTTTGGGCGACCTTTGCCCTCGTGTTTGCTGCGTTTGTTGTTTTCATGGTTGCGCTGTGGGTGCAATGCATGTAAGTTCTACCCCGCCCACATGTCCATATCCATGGTCAGTGCTGACGATCATAGCCCAATTTCCAGCTACTGGGAACTGAGGTCCGACCACCGTGACTGTATTCCAGAAGGACCCCCACTGGTCGTACAGAGCGTCCTCAACGTAGTCACCGACTTCATGATCTACGCCTTACCAGTTCCGACACTCTTCTCGCTTTCGCTTCCATGGACTCAACGCATTGGACTTGTCATTCTCTTCTCCGTCGGCGGTGTCATTGTCGTTGCTAGCAGCTTCCGAGCATACTGGGTACATTACACCCTCTTCAAAACATACGATGCCACATGGGAAGGATATCAGATTTGGGTGTGGACTGCGGTAGAAACCAACGTCGGCGTCATCTGCGGGTGCATCCCAGCGCTCAAGCCACTGCTCTTCCCGAACCGAGCGAGACAGCAAGGATCGAGGTACGGATACGGGTCGCAAAACAGCAGAAGGAAGGAAAAGGTCACGCCAGTCCTCGACCAGGTCGAGCTGGACACGCGCAAACTCACGGAGAATGACTCGCAGCTGGGAACTGAGATCATCTCAGTACACCATGCTCCGTCGGAACGACCGATGAGTGGCGATACGCACAACACAGATAAGAGTCGTTACGATATCGATATAGAACAGCAAAAAGCTTACATGTACTGATTGCGCTGCGCAGTACTTAATATCTACCTTTACCCGTTTCAATACGCGCTTGCGTTGGGGGCGTGTGATGTTGATGATTTTTCATGGGGCACGTGTACACAGCTCGGCTCTCCACATACATCTATCTCCCCCCTCTCTCCGTCTCTCTTTCCTTGCTCTTTCTCATTATCGATACTCGTCGGAACAGTGTACGACAGGTGGGCGGGCATCCACTCGATTTTAGCGATTTCATCTTGTCTGGGCGGCTAAGTGTGCGGTGAGGTGCAGATTCCCATGGTATCCACATGCATGGCGTTTAGGAAGATAGCAGGCAATGCGACCAACGATCATGACTTGGATTCACACTGTTGGGCTCGGCAGGGTTGCCATTCTCGTTCTGTTTTGGCTGGTGGTCGGGTTGTGGTTGAAGTGGTGTGCACTGATCACATGACAGCTTCCTTTTGCGCGTAACATCGGCTGCGCCCCGTCCAGGTGGCAGGTGCGCCCAAGCAACTGCCAGAACCCTTGCACTCTTTGTCGAATGCTGACTCAAGGCAGTCTATTCTGGAGCTCTTTGCTGCCTCATCTCGGTCAATTGGAACCCGGGGGTGCTTACTGCCGAAGTCATCACTATGCGACCAACATCATCTCTCACGGCTTGTCCTTCAATGCCGTGTGTGTAAAACGTCGTATCCGGCGAACGTGAACGAAAAGGAAGACGATGGTTCGAGCCTGGTGCGACGGCTGCTCCTTTCTTTTTTGTTTCCGTCTGGACCCTGGAAGCCTGGATGACGTAACGACATGGCAGCCCCCCTCACTGTCCGGCGTCGCATTCACAGCCATCGGCAGCCCTCGCAATCTCAGCCATCGCATTGTGCTCGAGTCGCCAGCGCTCCTGTGGGTGTGTGCATGTGCAGTCTGGAAGGGCGCGAGAAGCTTTCAACTATCAGGAACCAGTCCCGAGGGCGCGGGCGGCTGGGCCTCAAACGTTGGCGTGGGAGCTAGCACAGGGCTGACTTCGGGAAGTTTGAAGCTCGGCACCAGCTATTCGGCACTCATGCTTGCAGAGAGCTGCGGTATGACATCTACAGACAGCTGTTCACCGTTCACCGCTTCTAGCGCGCATGGCCAACCTTAGTTTGCTCAATTGCTGCACATTCGCATCCTTCTTACAGCGCGTTTGCGGCGCAACTGCAGACGTCGAGGTAGCGTGTCTGCCTGCGACGGCCGTTACAAGAAGATGCCTAACTAGGGGATAAGGCAAAATTAAAAAACCAACGCTTGGAGTAGCAGACCCTCGTCCCAAACGTCACAGCCGCCGCCCCGGTGCTTCGACGCACGACCGCTCTCTGTCCGGGTTTCCCTCATTGATGCCACTTCCGGCCCTCCCAGGGCTGCACATCGCAACATGGCGTCAAGTTGGCAGCGCGTGAAGGTGCTAGCCCGCCTCCATCCCGTTTAATGCCAACGCACCGTGCGTCCCAGGGCGGCCAGGTGCTCTCACTGCTCACATTCACACGGCGCAAGCGAAAAGGAACCCAAGCTACCTATGCACCCTGCTCGAGTCACGCTTACTATTATAAGCCCTAGCTACCTCGTCGCTTCCCATGCACTTCCCATTGTCTCTCTATAACTGATCTCCTCACAACCTCAACAATGTGGTCGCGCATCTTGCCCACACTGGCTCTCTCCTCACTGGCAGCATCGGCACCAACTCTTTGCATGTGCGATGAGCTCCCGGTATGCATTGTCGGTGCCGGCCCAGCAGGCCTAGCCGCCGCTGCCCGGCTGGAAGAGAAGGGTATCAAGGCCGTCATGTTTGACCGTCAAGCAGAAGTCGGTGGTAAATGTCAGGCTTGGTACGACCAGGAGTAAGTGTTGCACAGCATCCGCCTTTACGCGCACTAGGCGCCGCTGACCACCCATCCAGAGGCACCTTCCACCCCCTCGGCGCCGCCTTTCTCTCCAATGCAAGCTATCCAGACACACTGAGTATCCTCAACGAGACGAATGTTCCAATTCAATCCTTTGCGCTCGCAGGCGCCCGCGAAATGTTCCGGTACAACTACACGACTGGCAGCATCGACCCAAGCCCCGCAATCAGCCCGGTGTTTACAGCTACCGTGTCTGCGGAGATTCCGAGGTACATGGCGTTGTGGAATGAGCGCTTCCGCCCGATCAGTGCTGTGAACTACAAGGTGCGTCTTTTCCGTGGCGTGCGCCCCATTTCACGAAACCCGGTAGGCTAATGCAGGAACAGAATGGTGTGCCAGAAGAATTCACTGTTTCAGGCGCCGAGTGGTTCCGTCAAAACAACTTTACAGCACTCCCAATTCTTTTGGTAAACCCGGTTGCGTTATATGGTTACGGCGATATTAACATCGTACCTGCAGTACGTCATCACCCCAGGGTTTTTTTTTTGCAGGGATCGCGCATGCATACGCTAACACCTGACTAGCTTTACATCTTGCAGTACTTTACCCCAGATATCCTCACGGCTTTTGTCGGACTGCACAGCGTCTATTACCTGGATTTCCACAAGATGTTCGTCGAGTTTGCGAAGAAGAAGGTTTGCACAACAGACATTCTCACCTCATCCGAGGTCCGCTGCATTGATCGGTCCGGCAAGAACCCTGTCGTGTCTTACACTACGCCCAGCAACAACTACGTCGCTTGGAAAAAGCAAGAGTGCAAAGAGGTCATCTTGGCATTCCCGCCGAACATCGACAACTTGGAGCGTGCCGGATTAGACATGACCGAGGCGGAACATGCGACCTTCCAGAATGTCACGACGCATCAGTACTATTCCTCGGCTGTAGAGCTGGAGCTTCCCTTTGGTGTATCTTACATCGCCAACGCCACAAACAACACAGTCCCGCCACCAAACGACGGTGAACCGGTAGCTGTGCTGCACCTGACTGAATCGTCCAACGTCTCGGTAGCCTGGTCATGGGGTCCTTATGAATTCCAGACCGAAGAGGCCGCGCGACAATTGCTTAAAAAGAGCCTGTCAGCAGTCAACAAGGACCCGCGCAACGCCAATGCAACGTCTCGGCCTGTCACCGACTCCGACGTGAAGGCGTTCCGCAAATGGGACTACTTTCCCCACTTCGGAAGCAAGGCGCTTTGCGAGGGAGCTTACACCAAGCTTATTGATCTTCAAGGCCAGAAAAAGACGTACTACGCCAGCGGACTTAGCGGCATGGAAATTGTCGAATGGGCCGTGCGGGGTGGACGCGAAGTTGTCGATACCTACTTCTAGCATCTCACGCTTCACATTCTCCTACGCAACCCGGCTGGACGATCAGCAGCGGAAGCTTTGTTTCTTCACCCTGCGTTATGCCAGTGAGCAGTCTCTTCTCCCCTGGGGCTGCCAAGTATATGAATTTCCTTTCACGACACTGCAAACCCTCGAAAACCGCAACGGATATTTGAAGGTTTTTGCTGTATACCTTTGGGGCGGATAGGCTCCACATCATGTTACGATGTCACGGCTTTGTTTTTTTTACCTTCTAGATATGATACCTATGCGCTCTTCGCTGAGCGCAGGACTGTACTTCAGTCACCACGTGGGATCTTAATGATTACGACCAGTCCTTCGGGGCTATTTAATGTTAATGCAACTTGTCACCCTGCCGATACAGCATGGCACGAGAAATGTATATAGCTAAGATAGAATATTGAGGAGAAATACAATTCGCCTGCCCTTCTTACTACCCTCTGGACACATGCAATTTGTTTTGGCACGACAAGTTATGATCAAGGCCGCACGCAGATTGGCTTACTGTTGAAGAAAAGTTTGAGCAAAGAACACCGTGCAATTTGGCCGCAGTGGTGTAGATTTATCAAACAACAATCTCAAAGTATATGTGGTGTAGCGATAAGTCGATGCATTTCACTGGTGTTGTGGTAAGCGCGCAACATTACTATTAACCAAACTCAAATGGGTATGAATTGCACACACTCTCTCTACGCGAGACAGCCGACATATGTATGTAATATGGGCTATCTGGATGGCAGGAAGCTACAAGGTGTCAAAGTTTCACGCAAAGTATGTTGTGTCTTGTTTAGCGTGTTTGGGCCCAAAAGACAGACTGAGCGAGTAAAAGGAAACAGGACATGGAAGTAACATTGACCAGCAGACAACGGAATCAAGAGAAGAAAAAATTGGGGGTTCAGAAACGAAGAGTTTGTGAAGAATGGATGCACAGCTTCATCGTTGGCTGTACATAGCTCTAGTTGTGCACACAGATCAATAGACATGTATACAGGTAGAGGGCAATGGGCCCGGCTTGACTCGGACAGGCGTCTTGCGTACGACTTTCACCACTTCAGTTGCTGGTAAGCTAGATTCAATCTCAAACCAATCACTTGGTAGGTTTTGAGGGTTGCAGACGCAGCACGAGCGGGGGCGCAGAGTGTAC